>JASDDO010000022.1:20757340-21444060 GCA_030015575.1 Agapanthus africanus
GTCGTCGGAGGAAGTCCTGATCGATCACCGACTCTTGAACCTGTCGCCAGACTTTGTAAATTTTAGAGGACAGCCGTTGAAGGGGCTGCTCTAGTTTCTTCTCTGGAATATTCTTCACAGATGAAGGAGTTCGCTTTAGCACCGCAGCAGGAGAGTTTCTGCGCACCGAGTTCAGCAACTCAAAGCTGTTCCTGGTTGGAACAGCAGTATCGATCTCCACCATTAGAGTTGGAGGAGTAAGTCCAGAGGGGGAGTTGCCCCCAGCCTTCCTCACTCGGCGCCAGTAGCGACGTCGGGCATGTCGTGCTGATGGAGTTGTTTCAGCTATAGGGGTGACCTCCTCATGCCCCCTGTGTTGGTCAGAATATACCGGTACCAGCTTTTTAAAGATCGACGTCCGTTGAACGGGGACGGCCAACCTGTCAGAAGCGGGCTTCCGAACATGGGAAGCAACCTTGGTGACTTCGCCAAGAACGGGAGTTGGAATGGCTATCCGTTTCGGTATAACGCCTTCTGGTATGGCAGGCTTCTTCATGAGCCTGTTAGAGCTCTGGCCTAGTCCGTTAAAAACTGAAGCAGTGGAGTTGGACGACCCGTTGAGAGGTGTCGCGGCAGTGGTGGGTCGATCGAAGACCGACTTCTTTGGAGCTTCTTGCAATGTCATTGGGGCGTTGAAGCTCATTGATGGGAGCATGGTCCCAAAAAATAGTCCAGTCGTGGCTTGAGCCACCTGCTCCACCGGCATTTTGAAAAGGGAGGCCGCTTGGGGCCCATAAGTCACTCCTCCAGCAATGACGGAGCGAGAGTTGTTGCTGCAGGCGATGCAGTTCGAAGCCATTGATCTTCTGTTTTCTGCACGGAGCAAGACACCAAATCTTAGTACCTTGAATCCACAGGCAATCACAGCAAACCGCGATTTGTTCGCGAACACGACACACGAAGTGTGGAGTGGAAAGAGGAAGAGGTCCCACCGGGCGTGCCAGAATCTGTTCCCCTCCGAACGGCGGCCGAGACGTTAGGACGTCTGTGCCTGAGGTTCGGGGCAGATGCTATTTGGTTTTATCCGTCTACCTCTCCGAAGATGCCAAGTTGATTTATGGCACCGTGTATCGGAGGTTTAGACGGATGCGGCCGATGTAGCAGACTTCGTCAGATTCCCCCTCAGGGTGAGGGGTTTTTGATTGTGGGGACGCTCTTCCCTGCAGGCGCAAGCCCCTGCAGTTAATTACGCTACCGCATCGCGGTAACAACTTTCTCCTTCTCCAGAATTTCACTTCGTGTCGTGTGTGTTTGTTTTGTTTGTGGTTGCCCGTGGATTGTATACGGAGACTGAGTGATGTCGTCACCCGTAGGACGTGGATTAGTCCAAATCCGTATTTACTTAGATTTGGGTTTGGTGTTTTTAGTTTAAGGATGCATTAGTCGCGTTGCGGCTAAGATCAACTTAAACATTCGTCAAGGATACGTTAGTCCTGTTTTAGACTAAGATCAACTTAACGTAGTGTTGATTTAATTATCCGGCGGTCGGGACTCGTCACCTTTCTGACGTCGTTGAGGGATTACAACGACAGGCGTCTGAGGAGTTCAGAGATGTACCCTTGAACTAAAGTTAATTTGGAGTTTTATCGTTTGTTTAAATGTCTAAGGACACGTTAACCGTATTTGGGGTTAAGATCAACTTGGGCGGGACCGTTTAGATCCAACAAAAGAGCGTTTGGGCCCTATTGTGCCAGTTTAGGGACGCGGCGGTCCATTTCCAGTTTTAGGGACGTGGTGGTCCATTATTAGTTTAGGGACGTTTCGGTCCGTCGCCAGTTTAAGGACGTAGTGGTCCATATTCCAGTTTAGGGACGTGGTGGTCCGTCGCCAGTTTAGGGACGTAGTGGTCCATTATTAGTTTAGGGACGTTTCGGTCCGTCGCCAGTTTAAGGACGTAGTGGTCCATATTCCAGTTTAGGGACGTGGTGGTCCGTCGCCAGTTTAGGGACGTAGTGGTCCATTATTAGTTTAGGGACGTTTCGGTCCGATATTAGTTTAGGGACGTTTCGGTCCGATATTAGTTTAAGGACGTTTCGGTCCGTTATTCTCATTTTGGAGTGAATATTAGTTTAGGGACGTTTCGGTCCAATATTAGATGAGTGGTCGTTGGGACCCGTCACCTCTTTGACGTCGTTGAGGAATTACAACGACAGGTGTCAAAGGAGTTCGGAGATGTACCCTCGGACCGGTCGTGACTTGGTTTACTAGAGGCATTTAATTTAAGGACTTACAGCCAGGATTGGGTTAAGTCCAATTTTTATTTTAGGCTCTGTCCGATTAAAAGAATCAACCTAAACAGGGCTCTGCCCCTTCATTATCTTTGCAATCTGATTTGGGCCAGGCCCTTTTAAATAATGAGTTACAGAAAACTCAGGAATTTTCTGAACAGGGCTTTGCCCTTTTATTTTTCTGCAATTGGGCTAGGCCCTCTTAAGTAATGAGTTACAGAAACTCATGAATTTTCCAAACAGGGCTTTGCCCTTTTATTATTCTGCAATTGGGCTAGGCCCTTTTAGATAATGAATTGCAGAACTCAATAATTTTCTTGAGTTGGGCCAGGCCCACTTGTGCAGGAATTCTTGATTTGAGAACAAAAAAGTGCATGGCACTTTTGATCTAAATTTAGATCAAAGGAAAACAAAATTCTTCTTGTTTTCCCTGATTTTACAGAACCAAGGGTTCATATCAAGTGCAAGGCACTATTTATTATTCTTTGATTTTTCAGAACCAGGGGTTCATATCAAGTGCAAGGCACTATTTATTATTCTATTATTCCCTTTTTTTTAATCTTCTGTTCTTCAGAAATTTTACCTTCTTTTTTTGATTGTTCTTGATTAATCCTCAAGAGCTCTCTTTTTTTTCAGAAGTTTATCCTTCTCTCTTTGATGATTCCCCCTTTTGAATGAGGCTTGGGGTCTTATTTATAGTGCCCACAAATTTGTTGGATTTGTTAACAAAATCTTTCCTGAATAATTCTGGGAATTTTCCCACCATTGGATCTTTGATCCAAGGGTTCCTGTTTTACAGGAGAACAGAAAAGATTTATCTAAATCTTCATTCAGTTGCTGCGCAACTCACCAGCATGTGACACGTGTCACGCATCCGTGCGCTTGCGCAGTTGCGGTTGCGCAACTGCGCAGACACGTGTCACGCATCCGAGCGCTTGCGCAGTTGCGTTGCGCAACTGCGCAGACACGTGTCGCGCTTCCGTGCGCTTGCGCAACTGCGTAGACACGAGTCAAGCATCTGTGCGCTTGCGCAGACACGTGTCGCGCATCGGTGCGTTTGCGCAGCTGCGATTGCGCAACTGCGCAGACACGTGTCACGCATCTGTGCGCTTGCGTAGACACGTGTCACGCATCCGTGCGTTTGCGCAGTTGCGATTGCGCAACTGCGCAGACACGTGTCGTGCATCCATGCGCTTGCGCAGACACGTGTCGCGCTGCCATGCATTTGCGCAGTTAAGTCTTTAATTACGTTTTCTGAAGAGCCTTGCTCTGATGGGACGCACCGTCTTGGGCGTTACGCTGCCGAATTGGCTTCTGCCATGTGGCAAATTGCGCACTGCGCACGGAAACCGAAGCGTTGCTTCAAATTTTGAATTTTCAAAATTCATTGGAGCCTTGCTCTGATTGGGGGAAACAACGCTCCAGGATCGTTTCTATCCTACCCGCGCCGCACTCCCTACCTGTCTTTCACTTCCACCGGCCAATGGGGATAATTTTGAAATTAAGCCCCACTTCATCAACATGTTGCCCAGATTTCACGGGCTGGAATCCGAAGATGCCTACATCTTCATCAATAAGTTTCAGAACGTTTGTGCGATGATGAAGACAACCCAACTGTCCGATGATGCTATACGGCTACGAGTCATTCCTTTCACTCTGTGTTACCTTACTGAGAAGTGGATGTATAGCACCGCATCTCATTCGATAACCAGTTGGGATGAGTTTGTAAAAGCGTTTCTTAAAAAATTCTACCCAAATCACAAGACCGCACGGATCCGAAACGAAATTAACCAATTTTCCCAGCTTCCTACCAAACCTTTTTGGAAGTGCTTTGACCGATACAAAGACCTTCTTGTTCAGTGCCCTCATCACGGTATTGAGAGATGGCAACTTTGCCAAACCTTTTATGAGAGCCTGAATCTAGCAACTAAGCAGTTGTTGGAAACCATTTGTCAAGGCCATTTCCTATCCAAATCTGACGAGGAAGCTTGGCAATTCTTCGATGATCTTGCGGAACAGACGCTTCAGTGGGAAAGCACCAGACCGAATACTTCTTCTTCTTCTCTCTAGGGCAGGAGTTCATCAACTTGACATCTCAATCGCAATGAAGGCCGAGATGGAAGCAATTACGCGAAAACTAGAAGCAATTGAGAGCAAATTCTCGTCTCCTTCTTCTGGCCCTACTCATCCCCCTCGTACCATTTGCGCTTGTTGTTCGGATTCATCCCATTTGACCGAACAGTGTCCTTACAATCCATCTTCTCAAGAACAGGATCAGGTTATTGCTGCATTTCAGTAAAGACTAAGAAACGATCCATACTCTTCCACTTACAATTCCGGTTGGAGGAACCACCCCAATTTCGCTTGGAATCAAAACCATCATCAATTCCAAGGCCATAACAACTTCCAGAGGCCTCCTCCTCCTCAACAACAAGCTCAGCAACAAACTCAACATCAATTTCAGCAGCCCTTCCAACCCCAACCTTTTCAAATCCGACGAACAACTTTGCACCCTGCAACAATTTTTTTCCTCAAAAAAACTTTGTTCCGTCAAACAACGATAAGGTTTCCTCGCTAGAACGGAGTCTGGAGGCGTTTGTAAAGCAATCGACTCAATCCACCGCCAACATCCAGTCTTCTATTCAGTCATTGGTGCAACACACTGCTGCACACGGGAAAAGCATCAAGACTATCGAAGCCTAAATTGCACAGCTGAATGCGGCTTTAAGTGAGCAAGAGAAAGGAAAGCTTCCATCTCAACCACTCCCAAATCCTGGTCACCCACACAATGTACATGTTGCTCTTGAATAACAGAACTATAATGTGAGTGCCGTGACTACATTGAGATCTGGAAGGATGCTGCACAACAACATTGGCACGCGGATAGATGATGACACCCCGGCCGTTTCTTCTGATTCTTTTTCTTCTTCTTCTGAGCCTATTCTCCATTCTTCAAAAGGCTCTTCTTCTTCAACCGCTGCTCCGAACGGACCCACATCTCACTCCACTAAAACTCCAGTTCGAGGATCCGTTCCAACTCCATAATCTCCTCCACAAGATTTGGACTAAACCAATTTAAAAAACGTTCCATTTCCAAACCGGTTGAGGTCCAATAAACAAAATCCATAAATGGAGAAGATTCTGGAGTTGTTCAAACAGGTTAACATCAACATTCCCCTCTTAGATGCAGTCCAACAAGTCCCTTCTTACGCAAAAATCTTAAAGGACTTGTGCACTAAGAAGAGAAAATCTCAGGTACCCAAGAAGGTTTTCTTAGCTAGTACCGTGAGTGATGCTCTTACCCAAGTTTTACCTCAAAAACGGAAGGACCCTGGCTGTCCTACGATTTCAATAACCATTGGGGATAAGAACATCAACCGCGCTCTTTTAGATCTTGGTATCAGTGTTAACCTGCTTCTGTATTCTGTATACGAGCAACTAGGTGTAGGAGAGCTGAAACCCACACACTATACTTTCCAAATGACCGACCGATATATCATCCATCCTAGGGGTGAGCTAGAGGATGTGTTAATAAAGGGTTGGGGACTTCATATTCCCCGTTGACTTCATTGTTTTAGACACACAACCTGTAGCTAACCCCTAGAATCAAATTCCGGTGATACTCGGTCGCCCATTCCTTGCAACCTCAAATACTGTGATCAATTGTCGAAATGGTTCGACGAACCTATCTTTTGGCAACATGACAATTGAACTCAACATTTTTAGGTTAGAGAATCATCCATCTGAACCAAGTGCTCATATACTAGATGTTTGTTCCATCCAGGAGATCACCCCAGAGGACCGTGAATTTGTGGAATTCTTGTTTCATCACAGTAATCTTGACGCCGCTAATGCGTTCCTCTTTGAACCTGCTGCTGCTTCCGCTCCCGACAATGATTATGAGTGCTTCACGTTTTCGAATGATCTTGGCTTGTCGCCACCCGAGTTTGAATCTTTCAAATTTTCGGATGCGTTAGTTGAACCATCCAACTCGGTCGCATACACTCACTTTGAGCCTCTGTTGGAATCTTTTGAGTTCGAGACATTTTCTCCAATCTTGCCTTCAGTCGTTTCACCTCCAACGCTCGAACTCAAGCCTCTACCGTCTCACCTCAAGTATGCTTACTTAAGTGAGAATGAGACCCTCCCTGTCATCATCTCGGCTTCTCTAGCTCCAGAGCAGGAGAAAGCCTTTCTCACGGTCTTGCAATCCAATCGGCTGGACGATGGCAGACATCAAGGGGATTAGTCCCCTGATCGTTGAACATCACATTCACCTGATGGATGATGCCAAACCAGCTAGGGATCCACAGAGGCGGTTAAATCCAGTCATGAAGGAGGCTGTGAAGAAGGAAATCGTCAAATGTTTGGATAGTGGTATCATTTACCCTATCTCAGACAACCAGTGGGTCAGCCCTATACACGTTGTCCCGAAGAAGTCGGGCATTACGGTCATCACAAACAAGGCGAATGAGTTGATCCCTACTTGCACCCAGACAGGGTGGCGAGTCTGCATTGATTATAGAAAACTCAACGCCGCAACACGGAATGATCACTTTCCGCTACCATTCATTGACTAAATGCTCGAAAGATTAGCTGGACATGAGTACTACTGTTTTCTGGACGGCTACTCAGGCTACAACCAGATTCCCATCGCCGAGAAAGACCAGGACGAAACCACGTTCACCTGTCCTTTCGGCACATTCGCATATCGCCGCATGCCCTTTGGGCTATGCAATGCTCCCGCTACCTTCCAGCGGTGTATGATGGGAATTTTCTCTGACATGCTTGAGAAATTTTTGGAGATATTCATGGATGATTTCTCCATCTTTGGCGATTCTTTTGACGAGTGTCTGCAATATCTCGACGCTATCCTTACCCGATGTAAGGATAAAAACCTCAACTTAAATTGGGAAAAATGCCACTTCATGGTAATTGAAGGTATTGTCCTAGAACATATCATTTCACAAAATGGCATTGAGGTGGACAAAGCAAAGATTGAAGTCATTTCCAATCTTCCTCCTCCCAGATGCGTCAGAGATATCCGAGCTTTTCTTGGCCACGCCGGTTTTTACAGACAATTTATCAAGGACTTTAGCAAGATTGCTAGACCCTTGACTCTTCTTCTGGCCAAGGATACTACATTCGACTTCGACTCTAGCTGTTTGACTGCTTTCGAATCACTGAAAAGCTCACTCACCTCTTCTCCCGTTCTTTCTTCACCTGACTGGACGTATCCTTTTGAGATTATGTGCGATGCATCCGACTTTGCTATCGGTGCGGTCCTAGGACAACACATTGATAAAATGCCGCACGTAATCTACTACGCAAGTCGAACCCTAAATGACGCCCAAATGAATTACACAACAACCGAGAAAGAGTTTTTGGCTGTTTGTTTGCTTTAGAAAAATTCAGGCCTTATTTGATCGGCTCTCCAGTCATTGTCTACACCGATCATTCAGCTCTGCGATATCTTTTTGCGAAAAAGGATGCAAAATCTCGGTTAATAAAAGCCACACTGCAAGACTTTCTCAGCTGTCTTTCTTGGACCAAAATGTCCGCCACACGCTTGATCATGGCAAAACGACATCACACTCTTGAACTCATTATCAGGAACACACCGATGAATAATTTGGTCTGGACAGTACTTGAACAGGTAGGGTTTGTCCCAGTAAAAGTGTTTTACTTGGGATAAAAATCTAAGTCTGTCCTGACTTGACCATTCGTTCGGTAGTAGTCCTGGCGCCAAATAGTTCCCAAACATGTGGGCAAGCCAAAGTTTCAAATCGGCAAATCAAGCAGATTTTGGAGAAAACGGTTTCCAAGAACCGTAAAGATTGGTCTTTGAAACTAACTGATGCCCTATGGGCATTCCGCACTGCATACAAGACTGATCTTGGAATGTCTCCCTATCGGCTTATGTATGGAAAGGCTTGCCACCTTCCTGTGGAAATCGAGCATCGCGCATTTTGGGCGATCAAAGAGCCGAACCAAACCCTTGAAGATGCGAGCAGCTATCGGAAGCTGCAACTCAACGAGCTAAACGAGCTTCGGGATAAAGCTTATGAAAACGCGGTTGTTATAAAGAACCGAACGAAAGTGTTTCATGATAAACACCTTATGCGCAAAACCTTCACGCCTGGACAACAGGTACTTCTTTACGACACCCGACTACATTTCCATCCCGGTAAGCTTCGATCTCGCTGGAAAGGACCATTTTTTGTGCGGAGTGTATACCCGCACGGCGCGGTGGATATGGAGAATCCAGAGGACGGTTCACTATTCAAAGTAAACGGACACAAGGTAAAACCGTTCCTCACCATAGAACCTTCGGAGGAGCTCCTGATGTTGCAGGAGCCGGTTTACATTGACCAATCTTCCTCCGCTTACCACCAAACTTCGGTTATCCAGCCATAAACAGTGGAAACACTGTTTCAAATAAGTTTGGGGGTATGTATATACCATTTTGTTTTTTTGTAAGTCGGGATATTTCTTTCCTAGTGAAATTCCCATTAGTAACAAAAAAAAAATAATAAAAAAAAAAATAAAGAAAGGGGTGTTTTTGTAAATATTCAGTTCTTTTAACAAAACAAAAAAAAAATATAAAAACAAATGTTATTTTTTTTATATAAATAATTTCTTCTTTTGGGGAGGACTTTTATACAAATATACCCTTTTATTAACCGCCCCTATAAATACACCCTCTATATTTTTCTGTCAATTCCCGAGCCCTCATTTCAACTCAAACAGAAAACCCTAGCCGCCACAGAAAAATCGAGCGACGATCGCCCCAGACCGCCGTGCTTCCGCCGCCGATCGCCCCGTTCCACCGCCGAATCGCCGCATCCCAGAAGCGTCTCCCTCTGAAATTTTCAGAGGAGGTTTGATCTCTAATTTCCTCTCTGTAACTTTAATAAGTACTGCACTTTCTGTCCATGGCTCCTACATTTCAATTTGAACGTGATTTCTCCCAATTATTTGCCTATGACATTTATGGTAGCTACTTTGGCGACGAGATCCGGAAACGCGGATGGAATTTTCTGTTGTTTAACCATCCAAACGCGTTCGCGATTTCGGATCTCGTTGCGCGTTTCTTTGAAAATATGGAGGAGGGTTGTTTAGCAAAATATGGGTTTATACGCTTGTTGTGGGGGGATCGGGAAATTGTTATAGATAGGGACTTCATTCATGAAGTCACTTTGATACCTCGTATCCCCGTACACGATCAACCCCTCCGCTTTGAGGATTACATGCCATTAATGGGCGATGATTGTTCTAAGGATCCTAGGAAGGGCATTCAGGCTCGAACGCTGCATGTGAACGTATTAACCGTGTGTCGTTGGGCACAAAACAACATCTTTGGAAGTTCGCATAACACTACCTTTTTCACCCCATCCCTACACATTGTGTACACATTAATGATAAAGAACCTTAGTTATGACATATGCACTGTGCTACTACACTCGATTGGCGCCGGCAAGGGCGTTGCCAATTACCCATGCCCGATGTTAGTGACATAATTATGTCGCTATTTTCTTTCTATTGAGGAATTCGATGTTTATATGCATGGTGGGGTTCCTATTCAACCCCTTCTTGAGGGTGTCTCCACATCCTACACGAGACTTCATGGATAATGGTCGCGCATCGAGCCGGCCGAAGATGTGATGGCGAAGACGCCCAGCTCGAGCTCGACAGCGAGCGATGAAGAGCTAACCCCCGCCGCACAAGCACGCTTTCTATGACGTATCCATAGGAGGGTAGAGAGAGTGATGGGGATGCTGACAAATTTTGATCAGCGTTTGACGAGTCTTGAGCAGGGAATGTCTACCCTGCTTGCACGAGAGGAAAGAGAGAGATCGAGGGGTCGGGGAACGGACAGAAGTGAGTTCGGAACGAGTGATGCCGCGTCTAGGATACGCCGTAGGCAGCAGTGAGGGCACTGCTGTCGGTCAGTTTGGGGGTGGGGTTTTGATGTAAATGGTTATCCTGCATCTGCACGTTTTTTTATGTAAATATTTGTTCTTTTACTTTGCATGTTTAAATTCCGCATCGCATTTTTCTGCATTGTAATAAAAAAATGAAAATAATAATAAAAAAATGAAAAAAAAAATTTGAAAATTTTCAACACTGGCCATTTTTGACTCAAGTTTGACATGACAGTTGACTAGTTAGAAAAAACTAAATTCTAAACCTAGTAAATTAAAAAACCCTAAAAATAACCTTCCTTGAAGTATAACTGTAGAAAATATACGCCCTTGCAGTTTATTTAGAAATAAGCAATTTTGAGTTCAGTTCTTGGGCTAAGTTGAAATGAGGGAAGAGTATTGAAAGCTCTATTTGAAGAGTAAGTCTGAAAAATAATTCTGAATCTTAAGTCCAAATTTTGAAAATATATACCCTACGAATCGCACATGCACGCACCTTGAAACTTGGGATATTAGAGAATACCTAGAAATACTCTTGCCTGAAAACCTAGTATGAAAGAAAAAACGGCATTTAAAGCTAACCACCAAAAGAGCATCATTGAAAAATATATCCGGTCTTGAAATAATATATATATATATATATATATATATATAAAATAAAAATAAAAAAAATAAATACAAGACCTGGAAACTGCTATTTACGCTTTAAATGCTCACGCATTCAGTAATCGGCTAATTAATGCCTCAGGAAGTTGTAATAGTCGCATGAAAGATGTGTGAGCAAATCCGTCCACCATTAATAAAGAAGAAGTAGTGCTAAGTATTAAGGCAAGGGTATTATAGCTTGAATTGAATTTCCAAGTGTAGGCATGATATTTACACACACGTAGGGGTATATGATCGGAGTTTGGAGAAGAGATAGGAATGAAAAATAAGGCTTATATCTTCAATAGAGATGATAAAAATTCCGGATTTGAGATTGCGTTTTAGAAGGAAAACTTAAAAGATGCTGAGAGCTTTATAAACTGGCAAAACGTATAGGATCTTAAGTTAAATGAAAAGAAAGTGTGAAGAATAAGGGTTGATGATTTCCAAGTTAAAGATGATAGAGTTTCTTGCTAGAATGCTGAACTGTAGGATTAGAATCGACAGCCAATTTGATCGGATTTTGTGGGTAGTATCCGCTGAAAACCCTTAGGAGACAAAACTCCTCCTCTAGGGCAACCTAGAGGTTTAACGGCTTGTTGCACGAGCTCAGTGCAATCGTGTTCCCTGCGAAAGTGAGGTTAGGACTTTTTGTGAATAAAATGGCTTTGCTTGGGACGAGTAAAAGATAAGTTTGGGGGTATTTGTTCAAATCAGATTTTTGCACTTTTATACCGCCCATTCTTGATTGCATTGCATATAGGTTGGTACTCTTGATCCGTATTTGCTAAATAATTGCAGGTTACAGGTTCTCAGCTCTAAACAACCGCCGTATCTCAAAAATCCGTCTTCATGGATGATGAAGTCTGTTCTGAGTCCATTCTCCACTTGTTCTTTGATTTTTTGCAACTTAGAATCACTTGCTTGAGCTGCTTTGATCTGATTGACAATAGTAGATTGAACTTGTAAATTCATCAAATTTGAAGCGTTACCTGGCATGATCACTTCAATCTCTATCTGATGCAAGTCTTATTGAAGCTTCCACTGAGCGGTGAGATTCATTGATAATGGTTGGCGACTAAAGGCATCAGGTACCACATTCACTTTTCCCGGGTGTTATTGCAGGTTGATGTCAAAATCCGCCATGAGTTCTAACCATCATCTCTGTCGCATATTAAGCCCCTTCTGAGTAAACACATATTTCAGACTCTTGTGATCTGTGTATATGTTCACTCCCTCATCAAGAAGATAATGGCGCCAAATCTTAAGAGCAAAGATTACGGCCGCCAAGTCCAAATCATGCGTTGGATAATTACGCTCATGAATCTTTAGCTGCTTGATGCATAAGCTACAACCTTACCGTGCTGATGTAGAACACATCCTAATCCCTTACCGAATGTATCGCAATGCACTTCGAAACCTCCAGATTGGTCAGCTATGACGAGAATAGGCACTGATGTCAATCTTGACTTGAGTTCTACGAAAACTTGCTCGCATGCTTCTGACCACACGAATTCTTTATCTTTACATATGAGCTTAGTCAGGGGTGTTGCTATCTTCGAAAATCTTTCAATGAACTTTCTGTAATATCCAGCTAGACCCAAGAAACTTCGAATGCTCTTCACTGATTTTGGTGTCGGCCATTCGCTTACTGCTGAAACTTTTGCTGGATCTACAGAGATTCCATCGCCCGATATAATATGTCAGAGAAAACCAACTTGATTTAGCCAAAATTCATATTTTCTATACTTGGCATAGAGTTGATGTTGTCGTAGATTTTCCAGGACAATTCTCAAGTGTTCGACTCTTAGAATACACCAGGATGTCGTCGATGAAGATGACAACAAACCTTTCTAGGTACTCCCGGAAAACTTGATTCATCAGGTTCATGAATATTGCTGGTGCGTTGGTCACTCCAAATGGAATCACAAGAAATTCGTAATGATCATAGCGAGTTCTGAATGCCATTTTATGGATATCAGATTCCTTGACCTTCACCTGATGATAACCCGAACGAAGATCTAACCTGGAGAAAACACAAGATCCACTTAGCTGATCGAATAAATTGTCGATGCGCGGGAGTGGATACTTGTTCTTTATTATTACTTCGTTCAAGGCTCTATAATCAATGCACATTTGATATGAACCTTCCTTCTTCTTCACAAGCAGTACTGGTGATCCCCAACTTGAAGTGCTGGGACGAATCCATCCTTTCGCCAATAATTCGTCCAACTGAGTTCGGACTTCCTTCAAACCTTCCGGACTTAATCGATAAGGTGCTTTGATCACCGGTTGTGCTCCTGGTACTAAATCAATGCTGAATTCAAGAGCTCGATCGGAAGGCAAACCTGATATATCGTCAGGAAACACATCGTCGAACTCTCGAACCACTTCTTGCTTTGATCCTTCCTCCGCTTGAATTGCTGCAATCACTGCCTTCTTTGGTTTCACTTTGTAAGTACTTAGCTCCAGGGCACGGTCTCCACTTTTGAAATAAAAGACCGGATGGTCTGGAATCTCGAATACTACCCTCCTTTGACAACAGTCAATGGTAGCATAAAATGTTCCGAGCCAATCCATACCCAAGACGACGTCGAAATTCGGTATGTCCAGTACCTTGAAGTCAACATAAAATTCTTTGCTGCAGACGACCATTGGACACAGGTTGTATCCCATTGTTGTCTTCAGAACGCCGTTCCCGGAACTGACATTCCAGCTGGATACAAGCGGTGTGACTGGAATCGCATGAGTTCGGACGAACCGTTGTGACATAAAGTAGTGAGATGCTCCAGTATCGAATAGTGCGAGTGCAGGAAGTGAGGCTACTAAGATTGTACCTAAGGTATATGGGATAGGTTTTAGGTATAGGGAAAAATATGTAGGTGGCTGTTAAGATTGAAAGAAAATCTTGAGAAGAAAGGGTTACCAGTGATGACTTGGCTAGTGGCCTCAGCTTCTTCCATGGTCATCGTGAAAGCTTGTCGCCGTGGTACATTCCTCCTGGCCGGAGGAGCATTCCTCTGAACATTCCTTTGAGCTTGATGGAACTAACGAGGAGGAGGTGCAGTCGGTGGTCCTTTAGGTAGTAGAGTAGGGAGAGCGAGTCTTGGAGTAGGTGCCTGAAGGGCTGGTCCCTGCTGGTAAGTGATTGCTAGCCTGGGTGCAGTAATTGGGTTGTGTCTTCGAGGACAAGACCCAATATCATGAGTAGCTGAGCCGCAGACTAAGCAAAGACGGTTGGCTCGCCGGCAGTCTTTCGCCAAATGTTCATCTCTCCTGCAGTAGGTACAAAAGGCTGGGCTGGGCCGGTTGATTGGTACTCCCGGTCTCCTGGGCACAAATGGTGGCCTTGAAGAGGCTCCTCCTGCCATCTGAGTGACAGGGCGCTTAACTTCAGCAGATTGAGATCTGCCCCTCATCTTTACCACTGCCTCATAACGGCAGGCAGCTTTCAGAGCCGATTCATGGGTCGGAAAATCTCATGTGGCTAATGCAGTCTGGATCTTTGGATCGAACCCTTGTTGAAATCGATAGGCTCTAATCTCATCCGTCGGTATCAAGTGTGTCACAAATCGACTGAGCATGGTGAACTCAGCGTCATATTCATCTATTGACTTGGTCCACATTGAACCTTGTTGCAAATGGATGAACTGTTGTTCCATATCAAAGCGGGCAGTCTAAGGGAAGTACTTTGCATCGAACATGTCACGGAAAGTCTTCCATTTGATGGGTTGATCAAGACGACTTTCTTCCGCCTTCCACCAAACCCGTGCATTATCCGTGAGCTGCAACTTCGCAACACAAACCCAAGCTATCTCTGGCACTTGTGCCGTTGCCAGGTCATCTTCAATGCTTTGAGCCCATTCCTCAGCTTCTAGAAGGCTCTCTTTTCCTGAGAATTGCTTGGGGTGCAAGGCCCTGAATTGCTTCACCCCAGGTGCTTCCGTCTCTGGACGGTTCATCAAGATAGCGGTCTGCTGCTGCTGTCCTTCCAGGAGGCTGCAGATTGCCTCAAGAAAAACCGTCTGCTCGTTGATCGGAGCAGCGACGGCAGGTGTGAGTGGTGGTGGTGGGGGAGGGTTGTTGACATTCGTGCTGATGTTGTTTGGGGAATCCATAACCTTGAAAGAAAAATTTGGGTTATGACAGATTCAAAATATAAGATTCAAGGAATATGAATTGTAAAGAATGTTTTCAGTTGCTGGTTCTTGTTTTATATTGCTTAGGTTGTCCATACAGTGCTGACCTGCATGGGCCACCAACAAAACCTGTCATGCCCTGCTTCCCAGTATACGGGTGGAGGACGCGACGAGGCCACTACGTATTTACTCAGAAGTAAACACGCTAAGCGTATCTAAGCAATTTAAAATAAAATGTACACAAGAGACAAGATGTAAATAAACAACAACTTTATTTATTAATATTTATTTTACAATACAACTAAAAAGTAAATACATAGAATGAAAGCAATGCCTAAACAGTGGCATAACAGAAATGTAAAGGAAATATAATGTGCAAGTGAACTAAAGCTCTGGATCTTCAGTAAACTGGTCCAAGTCCTCGCTGCTGGGCTCAATCTCCAGTGAGTATGGATCACCTGACGACATTCCAAAGAAGAAGAAAGAGAATGTCGTCAGCGAACAAATCGCTCGGTAAGTTTCATAAATAGACAAGAATGGAATAGACAGAATAAAGAGTTTATTGTTATAATGTTGAATTTAGTGTTAACGCTGTTATTTATAGCTTGGTTCAGAAGAATGCCAATGTATACGAGAGTAGTCCCACTATTCCGGAGACTAAGGTATACGGAGCATAAGGAACCGTTCAACCACGGTACAACGGCAATGGATATTTAGGTTAGGTGTGTTATGGTTACAGTCTCGTGCCACTTATAACACCTTCCGTACCAATCTTACCCTTATAAACCCCGCGATGTCTTGATTGTATTGTTTGTATTGTATTATCTTGTATTGTAAATTGTATAGATGGATAACTTACCGAAACCATGATATCGGTAATGGAACGGATATAATGGATGAACATATATATGGAATATATCCATGGTTCGGTTCAGTCAATGTAAATTGATATAGTTTGAATAGATAGATTCATATTGAATCATGTTGTATTGTAGTTTGTACTTGAATCACATTCAAGTCAGATTGATTAGGTTAAGACTCAGTCTGAGTCAGACACTTTTAAAAGAACTTGAAATCCTGATTGTTTTGGTATTATCGGTAACTGCTGCACCTGGATGGCAGGATTTGTGTCTTTATCCAAGACAATTACCGTGTTGATAACATCGTTTGTTAAGTTGTCTACCTTAAATAGGCAACCACCCATATCTCCGGCTCCCCGAGGCTCAAGAGACTGGTCCCGCTTAAACCTATGTTTAGTAGGGTCTTTATTGTAATTTAGCATAACTTGAGAGGGTTTTATGTAAAAATAATTTTTGTATAATTTTCAGAATACACCTCAAGTATTTAATTATCGTCTTTAGGGTTTTCATTGATGTATATTTTATAAATGTGACATTTCTAGTGAATAAAACCCAATTTCATAATATATGGTATTTTTTTGTAATATGAATATTATTTTGAATTATCATGATGGTTTCTTGTAATATTGGAATTCTTTTCTTGAATTTGGAAACAAGGAATAATATATATATTTAAAATAAGTATTTTGGTAATATTTATATATACATATTTAAAGAGAATAAATTTATTTATTTTCTTGTAAACATAATTAAATGTCTTGATAGTGGAGTCATATACCCTATTTCTAACAGCACGTAGGTCAGCCTAATTCTTGTGGTACCTAAAAAGTCGGGTATTACTGTTATTGAAAACCACATGAACGAGCTAGTCCCTATTCGCATGCAAACTGGGTGGTGTATGTGCATTGACTGTCATATGCTTAATGCAGCAACTAGGAAAGACCACTTTCCGTTACCTTTTATCGATCAAATGTTAGAAAGGTCAGCCGGTCATGAGCAATATTGTTTTCTAGATGGATACTCCGGTTATAACCAAATACCTGTTGCAACCGAAGACGGAGAAAAGACCGCATTCACATGTCCATTTGGCACCTTTGCATATAGACGGATGCCCTTTGGGCTATGTAATGCACCCGCCGCTTTTCAGCGGTGCATGATGAGCCTATTTTCCGACATAGTAGAACGTTTTCTTGAGGTCTTTATGGACAATTTTTCAGTCTTTGGGAATACATTTGATGAGTGTTTACACCACTTGGAGTTAGTACTCCTGTAAAGACCGTATTTTCTAATATCCAATAAAAGATCTTTATATGTACCAAGTATTTATTTGCATATTTACTTGATGGAAAAATATTTTATTGTAATGATTTTATTTTTAGAAGTGATGTGAGTAATTTTTAAAGCATTTAAATATAATTAAAGGAATTTTCTAAAAGCTATTTATATTTTCTAGGCTTAGAATGTTTAATTAATGCCTTAAAATGATTTGCATATTTTTATTATAAATTAAAATAACTATTTCATAATTAAAATATTTTCAAGGATAAAATAGATTTTTAAATAATTATAATAACTAACTGATATCCTAGATATGTGAATATTATTTAGTTTTAGCCAAAATTATTTTTAAACCGAAGATAACAATAAAATGTATTTTCTGGAATTTTCTCATATTTTTCAATATTTAAAAAAAAAATAAAAACAAATTCAATTTTTAAAAAAAACTGTTTTAGTTTTAAAAATTTAAAATAAAAATAAAAATACATATATAAAGGGAATTTAACCTGGACCGTTGGATGAGAGATCCAACGATCCAGAAGGCTGGCGGCACCCACGTGGTGGGGACCACGCGAAAACTCGTGATCCCTCACGCGGCCACGTGGCTGCGTGGGCGGCAGCTCGTGGGTCATTGGATTTAGATCCAACGGCCACGATTCGGCGACGGCGGCGGCGAATCATCAAATGATGATTGGGGCGCGGATTTTAGGGGATTTGACCAGATTTTTTTGGATTTTATTGTTGCGAGTAAGACCCTATAAATAGTGACCTTCAAATTATATTTTCTTACACCACAGAACTCTGAAAATTCTGGAAAAAAAATACCCAAACCTTAGTATCGACGACGCCGACGCTGTGGTTCTACCCAATCATCGAGGAAAAATCCGTGCGCGAAGTTATTGAGATTTTAGTTCAAGTCTACGCTTTCGACCCATCGACATCCAACTCAAAACAAAGATTGAATCCGCCTCTCACTACTTGTCTGTCACATTCTTTCCTTTAGTGGTCTTAGTTTCATGTTCTAATCTCCAACCTTATTTTAAAATGATGTTAAAAATAATTCTGTATGTCTTTTGCGATACCTCCTAAGTATAAATTTGACACATGCTTGAAATGGAATAAATAAATCATCCTTATATGCGTAAATATTGCACCATCGTCCTACATGGAAAATGATATACTTGATATTATAACCCACGGGGTATCAATCCACCCTTTATGTACACACACTTACCTATGATACCAATAAGATCTTGAAATAGGTTATTTCCCCAAAATACCCTCATTTTATTAAAATGTTGTATCTAATTAAAATACCCATATGATATAAGATGATTTGAAAAAATACTTTAGTCACACTAAAACGATATACTTTTACTCGCGCTTTTATCCACCAATTACCTTAGCTTTGTTAAAATCTCTTTATCTTTTGAAAATAGGTAATACTAATCTAAATAATTATGCTATAGTTTTCAACTTAACCCCCTTTCACTTAGAGAAAATATTTTTATATTAATTTTTCTTAGCCTATTAATTAAGATTTAATAAGATACCCTAATAGGGTAATATTTTACATGAAACACCCCATGGTTACTAGACAATCGTCCCTGAAAAGGACACAAATCCTGCCGTCCATGTGCAGCGATTGTCAACACGGAATTGTTCTTGTAGAATATCACCTTCAATAAAATACCCTAATTTTATAGGATAATATTTTACGTAAATATCTCGTGTTTGATAGGCAATCGTCCCTGAAAAGGACACAAATGCTGCCGCCCATATGCAGCGGTTGCCAACACGGACGTATTTCTAAAATGTTACCCCCAAATAAAAAACCATAACTTTATAGAATTATTATTTACAATAAAATACCTTAATCCATTCTAAAAGGATATAATTTCATTTAAATACCTTGATCTTTACTAAAAGGCTATTTTCAAATAAAAACCATAACCTTTTTAAATGATATTTTCCAAAAAGAATACCTAAAACTTTATTAAAAGATAATTTCAAATAAATACCATAATCTTTCATTAAAAAGACATTTTCTTTAAAATACCATGGGGTTTCCCAAAATTATAATTACTCTAAAAATATCATGGTTTCTTTTAAATAATAACTACCATTAAATGCCATGATCTTTATTAACTAAGCGTGCTATAAATTATTATAATGCACCTTACAGACTTTAAAAGATAATAAGATAAAATGGATGGTTGTGGAAGGCCATATTAAATGAGATTAACTATTTGAATACAAGTTACAACATACATGACACATGATACGGTTAGGGTTAGAATGCGCGAACCTATCTATGGAATACTTATAAATGAAGATCCCTGCAGGCAGAGTGAACAGTCCAATGTGTGGACGACTACTAACCCGATATTCAGGCGAATCCTAATCCGGTTTTCGGGCGAATACTAACCCGGTCTTCGGACGAATACTAACCCGATATACAGGCGAATACTAACCCTACTTTGAGTGTGAATAATCCAATATGTGGATGACATACAAAATGGAAATTCCATGCATGGATGATATACGCACTAATTTTAATTCGTCAAAACCTTTACACTGAATAACGGGGATGGGTAATTTGATTAGGTAAGGAGATTCGGAACTCGGATTCCCCTACTACTCGATCATGATCCCGGGAAGTGAAACGGTACATTTCACTTTCCCAGTTGTTATTCCATGGCCACAACGGAATAATCGTGAGTATCCGGACCCTTATTTAACAAACTAATACGAAATTTTGCCTAACAAATACCTCATACAAACATACTCTTATTCACATATACCTCATGCAACATACCCATATTCACATATACCTCATGCAACATACCTTATTTGCATACACCTCATACCCTTATACCTATATACATCATATCTGGACACACACATCATACCTATATACATTTGCTCGTTTTGGTATCTTTACTTCCTTATGAGGCAATCCTACTCGAGTGTAACTCGCTGACGGACTTTCCTTTTCTCTTCTCTACCTCTGGAATGTCCGTTAGATAAGAATGTGTATTATGACGAGGATTAAGGTGTGAAGTCTACTAATGAAGATTATGCGGACTTGACAACGGAAGATTAGCTAGTTTTATTCTTGTTTGTTGCCCACATGTTTAGGGCTTTTGCTTCTTCTTCGATGTAATTAAACTATTTAGTTTATTTTACTCTTTCTTTTTGGATGTAATAAAATTTGGTTAATGGAAATAAATGCCTTCCGCTTTTATTACTTTGTTTTGGTACATATCCTGCATGTTATAGATATTCATACGCTTAACGTAACTGTATTGAATAGACCACCTTCAATACAGTTAGGTTGTGGACCATGTCACGTGACCCTTCACCTTCTTTGGAAAGCGGGGCGTGACAGGTTTTAGTGGTGGCACATGCAGGTCCTCTTAATGTACTAAAATGAAACCGTTAACTGACTTATTATATTTGTGGATCTCATTCAATTATATCGATTTCATAATTTTCCCATATTCCTTGTCCTTTCCTTAACATTCTGTATTCTGACTATGGCCTTTCTTTTAAGGTCATGGCCAATCTATCGGACGAGGACAATATGCCAGACATCACCTTTGATACTACGCTTGGATATTCGGATGACGAAGTATTAAGCCCCCAGACAGTTATTTCCGACAGCGACTCAGAAGATGAAGTCGATGCTGCAACTCCAGAGCCTATGATAGCCAATGAAGAAGAAGATCCTATGGAAGAGGAGCATATAGAGGAGGGGCCAGAAAAAGAGGCTCCTGCAGTGGAAGAGAATCCTATGGAATATGATCCTGATGGGAAGGCTCCTGCAGAAGAAGAAGACCCTATAGAAAAGGAATCCGAGAACGAGGCTCCTGCCGAGGATGAGTCGAAAGATGAAGGTTCGAATGAGGAGGAACTCGAGGCTGAAGAAACTCAGGCAGATGTCCCCACAAGACACTGTGAGAATAGCCGTCCCTCTTTTAGTGCGAGAGCCTATCGCAACCCGTTGAACTCTCATAATCGAGATTAATAAGACGTATTTTTCTTCTTTTTTGCTGAATAAAAATGATGTATAGCAGTAGGGACATGTCCTTCCTTTTCAGTTGTACTCCCCTTATTGAAGTTGAAAATAATAAAATCTTAGTTTCGAGCAAAATCTCTCTTGTATCTCTTGCCCTTCTTTTTATTAGTTTTCCTCTTGTATTAATTGTTGTTCTTTCATGCAAGTTATTATCTTGTCTCACCCCTCAGTCTGTTTGTAATCTGACCCCTTATAATTTAGATCACTTGACCTTAAAACCTTTTCGGGGAAGGAAACTCTCTTAGAAGCTGAGGAATGACTCAAAGGAACTGTAAATGATCTCGGTGCCGCTCAAATTCCTAAGGACGCGTGGGTGATCATTGTTAAACTACAACTCATGGATAATGCCAGAATATGATGGGAGGTCGAGGAAAGTAGACTGAAAGAGCCCATCGACTGGGAAACGTTCAAACAACATTTTGATACTCAATACTTTCCAGCCGTGGCACACCTAAAGATGGAAAAAGAGTTTATACATGTTTCCTGATTAAAAAATCAGGAATTGCCTCAATGAGGTATCACGTGTTCACACGTGACCAATGGTCACGTGATGACACATGATGGATAAAACCCCATCAAGCAGAAAGGAAAAAAAATGGCTGAAAGATGACTCAATTGAGGGTCACGTGCTCACACGTGACAGCCTTTAAAAGCCTTGCAGCTTAATAGAATTTAATTCTTAAAATCGGGAATTACCTCAATGAGGTATCACGTGCTCACACGTGACCAACGGTCACGTGTTGACACCTGACAATTAAAACAGAAATAAAACAACAAACGTCTGAAAGAAATACCTCAATGAGGTGTCACGTGCTCACACGTGACCAATGGTCACGTGTTGACACGTGATGGTTAAAACTGAAGCGTAAGTAAACGCTGAGAAAAGTACTCAATTGGGAGTCACGTGCTCACACGTGACCAAGGGTCACGTGTCAGCACGTGACTGGCTTCGAAAGCCTTACAGTTAATAGAATTAAAATTCTAAAAGCTTCTAAATCTTTCCAAATGGAAAAGGATTATGGGGACCGTTGGATTAAAGATCCAAGGGTGATTAAAAATCACCAATTTATGGAAAGATTTTAGACAAGGAAAGATTTCCCTAAAAATCTCACCAGAAATAACAAACAGAATATCTTTGGATTTAAAATCCAACGGTGAATAAAATTCACTTAATGATCTAAAGGCTCATATCAATTATGAAAATAAACAAAATCTTTCAATGAAAGATTTACTAAACAAATTGATTCTTCTCCTTCTCCTATAAATAGGAGCCAAGAGGAGAAGGAAAAGGATAGAATTTTGATATAGAGTTTTGGAATCTTGAAATTTCAGAGAGAAAAGAAAGGAGAATTTAATTCTCAACAAAGAAAACCCTATGTGAGAAAAGAAAGGGGATCAAAACTTCAAACAGAGAATTTAATTCTCAAATCCAAGAGTTTAACTCTTCTGCACAAAGAACTTAGTTTTTCCCCTGGTTGAAGATCTGCAAAGAGCACATCTCCCCATAAGTTGAGAATTTAATTCTCATTGGGTTGAGATCCTGCCATGCAGATCCAAAATTTAGAGGGGGAATTGAGTTTTGAGAATTTAATTCTCCCAAAACAAAATTTGGATTTAACCCTACATGAGAATTTAATTCTCCCAAACTAATAGGAATTTAATTCCTCCAAAATCATGATTAGGGTTTAACCCTACAGAGAATTTAATTCTCAAAAATACAGAGACTTAAAAGATCTCCATGCATGCAAAGAACTAAGGTCACGTGTCCCCACGTGACCCCTGAAAAGATCCCTAAAAAATGAGAAGAAGAAAGCTTTGAGGCAATGCCTCACGTGCTCCCATATGACCCTCATTATATATGGAACAAAAGCAAAGGCAAAATTTGACTTGGGCGCTCTCACGTGTTACCACATGACCCCTAATAAATGTTTTAATAAATCAGGGCATGAGTAACATCACGTGCCCACACGTGAAGGCTATGAAAATTAAAAGTGTTTAACACTTGTTTGCAGAACAAAATAAAGTGGATCTGACCCCACTTTTTGATGCCATCACGTGCTCCCACGTGACCCCTTCCTCTTCTAGTGTTTAACACTAATCTGACAATTTCGTTTCCAGTGTTTAACAATATTATCTTCTAGTGTTTAACACTAATTTGATAATCTTGTTTCCAGTGTTTAACACTGTTTTTTCTTTAGTGTTTAACACTGCTTATAACCAAATTGGTTAATTTTCCAGGGGCAAAAGTCCCTCCTCCAAATGAATCTCAAAATTAAGGGAATCAAAGATAAAAATGTTGCCAGAGTCTTCAAACTCTTGTTTAGCATTGCTAAATAATGAGGGGCTGAACCCAGACAAATGTCTAATGGTCCACTAAAGGGCCAACACTTCAAATGTAATTGGACTTAGCCCAAGTTGGCCATAAGTCCTCAATTCAGATTTAACTGAGCCAATGTGCTCATAATCTAATTAATTGATCTTAGTTCCAAATTGGACTACAGATCCCCAATCAACTTTGGTTCAACGGTACATCTCTTCACTCCTTTGATATTTGTCGTTGTAATCCTTCAACGTCTTCAGAGAGGTGACGAGTCCCGATAACCAGCAAATCCTACAGACTATGATGTCTCTAAACTGGACTATGGGGTCCCTTTAAACCCATGGACTATGATGTCCCAAACCTTGACTGTGAGTTCTTTAAACTCACGGACTATGATGTCATTAACCTTGATTGTAAGGTATTTAAACTCACGGACTATGATGTACTTAACCTTGACTGTGAGGTCTCTAAACTCACGGACTATGATGTCCTTAACCTTGACTGTGAGGTCTTTAAACTCACGGACTATGATGTCCTTAACCTTGACTGTGGGTTCTTTAAACTCACGGACTATGATGTCCTTAACCTCGACCGTGATGTCTTTAAACTAATATTGGACCACTATGTCCTTAAACTGGTATTGGACCACCATGTCCTTAAACTGGTAATCGACCGCAATGTCCCTAAACTAAACAATATAGCCCAAATGCTCTTTTGTTGGATCTAAACGATCCCGTTAAGTTGATCTTAGTCTAAAATTAGACTAACGTATCCTTAGCAAACGTTTAAGTTGATCTTAGTCTCAAATGAGGCTAACGTATCCTTAAACCCAACCCCCAAACCCAAATCTAAGAAAGATACGGATTTTGACTAGTCCACGCCCTACGGGCGACAACATAACTTAGTCTCCGTATACAATCCACGGGCAACCAAACACAAAACAAACACCCACGACACAAAGTGACCATCTGGAGAAGGAGAAAGTTGTTACCGCGATGCGGTAGCGTAATTAACTGCAGGGGCTTGCGCCTGCAGGGAAGAGCGTCCCCACAATCAAAAACCCCTCAAACGAGGGGGAATCTGACGAAGTATGCTACATCGGCCGCATCCGTTTAAACCTTCGATACATGGTGCCATAAATCAACTTGGCATCTTCGGAGAGGTGAACGGATAGCACCAATTAGCATCCGCCCCGAAATTCAGGAAAGACGTTCGCCGCATCTCTTCGTCCGCGACTTTCGGAGGGGAACAGATTCTGGCACGCCCGGTGGGACCTTTTCCTCTTTCCACTCCACACTTCGTATGTCGTGTTCGCGAACGAATCGCGGTTTGCTAATGGTTGCCCTTGGGTATTCGAGATACTAAGATTTGGCGTTTTTCTTGGTGCAGAAAGCAAAGGATCAATGGCGTTCACCTGCTCGAAGTGTTCCAACTGCAACTGCAACCTACGCTCCGCCTCACCTGGAGGTGTAGCTTACGGGCCTCAAGTGGCTTCCTTATTCACGATGCCAGTGGAACAGGTCACTCAGGCCACTACTGGATTGTTTTTCGGGACCATTCTCCCGCCAACGAGCTTCAGCGCTCCTATGCCATCACCGGAAGCCCCCAAGAAGTCGGTCTTCAGCTTGCTACTACCACGGCCCTTCTCAATGGGTCGTCCAGCTCCAACACCTCGTTCTTCGCCAGACTGAGCCTGAACTCCGATAGGCCTGCCAAGAAGCCCATGACACCTGAAGTGGCCATCCCAAAGAAGATAGCCATCTTTGCTCCTGAAGTCGTCAAGGCGGCTTCTCCTGCCAAAGAGCCGGTCTTTACAAGACTGACTATTCCGGCTCCCGTTCCTGCTCGAAGGTCTGTCTTTGACAGATTGGATACCACTACTCAAAAGACGTCAGTCTTCAAGAAGCTGGCACCAGCGGCGCCTCATCTGGATAGGGGGCAAGACAAAGCCATCCCAATCACCGAACCAACACCGTCAGCTCGACACGCTCGACGTCGCCACTGGCGCCGAGTAAGAAAGGCTGGGGGCAACTCCCCTTCTGGGCTAACTCTACCAGCTCCAACGATGGAAATAAATGCTGCTGTTCCAACCGAGAACAGCTTTGAATTGCTGAATAAGGTGTGCAGGAATTCTCCTACCACCGTGCTGAAAAGGTCTCCGCCGCCAGTGGAGACTGTCACAGAAGTAAAGCTGGAACAGCTCCCTCAACGGCTATCCTCTAAAATCTACAAGGTCTGGCGACAAGTCCGAGAGTCGGTGGTTGATCAAGACTATCCCCACCGGAAGAAGAAGTTGAAGGTCCGACAGGAAGGAAACCGTCCTGGTAAGACACAAAAGACGGCGGCTACTTGGGTGCCCACTGCAACGGCCCCCTCAACTTCGACCGCGCATAAGAGAAGAAGGCCGAAGAAAATCCCCATGCCTGCGACAAATGTCAAAGGCACTGAGCCCAAATGCCCTAAGCCTGGGAGCATGGCGGTGCATACCGTCTATATGGCATCCGGGAAAGAGGATAGCCGCGCTTCTACGGGTCATCGACTGCTCACCCGATCCATCACAAGAGCTCAGGAACAACAGCAGCAGAAGCTTCAGGAGATGCTGACTACAATGGCCGCACTTACCGGGCCAAAAGAAAGCCCAGAGACGTCATCGGAACAACGCCACGAACACGAGACTGGTGTTGAATTCCTTCGGAGCATGCTCGAAAAGAAGGACAAGGAAGCTGCGGAACAAGCGGCCAATATAAAGCAAATGGCCCTTCTATTCCAGGATATGGTGGGCATGATGATCCAGCCGGACCCTCCAGCCGAAGATCCCCCAGTAATAATTGAAGATGATAGAGGAGAAACATCGAATCCTCTGCCGGCTCTTTCAACAGCCAAGGAGGAGACAATTTCCAAGGCCGCCCTGGACGATTATATCGCTCAGCAAATAAAAGTTCACCAGGCAAATGAAGCGGACAGCCAAGTTGTTAGAACTGGGCGACCGTATCCAGGCTGGTATGATCAGATAAAGTACCCGCCGGGCTACACGATCCCGAAATTCCATGTGTACAAGGGGACCGGCAATCCTCATCAACATGTCGCTCAGTTCAGGGCCCTCTGCGGCAATACTGGTGGCAATGATAAGCTCTTGCTCTGCCAATTCGTCGGCAGCTTATCGGAGACGGCATTCGAGTGGTACTCCGAACTTCCAAATGACTCCGTCAAAACTTTCGCAGAGATGGAGTTGTTATTCACCCAGCGATTCGCGAGTGCTAGTGAACGCACCCCGATAACAGCATTGATCAACGCCAGGGTGAAGCCAGGCGAGACGTGGGTTCAATATGCGATCCGATGGCGGAATCTGTGGTCAAAGTGCGAACAGCGCATCGAAGAAGCACCAGCGGTGGGCATGTTCGTGGGCACCCTAGACCCTCATGCAACTATTTCACAGTTCATGATGTTCTTCAAACCGACCACGTTCCAGGCTCTAATCGACAAGCTGGCCTATATGGACCAGATGGGTCATAGACCATCTCCCCCGAAGCCGGAACCGCGGAACGAAAAGGGTAAAGGGAAGGCGATCTTCGTTGCGAACACCCAACAGCAGCCCGGTGCCCCAAAGCTAGTGGATCAACTGGAAGAGAGACGACTCTATTATAATGAGAAGATGAAGCGTCCTTACTCGTTCCCACGGGACAAAACGAAGAAACTATTCGAGCTGGCGGTGCGCAACAGGCTTATCAATCTGCCAAATCCAAGGCGACCATCGCAACCCGGCGAAGCGAATAACCCCAATTATTGTCCTTACCACCAAACGGTAAGCCATCCAATCGAAGATTTCTTCGTCTTTAAAGAATGGATCGAGGATCAATACCTACAAGGCAAGTTTGGGCTGTCTGAGAAATGGAAAGTAAACCCACCACAACCGCACACTCCTAAAAAGACGGACACACCGGGGGCAACGTGCTCTTTTGTTGAGGAAGCTCCATGGGAGGTGGCTCTTTCGGCTAAAACCAAAAGGATGCTGAATGATCTCTAGACATGCCCGGCAGTCAAGTGGAAGAATCCGCCGAAACCCCAAATCATCAAAGGGATGCTGAAGCCGCGCCCAGCTCTAAAAATTGGTGGCGACAGCCAAAGCGCTCATACCCAGCCGTCAAAATCTTCAAAGAGGAAGAAAAAATCCAAAAATCTCGTGAAGCCTGGCGACAAGCGCACAGACCTACAAGAACAGATTGACGCGCTGGAAGAGTATAACCAGAAGGTGCGGACTCCGATCACGCTCCAAGAATTCCTCGGCCACGTCCTCGAAGATGGAGATGATGGAGAAGACTCGTCGGGTGAATCTGAGGATTACATAGCAAGTTGCCATATGATCTCGACAGACGATGAAGAAACTCCTTGCACTGAGAGACTGGGAGAAGGTCCTGAGCCGGAACTTCTATGGCCGTCAGACGGAATGATCAACGCATTCCTGAACGAAGCTCTTCTGAAAAGTAAAGCTGATCGGGAACGTGAGATGGCTATACTTGAAAAGGCCAAGTGCCGGCGACTGGATGAAAGAGTCGAGACATTCCCGCCAAATCAGAGGACATCTGTCACAGATAAAAACAACCTCAAGATGAGGAAAAGGCTCGCGAAAGCCATATGAGTAGGAATGAAGCTACCACCCTCCGAAGGAAACACTCTTGGTGAAGCAGAAATGCACCCTAACTACTGCTTATATCATCAAAAGATTGCGCACCCCACTGAAGAGTGCACCGCTTTTAAAGGATGGTGGCAGGGATATGTTGCTCACCGACAACATTTTAAGCGGATGAAACGCAAAACTCGTCGGGAGCAGAGAGGTACGACCAAGGATTATAGATGAACTACCGGCAACTGTCGCATGGTTAACGCTGGGGGATCGCAAGTCCTCATGTTCGGGAGCGACTCCGATGAAGAGATGACTCTTGGCCCTCTATTCAAGGAATCCACCTCGAGAAAGGAGGGAGAATCGAAGACCTGTGAAAATATCCAGCTGCGTAATCGTACGCTGCCCGAAAAGAATCTCGGACCTACGAATAGAAAAGATAAGGGAAAAGAAAAGGTCCCTGAGGATATCGCCCTAGATGACCAAGTCATGAAAGAGCTGACCGCCAAGGACCCGCCAAAGAAAAGTAAGGTGGACTACAACGTTCTGGCGCACTTGAGGAAGCTACCCTCGCAGTTCAGCATTCTCGACGCCCTGGTGCTATCCAAAGAGGCGAGAGATTCATTGATCAAGGTGCTACAAGAGCCAGAGCAATTCCAAGCTTTCCTCGCCGAAGAAAGGATGAAAGACGAGCTGGAAGAAGTACACACAGCCGATATTACCTTCGGCGACGAAGATATCCTCTTTGGGACGTGCGAGCACAACCGTCCCCTATATGTCTCAGGGTACTGCCACGATATAAAGATAGGCAAAATCCTGGTTGACAATGGGTCTTCCGTCAACCTCCTCAACGTGCGAGTGTTGAAGGAAATCTATATGAGCGTCCAGCACCTCGCTCGCGATAAAATTACCATCTCCGGTTTCGACTCCCAGTCATCACGGACTCTCGGGTCTGTGATACTGACGCTGCGCTTCGGGCTACTCATCACGGATATTAAATTTCACGTCATTGACGCCAAGACTTGCTACAATACTTTGCTCGGCCGGCCTTGGTTACACGAGTACAATATCATCCCTTCTACACAACATCAGTACATGAAATACTTCAAGGATGGTCTCGAGTATACCGTAACAGGAGAGCTGAACCCATTCTCCGTGAATGAGGTCCGAAAGTACGAAGATGCAAAATACTTCTTACCAAATTTCGAGGACACGGAGAGATGCCATAAACCGAAGGACAAAGCTATCACCACTATTCCAGTTTTCGGGAGTGATAACGAGGAGGAAGAAGAGATAGTTTATTCAGGGCCGCCTCAGCGCAACAACCCGGGACCGTCCACCACCATGTTGATCTTCGGCAGCGACTCGGAAGACGAGGTTAACGCTATATTTTCCACTCGGACATCAATACAGGCCTTCGTTGTCGATAATCAGAGTTTTCAGATTACCTTGGTTCCACAAAAGCATTACAAAGATCTCGATACACTTGGAACTTGTAATGTACAAGAACTGCAGACATTCTACGTCCCTCCCAGGCAAAAAGGTGAACAGGCGATCCTATTCTACCGATCCGAGGAGACCAAAGTGGAGAAGGAAATCTGGCACGACGCCAATTCTACACTCGACAGGCACCAGCCCATCCGTCTGCCTAGATATTACTCGGAAGGCTTGAAAAGGCTATTGAAGCGCCAAGGGGTACCCTTCAGACAAACTACTCGACAAGCTCGATTCTACAACAGGATTTAGGACATCCCCGGGACTCAACGAAAACTGCCCAACGGGAGAATGGAAACGGTCGGGCTCGGATATGTCGAATCCAGGAAACGGGAACGAGTCCATGGTAGCTACGTCATATATGACTTCGATGAAGAAGAGGACGCACTGTTAAAAGATGCTGATCCTGAACCAAAACAAGGTCCGGTCGACAAAGCGCCGAGCCCGTCATTTGAAGAACGAATGGACAAGCTAGTAAGGGAAGCGGGTCAAAAGATCCGAGATGACCATAACCGCGAGATGGCCATTTATGAAAAAGCCAGGACACAGCGCCTCCTTCAACAGGCCACGGAGAATGGAAATGCTCTTCCTTATCAACCCGTCATACAAAAGGCCCGACGCAGAGGCAGAAATAAATCAAAGAACGGGAAAAGCGTTCGAGAGCAACAAAGCGGGACCAAGAAGCCACGCGATCGGGGATCGAGCAATCCGGATTCATCTCTTATAAAGAAGATGGGTCAAGCATACTCTTTTCCTCAGAACAAAACACGGAAGATACTTAATCTCGCCATAAGACATCAAATGATTACACTCCCGAAGTCCAAGCATCCCGAGCAAGCAGACGAAGTCTTTCATCCGGACTATTGCTCCTATCATAGGGCAATAGGACATCCTGTTGAAGACTGCTTCACCTTCAAGAACTGGGTCGAAGATCAATATCGACAAGGCAGATTCGCTCTATCCAGCAGCTGGAGGGTAACCCCGCCGCAGAAGCATGAACCCAAATCCACGAGAGTAGAACCAGATCAACATCGATCTTGGAAGCGAGCTCGTACTTGTCATATGATAACGCTACCAGAAGAAGAGCCCGAGAATATGGATGACCTCCCTTGGTGCCTCGAAAACGATGATGACGAGGTGATCTCAGAGTTTCCACCGGCGCCAAAAGAGCTGGAAGATGGAATACATACTACTGCAGATAACCTCAAGAAAATTGATTTGGGGACGGCGAGTGACCCGCGACCGACGTTCGTTAGTGAGTTGCTGTCTGAAGAGCGAGTGGCCATATTAAAAGACGTGCTTATGCAGCATAAGGATTGCTTTGCATGGAACTATTCCGAGATGCCAGGACTAGACCCAGAGATTGCTGTCCACAAATTGGCAATATCCCCGGACGCCAAGCCGATCAAACAAGCACCGAGGAGAATGCGGCTCGAGCTTGAGATGAGCATCAACGCCGAGGTCAAGAAGCTAATCGACTCTGGTTTCATCCAAGAGGTTCAGTATCATGACTGGATCGCCAACATCGTCCCGGTGATGAAGAAAAATGGGTCAGTGCGCATATGTGTGGACTTTCGGGATCTCAATAAAGCCTGCCCGAAAGACGACTTCCCGGTACCGGTCACCGAGCTAATGATAGACAATACGTCCACCTACGAAGTCTTCTCCTTCATGGACGGATCGTCAGGATATAATCAGATAAAGATGCATCCCGAGGACCAGAAGCATATCGCTTTCCGGACCCCTTTGGGTATATTCTGCTACAAGGTGATGCCCTTCGGTCTAAAGAACGCCGGCGCCACCTGTCAGAGGGCCATAACGAAGATATTCGATGACCTCATACATGAAATCGTCGAATTCTATATCGATGACCTCGTGGTGAAAAGTAAATCATACGAGGAACATCTAGAGCATCTGAAGACCGTATTTCAACGCCTTCGTAAATACAACTTGAAGATGAACCCTCTTAAATGCGTGTTCGGAGTCTCCTCGGGCAAATTCCTGGGGTTCATCGTCCGACACCGAGGCATCGAAATAGATCCGTCGAAGATCAAAGCGATCATAGAAATGCCCCCGCCAAGGACTCTCAAGCAATTGCGGTCTCTCCAAGGAAAGCTCGCATATATCCGGCGATTTATAGCCAATCTCTTAGGCAAGTGCCGTCCTTATAGTCACCTGATGAAAAAGGGAACCCCTTTCGTCTGGGACCACAAATGCCAAGGCGCACTGGACGAAATCAAGCAATACCTGCAGAATCCGCCAGTACTGGCCGCTCCGGTCAAGGGAAAACCTCTCATTCTGTATACAACTGCCCTTGAAGGTTCCTTAGGCGCATTATGGGCACAGGAGGATGACCAAGGGAAGGAGAGAGCCCTCTACTATTTGAGTCGGGTTCTACTGGGGGCAGAAAGCAATTATTCTCCTATCGAAAAACACTGCCTGGCATTGATCTTCGCGATAACGAAACACAGGCACTATGCGTTGGCGTATGAAGTTCGTCTCATATCAAAGGTGGATCCTCTCAAATATTTGATGTCAAAGGCCATATTGACAGGGCGGCTCGCTAAATGGGCCTTGCTTTTGATGGAGTTCTCAATAACTTATCAGCCGCTTAAGGCAGTGAAGGGCCAGGCCATCGCCGACTTCCTCGCTGAGCATCCGATACCTACCGATTCTCCCTTGAACTGCAAACTGCCAGACGAGCATGCGTTTGACACGATTAACAGGAGTGATACCCGATGGGAACTTTATTTTGATGGAGCGTCTTCCATGAAGAAGCGCAAGCAAAGCACCCCTATAATCAAATCAGGGGTAGGCCACATCTTTGTAACTCCACAAGAAGGGATAATGCGCTTTTCCTTCTCCTTAACAGAGCTGAGGACAAACAATGAAGCCGAGTATGAAGCTTTGATAGCAGGTCTCGAGATCGTCATCGACATGGGGATTGAGAACCTCCTCATATATGGAGACTCCCAGCTGGTCGTTAGTCAAGTAAATGGCGACTACCAAACGTGCAAACCAGAACTGGTGAAGTACGGCGACAGGGTACAGCGACTGCTGACCCAAATACCTTCCTACACCTTGGAAAGCATACCGCGTGCGGAAAATAGCAAAGCGGATGTATTAGCCAAGCTTGCTAAAGAACTGGCCGACGAAAACCTCGATGACGTGAGGATCGTTGTGTAAAGCCGTCAGGTTCTTGCGCCGGCAGAAATATCTCCAGAGTCGTCCGAGGAAAAGGGAGTGACCGAGCAAATGGCTCTGCAAGTAAAAGACCAGGAAAAGGTTGAGGATTGGAGAGAATTCTTCATATACTACTTCAAATCCCGTCGAACACCTGAAGATGCGTCCTCAAGACATCAGCTTATGAAACGAACTCTGTCTTTCGCTTTCGTCAATGATACCCTGTACAAGAGGCCGTTTGATTCTTTGTGGTTAAGATGCCTGGGACCTAAAGAAGCGAACAGAGTCGTCCAAGAAACCCACGACGGACTCTGTGGTTCTCACCAAGCCGGGCCGAAGATGAAGCTAAAAATCAAACGAATGGGTTATTATTGGCCCACGATGATTCAGGATTGCCTTGAGTATGCGAAGCAATGCCACTCGTGCCAGATCCACGGGGACTTTATCCACCAGCATCCGAATCCGTTACATCCGACAGTGGCTAGCCGGCCGTTCGAAATGTGGGGAACTAACATAATTAGCCCCATCGAACCATTATCGTCCAGAGGACATCGATTCATTTTGGCGACAACTGACTACTTCTCCAAATGGGCAGAAGCAGTACCGCTGAGGGAAGTGAAGACCGAGAATATCCTCCATTTTTTTAAGACACACGTCATTTATCGGTTTGGCACTCCACGACGGATCATCTCCGATAACGGGCCAGCCTACTGAAGCCACAAGATCAGCCGCTTCGCACAACAGCATAACATAGACTGGAGATACTCCTTGGTATATAATCCCCGAGCTAATGGTCTAGCCGAGACTTTTAACAAGACCTTAACGAAGATCGTGAAAAATACGGTGTCTCGAAATAAAAAGGACTGGCACAAGAGACTGCTTGAAGCTCTCTGGGCGTATCGGACCACGTTCAAGACGGCCGCGAACACAACGCCGTACGCATTAGTATTCGGTACAGAAGCAGTACTTCCCCTCGAGATAGAGCTACCCTCTCTACGAGTAGCAGTTCATTACGAGATAACGGATGAAGAGAATGCTCATCTTCGGCTGGAGGAGCTCGATGCCCTTGATGAAACCCGGCTCGTAGCGCAACAAAATCTGGAAGCTTACAAAGCAAAGATGACACGCTCATACGAAAGATTGGCTAGGTCGAGGACATTCCGCCGAGGCGAACTCGTGCTAGTGGTCAAAAGACCTATGATCCCAAATCGTACTAAACGAGGGAAATTCGAGCCGAATTATGAAGGCCCGTATATTGTAGACAAAGTCTACCAGGGTGGAGCCTATCTACTCATGGACATGCATGGCGAAAGGCCTTTCAGGCCAATAAACGGTCGCTTCCTGAAGAAATACTACGCTTGACGAGTCATGGCCTAGGTCAATGATAGACGACGACGCCTATGTCCGCTCGCTGTCTTCCTAAGCCCAAACTCTATAAGTAGTAACCGACCACGGACCGAAATGTCCTTAAACTAACAACGGACCACTATGTCCTAAAACTAGCTGTTGACCGAGATGTCGATAAACTACAGTGGATTGCAACATCCCAAAGCTGATACAAAAAAGAGAAAAAGAACAAAAAAAGAGAGAGAAAATGGTATGTCCATAAGCAGAATGGGAACGGATGAAAACCCGAAAAGGCTCCGTGAGTAAAAACAGCAGGGCTACCGGCGAGTTTTGTGAAAACCAGAAAGGGCGCAACCTAGTTAAAAATAAAAAATAAAAAAAGAAGAAGAAAAGAAAAAAGAAACGGTACGTCCATAAGCAAAATGGGCACGGATGCAAACCCGAAAGTGCTCTGTGAGTAAAAACAGCAGGGCTACCGGCGAGTTTTGTGAAAACCCGAAAGGGCACAATCTCGTTAAAAGACACTTGCAAGGTCCTCTCGACTTTGTAAGGAGAAACCACCGGCGTGAGATCCTTACGACTCACAAGGGGGTAACACACTTAGGGATCCCCTCGATTCCTAAGGAGAAATTACACTTGCGAGATCCTCACGACTCGTAAGAAGAACCCTCTTATGGGACCCTCACGGCTCATAAGATTTGAAAGTCTTAAGCTACAGGGATCTAAAACCTGTTCTTAAGCAGCCCCCACAACCTTCAATACTGCCCTACAAGCGGCTCAATGCTGACCCTTGTATACAATCCACGGGTGCGAATAAACATTTCCCTAACAAAGTCCCATCCGTGACTAGGCATATGTCTATATGGTGAACAACCCTTGTAAGTCCTCTCGACTTATAAGGAGAAAACCTTCTCGTAAGATCCTTACGACTTACCAGAAGCTATACACTTAGGAATCCTCACGATTCTTAAGGAGAAATTACACCTACGAGATCCTCACGATTCATAGGGAGAAATACCTTTATGAGACCCTTACGGCTCATGAAGTCAAAAGCCTTAGTCGACAGAATCCTAACCCTGTCTACTAAGCCACCTTTGTTCGACATCAACGAAGGAAAATGATGATTCGCTCCTGGCAATATCCCAATTGTAGCGGTGCTGATGCCAAAAATCAGTGTCTAACTCCAGGCTTGCAGCGAAAAGCCAGCGAGCCGCACACGCATACAAAATAGCCGAAATGATGGGACAACTTGCGACAGAAGTAGCAAGTAAAAAAAATGTATGCATGCAAAAGAGCCGAAATGATTAGGCAACTCGCAATAAAAAGCAGCGAGTAAAAATAAAATAAATAGCCGAAATGATTGGGCACCGCGAAAAATAGCCGAAATGATTGGGCAATCGCAACCTTCGCGATATAAAAAGCTGAAATGATAGAGCATCGCGGAATAAAATAAAAAAATATTAAAAAATATGAATGAAATTTTATACCCTACAGGTGATATCACAGCAATCCCTGTATACAATCCAGGGCGCAAACAAAGAAGGAACCAGATTTTTCCTCCCCAGGTTTCATCAGAAGAAGAAGCCAAGTCTCAATGATTCACAGACAGCCTAGAGATCATCTCAACATTTGTCTTATTACAACGGACACAACATCAAGCAAAGTGGAACCTCGGCAACTCCCAGTTCCATGACTCGGCAGTGTACAATCGACCGAAAGTCAAACCCCAACTCCGTGAAATGCGGATATAATCAAAAAAATTCCTAGCTATGTGGAACGCGGATTATGTCACTCCTGACCCCGTGGAAAATGTCTAGAGCGGATCCTGGTCCTCGCAGAGCACGACAATGACCCTGTGTGAAGCATCCAGAGCGGAGCCTGGTCCTTGCAGAACACGGCAGTGAACCCGTGGGAAGCACCCAGAGCAAAAATTGGACTGTGAGGTCCTTAAACTCATGGACTATGATGTCCTTAACCTCGACCGTGATGTCTTAAAACTAACACTGGACTGTGAGGTCCTTAAACTCATGGACTATAATGTCCTTAACCTCGACCGTGATGTCTTAAAACTAACACTGGACTGTGAGGTCCTTAAACTCATGGACTATGATGTCATTAACCTCGACCGTGATGTATTAAAACTAACAACGGACTGTGGAGTCCTTAAATCCACGGACTATGATGTCCTTAACCTCGACCGCGATGTCTTTAAACTACGATATCCTGAAAAGCCTCTGGAGCAGAGCCTAGTCCTCGCCGAACGCTGCAGTGAACCCGTGGGAAGCATCTAGAACAAAATCCTGGCTACGTGGAATGCGGCAATGAACTCGTGTGAAGCATCCAGAGCGGAGCCTAGTCCTTGCCGAACACGGCAGTGAACCCGTGGGAAGCATCTAGAGCAAAATTCCTGGCTACGTGGAACGCGGATTATGTCACTCCTGACCCCGTGGAAAACGTCCAGAAAGGATCCTGGTCCTCGCAGAGCACGGCAATGACCCCGTGTGAAGCATCTAGAGCGGAGCCTAGTCCTCGCCGAACACGGCAGTGAACCCGTGAGAAGCATCCAGAGCAAATTCCTGGCTACGTGGAACGCGGATCATGTCACTTCTGACCCCATGGAAAACGTCCAGAGCGGATCCTGGTCCTCGCAGAGCACGGAAATGAACCCATGTGAAGCATCCAGAGAGGAGCCTAGTCCTCGCCGAACACGGCAGTGAACCCGTGGGAAGCATCTAGAGCAAAATTCCTGGCTACATGGAATGCAGACTATGTCACTCTTGACCCCGTGGAAAACGTCCAGAGCGGATCCTGGTCCTCGCAGAGCACGGCAATGACCCCGTGTGAAGCATCCAGAGCGGAGCCTGATCCTTGCCGAACACGGCAGTGAACCCGTGAGAAGCATCCAGAGCAAATTCCTGGCTATGTGGAACGCGGATCATGTCACTTCTGACCCCGTGGAAAATGTCCAGAGCGGATCCTGGTCCTCACAGAGCACGGCAATGACCCCGTGTGAAGCATCCACAGCGGAGCCTGGTCCTCGCAGAACACGGCAGCGAACCCGTGGGAAGCACCCAGAGCAAAAATTGGACTGTGAGGTCCTTAAACTCACGGACTATGATGTACTTAACCTCAACCGTGATGTCTTAAAACTAACACTGGACTATGAGATCCTTAAACTCATGGACTATGATGTCCTTAACCTCGACCGTGATGTCTTAAAACTAACAACGGACCGTGGAGTCCTTAAATCCACGGACTATGATGTCCTTAACCTCGACCGCGATGTCTTTAAACTATGATATCCTGAAAAGCCTCTGGAGCAGAGCCTAGTCCTCGCCGAACGCGGCAGTGAACCCGTAGGAAGCATCTAGAGAAAATTCCTGGCTACGTGGAACGCGGCAATGAACCCGTGTGAAGCATCCAGAGCGGAGCCTAGTCCTCGCCGAACACGACAGTGAACCCGTGGGAAGCATCTAGAGCAAAATTCCTGGCTACGTAGAACGCGGATTATGTCACTCCTAACCTCGTGGAAAATATCCAGAGCGGATCCTGGTCCTCACAGAGCACGACAATGACCCCGTGTGAAGCATCCAGAGCGGAGCCTGGTCCTCGCCGAACACGGCAGTGAACCCGTGAGAATCATCCAGAGCAAATTCCTGGCTACGTGGAACGCGGATCATGTCACTTCTGACCCCGTGGAAAACGTCCAGAGCGGATCCTGGTCCTCGCAGAGCACGGCAATGACCCCGTGTGAAGCATCCAGAGTGGAGCCTGGTCCTCGCAGAACACGGCAGCGAACCCGTGGGAAGCACCCAGAGCAAAAATTGGACTGTGAGGTCCTTAAACTCACGGACTATGATGTCCTTAATCTCGACCGTAATGTCTTAAAACTAACACTACGCTGTGAGGTCCTTAAACTCATGGACTATGATGTCCTTAAGCTCGACCGTGATGTCTTAAAACTAACAATGGACTGTGGAGTCCTTAAATCCACGGACTATGATGTCCTTAACCTCGACCGCAATGTCTTTAAACTACGATATCCTGAAAAGCCTCTGGAGCAGAGCCTAGTCCTCGCCGAACGCGGCAGTGAACCCGTGGGAAGCATCTAGAGCAAATTCCTGGCTCCGTGGAACGAGGCAATGAACCCGTGTGAAGCATCCAGAGCGGAGCCTAGTCCTCGCCGAACACGGCAGTGAACCCGTGGGAAGCATCTAGAGCAAAATTCCTGGCTACGTGGAACGCGGATTATGTCACTCCTGACCCCGTGGAAAACGTCTAGAGCGGATCCTGGTCCTCGCAGAGCACGACAATGACCCCGTGTGAAGCATCCAGAGCGGAGCCTGGTCCTCGCCGAACACGACAATGAACCCGTGAGAAGCATCCAGAGCAAATTCCTGGCTACGTGGAACACGGATCATGTCACTTCTGACCCCGTGGAAAACGTCCAGAGCAGATCTTGGTCCTCGCAAAGCACGGCAATGACCCCGTGTGAAGCATCCAGAGCGGAGCCTGGTCCTCGCAGAACACGGCAGTGAACCCGTGGGAAGCACCCAAAGCAAAAATTAGACTGTGAGGTCCTTAAACTCACGGACTATGATGTCCTTAACCTCGACCTTGATGTCTTAAAACTAACACTGGACTGTGAGGTCCTTAAACTCATGGATTATGATGTCCTTAATCTCGACCGTGATGTCTTAAAACTAACAACGGACTGTGGAGTCCTTAAATCCACGGACTATGATGTCCTTAACCTCGACCGCGATGTCTTTAAACTGCGATATCCTGAAAAGCCTATGGAGCAGAGCCTAGTCCTCGTCAAACGCGGCAGTGAACCCATGGGAAGCATCTAGAGCAAATTCCTGGCTACGTGGAACGCGGTAATGAACCCGTGTGAAGCATCCAGAGCGGAGCCTAGTCCTCGCCGAACACGGCAGTGAACCCGTGGGAAGCATCTAAAGCAAAATTCCTGGCTACGTGGAACGCGGATTATGTCACTCCTGACCCCGTGGAAAACGTCCAGAGCAGATCCTGGTCCTCGCAGAGCACGGCAATGACCCCGTGTGAAGCATCCAGAGCGGAGCCTGGTCCTCGCCGAACACGACAGTGAACCCGTGAGAAGCATCCAGAGCAAATTCCTGGCTATGTGGAACGCGGATCATGTCACTTCTGACCCCATGGAAAACGTCCATAGCGGATCCTGGTCCTCGCTGAGCACGGCAATGATCCCGTGTGAAGCATCCAGAGCGGAGCCTGGTCCTCGCAGAACACGGCAGTGAACCCGTGGGAAGCATCCAGAGAAAAAAATTGGACTGTGAGGTCCTTAAACTCATGGACTATGATGTCCTTAACCTCGACCGGGATGTCTTAAAACTAACATTGGACTGTGATGTCCTTAACCTCGACCGTGATGTCTTAAAACTAACACTGGACTGTGAGGTCCTTAAACTCATGGACTATGATGTCCTTAACCTCGACCGTGATGTCTTAAAACTAACAACGGACTGTGGAGTCCTTAAATCCATGGACTATGATGTCCTTGACCTAGACCGCGATATCTTTAAACTACGGTACCCTGGAAAACATCTAGAGCGGAGCCTGGTCCTCGCCAAACACGGTAGTGGACCCGTGGGAAGCATCCAGAGCAACCCTTGACCCCGTGAAATACGGATAAGGGCAACTTCACCCATCACTTGCGGGTCCTCACGACTCGCAAGGGAGCAAATTCTCTTGTGAGATCCTTACGACTTTCAAGAGAAAACACGTTTAGGAATCCTCACGATTCTTAAGGAGAAATTACACTTACGGGATCCTCTCGACCTGTAGGGAGAAAAAAACTCTTTATGAGACCCTCACGGCTCATAAAGTTGAAAAGTCTTAGGAGGCAGACCTTAACCCTGAATCCTAAGCCATCGTTGTCCTGCAAAGAGATCAAGATAGACTATCCGCAGAATACACTTACTAAAAAGAGACACACCATTGAGAAGAAAAATATGTCTTTTATTCATGAACCAAAATAGATACAAAGTACAATTCGTGAAAGAACAAAAAATATACTCTTATTCAGGAGTATGTATAAAGGAAGAGTAAAAATATATATATATATAAGTCTTCAGGTCGACGGGCGATTTAGCAGCTTGGTCAGCTCATCCCTCTTTCGCTGGGCCACGCCTTCATGATTCAGTATCGCCAGAAGACGGGCCTCCGCCTGAGCCCGCTGGGCTTGATATGAGGCAAGCCGGCCTTCGAGCTCTTTCTCGGTGGCTTTGTGAGCCTCAACCCTTTCGCGAGTAAACACGGCGGCCTTGTCGATGGCCACCACCTCCTTGATGACCTCTTGAAGCACTCGCCAGAGTTCATACGCTTTGTTGGCCTTGGCTGTAAGGTTGGCTTGGAGCTCGTTCAGCGCTTTCGAAGCCAGCTCCCTCTCCGAGAATTTGCGACCGAGCCTCTTCTCGCACAACACCATATTCGCCGCGCACCGCTCTATCAAACCCCGCAAACCCGCTTTTGCAGCCACAGCCTCCGAAGAAAGGCGGGTACACTCGAGCACGTGCAGACAAGCCTCCACCTACCGGCAAAACTCAACCCAGACTCGCACCACTGCCTCGCTATGATAGGTGGAAAGAAAGGAAAGAGAGCCGTTAGCTTCAGCAGCAAACGCCTCGGCCGTGATTACACTGCCCGCACGAAGCTCCTCGATCAGGGATGACAGGGAGTCGAGGCTTAATTTTGCCAAACGGTCTGAGGCTCGCAAAGCATAAGGGCCAGACGGTATGGCGATGCGCGACTCCAGCGCTGTGAGAGCTGGCAAGACTATTCAGATTTATAAAAGATCAGTGAAAATTTAAGCAAAAGAACAAGTGGAACGAAATTGAGACTCCACTTACCCACAGTCATGCAAGAAGGAGCTGAAGGCTCCCCTGACCGTTCGAGAACCTCAACCTCGTCGTCGGCCTCCAGAACTGTAAAGGACATTAATGTCATTTTGCGAAATAACAACAATGCTATGAAAAGATGGTGGACAACACTAACTTTGCCCAGACGAGAGGACGATGCGTTGAGGAGATATCGCTTGTGGAGCAGCTATCTCCAACAGGCGCTGGAAAGACTGCCTGGGAGACAAGTCGGCAATCGAAGCCGCCAATCCGCGCAACTCTGGAAAGACAAAAAAAAGGTTCAGATAATGGAAAGGATACTAATTCAAAATGTAGAAGGTTACCTTCGATGCTTCTCCCATTCTGGATAGGAGGGATAGCAGCTTCAACGGCCTCCGCCGCGACCTCGGGCTCCAACAAGGGGGGGGGGGGTAATCTCGACTACCTCCATCCTAGACTCCGGGCCGCCCCCAGGGAGATCCGTTGGGACGGCGACCACCAAGGGTGTCTCTCCCGAAGGAGCGAGTGCTTCGGGAGCAAGAACCACCGCAGGAGGCTCTATCACAAGAGGGACCGTTTCATCAACCCCTCCACATTGAGCAGTGTTTCACAAGGGGTATCAGCAGGCTCTACGGTCAACAAACCCGTGGGAACCTCCCCCATCGCCGAAGTCTCTGCACGGTTCATACAAGAATAAGAAAACATATATACAATTGCAGACAATATGAAGTATTACAAAGAAATGCAAGAACATACCGATGCGCAAGGAAGCTCTCAGTATGGCTTGCTCAAGCCGATGCTCTTTCTCAAGAAGGTGTGCTCGCCGAGGTTCAAGGGTGGACTCGTGGCCGCCAGTCCACAATGAAAGTGCATCCGCAGCATCCTCCAAAATAGCCTGTTTAAGGGCCCTTTCACCCCATTCCTCCAAAGGGCCGATAAATCGCCGCCGGATCCACGAAGGGTCTTCATAAAAGATTACAGCGGGATAGGGCTTCTTCGGAACCCTTACGTTCTGAGACTCATCTTTAGAATGTCTTATAGCCTCAACCAATTGTGCGGCTTCCTCGGCAGTTGAACTTGGAAAAAGCAGGCCAGCATCCGACTCTTGCATGGCCAAAGGCTCATCCGGAAGAATGGGCTCAGACTCTACTAAAGAGTCGAGCAAGTTGGTAGCCACTTTTCTCTGCCGCTTGGATCCAGAGTCGACCGCCGATGACGACCGTTTCCTCCCCCGTGGAGCCTTGGCACGACGCCGACCCACCTCACCTTTAACACCCTCGTTCCCATCACCCTCGCTTGGCGATGCAACCGAGGATGACACAGCCATTATCGACGCCACGGGTGGTGGTACTGCTACCGGAGCCCTTTAATCCCTCGACCGAGCCCGGGTATCCAATGGCATGCCAATTGTGGGTGTGAGGTCCACCTCCGACTCCCCCGGAATGAGCGCGACACTGGTATCCCTCAGGGGAAAGCGGACTGGTGCGCGCGGTCGCGGCGGAACTCCCGGGGCCTGAACCTGAGCAGGAATACCATATCCAAGGAGCACCCTCTTCTCCTCAGCAATAATAGGGCTGACCCGATGAAGGTACCATCCCGTAAAGGACCCCACGCATCGGGGAATATCGTCAGCTTCAGGGATCATGAAGTAAGAACCAGTGTTCAACCTCACGAAGTGATGAGCAGCATCACGAACAGCTTCGGGTGAAGGGACCGGCGCAATTGTGAAAGCCTCAAAGGGAACGCCCTGATCATATCCAAGCTGCCGGGCAAAGCGATGCGGATTGTACCGCATAAAAAGAGATACACTGTTCCGACGGAATACCAGATAACCTGGTCTGATCGTGTACAAGTGTGTGGCCTCCCGGGGCTTCAGAGAAGGCACCTCACCTTTCGACTGATCGTGGAGTTGTTGAATCGGACCTGAAGGAGCAGATAGAACCCGATCAACAAATACCAATCCGCCCGCTCTAGCATAGGGAGCAATCAACACGCGAATAGCCCCGAACTGAGTCGGATTGGGAGCAGAGGCGTCCACCAGCCGCATGAGTCGCGGAAAAGTGTAGGCATCATAAAATGCGGGTCTCTGATGCGCAGCAAAAGCCCCCAACACGTGCATCTCAATCCAAGATGTGAAGTAATGAAGGCAGAAGTTTACTACATCCACACCGGGAGTTGAGGTATTGGTCGCGTCGCGTAATCCATGATAGAGATGCGCTAGCGTCGGGATGCCTACGGCCAACCGTGTCCCCTCAGCGATACGATGAGCCGGATAGATAACCGAAACTCTCATGAAGCGGCGATGCATGGGGATGACGAACCAGCTAAGCCAGACACTGATAAAACCCATAAAGAATGTCTCCTCGTCCATGCCGGGAGCTGCAATCGATTCGAAAGATGCCGGCGACATAATGGGAATATAATACTGTGGTAAATCCGATTCCTTAGTCGGCCTCCTGTTCAAACCAAACCCAAAGGGGTCATTAATGTTTGCAAACTTTGGAGCCGTCTTCGACAGGACATCCTCACGAAGGAAGCAAGCGATGAAACTCTTGAAAGTGACGCCGTGATCCTCTGACTCAGTAAACAGTTTGTCAAAAATGCCCAGGGTCTTGATCAAATTTGGATGCTTGTGGCGGACGGCATTCTCGGTGGACAGGCCGTCGAGCATTGCGGGCTCAGCTTCAAAGACATACTCGTCGGGAGGCAGCAGCTCTTCATAAAGTGTCCCCCTGATCGGCAGCCCTGAGATCTCGCGGAATTCTTCTAAGGAAATCGAAACTTCACGGTCCTCTAGGAGGAAAGTGTTGGTGGGGAGATTCCACTGGTTCAGGAAGGCCTTAACCCACCAGACGTGAGGAGACGGGTAGTGGAAGAGGGACGCATAGATCGCCTGATAAAGCCCAACCTTCTGCAATTGCGCGCGGTGGGCGGATAGGATGTAGCGAGCCCAAAGAAGGTAGCCCGTGGGGTGTCGAGGGGTGAGCCTTATTTTGTAGATCTGCCCCCATGGTTGGGCCTCGCCCTGGCAAATACGGCGTCCCAGAATATCTATGGCCGGGATAGGATGATTCGGGATGCCAGTCGTCGAAGGCTCAAGCCGTCCCATCGGGGTCCAATTCGGCATCTCCACGGCAAAGACTGTCCTTGGAGGATCCATCGGCAGGAACGGATAAGTAGGCTCCGTCGGTACTTCGCAAAGGAAGCTTCGGCGACCACGGATGATGTGACCATACCAGGTCCCCCACAAAAGCAAGTTGGTGCAGTTCAGGTCATGAGCCCTGATCATCGCCATTACTTCCTCGTCAGAGGGCGACTAAGGAAAAGCGGCCTCCGAGCGAGTGGAAGGAAAGTACGGAACGGAAGTCATTGTACCTGAAATAAAATAAGGAGAAACTATTAAAAGCGAAGCCAACAGTATATATATATATATATGATTATAAATATATATATATATGAAAAGACAGTGGAAGAAAGCGACAGCAGACTCGTTCTATGGGACCATTGGTTACAAAACACATGGGTCCCCATAAAATCAAGATGACGGCTTGCTAATAATGAGGCCAAGCAATCATAATGAGACAAAAGGATGATTCTCATTAAATAAACAGTGGATTTCAAATGACCCTACACATTCCCCTAAGAGAAATCCATCTTGGACTCTGTAACAAATCAAACAGAATCAAGGGAATTAAATTCCAAGAGAGCACCAATACAGGCCTCTTCTTCTCGGTTGCAAAGAGACAACTCAGGGCGAGAAAACCCCAAGAAGCTCTCTGGGAAGAACTAAGTTCTTCGTAGGAATTAAATCCCTTTTGAAAAAAGAGGAATTAAATTCTCAGAAACATTTTTGAGATGGAATTAAATTCCATAAAAAAAAGACAACCGCCACCATTAGCCCCCTGAAGATCAGAGAAACCCTAAAGGGTCTGTTGATGAAAGATTGAATAGTTTTCTCTTTATTTTAAAGAACTTAAAAATGGGTTCTTGTTAAGAGGGAAAACCCTTGGTATGGATTTAAAATCCCGTGGTGATTTCTGTGAAAGTTCTTCGTTCGTTCAAGATCATTACCTGAAGAAAAGGAAATCTTTCAACAGAGTTAAACTCTGAAAAATTTTCAAGGCAGAGAACTAAGCTCTGGGAACGAGAATTAAATTCTCAAAAGGGAAAAAGTTAGTAAATGAGGAAGATGAAAGAGTGGAGGCGCTTCTGAAGTGACCCCTGCATTTATAGGATGTGATGGAAACGCTTCATCTCCCCGATTCCCTAGATGGATCCAACGGTCACAAAAGTGACAGCGTTGCACTCACGTGCAGACACGTGAGAGCGACGCTGCGGGGGCATTTGTTTCCTGATTAAAAAATCAGGAATTACCTCAATGAGGTATCACGTGTTCACACGTGACCAATGCTCACGTGATGACACGTGATGGATAAAACCCCATCAAGCAGAAAGGAAAATAAACGGCTGAAAGATGACTCAATTGGGGGTCACGTGCCCACACGTGACCAAGGGTCACGTGCCCGCACGTGCCAGCCTTTGAAAGCCTTGCAGCTTAATAGAATTTAATTCTCAAAATCGGGAATTAACTCAATGAGGTATCACGTGCTCACACGTGACCAACGGTCACGTGTTGACACCTGACAATTAAAACAGAAATAAAATAACAAACGTATGAAGGAAATACCTCAATGGGGTGTCACGTGCTCACATGTGACCAATGGTCACGTGTTGACACGTGATGGTTAAAACTGAAGCGTAAGTAAACGCTGAGAAAATGACTCAATTGGGAGTCGCGTGCTCACACGTGACCAAGGGTCACGTATCAGCACGTGACTGGCTTCGAAAGCCTTACAGTTAATAGAATTAAAATTCTAAAAGCTTCTAAATCTTTCCAAATGGAAAAGGATTATGAGGACCGTTGGATTAAAAATCCAAGGGTGATTAAAAATCACCAATTTATGGAAAGATTTTAGACAAGGAAAGATTTCCCTGAAAATCTCACCAGAAATAACAAACAGAATATCTTTGGATTTAAAATCCAACGGTGAATAAAATTCACTTAATGATCTAAAGGCTCATATCAATTATGAAAACAAACAAAATCTTTCAATGAAAGATTTACTAAATAAATTGATTCTTCTCCTTCTCCTATAAATAGGAGCCAAGAGGAGAAGGAAAAGGATAGAATTTTGATATAGAGTTTTGGAATCTTGAAATTTCAGAGAGAAAAGAAAGGAGAATTTAATTCTCAATAAAGAAAACCCTAGGTGAGAAAAGAAAGGGGATCAAAACTTCAAACAGAGAATTTAATTCTCAAATCCAAGAGTTTAACTCTTCTGCACAAAGAACTTAGTTCTTCCCCTGGTTGAAGATCTGCAAAGAGCACATATCCCCATAAGTTGAGAATTTAATTCTCATCGGGTTGAGATCCTGCCATGCAGATCCAAAATTTAGAGGGGGAATTGAGTTTTGAGAATTTAATTCTCCCAAAACAAAATTAGGGTTTAACCCTACAAGAGAATTTAATTCTCCTAAACTAGTAGGAATTTAATTCTTCCAAAATCATGATTAGGGTTTAACCCTACAGAGAATTTAATTCTCAAAAATAAGGAGACTTAAAAGATCTCCATGCATGCAAAGAACTAAGGTCACGTGACCCCTGAAAAGATCCCCAAAAAATGAGAAGATGAAAGCTTTGAGGCAATGCCTCACGTGCTCCCATGTGACCCTCATTATATATGGAACAAAAGCAAAGGCAAAATTTGACTTGGGCGCTCTCACGTTTTACCACGTGACCCCTAATAAATGTTTTAATAAATCAGGGCATGAGTATACATCACGTGCCCATACGTGATGGCTGTGAAAATTAAAAGTGTTTAACACTTGTTTGCAGAACAAAATAAAGGGGATCTGACCCCACTTTTTGATGCCATCACGTGCTCCCACGTGACCCCTTCCTCTTCTAGTGTTTAACACTAATCTGACAATTTCGTTTCCAGTATTTAACACTGTTATCTTCTAGTGTTTAACACTAATTTGAGAATTACATTTCTAGTGTTTAACACTAATTTGATAATCTTGTTTCCAGTGTTTAACATTGTTTTTTCTTTAGTGTTTAACACTGCTTTTAACCAAATTGGTTAATTTTCCAGAGGCAAAAGTCCCTCCTCCAAATGAATCTCAAAATTGAGGGAATCAAAGATAAAAATGTTGCCAGAGCCTTCAAACTCTTGTTTAGCATTGCTAAATAATGAGGGGCTGAACCCAGACAAATGTCTAATGGTCCACTAAAGGGCCAACACTTCAAATGTAATTGGACTTAGCCCAAGTTGGCCATAAGTCCTCAATTCAGATTTAACTGAGCCAATGTGCTCATAATCTAATTAATTGATCTTAGTTCCAAATTGGACTACAGATCCCCAATCAACTTTGGTTCAACGGTACATCTCTTCACTCCTTTGATATTTGTCGTTGTAATCCTTCAACGTCTCCAGAGAGGTGACGAGTCCCGATAACCAGCAAATCCTACAGACTATGATGTCTCTAAACTGGACTATGGGGTCCCTTTAAACCCATGGACTATGATGTCCTTAACCTTGACTGTGAGGTCTTTAAACTCACGGACTATGATGTCCTTAACCTTGACTGTGAGGTATTTAAACCCACGGACTATGATGTCCTTAACCTTGACTGTGAGGTCTTTAAACTCATGGATTATGATGTCCTTAACCTTGACTGTGAGGTCTTTAAACTCACGGACTATGATGTCCTTAACCTTGACTGTGAGGTCTTTAAACTCACGGACTATGATGTCCTTAATCTCAACCGTGATGTCTTTAAACTAACATTGGACCACTATGTCCTTAAACTGGTATTGGACCACCATGTCCTTAAACTGGTAATCGACCGCAATGTCCCTAAACTAAACAATAGAGCCCAAATGCTCTTTTGTTGGATCTAAACGATCCCGTTAAGTTGATCTTAGTCTAAAATTAGACTAACGTATCCTTAGCAAACGTTTAAGTTGATCTTAGTCTCAAATGAGGCTAACGTATCCTTAAACCCAACCCCCAAACCCAAATCTTAGAAAGATACGGATTTGGACTAGTCCACGCCCTACGGGCGACAACATAACTTAGTCTCCGTATACAATCCACGGGCAACCAAACACAAAACAAACACCCACGACACGAAGTGACCATCTGGAGAAGGATAAAGTTGTTACCGTGATGCGGTAGCGTAATTAACTGCAGGGGCTTGCGCCTGCAGGGAAGAGCGTCCCCACAATCAAAAACCCCTCAAACGAGGGGGAATCTGACGAAGTCTGCTACATCGGCCGCATCCGTTTAAACCTTCGATACATGGTGCCATAAATCAACTTGGCATCTTCGGAGAGGTTAACGGATAGCACCAATTAGCATCTGCCCCGAAATCCAGGCAAGACGTTCGCCGCGTCTCTTCGTCCACGTCTTTCGGAGGGGAACAATACAACTCCAACAAGGGCGCCTGTGGTATAAGCCTGTGGACGAGTACGCTTCGAAGTTCATAAGGTTAAGTCGGTTCGTGCATCACCTGGTAGCAACCCCTGAACTATATGCTAAGAGGTTCCGACAAGGGTGGGACCTGAAGACGCAGTCCTCCATGTCTTCTGCTACCCTTTCGACATATGACGCAATCTTAGATGCATAGTGAAACTTTGAAGATCTACATAAACGCATAAGGAAGAATGACCATTCGTCAGGTGTTAAGCGACCGGCAAGTCAATTTTCTGGAGAATCATCTTCTAAATTCAACGGAGGGCGGCAATTTAAGAGGCCAATAGGGTCAACCGTTTCAAGAAAACTAGCCGTTATATTCAACCATTGTGGTAGAACCGAACACTACATGAGATACTGTCGCATTTTGAACAAACTCTGCATAGTCTGTGGATCTCCAGATCATGCTATTGGGGACTGTCCTCAGAGAAGGATACAATTAGGCCCCATCAATAAGCCGGCTAACTATGGGGCACCACAACAGGGAAACTGGACACTTTCTGTCGGGACCCGGTTCTTGCTTACGGAACAAAGTGCCACAGGGAACAAAGTGTCACGCCAAGTATCATGTTAAGTGGGCGGGGGCCATCTCTTGAATCCGTGGGGGCCACCTCTTGAGTCCGTGGAACCCACTGTAGAACAATGGGCTCTCTTCGGAATACATTCCGAAAGAGGGCAGATCTGTACTATAAATGGAATGATACCACTCCTCAATATAGAGGCGCCTTTTAAGTGAACCAACACTACAGGAGCTTGAGAACTCCGTAGTTAAGCGTGCTCGAGCCAGGGAAGTTCTGGGATGGGTGACCTTCTGGGAAGTGGCCCCTGGCCGGGTCCGGTTCGCCCCGAAAGACAAAACTGTGCGGCTTCGTCCAGAGCGGACAATACTCTCTGTACTGGGGGTAGGGCGTGACAGAATGGTATCAGAGCCGGTCCCTCAATAATAGGTTTGTGGTTCGAGGACGAACCATTGTTCAAAGGTGGGGAGAATGTCGAGACCCGGTTCTTGCTCACGGAACAAAGTGGCACGCCAAGTGTCGTGTTAAGCGGGCGGGGGCCACCTCTTGGGAAGTGGCCCCTGGCCTTCTGGGAAGTGGCCCCTGGCCGGGTCCGGTTCGCCCCGAAGGACAAAACCGTGCGGCTTCGTCCAGAGCGGACAATACTCTCTGTACTGGGGGTAAGGCGTGACAAAATGGTATCAGAGCCGGTCCCTCAATAGTAGGTTTGTGGTTCGAGGACGAACCATTGTTCAAAGGTGGGGAGAATGTCGGGACCCGGTTCTTGCTCACGGAACAAAGTGGCACGCCAAGTGTCGTGTTAAGCGGGCGGGGGCCACCTCTTGAATCCGTGGGGCTACCTCTTGAGTCCGTGGGACCCACTGTAGAACAATGGGGACTCTTCGGAATACATTCCGAAAGAGGGAAGATCTGTACTATAAATGAAATGATACCACTCCTTAATACAGAGGCGCATTTTAAGTGAACCGGCACTACAGGAGCTTGAGAACTCCGTAGTTAAGCGTGATCGATCCAGGGAAGTTCTGGGATGGGTGACCTCCTGGGAAGTGGCCCCTGGCCGGGTCCGGTTCGCCACGAAGGACAAAACCGTGCGGCTTCGGCCAGAGCGGACAATACTCTCTGTACTGGGGGTGGGGCGTGACACTTTCCTCCACTAAACCAACTGGTCAAGGGGCGTCGCCAAAGGGACCACCCTTACCATCCCAGGAGCGTGTTTTTCAGCAAGCGCGGTGGAATGGACCCAAACGCCAGACCTTCACCATGACAGCCGAGAAGGCTGATGTCACATGGCAAAATAGCAGAGGTACCCTTTTCTTTTTCAACCTTCCTTTTCGATACCATACTTATTTATCCTTCGATGTAAATCTTAGTTAGACTCGCCATAATTCTTCTTAGATCCATAGTTCAACCAGCTGCTCTTATACTTGTATCTCTCAAGTTTTCTTGCATGTCCCATTATACATTTTCCATTAGTTTAGATATACCTCTAACCTTCCTTCAACTTCCAAACTTTTCTATCTGGAAGCGACTACTGATTTTACACTTTCTGATTCTTTATATCTAAACCATTCATAGACTTTCCATGCATCAAGCGATACACCAACTCCTGAGAGCGACACATGTAGTAAAAGAGGTTTCTTGACAGCGTTACTGATTTTCGTGCTCAGTAGTGGCTAATTCTTTGAAAATTTCAAATATGAAATTACTCTAAGGAGGTTAGGTCATAACTAATGCACCCATCCTTGCCATACTCAATAGACCCGGAAGTTTTGACATCTACTACGATGTTTTCGAGGAAGATACTTGGTGGTGCGATGTATCAGCGCGGTAATGTAATACATATGTGTCAACATAACTAAAGACTCATGAACACAACTATTCTATCTCAATCTAGAACTGGAAATTGTGATGTTCATCTTGAAGATATAGAGACACCACCATAAAGAGGATGTGTGAACACGGATGTTGGGAGCATATGAAGAAGATTGAGAGGGGTCAAGTTTTATATGGGAGAAGTGGCGATCTACTGGGACAATCCTGAAGATTGAAAACTTGTAGGATTGAGATGATTATAGAAATAATGGAGGTAGTGATGCAATACAGAAAGCACAGAAAGCTCAATTCGTGACTCATCGACCGTTTAACATCCCGAAAAGAGATGGTGGGGTTGCGTATAGCCTAGTTTTGCTACTTTCATCGGAGGGCGTGCATACTGCTTTTATATCTTGCAGTTAAAAAAAGGTATGTCGGAGACCCTAATCATATTTTTGATCATTCAGAAATCACAGTGAGGGTTGGCGTAACCTACAATCAGTAACCAATCGGGATACTAGAAGGATGAGACCTTTAGGGACAAGACGATCCAGCTGGTTAGAGTTATGTGGAGGAAGAACTTCTAGGCAAACATATGCGGAAATGAGGAAACGGGTCGAGCAAGCGAGACCCAAAAAAAATTTTAACCACGATAAACCTTTCCTAGTAAATATTTTTTCCTTAGCCACTACCTTCTGAAATTTCGAGGACGAAATTATTTTAAGGAGGGTATATTGTAACGACCGTATTTTCTAATACCCAATAAAAAGTCTTTATTTAGTACCGAGTATTTATTTACGTATTTACTTGATAGAAAATTATTTTATCTTAATGATTTTATTTTTAAAAGTGATGTGAGTAATTTTTAAAGCATTTATATATAATTAAAGGAAATTTCTAAAATCTATTTATATTTTTCTAGGCTTAAAATGTTTTAATTAATGCGATAAAATGATTTGCATATTTTTATTATAAATTAAAATAATTATTTCGTAATTAAAATATTTTCAAGGATATAGATTTTTAAATAATTATAATAACTAACTGATATCCTAGATATATGAATATTATTTAGTTTTAGCCAAAATTATTTTTAAACTGAAGATAACAATAAAATATATTTTCTGGAATTTTTCGCATATTTTTCCCGTATTTTTCAATATTTTAAACAAATTTTTAAAAACAAATTCGATTTTTTTTAAATACGGTTTTAGTTTTAAAAATTTAAAATAAAAATAAAAATATATATAAAGGGAATTTAACCTGGACCGTTGGATGAGAGATCCAACGGCCCAGAACAGCTGGCGGCACCCATGTGGTGGGGACTATGCGAAAACTCGTGATCCCTCACGCGGCCACGTGGCTGCGTAGGCGGCGGCTCGTGGGCCGTTGGATTCAGATCCAACGGCCACGATTCGGCGGCGGCGGATGTGAATCATCAGATGATGATTGGGGAATGATTGGGGCATGGATTTTGGAGGATTTTACCAGATTTTTTTGGATTTTATTGTTGGGAGAAAGACCCTATAAATAGATACCTTCAAACTTTATTTTCTCACATCACAGAACTCTGAAAATTCGGGGGGGAAATACCCAGACCTTCGTATCGATGACGCCGACGCTGTGGTTCCACCCAATCATCGAGGAAAAATCCGAGCGCGGAGTTATTGAGATTTTAGTACAAGTCTACGCTTTCGAACCATCGACATCCAACTCAAAATAAATGTAGAATTCGTCTCTCACTACTTGTCTGTCACCTTCTTTCCTTTAGTGGTCTTAGTTTCATGTTCTAATCTCCAACCTTATTTTAAAATGATGTTAAAAATAATTCTGTATAGATTTGACATATGCTTGAAATGGAATAAATAAATCATCCTTATATGCGTAAATATTGCACTATCATCCTACATGGAAAATGAAATGCTTGATGTTATAACCCACGGGGTATCAGTCCACCCTTTATGTACACACACTTACCTATGATACCAATAAAAGATCTAGAAATAGGTTACTTCCACAAAATACCCTCATTTTATTAAAATGCTGTATCTAATTAAAATACCCATATGATATAAGATGATTTGAAAAAAATACTTTAGTCACACTAAAACGATATACTTTTACTCGCGCTCTTATCCACCAATTACCTTAGCTTTGTTAAAATCTCTTAACCTTTTGAAAAAGGGTAATACTAATCTAAATAATTATGCTATGGTTTTCAACTTAACCCCCTTTCACTTAGAGAGAATATTTTTATATTAATTTTTCTCAGCCTATTAACTAAGATTTAATAAGATACCCTAATAGGGTAATATTTTACATTAAACACCTTGTGGTTACTAGACAATCGTCCCTGAAAAGGACACAAATCATGCCGTCCATATGCAGCGGTTGTCAACTGTCACGCCCTGCTTTCCAGTATACGGGCAGAGGACGCGACTGGCCGCTGCGTATTTACTTTGAAGTAAATACGCTAAGCGTATCTAAGCAATATAAATCAAGATGCACAAGAGACAAAGACAATAGGTATAATTGAACAACAACTTTATTTATTAACATTCTTTTACGGTACATGGAAAAGTAAATACATCTGAATGAAAGCAATGCCTAAACAGTGGCATAACAGAAAAGTAAAGTACTGAAATGAAATATGTACAATGAATCTAAAGCTCTGGGTCGTAGGGTAGCTGATCCAAGTCTTCACTGGTGGGCTCGATCTCTTGAAGATCCGAATCACCTGACAACATTCCAAAGAAGAAAGAGAAGGAATGTCGTCAGCGAACAATCGCTCGGTAAGTCCCAAAGATAAGGGAGAAGTAGAATAGACAGAGAGAGAGAGTGTGTGTGTGTAGCTTTTAAAGTTGTATTATATTGTTAACGCTGTTGTTTGTAGCTTGGTACAGAAGAGGCCAGTGTATACGAGAGGAGTCTTTATATGCCAGAGACTAAAGGCAAATGGAGTACAAGAACCGTTTATGCCACGATACAACAACAAATGAATTCAGGTTAGGTGTCTTAAATCTTGCAGTCTCGTGCCACTTCTAACACCTTCCGTACCAATCTACCCCTTAAAACCCCGCGATATCTTGATTGTATTGTTAGATTGTATTTTAAATTGTATTGCCTTGTATATATGGATGACTTGCCGAACCCATGATATCAGTAAATGTATGTAACTGGAGAATCATGTAGATGGAAGGTATATTCATGGTTCGGTTCGGTCAATACAGATTGAATAAATGAAACAGATTTATTATATGGATTCATGGATTCATATTGAATTGTAGTTTGTACTTGAATCATATTTAAGTTAGATTATTTATAATGAGACTCAGTCTGAGTCAGAATAATTAGAAAAGAAATTGAAGTCCTGAATTAGGTTTTGGTGTTATCGGTAACCGCTGCACATGGGCGGCAGGATTTGTGTCTTTTTCAAAGACGATTACCGTGTTGATAACACCGTTTGTTAAGTTGTCTACCTTAAATAGGCAAGAACCCATGTCTCCGGCCCCCTGAGGCTCAAGAGACTGGTCCCGATTAAACCTATATTTACTAGGGTCCTTATTGTAATTTATAAAACTTGAGGGGGTTTTACGTAAAAATAATTTTGTATAATTTTCAAAATACACCTCAAGTATTTTATTATCGTCTTTAAAGTTTTCATAGATGTAGATTTTATCATTGTGACATTTCTAGTGAATAAACTCTATTTTTCATAATACATGGTATTTAATTGTAAAGTATTGAACTTGTATAGAATTGCATGGTATTTTCATGTAATATGATTCCTTTTGATTTAGAAAACTTGGAATATTTATAATATATCAAAAATAGATTTTTTGATAATGCATATATAAATATTTACAAAATAATTAAATTTATTATTTATCTAAAAATCACATTTTCTTAAGATATTTGTATTTTAAATCTTTCGAGACCGAATGCTCCTTGCGGAGCACTGCAACTCGCACTACTAAGCCTGAAGATGTGCGATAATCCGCACCATCCCGAACGGGTTCCCCAAATGGGTTGTAGCGGCGCTTTGCAAAGATTTGTTTACAAATACGTAATCTGGTAGAAAATGTTTTTTTATAAGTTAAAGGTATTTAATTATAAATTTGTATTCCCGTATTCTATGTTCCCGAAAGACATCGTGCTATATTGAATATGAGTTTTGTGAAGAGGTAGGTCATTATCTCGTGATCTATTTAAAGGTATAGCAAGGAAATATGATATTTAATGTCAAAACTAAACTACATGGTATTTTACTAAAAAAGTACGATAAAAATTACAATATGAAATATTTTTCTAGGAAACTTGTTCATGATGTTTTGTTAATGTTTAATAGTCAAGATGTGAGGGTTTGGTATATTTGTATTTAAGAAAAGATGGAATTTTAGGGAAAACCGAATCGGAAGTCGGATTAACTCCACTTCCGTCGGGTTTTAGAAATACGTGTTTTAAGAATAGAAAAGAGAAGAGGGTGGAGGGAATTACCGGATTAGAGCTAAGAGAAGAGGAAGAGGGAGTGGTGGGAGGTGCCGGTGCGTCGTTTCGTCGCCGGGAGCTCCTCGGGTCGTCGTCGGAAATTCGCCGGAGCTTCGCTCTTTGCTAACTCCACTTGCACACAAAGGTCTAGAGATTTTTTTTTGAGAGTTTGGACAGAGTTTTGGAAGTGAGGAAGGGTGAGTTTAGGTGTGGTATTTATAGGAAAAACTAGGGTTAGGGTAGGTGAAAGGGTGTGAAAGAAAATGTATTAAATTTTTGCATTAAAAAGAGTTTTAATTTGATTTTTAATTCTCTGTAATAATGCAGGGTTTTTTAAGTGTACAGGGGTTTTCAGAAAGCCAAAAGACACAACTCCCAAGAAGGAGACTCGGTGATCCGACTCGGTCGAGCCGCCGGCCCGAGTCAGCCGAGTCGGGCCAGGTCACCGTCGCCACGTGTCCACCGTCTCATGGTGTAGCTCCTGGGTCAATTTTTTTTATATGTGACTTTTGGTTTTTACAAGTTATGCACGTGTAGGCTCTTAGGCTTCTAAAAATTTAAAAGAAAATAATATAAAAAATAATATGGCTGATGGGATTTGAACTCTAGTGTTTTGGTTCAGCAGTGTAAGGTCTTACCAATGAGCTACAAGCTCCTTCTTGCTATTAAAAAACAAAACAAATACTTATAGTACTCACAGGAAATGCAAATACCCCAAGTATACATTAATTTTTAAACAAATTTTTGTACACTAAAATTGGAGTTGTTATAGTCTACCCTCCTTACAAAAATTTCGTTCTCGAAATTTACAATTTATTTTAAGGACTAATTTATAAATAGGTGAGGATATCTTGCACGCATCTCATCTTCCCTTCCCATGTCGATTCTCCTGGAGTGTCTTTTCTCTACATCACTCGAACCAAATTGACTTCCTTGTTATGAAGTAGCTTCACTTTCCTGTCCAGGTTCTCAACAGGTTGTTGCTCACAAGATAAGTCGGGCTGTACAGTGAGCTCGGAATGATCGAGAATATGGCTGGGGTCATTCACATACCTTCTGAGTTGGGATATGTGGAACACATTGTGCACTCCTTCCAATGAAGGTGGAAGTTCCAAGCAGTATGCCACTTCACTGACTCGTTCGAGTATGTCGAACGGTCCAATATATCTCGGACTTAGCTTACCCCGTCTTCCAAATCGGATCACTCTGCGGTTCGGAGATATCTTTAAGAATATGTGATCTCCTGGCTGGAACTCCAAGTGACGTCGCTTTGCATCAGCCCAGTGCTTCTGTCGATCTTTGGCTATGCGCATTCTTTCTCTGATAGTACGAACCACATCAACAGTATCTACTATCATCTTAGGTCCAAGAAGTTCTCTATTTCCGATGTCGTCCTAACTTAATGGCGATCGACACTTCCTTCCATAAAGCGCTGCAAAAGGTGATATTCCTATGCTTGCTTGGTAGCTGTTGTTGTATGAAAACTCCACAAGATGTAGGTGATCTTCCCACGATCCTCTGAAGTCTAACATACACGCTCTGAGCATATCCTCCAAGATCTGAATAGTTCGCTCTGACTGACCATCTGTTTGTGGATGATAAGTCGTGCTGAAGTTCAGACTTGTTCCCAAGCTTGCCTGCAGACTCTGTCAAAATTGCGATCGGAACCTGGTGTCACGATCGGAGACAATGCAGACCGGTACTCCATGAAGTCTCACAATTTCCTGTATGAGTTCATGGGTATCAGAGATAGTACATTATGAAGAGTTTAAATCTTAAGTAGATTCTTACCTCCATGTACTTCTTTGCTAATGTCTCAGTTGATTGGCCAACTCGAAATGGGATGAAGTGAGCCGACTTTGTGTGTCGGTCCACAATAACCCATACCGCATCATTACCCTTTGTGCTGCGAGGGAGTGCAGTCACAAAATCCATTGTGATGTGTTGTCACTTCCATTCCGGGATAAGTAACGGTTGAAGTAATCCAGCTGTCCTGTGATGTTCAGCCTTTACTTGCTGACATTCCATGCCACCAGTAATTTTGACGTAGATCTTTGTACATCTTTGTACCTCTAGGGTGTACTGAGTAGGGAGAGCTGTGAGATTCTTTCATTAACTCTTCCCGAACAGAACCTTTTGGTACGCATAATCTGCTGCCGTACCTCAAAGATCCGTTTTCATGGATGATGAAATCTGTTCTGAGTCTATTCTCTACTTATTCTCTGATCTTTTGTAACTTAGCATCACTTGCTTGAGCTGCTTTGATCTGATTGACAATGGTAGATTGAACTTGTAAATTCATCAAATTTGAAGCGTTACCTGGCATGACTACTTCAATCTCCATCTGATGCAAGTCCTGTTGAAGCTTCCACTGAGCGGTGAGATTCATTGCTAATGGTTGGCGACTAAGGGCATCAGGTACCACATTCACCTTCCCCAGGTGATATTGCAGGTTGATGTCAAAGTCCGCCATGAGTTCTAACCATCGTCTCTGCCGCATATTAAGCTCCTTCTGAGTAAACACATATTTCAGACTCTTATGATCTGTGTATATGTTCACTCGTTCACCAAGAAGATAATGGCGCCAAATCTTAAGAGCAAAGATAACGGCAGCCAATTCTAAATCATACGTCGGATAATTGCGCTCATGAATCTTCAGCGGTCTTGAAGCATAAGCCACAACCTTACCGTGCTGATGTATAACACATCCTAATCCCTTACCGGATGCATCGCAATGCACTTCGAAACCTCCAGATCGGTCCGGTATAACGAGAATGGGCGCTGATGTCAACCTTGACTTGAGTTCTACGAAAGCCTGTTCGCATGCTTCTGACCACACAAATTCTTCATATTTACGTGTGAGCTTGGTCAAGGGTGAGTAGGGTGTTTTTTGTTACCCCATTGAGATGGTAATGCGCGTGCTTGTCAGGCGCATTACAGATTCCCCTTGCCTAGGGTAGGCTGGGGTTTAATGATTGTGGGGATCCAAGTCTCCGGCAGCCGCGGACTAAGCTGCCGTTAATTACCCCTCGCTTTTGGAGCGGGGGAACCTCCGATTAACGGGTTAAACTGGTCATGCGAACTCAATGTGCAGTGTTGTGTTTTGAAGGGATTTTGGATATATCGGGGGCCTCACAGAGTTTTTACGGGGGTCCCGCTATCCGCCTTGCGGGGTGCGGGGCAGCGCCCCGTTAGAAATTTTTTCTAATGAGGGAGATGTTTTTAGTTTGGAGTATGTGTGTATGTGTGTGTATATACATATATATAAAAAAAGAGAAAGGGCATCCAAAGGATGCGTGGGAAAAAGCGCCAGCGCTTTGGGTGCTAGGGCGCTAGCGCCTCACATGCCAGGCATGTGGGCACCTGGGCGCTAGCGCTTTGAGCGCAAAAGCGCTACCGCCTCACGTGCCAGGCACGTGGGCACCTGGGCGCTATCGCTTTGAGCACAAGGGCGCTAGCGCTTTGAGCGCAAGGGCGCTAGTGCCTCACGTGCCAGGCACGTAGGCGCTCAGGCGCTAGCGCTTTGAGCGCAAGGGCGCTTGGGCGCAAAAAGGGAATTGGTCCCCTCACTGGGAGTTGTACTCCCAGAAAGAATATACTTGTTATTTTGTGTGTGTGTGTGTGTGTGTATTGAAGAGTTAAGCTCCTAAGGTATTTTTGGAGTTGATGAAGGGGCTTCTCCCTTGAACCCTGGATCTTTCCCAAAGTGGGGTCTTTGGAGATGGGTCTCCTTCTTCCGCCTCTGTTGGAAGGATCTTGAAGAACAAGAGGGGTGAGATTTTAAAAATCTCTCCTTTTTAAGATCTGATGGAAGATCCAAGTTCCCCTTTGTGGGTTTCGTGGTGAAAAACTATTTAGTTTTGGAAAAGGAAGAGTAAAACTCTTGATTTAATTCAAAAGAAAGAATAAAGTTTTAGAACCTTGAGGAAGGAGAAAGATCACAGATCTGGATTCTTTTGGGGAGAGAGAAAAAGTTGTTAAGATATTTTCATTATCTTTGCCTTTATAGGCTATAAACTTTACATATAGCCCCTTGGGCTTTACAAAAATGGCATTTGCCTATCCCATGCCTCATGTGCTATTTCTTTTTGCACATAAGCCATGGGCTTTACAAAAATTTGGCTTTATGCCCATTTTCTTACATTTATTCATAAAATAAAATAAAATAAATACAACAAAATTATTTATTACAAAATTTTTATTTTGGCATGGGGGAGGTCGGCCGCTTCATGTTCGGGCTCGACCCGGGCATTGACCCACTTGACCTGGGCTTGGGCCCACCTGGTTTGGGATTGACTTTGATTTTGACTTGGTCAACCGGGATGTAAATTTTTACCCCAACAAAGTGGCCCCCCATCAATAAATGCACACGGCATATGTGGGTCGTGTGCATGAAATTGATGGATCTTCTTTCACGTGGAGGCAACTTGATTTGGTTTCCGCTTTTTGGGAAGCTGGCACTGCCCTTTTTATGACATGGACGATCGATGCTTGACGTGTCTCCGAGATGGAGTGTCTGGTTGACTTGATTTCAAGGCGGAGCGCAATTCCGACGAGGAGGTCATTGTTGCCATTTTAACGACGTGGACGGTCGGTACTGCCCTTTTAGCGACGTGGACGGTCGATTTTGCCCTTTTTGCGACGTGGACGGTCGGTGCTACCATTTTAGCGACGTGGACAGTCGGTTCTGCCCTTTTTGCGACTTGAACGGTCGATGCTGCCCTTTTAGCGACGTGGACGGTCGATGTTGCCATTTTAACGACGTGGACGGTCGGTTCTGCCCTTTTAGCGACGTGGACGGTCGATTTTGCCCTTTTTGCGACGTGGACGGTCGGTGCTACCATTTTAGCGACGTGGACAGTCGGTTCTGCCCTTTTTGCGACTTGAACGGTCGATGCTGCCCTTTTAGCGACGTGGACGGTCGGTGCTACCCTTTTTGCGACTTGGACGATCGGTTCTGCCCTTTTAGCGACTTGGAAGGTCGGTGCTGCCCTTTTAGAGACTTGGACGGTACGTGCTGCCCTTTTAGCGACTTGGACGGTCGATTCTGCCCTTTTAGCGATGTGGACGGCCGGTGCTTGAATTGACTTTCTTCCGAGGTGGAGCTTGATTCCGCCTGGGAGGTCGTTGGTTGTCTTGCTGGTTTGATGTGATTTGGGTTGACATCAGCATCGCTATACTGGAATATGGTACCAGGAGCGAATCATCATCTGCCATGACAGGATTTGGGGGTTTTGGTTTTGGTTTAGCATCAACATTGCTTCACTGGAATATGGTACCGGAAGCGAATCATCATTTTCCATGAGGAGATTTCCCTCGTTCCCAGTTTAACGACTTAGGGGTCATCTGTTTCCAGTAACGACTTAGAGGTCATCTATTCCCAGTTTAAAGACTTAAGGGTCTATTGGATTGGAGTTTGGAATTTTGGTGTTTAGGGTAGGCATCAGCGTTGCTAACACTGAAGCATGTGTGCCAGGAGCAATTCATCATTTGCCTTTTTCCTGTTGGGGAGCGATGGCTTAGGAGACAGGTTTAGGTCCCTATTGCCTAAGGCTTTTCAATTTTATGAGCCGTAAGGGTGCCATAAAAGCATTTTCTCCCTACGAGTCGAGAGGATCTCGTAGGTGTACTTTCTCCTTAGGAGTCGTGGGGACTCCTAATTGTGTTTCTCCTTTGTGAGTCGTAAGGATCCCACGAAGGTGTTTTCTTATGAGTCGTGAGAATCCCGTAAGTTTGTTCTCCTTATGTATCGTGAGGACACATGAGTGGGTCTTCCCAAATAAAGCATAATTCCAAGGGCGGAGACCAGCCGCGTAACTGGTGGTTGCGGTGGGGTATGGGTACGATGAGAATTATTTGAGCCTGTGGATTGTATACTGTAGTCAACTTGGGGACCAACCGTAGGGCCGGGAGAATTTTGAGAAATTAGATTTTGGTTGGCGTCTGCATCGCTGCACTGGAATATGGTACCAGGAGCAACTCATCATTCGCCATTTGGGGACTTGGAATTTGGATCTTGTTTGGCATCAGCATTGCTGCACTGGAACAATGCCAGGAGCAACTCATTATTTGCCTCGGGGGGACTTGGGATTTGGGTTTTGGTCAGCATCAGCACCGCTAACACTGAAGCGAAATGCCAGGAGTGGCTCATCAATTTTATGAGCCGTAAGGGTCTCATAAAAGCACTTTCTCCCTACGAGTCGAGAGGATCTCGCAGGTGTATATTCTCCTTAGGAATCGTAAGGATTCCTAAGTGTGTTGCTCCATTGTGAGTCGTAAGGATCTCGCGCGGGTATTTTCTCCTCACAAGGTTGAGAGGACTTTGCGAGTGTATTTTATCTCTTTTCACAAGTTTGCGCCCTTTCGGGTTTTCACAAACTCGCCGGCAGTCCTGCTAGTTTTACTCACGGAGCCCTTTCGGGTTTTCATCCGTGCCCATTTTGCTTGTAGACATACAGTTTTTTTTTCGCGCTGGTGGGACTTTGAAAGTAGTCTCACCAGCAATACTTGGGAGAGATAGGGGTTGTTTACGCCCGTGGATTGTATACGGTTTTACAGGATGTATGATCTAGACCGTAAGGCTGGTGTGCTCAATTCGCCTGCGACTTGGAGCATTCACGCGTAGTATTTCTTGAGATATCGGCCATTGATGGGTGGCATGGGACTTTCGCCCTCGGCACTTATTAGTTGGTAGTATCCTCCGTCGAACACTTTCTCGATGACGTATGGTCCTTCCCAGTTTGGCTCGAATTTTCCCTTGGCATGTCGATTGGGGATGATCGGTCTTTTGAGGACCAACACCAATTCGCCTTTCTTGAAAATGCGGAGACGGGTCATCTTGTCATAGGCCCGTGACATTTGGGCTCGGTACAGCTCCAGATTTTGTTGTACCGCGAACCTTTTTTCTTCGAGGGCGTCGAGCTCTTCAAGCCGAAAGAGCACATTTTCCTCCTCCGTCAACTCGTGCTGAACGGCCATTCTTAAGCTTGGAACTTCGACTTCGAGGGGGAGGACCACCTCCACTCCGAAGAGCAATGAGTATGGAGTGGGCTGAGTTGGAGTATGGTACGTGGTACGATATGCCCACAATGCCTCATGAAGTTTGAGATTCCGATCTCTCTTGTTGGCTGAAGCATTTTTTCTCAGGAGCTTGCATAGAGTCTTATTGAAGTCTTCGGCTAGCCCATTGGCTCTTGGATTATAGATGGAGGAATATCTACAGTCTATCTTGTGCTGAGTAGCAAACCTTGAGACTTTGAAGCTCTTGAAAGAAGACCCGGTGTCAGAAATGATTCTTCTTGGTGTACCGAAGCGGTATAGAATATTATGCTGGAAGAACATCAGAATATTTTGTGTCTTGACTTCTTTTAGCGAGACAGCTTCAGCCCATCTGGAGAAATAGTCAGTTGCAGCCAGTATGAATCGGTGGCCTTTGGATGACGGAGGATCGATTGGACCAACTATGTCGGTCCCCCAGACTTCGAAGGGCCACGAAACCACCGTAGGATGCAACGTATTGGGATGCTTGTGGATGAAATCACCGTGAATTTGGCAGATATGACATTTCTTTGCATGCTCTCCGCAATCCCGTATCATGATGGGCCAGTAATACCCAAGTCGTTTAATTTGAAGTCGCATCTTAGGGTCAGATTGGTGAGCACCGCAAACGCCCGAGTGAACTTCTTTCATGACCTTTTGGGCTTCGGCCAATGACAGACACCTGAGCCAGAGTTGGTCGTATGACCTGCGGTATAGCGTGTCATTTACAAACACGTATCGGAGAACTCTCTTCTTCAGCTGAATCCTTGCAGATTTTCCTTCAGGCAGCTTGTCGTATCGGAGGTACTCTATGAAGGGTTCTCTCCAATTGGGTTCGTCTTGGATGATCGAAGCTTCTTCGGCAGGACTGCTCTTCTATTCCTCGCTTTCCTCTTCTCGTAGAGAGACTGGGGGTAGAACTTGCCGGCTCCTGACTGTGATCAGAATTTCGTCTATGTCAGGATCGGCCAGCTCCTTGGCTAAGCGAGCGAGTACGTCAGCCTTTCCATTCAACGTTCTTGGAACTCTCATCAGCTCAATATGGGTGAACTGTTTCATAAGCTCCACCACCCGGCTTCTGTACCGAGCTAACTCGGGTTTGTATATCTTATAGTCGACGATTACTTGGTTGACGACAAGCTGGGAGTCACCATAAACCCGTAGCCGAAGGATTTCCATTTCTATGGCGAGCTCCAGACCAGCTATCAGAGCCTCGTACTCAGCCTCGTTGTTTGTGCAAGGCTCGGTGAGAGCAAAAGAACGCCGTAGGGTTCCCATCGATGGTGTGATGAACACCAATCCTATCCCTGCTTTTATCTCCGGGACGCTTGATTTTCTGGAGGTCCTTATTGATGAGGCTCCATCGAAGTAGAGCTCCCAACATGGCTCACCTTCCTCGAGGTGCAGCACTTGTTCGTCGGGTAACTCACAATTGAGTGGTGACCCTTCTAGTATAGGATGAGCAGCAAGGAAATCGGCGAGGGCTTGCCCTTTTATTGCTTTCTGAGGAGTATAAACTATGTCAAACTCAAGCAGCATGATAGCCCATCTCACCATTCTGCCGGCTAGGCTTGCCTTGGTCATTAAGTGTTTGAGCGGGTCGACCTTGTAGATCAGCATAACCCGATGAGCAAGCAGATAGTGCCTCAGCTTCTTCACAGCGAATATCAGGGCCAGGCATTGCTTTTCAATCGGGGAATAGTTGTGTTCCGCCCCAACTAAAGTTCGACTGAAGTAGTAGAGGGCATTTTCTTTTCCCTCCTCGTTGTTCTGGGCAAGGAGCGCACCGAGTGATTCATCTAGTGCAGCAGTATAGAGGATCAACGGTTTGTCTGGAATAGGAGCAGCAAGCACTGGAGGGTGCAACAGGTACTGTTTGATGCTTTCGAACGCTTCTTGACATTCAGCATCCCAGACAAAAGGAGCTCCTTTCTTCATGAGCTTTGAGAAGTGCCTACATCTCTCCGATAAATTTGAGATAAACCTTCGTATATAAGCAAGTTTGCCTTGAAAAGATCTTAACTGCGTCAGATTCTTCAGAGAGGGTATCTCCATGATGGCCTTTATCTTGGATGGGTCAACTTCAATCCCTCGATGTCGGACTATGAAACCTAGGAATTTTCCCGATGACACGCCAAAAGTGCACTTCAGAGGATTCATTTTCAGATCGTATTCCCTCAGTCTCGTGAGAACGGTCCTAAGATCTTGGATGTGATCGGCCTTGGTTTTAGTCTTGACGACCAGATCATCAACATAACATTCGACGACTTTATGGATCAGATCATCAAAGATATTGGTCATGGCTCTTTGATATGTAGCACCTGCGTTCTTTAGTCCGAACGGCATCACTTTATAGCAGTATATTCCGATCGGGGTTCGAAATGATGTGTGCTTCTCATCCTCAGGCGACATCTTGATCTGATTATACCCAGACGAGCCATCCATAAAGGTGAACAACTCATAATTTGAGGTGTCATCGACCATCATTTCCATAACCGATAGAGGAAAGTCGTCTTTAAGACATGCCTTGTTAAGGTCCCTGAAATCGACACAAACTCGGATCTGCCCATTTTTCTTCTTCACTGGGACTATGCATGCAATCCAGTCCGCATATTTCTCTTCCCTGATGAAACTGGCATCGATGAGCTTCTTGGTTTCCTCGATGACCTTTTCTTCTAGTTCCCTTCTCATTCTTCGAGGAGCTTGTTTGACTGGCTTAGTATCAGGAGATATAGCCAGTTTATGCACGACCACTTCAGGGGAAAGTCCATGCATTTCTTTATATGTCCACGCGAAGCAGTCGACGAACTCGTGCAGCAGGGTGATTATCTGTGCTTTCATTTCCTTTGACAAGAGTGAGCTGATGTAGGTCGGCCTTGGATTACTGGGCGTTCCTAAGTCAATCTCGTCTAGCTCGTCGAAGGTTGCTTGTCCGCCATCTTCGAGCTCTTGAAGAGCTTCTTTTGGCTCAGCTATCTCGTCATCATCATTTGATCTTTCGCTGGCTTCACCAACATGGATCATGTAGCATGCCTTGGAATCAGGTTGAATGAAACATATGCCTCTTCTGTCTGGAATTCGTCCATCGATGAGTGCTCGGACTTGAGGCGGATGCCATCGCCCTTCATAAAACTTTGCTTCGGCCTCCGTTTGATATAGCCGGCATTCGTACCTTTTGAAATATTCCCGCATCTCGGGCGCATAGTATCTGGGATTGAGGATGGCTCTTATGCTTCTCTCATAGGGAAGGCACGCGACAGACAAATCGTCCGGGTGCACAACGGGGTTTGACCCATAAAACAGGATGCCCTTCTATCCACTTTTCCTCCCGGGAATGTAGAAAGTTTTCAGCTGGTCCACGGTAGAGATTGACAATGCATCGAGCTCTTTGCACATCCATTCCGGCACCCTTGTGATGGCCAGGGATCCTTCTGCAATTTCGAAGGTCTCTCGTAGTTTCGCTTGCTGTAACAACCCTAATTTTTGATACACTTTTTCCTATACAAAATTTTTCAAATATATTTTTAAAATCCACAAAGGGGTATTTAAGCCTGAGCACAAGATTCAGGTAATTATTTTTGTTTTTAATTACAAGCTATAAGAATGAAATAACTCCATTTTTAGTGTACAAGAAATTACTTTAAATTTAATGTATACTAGGAGTATTTATTCTTGCTGCTATCAGTTTAAGTAATTAAAAACCATAATAATTACAAGAAGGAGCTTGTAGCTCATTGGTAACACCTTGCACTGCTGAACCAAGCCACCAGAGTTCAAATCCCATGCCCCACATTATTTTTGTATTTATTTTGTTTTATTTTTTTTTGGAAGTCAACGGTAAAAAGGCCATAACTCCCAAAATATGTACTGGACAACAAAAAGTAAAAATACCAAGTTGTTCCTCAGGAAAACCCCCGGCCATTGGACCCTTGACTCGGCCCGACTCGGCGCAGCCGGCCGGACTCGGCCGGACGGCCGAGTCACCAACTGAGAAAAGTTGGCTCTTGACTTGGTCAACCCTCTTGTACACTTATTAAACCTGGATCGGTTTTGATTTGGCCAATAAATCCCTTTTACACCTAGGTTTAATGAAATTTAATGAATTTTTAATGTTTTTTATATTTTTTAATATTTTTTTTTAACCCTAACCCTAACCCTAGCCTAGCCCTATATAAAGACCCCTACCCTCTACCTTTTCCCTTCACAACTCTAAGTCCACTCTCTCAAATTCTCGAGAACTCGGTACGAAGAGCGAGAAGCGAAGCGCTGCCGAAATCGACGACGGATTCCGGCGACCGGATCGGGACCTTCGCGACGTTTTCAACCAATCGACAACCATCACGACCTCTAGCTTCATTAGCTTGTCCAAACCGTAAGTCCAATCCCCTCTATCTCTCTTTTCTATACATATAAAAATACGGATTTTTGGAACCCGACGGAAATCGGACAAACCGATTTCCGATTCGGTTTTTCTCTAAATTTCCACTTGTCACCTAATACATATTATCTACCCATATTCTTGTTGACTATTAATCACCCTTAAACCAATTTAATCAAACTTTTTCACATAAAATGATAACTTCTTTGCAAAACCGTACTCTTTTCATAAAAATACCATGAAGTTCATTTTTCTTAGTTTAATCAATTACCTCACTCATAAATATGTTTATCTTGATCACAAAACTTGTATAACTCAATTTGAATGAAATTTCACACATAAAATGATAACGTTTTTAAATACTATATTCTTGCACTTTAATACCTTCAACTTTAACTTGTCATGTTTTACCTTTAAACTTCACCAAAACTTAAAATAAGTCAAGGGGTAATGACCTACCCCTACACACACTCAATATAACCCTAATTGATAGATATCAAAACACAGAATACGAAATTACAGGACTTTTCACTAAAACACAGAATACTTTAAAGCTTTAAGTTGTAAACTTTTCTAGATAAAATATTTTAATAAAATGAAAACACGATTGGTCATGGACATCGATCGTTTATCTAAACTGTCTTGTGGTGCCTAGGCAAGTGTGTCTAAGGCTAGTGGTTTTTAATTAGGCACACGACTGTGGTTCCTTCCCACTTACCTGGCACTTACCTGGCCGCAATTGACGATGAAGAGGCGATTTGAGGCTTCTAATGACTTATCGTTTAGACCTTAGAAATAGGCTAGTTGGTTTAGGAAACCCTAATAACTAAAATACGGGAAACTGTACTCTTTTGCAAATAAATACCCCATATTTATAAAACCGTTTTCCCAAATGAAAAGTATTTATAAACCTAAGCAAAGCGCCGCTACAACCCACTTTTGGGAAACCTGTTAGGGATAGTACGGTTCATCGTGCACCCGCAGGCTAGTAGTGCGAGATTCAGACCTCCGCAAGGAGCATTCGGTCTCAAAAGGTTCAAAATACGATATTTAGGGAAATGAGATTTTTTCTAAATATAATATTTATATAAAATTATTCATGTGTTAATATATATATAATTATCATTTAAACATCTATTTTATCATAATATAAAGTTTCCACATTTTTCTAAAAAATTACAAGATTAAAAGTTACACTAAAATACCATGAATTTCAGATAAAACAATTAATATTTTTATTAGGATATATTCACTAGAATAACACAAATAAAATTCACATTCATTATAATATTAAAGACGAATATTAAATACTTGAGGTGTATTTTGAAAACTATACAAAAGTACTTTTTACATAAAACCCCCTCAAGTTTCACAAATTACAATAAGGCCCCTAGCTAATATTGAACTTCAAATTCTCTTCTTTTAGTCTGACTCGGGTTAGAGTCTGACTATTCTTGACTCGAATATGATTCAATTCAATCTATATTCTTTTATATTCCAACACACTTTGAATACATGAATCCATGAATCCAGTTAACAATATATTCATTTTTGACTGAATCAAACCATGGATATTCATCCATTATCCTGATATTCCATTTACCTGATTATACAGTTGCAACATATTTACTGATATCATGGTTTTGGTCAGTCAACCAACTTACATATTCCAATACTACAATACTGTTAAAACATTATGGGGTTTAAGGGGTAGATTGGTACGGAAAATGTTAAAGGTGGCACGAGGTGGTCAGATTAAGACACATAACCTGAATCCTGTTGCTGTTGTACCGTGGCATAACGGTTCCTTGTACTTTCCTTTTGCCCTGATCTCTAGCATATAGAGACCCCCCTCGTATACACTGGCATCCTTCTGTACCAAGCTACAAACAACAGCGTTACACAATGTTCCATAAGATTCTATAATATAATACTTTAGAAAATACTGTTACTCTATCATTCTCATTCTTCTTATTCTTTGGGACTTACCGAGCGACCTGTTCGTTGACGACGTTCTATTCCTTCTTCTTTGAATGTCGTCAGGTGCGTTGGACCAAGCTGAGATTGAGCCCACCGGTGAAGATTTGGAGCAGTTCCAGGCAGACCCAGAGCTCTAGATAATTGTACCTTGTTCTTTCCAGTTTATTTCATTTCCTGTTATGCCACTGTTTAGGCATTGTTTTTTCATTCCAGTTGTATTTTCTTTTCCTGCATTGTAAAAAGAATGTTATTAATAAAAGTTGTTGTTATTTCTGTATTATTCGTCTCTTGTGATTTACTTTATATTGCTTAGTTACGCTTAGCGTATATACTTCTGAGTATATACGTAGCGGGCCTCGTCGCGTCCACTTCGCCGTACACTGGGAAGCGGGGCGTGACACTTGCTGCATAGGGCCCAGTATGCACAGCTGTTGCAAGGCGGGTCCTCTTCCTCTGGCTCTTCAGTGTCACTGCCAAGATGAGGGCGGACTTTGCTGCTAGATGGGGCTTCAGTAACAGATTCGTCTGTATCGCTACCGAAATGAGGGCGAGTTTTACGGAAGGACGGACTTCCAGCGTCGGACTCATCAGTGTTGCTACCGAAACATGGGCGCACTTGGGCGTTTTTGCTTTTGAAAGTAACAGCCGGCTCAGATTTGCTTTTGAGTCTTGGGGCCGTTCTATCCTCAGTCAGTTGTGGCTTAGCATTTTGGTGGTTCATGAAGTACCGAGAATTTTCATATCGGACTTCATGCACACCGAACGGCTGGATGTCTCCGTCAATGCGTCTTTCTTCGCCATTTTTAGTATACTTCATGCATTGATAGAGAGTTGACGGAATGATACCGTAATCGTGGAGCCACGGCCGTCCTAAGAGAATTTTATAATACGTGTCAGCATAGATCACGTATATCTTAGCTTCGGTTTGCAGATCCCCAAATTTGATTGGCAAAGCTATAAACCCCAGAACTTGCTGGCAGTTTTGATTGAAGCCTTGAATGACAATCTTTTCCTTGACAGGTGTCGGACGTCCATTAACAAACTCTTCAGAGTCCGTAAGTTCATGATGTTCACTGAGGACCCCAGATAAATCAATATGCGATTAATCCGATCTCCGTCGCTGTACCCGGTCACGTAAAGCGGCCAATTATGCTCAGCTGTTCCCAGTAGCAATTCTTCGTCCTTAAACGTGACTGCGGCGGCATGCAGAGCGTACTGGGCTTCTTTCATATTAATTTCCGCAAAGCAAGCCTGATACCGCTCAGGGTTTTGTAGAGCATGAATGAGAACATCTCTAAGCTCTTTAGATAGAACCAGGGCATCGTAGATGCTCAGGAGAGACGGGAGTTTTCGGAGATGAGCCAAGACATTGTAGTCCACTGAGGAAGGACTTGAGTTTTCATTAGCTACCTATTTTTCCTTTCCTTTTGGGGCGTTGCCCTAATTTGGCGGCAGAGCCCTGCCGCTTCTGAGCTGGATTTGGTTGGCCCTTGTGGCGAGCTCCTCGTCCTCTTTGGGGAAACAGAGCTCCTCCTCAGAGTCGCTGCTAAGATGGATGGCGTAGCAGGTCACTATAGGGATCTCTTCATTGGAGTCTTCTTCTAACCTCTCCAGAATTTCAGCCGCTTCTACCGGGAGGAACTCCTTCAATTGAATCAGAGTTCTTTCCTGCTGTTCATAGTCTTCGAGGGAATCTATATACTTTTGAATGTCGATCTCCCTACAGACTCCTTTTCGCGTCGAGCTGCACTTTTCTTCTTCTTGAGCTTTTTGGATTTTGAGCCTGATTGGGCCGAATTGGCAGCTGGAATGGTGGGCTTCTTCTACCCTTCCCATTCCTTCCTGGGCTCTTTCTGAAGTAGCTTTAGCATCTTCTTCGTCTTATTAGATATGTGCTTACTCCAAGGAAGCTGCGGTGAGTCGGTTTCATTTCTCAAGGTAGCGGGTTCGGCTGTCTGCTCCCCGAAGGCTTCAACTTCTGTCTGTATAAAGTTGGTGGTTGCAACTTGATTGTTCACCAACACACTTTTGGACAGCTCTATCTCTCCAGCCTTGTACTGCTTCTCGACCCAGTCCTTGAAGATATAGCAATCCTCGATCGCATGGCTCACTACTCGGTGGTACGGGCAATATAGAGGATTGTCGGTCATTTCTTCTTCTTGAGGTCTTTTCGACTCTGGTAATTGTAGACCGTTGTTCAAGGCATCATTAAATATCTTCCGGACCTTGTCCCTTCTGAAAGAGTAAACCTTGTTCTTTTTCTCCTCTAGGGAAGGCCTTTCTCCTCCTAGCACTGGCTTTCGAGACCGGTTGGTTTTGGATTCGTCCGCCCTTCGCTTGTCTTCATTGTCAGACGTATTAAAGACATTGGTACTGCTGGAACTCCCGCTTCTACGGTTGTCGTCCCTCTTGCTTTTCCAAGTCTTGTCTCTCTGAGAGTCCGGGGTAGACTCTTGCTTCGAGCGTTCTAGCATTTATACTTTCTTGGTTAGCTCTTGAAACGTCCTGAGGCCTGTTATACACAAGAATGGGACCATCCAATTTCTGAGATTCCTGATGAGAAGGCTGACGGACTGGTCCTGCTCCAGCGGCGGTTCGCACTTGACTGTGAGATTACGCCATCGGGCGATAAAGTCGGTGTTTCTTTCATTCTTCCCCGGCCTGGTCCTCACAAGGTCGGCAATGGAGATTTTATCACTGACACTCATGAACTTTTGCCAAAACAGAGACTCTATTTGGGCAAAGGTAATGACGGACCCGTCTGGTATACTCGCGTACCAGTCAAAAGCGACACCGGTCAGGCTGTTGACAAACTGACGAAGATGGAGCGCATCATTGCCCCCTGTATTTTCGCACGATGCTTTGAAGTGGGCAACGTGCTGATTTGCATTTCCCGTTCCGTCAAATCTTCCGAACTTAGGAATGACGTAGCCGCTTGGGAACTCGATCAGATCGTACTTTGCGAGATATGGATGCCCACTACTGCCAATTTCTTTCTGAGCTTCAACTTCAACCACCAATGTTTTAACCTTGCTGGTGACCAAATACATTCTCCGATCTTGTGTTAGCGGGATGGTGTTATCTGGGGCTAAGGCGTCCTCAGAAGAGGAATGTGGTCGGCTTTCGTGTGGCTCGACGAATCTTGGACCCAAAGGGACAGGCATCGGCCGCTTCGGATTGTCATCATCCGGCTCATGAGTAGCGACTTGTGCTTGATTGGGAGGCGCTCGAGCAATTTGAGCCGTAAGCTGCATCACAACGTTCGTTAGGTCGTCAATTTTCGAATAGAGCTTGGCCATCTCTTTATCTTTGCACTTGAGCTGTTTTCAAAGCTCTTGAAGCAGCTCTTGCTCCGCGGTCCTGGGGCGGAAAGTCGGCTCTTCCTCGTTGTCCGAGCTTGACTCTGCCTGGACCGAAGGGTCCTTCTGCCTATCGTCCTCATCGAGAGGGTTTTCATCATCCAGCGGAGGCGGCTATTCTTGGGAAGCGGCAACAACATTCAAGCCAGATTGGGCTTGGGATGTGGTGGCCCCATCCTTGCTTTTGCTGCGAAAGTTGTCGCTGGGGCGCCCGCCTGCCATATAGACCATATAGATAACATATCCAGCCATCTTTTTATTATCGGCGACTGATTTCTCGGATCGCTGTTTTGACCCTCCTGTTTTGGTAACGGGCAGTCGACTGAAGGTGGCTGGCCTGGCCAGATTCTTGAATGGTGCTGACACTTCCTTTTTGGTTTTGCCCCGCTGTTTTCGTGCGGCACAGAGCGCCTGATAGACTCTTGAAGAGACAGTGTCACATTTTTTCTGTTGGGGCCGGGACACGTCTCTTTGTAGCAATGTTCGGACCGTTGTCTTCTTGATCCCGGCGGTCATGGCATTTTTCTGAACCCACTTCAGAGGTTCGAAGGAATTGCTGATTTTTACGGCCGATTCAGTCGTTGTTGCAGGATGACTGCTCTTGGAATCTCATACGATTCCACCCGGCCGGAGCTCTGGCCTTTTTGTTGGCTCGATACCTGAGTCGCTTCTGCCTTAACTTTTCTGTTTTAAGCACTCGATAGACTTCGGCTCTTCGGGAAGACGCCGTAGATCGATTGATAGAGAGGCCGGAGGAGACGCCCGATCGGGCATTTGTTGGAGTCATCGCCTGAGTCCGCTCGCAACGTTTAATGTTGCCCTTTGTATCGGAAATCTTTCCCCCAGCTGGAGCACCAGAGAGTCGTTCAGGCACCGTCTTAAGTTTCGATTGTGGTGCCTTGGCGATCACAACATTCGGCCTCTTGCCCCTTGAGACCGGCTTGGCCACCTGATTTGCCGGGATTTCTGCCAGATGAGCGCTTCCGGCAGGGTAGATGATGACAGAGCCAAACTGGCGGGGCAGTTCCTCCCACTGTCGACTAAGGCTTGCGGGAAGAACCACACGAGCATTGACCTTGACCACGTACGGGATCGGGGTCGCATCGGAAGCTGAATTCATCTTGGGAGACATTGTCGTTGAAAGTTGATTGCTGCACGGAAAAAAAAACATCATTTCAATACAGGCAATCGATATGTATATTGATTGAGTTCACATGAATTTTTAACCCGAAATATGGGAGGAGAGAAATGTCCCACCGGGCGTGCCAGAATCTGTAGGGTGTTTTTCGTCACCCCATTAAGATGGGAATGCGCACGCTTGTCAGGCACATTACAGATTCCCCCTGTCTAGGGTAGGCTGGGGTTTAATGATTTTGGGGATCCAAATCTCCGGCAGCCGCAGACTAAGCTGTCGTTAATTACCCCTCGCCTTTGGTGCGAGGGAACCTCCGATTAACGAGTTAAACTGGTCATGCGAACTCAATGTGCAGTGTTGTGTTTTGAAGGGATTTTGGATATATCAGGGGCCCCGCAGAGTTTTTACGGAGGTGTGTGTGTGTATACATATATAAAAAAAGGGAAAGGGCATCCAAAGGATGCGTGGGAAAAAGCGCCAACGCTTGGGCACCTGGGTGCTAGCGCCTCACGTGCCAGGTACGTGGGCACCTGGGCGCTAGCGCTTTGGGTACTAGCGCTTTGAGTGCAAGGGCGATAGCGCCTCACGTGCTAGGCGCCTGGGCGCTAGCGCTTTGGGCACAAGGGCGCTAGCACCTCACGTGCCAGGCACGTGGGCGCTCGGGCGCCAGCGCTTTGAGCGCAAGGGCGCTAGCGCTTTGGGCTCTAGCGCCTTACGTGCCAGGTACGTGGACGCTCAGGCGCTAGCGCTTTAAGCGTAAGGGCGCTAGCGCTTTGGGCGCTTGGGCGCAAAAAGGGAGTTGGTCCCCTCACTAGGAGTTGTACTTCCAGAAAGAATATACTTGTTATTTTGTGTGTGTGTGTGTGTATTTTAAGGAGTTAAACTCCTAAGATATTTTTGGAGCTGATGAAGGGGCTTCTCCCTTGAACCCTGGATCTTCCCCAAAGTGGGGTCTTTGGAGATGGGTCTCCTTCTTCCTCCTCTGTTAGCCGGATCTTGAAGAATAAGAGGGGTGAGATTTTAAAAATCTCTCCTTTTTAAGATCTGATGGAAGATCCAAGCTCCTCTTTGTGGGTTTCGTGGTGAAAACTATTTAGTTTTGGAAAAGGAAGAGTAAAACTCTTTATTTAATTCAAAAGAAAGAAGAAGGTTTTAGAACCTTAAGAAAGGATAAAGATCACAGATCTGGATTCTTTTAGGGAGAGAGAGAAAGTTGTTGAGATATTTTCATTATCTTTGCCTTTATAGGCTATACACTTTACATATAGCTCCTTGGGCTTTACAAAAATGGCATTTGCCCATCCCATGCCTCATGTGCTATTTCCTTTTGCACATAAGCCATGGGCTTTACAAAAATTTGGCTTTATGCCCATTTTCTTACATTTATTCATAAAATAAAATAAAAGAAATACAACAAAATTATTTATTACAAAATTTTTATTTTGGCATGGGGGAGGCCGGTCGCTTCATGTTCGGGCTCGACCCGGGCATTGGCCCACTTGACCTGGGCTTGGGCCCACCTGGTTTGGGGTTGACTTTGATTTTGACTTGGTCAACCGGAGTGTAAATTTTTACCCCAACAGGGTGTTGATATCTCAGAAAAGCCTTCAACGAACCTTCGGTAATATCCAGCTAGACCCAAGAAACTCTGAATGCCTTTCACTGACTTTGGTGTTGGTCATTCGCTAACTGCTGAAACTTTCGCTGGATTCACAGAGATTCCTTCGCCTGATACGATATGTCCAAGAAAACCAACTTGATCTAGCCAAAACTCGCACTTTCTGTACTTGGCATACAGTTGATGTTGTCGTAGAGTTTCCAAGACAATTCGTATGTGCTCGGCATATTCTTTCCGACTCTTAGAATACACCAGGATGTCGTTGATGAAGATGGCAACAACCCTGTCTAAATACTCCTGGAAAACTTGATTCATCAAGTTCATGAATATTGCTGGTGCGTTGGTCACTCCAAATGGCATCACAAGAAATTCGTAATGTCCATAACGAGTTCTGAAAGCCGTTTTATGAATATCAGCTTTCTTGACCTTCACCTGATGATAACCTGAACGAAGATCTAATTTAGAGAAAACACAAGATCAACTTAGCTGATCGAATAAATCGTCGATACGCGGTAGCGGATACTTATTCTTTATCGTGACTTCGTTCAAGGCTCTATAATCGATGCACATTCTGTATGAACCTTCCTTCTTCTTCACAGGTAGTACCGGTGATCCCCAACTTGACGTGCTGGACGAATCCATCCTTTCGCCAATAATTCGTCCAACTGAGTTCAGACTTCCTTCAAACCTTCCGGACTTAATCGATAAGGTGCTTTGATCACCAGTTGTGCTCCTGGTACTAAATCAATGTTGAATTCAAGAGCTCGATCAGGAGGCAAAACTGATATATCGTCAGGAAACACATCATCGAACTCTCGAACCACTTCTGGCCTTGATTCTTCCTCTGCTTGAGTTGCTACAATTACTGCCTTATTTGGCTTCGCCTTGTAAGTACTTGGCTCCAGGGTACGGTCTCCACTTTTGAAATAGAAGACCGGATGGTCTGGAATCTCGAATACTACCCTCCTTTGACGACAGTCGATGGTAGTATAAAATGTTCCGAGCCAATCCATACCTAGAACCACATCGAAGTTCGGTATGTCCAGCACCTTGAAGTCAGCATAGAATTCTCTGCTGCAGACGACTACTAGACACAAGCTGTATCTCATTGTTGCCTTTAGAACGTCGTTTCCTGAGCTGACATTCCAGCTGGATACAAGCGGTTTGACTGGAATCGCATGAGTTTGGACGAACCGTTGCAACATAAAGCAGTGAGATGCTCCAGTATCGAAAAGTGCTAGTGCAGGGAGTGAGGCTACTAAGATTGTACCTACAGTATGTGGGATATGTTTTAGGTATAGGAAAATATGTGGATAGATATTAAGACTGAAAGGAAAAGCTTGAGAAGAAAGGGTTACCAGTGATGACTTGGCCAGTGGCCTCAGCTTCTTCCACGGTCATCGTGAAAGCCTGTCGCCGTGGTACATTCCTCCTGGCCGGAGGAGCATTCTTCTAAACGTTCTTTTGAGCTTGATGGAACTAGCGAGGAGGAGGTGCAGTCGGTGGTCCTCTAGGTTATGGAGCAGGGAGAGCGAGTCTCGGAGCAGGTGCTTGGATGGCTGGGCGTTGCGGGTAAGTGATTGCTGGCCTGGGTATAGCATATGAGTTTTGTCTACGAAGACAAGACACAATATCGTGAGTAGGTGAGCAGCAGACTAAGCAAAAGCGGTTTACACGCCGGCAATCCTTCATCAGATGCCCATCTCTCTTGCAGTAGTTACAAAAGGCTGGGCTAGGACGATTGTTCGGTACTCCCGGTCTCCTTGGCACAAATGGTGGCCTTGACGAGGCTCCTCCTGCCATCTGGTTAGCAGGGCGCTTAACTCCAGCAGATTGAGATCTGCCTCTCATCTTTACCACTGTCTCATAACGGCGGGCAGCTTTCAGAGCCGATTCATGAGTTAGAAAATCTCTTGTGGCCAGTGCAGCCTGGATCTCCGAATCCAAACCTTGTTGAAATCGACGGGCTCTGATCTCATCCGTCGGTATCAGGTGTGCCGTAAATCTGTTAAAGTATTGTGGTAGCTGTGTAGTATGTGATTTTATGAAAAGAATGCATTATTGAGACATATCTTACCGACTGAGCATGGTGAACTCAGTGTCATATTCATCTACTGACGTGGTCCACATTGAACCTTATTGCAGATGGATGAACCGATGTTCCATGTCGAACCTGGCAGCCTCAGGGAAGTACTTTGCGTCGAACATGTCTCAGAAAGTCTTCCATTCGATGGGTTGATCAAGACGGCTTTCTTCCGCCTTCCACCAGACCCGTACATTGTCCGTGAGCTGTAATTTCGCAACACGGACCCAAGCTATCTCTGGCACTTGTGCCACTTCTAGATCATCTTCGATGCTCTGAGCCCATTCCTCAACTTCCAGTGGGCTCACTTTTCCTGCAAACTATTTGGGGGTGCAAATCCCTGAATTGCTTCACCCCAGGTGCTTCTGCCTCGGAACGGTTCATTAAAAGAGCAGTCTGCTGCTGTTGTCCTTCTAGGAGGCTGCGGATCGCCTCAAGCAAAACCATCTGCTCGTTGATCGGAGCAGGGACGGCAGGTATGAGTGGTAGTGGTGGAGGTGTGTTGTTGACATTGGTACTGGTGTTGTTCGGGGAATCCATAACCTTGAATGAAAAATTTAGGTTAGGATAGATTCAAAGTATATAAAATGATAAGATTTAAGAGGTATGAATTGTAAAGAATGTTTTCAGTTGTTGGTTCTTGTGTTATATTGCTTAGGTTGTCCACGCAAAACTGAACCGTATGGTAGGATTCCATACAGCTCTGACCTGGCTACCAACAAAACCTGTCACGCCCCGCTTCCCAGTATACGGGCAGAGGACGCAACTGGCCGCTACGTATTTACTCTGAAGTAAATACGCTAAGCGTATCTAAGCAATATAAATAAAAATGCACAAGAGACAAAGACAATAGGTATAATTGAACAGCAACTTTATTTATTAACATTCTTTTACAGTACATGGAAAAGTAAATATATCTGAATGAAAGCAATGCCTAAACAGTGGCATAACAAAAAAGTAAAGTACTGAAATGAAATGTGTACAATGAATCTAAAGCTCTGGGTCGTAGGCTAGCTGATCCAAGTCTTCACTGGTGGGCTCGATCTCCTGAAGATCCGAATCACCAGACAACATTCCAAAGAAGAAAGAGAAGGAATGTCGTCAGCGAACAATCGCTCGGTAAGTCCCAAAGATAAGGGAGAAGTAGAATAGACAGAGAGAGAGAGTGTGTGTGTGTAGCTTTTAAAGTTGTATTATATTGTTAACGCTGTTGTTTGTAGCTTGGTACAGAAGAGGCCAGTGTATACGAGAGGAGTCTCTATATGCCAGAGACTAAAGGCAAATGGAGTACAAGGAACCGTTTATGTCACGGTACAACAGCAAATGAATTCAGGTTAGGTGTCTTAAATCTTGCAGTCTCGTGCCACTTCTAACACCATCCGTACCAATCTACCCCTTAAAACCCCGCGATGTCTTGATTGTATTGTTGGATTGTATTGTAAATTGTATTGCCTTGTATAGATGGATGACTTGCCGAAACCATGATATCAGTAAATGTATGTAACTGGAGAATCATGTAGATGGAAGGTATATCCATGGTTCGGTTCAGTCAATACAGATTGAATAAATGGAACATATTTATTATATGGATTCATATTGAATTGTAATTTGTACTTGAATCATATTCAAGTCAGATTATTTATAATGAGACTCAGTCTGAGTCAGAACAATTAGAAAGAAATTGAAGTCCTGAATTAGGTTTTGGTGTTATCGGTAACCGCTGCACATAGGCGGCAGGATTTGTATCTTTTTCAAAGACGATTACCGTGTTGATAACACCGTTTGTTAAGTTGTCTACCTTAAATAGGCAAGCACCCATATCTCCGGCTCCCTGAGGCTCAAGAGATCGGTCCCGCTTAAACCTATATTTACTAGGGTCCTTATTGTAATTTATAAAACTTGAGAGGGTTTTACGTAAAACTAATTTTGTATAATTTTCAAAATACACCTCAAGTATTTTATTATCGTCTTTAAAGTTTTCATAGATGTAGATTTTATCATTGTGACATTTCTAGTGAATAAACCCTATTTTTCATAATACATGGTATTTAATTGTAAAGTATTGAACTTGTATGGAATTGCATGGTATTTTCATGTAAAATGATTCCTTTTGATTTAGAAATTTGGAATATTTATAATATATCAAAAATAGATGTTTTGATAATGCATATATAAATATTTATAAAATAATTAAATTTATTATTTATCTAAAAATCATATTTTCTTATGATATTTGTATTTTAAATCTTTCGAGACCGAATGCTCTTTGCGGAGGACTGCATCTCGCACTACTAAGCCTGAAGATGTGTGATAATCTGCACCATCCCGAACGGGTTCTCCAAATGGGTTGTAGCGGCGCTTTGCAAAGATTTGTTTAAAAATACGTAATCTTGTAGAAAATGGTTTTTTATAAGTTAAAGGTATTTAATTGTAAATTCGTATTCCCGTATTCTATGTTCCCGAAAGGCATCGTACTATGTTGCATATGAGTGTTGTGAATAGGTAGGTCATTACCTCGTGATCTATCTAAAGGTATAGCAAGGAAATATGATGTTTAGTGTCAAAACTAAACTACATGGTATTTTACTGAAAAAGTACGATAAAAATTACAATATGAAATATTTTTCTAGGAAACTTGTTCATGATATTTTGTTTATATTTAATAGTCAAGATGTGAGGGTTTGGTATGTTTTTATTTAAGAAAAGATGGAATTTTAAGGAAAACCGAATCGGAAGTCAGATTAACTCCGCTTCCATCGGGTTTTAGAAATACGTGTTTTAAGAATAGAAAAGAGGAGAGGGAGGAGGGACTTACCAGATTAGAGCTAAGAGAAGAGGAAGAGGGAGTGGTAGGAGATGCCGGTGCGTCGTTTCGTCGCCGGGAGCTCCTCGGGTCGTCGTCGGAAATTCGCCGGAGCTTCGCCCTTTGCTAACTCCACTTGCACACAAAGGTCTAGAGATTTTTCTTGAGAGTTTGAACAGAGATTTGGAAGTGAGGAGGGGTGAGTTTAAATGTGGTATTTATAAGAAAAACTAGGGTTAGGATAGGTGAAAGGGTGTGAAAGAAAATATATTAAATTTTTGCATTAAAAAGAGTTTTAATTTGATTTTTAATTCTCTGTAATAATGCAGGGTTTTTAAAGTGTATAGGGTTTTCAGAAGGCCAAAAGACAACTCCCAAGAAGGAGACTCGGCGATCCGACTCGGTTAGACAGGCGCCGCTGGCCGAGTCGGCCGCGCTGCCGGCCCGAGTCGGGCCGGGTCACCGTCGCCACGTGTCCACCGTCTCATGGTGTAGCTACTTGGTCAGTTTTTTTATATGTGCCTTTTGGTTTTTATGAGTTATGCACGTGTAGGCACTTGGGCTTCTAAAAATTTAAAAGAAAACAATATAAAAAATAATGTGGCTGATGGGATTTGAACTCTAGTGCTTTGGTTCAGCAGTGCAAGGTCTTACCAATGAGCTAAAAGCTCTTTCTTGCTATTAAAAAGCAAAACAAATACTTATAGTGCTCACAAGAAATGCAAATACCCCAAGTATACATTAATTTTTAAACAAATTTTTGTACACTAAAATTGGAGTTGTTACAGTCTACCCTCCTTACAAAAATTTCGTCCTCCAAATTTATAATTTATTTTAAGGACTAATTTACAAATAGGTGAGGATATCTTGCACGCATCTCATCTTCCCTTTCCCATGTCGATTCTCCTGGAGTGTCTTTTCTCCACATCACTCGAACCAAGTTGACTTTCTTTTTTCGAAGTGACTTCACTTTCCTGTCCAGGATCTCAACAGGTTGTTGCTCACAATATAAGTCGGGTTGTATAGTGAGCTCGGAATGATCGAGAATATGGCTGGGGTCACTCACATATCTTCTGAGTTGGGATATATGGACCACATTGTGCACTCCTTCCAATGAAGGTGGAAGTGCCAAGCAGTATGCCACTTCACCGACTCGTTCGAGTATGTCGAACGGTCCAATATATCTCGGACTTAGCTTATCCCGTCTTCCAAATCGGATCACTCCGCGGTTCGGATATATTTTTAAGAATACATGATCTCCTGGCTGGAACTCCAAGTGACGTCGCTTTGCATCAGCCCAGTGCTTTTGTCGATCTTGGGCTATGCGCATTCTTTCTTTGATAGTACGAACCACATCAACAGTTTCTACTATCATCTCAGGTCCTAGAAGTTCTCTATCTCCGATGTCGTCCCAACTTAATGGTGATCAACACTTCCTTCCATAAAGCGCTGCAAAAGGTGCCATTCCTATGCTTGCTTGGTAGCTGTTGTTGTATGAAAACTCCACAAGATGTAGGTGATCTTCCCACGATCCTCCGAAGTCTAACATAGACGCTCTAAGCATATCCTCCAAGATCTGAATAGTTCGCTCCGACTGACCATCTGTTTGTGGATGATAAGTCGTGCTGAAGTTCAGACTTGTTCCCAAGCTTGCTTGCAGACTCTGCCAAAATTGCGATCGGAATCTGGTGTCACGATCGGATACATTGCAGACCGGTACTCCATGAAGTCTCATAATTTTCTGTATGAGTTCATGGGTATCAGAGATAGTACATTATGAAGAGTTTAAATCTTAAGTAGATTCTTACCTCCATGTACTTCTTTGCTAATGTCTCAGTTGATTGGCCAACTCGAAATGGGATGAAGTGAGCCGACTTTGTGAGTCGATCCACAATAATCCATATCGCATCGTTACCCTTTGTGCTGCGAGGGAGTGCAGTCACAAAATCCATTGTGATGTGTTTCCACTTCCATTCCGGGATAGGTAACGGTTGAAGTAATCCAGTTGTCCTGTGATGTTCAGCCTTTACTTGCTGACACACCAAACATTTAGCGATGGTTCTAGCTACTTCACGCTTCTTTCCATGCCACCAATAATTTTTACGTAGATCTTTGTACATCTTTGTACCTTCAGGGTGTACTGAGTAGCGAGAGCTGTGAGCTTCTTTCATTAACTCTTCCCGAACAGAACCTTTTGGTACACATAATCTGCTGCCCTACCTCAAAGATCCGTCTTCATGGATGATGAAATATGTTCTGAGTCCATTCTCTACTTGTTCTCTGATCTTTTGCAACTTAGCATCACTTGCTTGAGCTGCTTTGATCTGATTGACAATGGTAGATTGAACTTGTAAATTCATCAAACTTGAAGCGTTGCCTGGCATGACTACTTCAATCTCCATCTGATGCAAGTCCTGTGGTGTACAGAAGATAATAAGTAAAGATAAATAAAGGGATCAGAAAAAGGGTAATGTAAATTACGACTTCTATCATTCACGACCAAACCGCGTAGCTCATCGCCACTCCTACTTCACCTTTGCATTTCTCCTGTTCAGGAGAAATTGAACAGGATTATTCAGGTTGTCTTTTATCATTACCTTCTCTCGGGTTGCGTGGGCTCCTTGGATTAGGAGGGTACACCCATTATGCTTATTGGATGGTCTTCTTCCAAACCATAGGCTGGTGCCGAACGGTAGGGAATGAAGAAAATCAATTTCTCCTTTGATAATATTTTTTCAAAGGGATCACGGATGATGATGATGAGCAATGCTATGGACTCCATTTCTTCAGGGTCCTGCTAGCTGATTTCTCTACCAAACTGGTGTTCTCTCTCTCTCTCTCTCTCTCTGTGTGTGAGATATATTAGGTTAGAAAAATACATATGCATATGTATAATAGCTTAAATTTAGTCCTCATGATATGATTGCATCAACTAAGAAAATATCTACCCAAGGTGTTTAAAAGTTTTAATTACTTTATACGAATAATACTTTCCATGTTCTGAAATATTTGTCCATGATGCCTAACGCATTCGCACGCGCACCACGTGTGTAGAAATAAATATCTCTGGATTGCCATCGCAACTATGAAGTTTCGATGTATCGGTATGCTATATATCTGTATTTTAGCTTTCTTTCTTATGCATGTCTTTTAATGATTCGCAGCCGGTTCCGAATAAATTTACCAAGCAGGTTAGTAAGATAGTTAATAGAAGAGAAAATGCTAACCTAGTGAGCCACAATGGATAATTTGTCATTATTAATCTATCTTCCTGAAAACGGTTTATACGGAGCAAGTATATTTCATGGTACTTGAGAAAAATATATGTTGAAGTCAAAAGCTATCAAGATTTAAATGCTCGCTTATAGTCTTCCAAGATATTTTATATTCCAAGGCAAGGTGACAATAAGTGCATGCTTTTGCATGATTTGGTATGTAGATTCAAGGTTATGCATGGCTACGGCCCTTTCTTATGGTTTCTTATCATAATTTTCTGCACACTTATAGTTTATAGATGCAGTTAGATCATATCTCTATAAGGGAAAACTTAAAATAACAACCTTTATACTAAAAAAATTATGTATGCCATTACTTAGTAGTTTATGGTTTTAAGACGCAAAAGCCATTTGAGAAATACTTTTCCTACCCACTATTAATCCATATTCTCAATATAGTCATTGAATTTGCACGCGCACATAATAAGAAGGAGAAGACAGTAATGTGGCAGAAGGAGAAGACAGTAATGTGGCGGAAGAAGGAAAAAATGACATTCCCCGTTCTCTGTTTCAGCATCAATCCTCTGATATGAACTAATGATGGCTTTCACATAGGCTTTTCCCTTTAGAGACTTCTTAGTGTCCAATGGAAAGCATACATCAGATTTGTGCAGGTCGGGTTCTTCTATGACTTTTAAGAGTCTCAACTGATTCTGTAAATTACACCCTAGTTGGGTGATACTTTTACCACTTCTCACTGCAAGTGCGCTCTCTAATATCCATTTTGAATATCGATAATATTACATTCAAAATGGATATTAGAGAGCGCACCTGCAGTGAGAAGTGGTAAAAGTACCACCCAACTAGAGTGTAATTTACAGAATCAGTTGAGACTCTTGAAAGTCATAGAAGAACCTGACCTGCACAAATCTGATGTATGCTTTCCATTGGACACTAAGAAGTCTCTAAAGGGAAAAGCCTATGTGAAAGCCATCATTAGTTCATATCAGAAGATTGATGCCGAAACAAAGAACGAGGAATGTCATTTTTTTCTTCTTCTGCCACATTACTGTCTTCTCCTTCTTCTTCTGCCACATTATTGTCTTCTCCTTCTTATTATGTGCGCGTGCAAATTCAATGACTATATTGAGAATATGGATTAATAGTGGGTTGGAAAAGTATTTCTCAAATGGCTTTTGCGTCTAAAAACCATAAACTACTAAGTAATGGCATACATAATTTTTTAGTATAAAGGTTGTTATTTTAAGTGCGCGTGCAAATTCAATGAAAGTTAGATTTGAGGATACCCATGTATGAGTTGTATTCTATATATGTGTGTTTCGATTTATGATTTCGCTTAAGTGTAGGGTTGTTTTTACTTAAAGAAGTATCACCATCTACTATATATAAAAAAATATAGCAAACTAGGATTGGTATTCAAATCCCAGTCCAGATTGGTATTCAAAATTTATTTAATTAGTTTGTGATCCACATCATTTGATTCGTTGCTTGAGGCATCAATGTAGGCACAAATATCGGCGACGAGGAACTCGACGAGGAAGAACGAGGGCGGTAGTGGGCCAAGAACGGAAGGCGGTGGCGGGCTGAGAACGGAGGGCGCGCGGTGGCGACGAAGAGAAAATTGGAGACGCGGGAACGAGAGAAAATTTTGGGAACGAGAGGGAAAGAGATCGAGGCGCAGGGCATTTCTGTGCCTTTTTTTATTAAATTCCCATTTAGATACCCCTACGGACATAACCGTAGGTTATTGGTTTGCGGCTCCGTAGGGCCAAACAACAAATTAAGATTTAATATTTTTAAATTAAAATGTCGGGCACCGTAGGGACAAAGTGGCGCTTTTAGTTTCATATATGAGTATCGATGGGAATATGAAGGTTTCATATTATCATCGAGTATCATATATTGGTTTTAACCTGAATATCTCGAGTCGCTCTCTAATTATGCGTTTGTTGTGCATTCGTGTTGTATGTGTAACATGATTTTAAACCATTGAGATCAAGATTGATAGAACTAATCATACTACATTGCAATAGCATTCATCAACCAAAAACTATTATTGCAATGGTATTCATCTATAACAATCAACAATTAAAACTACAAATGTAGGATACTGATATCATAAAGCGTTATACGCAACATTAATAGAACTGATAAATAAAAAAACGAAACACAAACCGTATCAAGATTTAACAACTTTGATTATGTCATATACGCGGGCCGATATTTTCATATTAGCCAATAGGCAAAAATAGATTGCGGTCTGGATATGGCATATTGGCAGATGTTACCTATATGCATACATGCATGTTGTCTCCCTATTTTTTCATAAATCAAACCAACAACATACATCAAACTAGTCCATGCCACCAATCGGAAACTCCACTATGTTTTTGAATTATTATTTTTCCAAATAGCATTGAGCTCCTATTGATATTGTCCCATCCAACAAATTTGTTGTGCTTGTCTTGACCTTCATCTAGCTTTCACATGACATACACATTATATGAGTAATATAGTTATAAATTATGGTATTTTGTTGTCATCAATCCACCTAACCCTAACCCCAAGTTGCTTAATAATTCAAGCAATTCAACAGCATTTAGTACCAAATCACTAGCCTTCGGCAACAATACTCGTCCAAACTAAAAACATGACATTGGTGTTACTACAGTAATTGTCCCCTCCATACTTACGCTCTAATTCCATGAAACAAACAACCCCTCAGTGGATTTGGATTGGAGTTGGATTTTTGGAATATCAAATCCATAAAAACTTGCCAGTTTTGTATTTGGTTTGCAAACTTGATTTTAGGATTGATTGATGCAACTAGGATATTTGGAGCCCTTTCCATTCCGTCGAAAAAAGTAAGGATTTGTAAAAAAATCCATGTCCACAATTTGGGCACAACCAAACAAAAGAATAAGAAACTCGTAAACCATCATCTTTCATTTTCATTTGGTACAAAACAAACAAAAAAGACACATAAATTCATGAATCAACCTTAAGACTTTGAGAATCCATGTGTCCAAGGACACTAATCATCCAACATATTCGATATGAGCCCAAAGAACACTTAACATCCATTTTCAATATGAATCTGACTACAATTTTTTATTTTTTTATTTTTACATATCAAATATGAACAATGCATCCAATATCCAAACAACATCTACAAGAAATAAATGTGATCGGATGATATAACAATGTTTTCAAGGCTACATCAATTGACAACACCAAAGCCAGCACCAAAGCCAGTTTTCAAGGCTACATCAATTGACAACACCAAAGCCAGTTTTGCTACGAATTAGTTGGTGAAAGAATGGTTTACACAGCAGTACACAAGAACACATCTGGGCATCTTGCTATACTAACTAGAGTGTAAGGATACATACTAGAATAATTTTCCAACTCCCCACCACTTAACCCCAACGCAGCCCCAGCCCCCGCCCCCAGCCCCACCCCAGCCCCGCCCCGCCCCAGCCCAGCCCCAACCTAACCCTAAACCCAGTGCGGCCAGCTAAACCCCAACACCAACCCTAAGGCAAACCCTAACCCCAGCCCCACCCCACAGCAGCCGAACACCAACCCTAACCCTACCCCGACCCCGACCCCGACCCCGACTGCGACCGCGACCCCTGCCCAACCCCAACTCGCGCGCCATGAACCCTAAGCCCAAAATAATCCCAAAAATCTTTAATTTACCTCACCTGAACCCTAAGCCCGAAGTAATCCAAAGATTTACTCACCTGAACCGCTGCTGCGCTGGGGCTGGGGCGACGATCTGAACCGCGGTGGCGACGAGAGCTGAGATGGCGACGAAACCGGCGGTGGCGACGAGGAGAACGACGTTGGCGACGACGGCGTGGCGAATTGGGGAATTTTTTCGCGCGCGATCGAGAGAGAGAGAAAGTGAGCGGGCGTAGGCGATCGATCTGGGATTTTGTTAAATCGATATTTACTTGCCCCTACGGATATACCCGTAGGTCCTTTGTTTGCGGCTCCGTAGGGGCAAACACCAAATTAAGAATTAATATTTTTATTCTTGGACGTCTATGCCCGTAGGGGCAACCTTTTAGCCCTACGGATTAATCCGTAGGTCCAAACTTAAATTGCCCCTACGGATGTCAATATCCGTAGGGGCAACCCCTTATTTTACTAGTGGGGAGTTCCCGTTTTTAAAAAATACGGACCGGTTTGCAGTTTGCAATTGATCACTCCTCTCCCTCCCTCCCTCCCTCCCTCCCTCCCTCCCTCCCTCTCTCTCTCTCTCTCTCTATATATATATATATATATATATATATATCACAGACACGTTGATCTTTAACCTTAGTAATTGCGCCTTCCCCTCTCCAATCCATGCTTTTAGGCAAATGCGACGCGGACAAGCTCGCATACTTAAAGCTCGCTCGCCTAGTAGTATCAACACCCGTTAATAACGGTTTAAGACCTGTATGATAAGTCAAAAAGTCTTCCTCACTCAAGTCCGGAAACTTGTTGATTCCGAGCTTATACTTACGATCGCCATTCTTAATTCGATGAACTCAACGTTTTCTTTGAATAACTTGAAACGGAGCTCTTTTTCGACAGAGTCCTTGTTTTCATGCCCGTGCTTAGCCATCCATTGCTCGTGCCTCAACGGCATCCACGCTTCCTCGTCTTTGATGAGGAGTGTGCGCGACGATGAGGTGGCTAAAGGAGCAAAGATGGCCAAGATGAACAAGGCCAAACAAGTGTAATCTTGGGTTGTTATTCTTGAAGAAGCCATTATATATACTTGATATATATAAGTTTTGGTTCATGCACACTGAAAACTATAGAGATGGACGTGTTTATATAGAGATTTCGCAAGGGCTTGATCAATGGGATAGTGGATTAAATAATTGGAAAGTTATTCTAGAAACTTTGAATGCTTTTTTGTTCTCACATTAAGAAAGTTTTTGGGTTGTGATCATCGCATCAATGAGGAAGAATTATTATTGGATCACCATGCATAAATGGACTGTATGATTTGGACTTGATATTTGTCCAAGTCTTGAGTGGAGATGACTAGCATACAATGGAGGTTAGATTTTTTTGATACGGATAGGGGTGTAACCGAGCCGAGCCTTGTCCAAGCTCGGTTCGGCTTAGTTTATGCAGCTCAAGCTCGGCTCGAGTTCGTCTCAAGTTGAGCAAGTCTGACTCATGTCCAGCTCGTTAGCTTACCAAGCCTTAAACGAGTCAAAGACGAGCTCGGATGCATCTTCTATTAGGCGATCTCTGAAAGGAAAACGACAAGGAGGCGTTTGGTGGAGGATGATGATAGATCAATAGCCATTACAAGTGTTTCAGAAGAAAACATGAAAGTATTTTGTAAGAGGCTGGGCTGGGCACAACAGTCATAGAGCCCAAGACCCAGGGTTTTGAGATATGAAAAGATTAAAAAAATTAAATATCTAGAGCATGGAATGGCTCTAAGTACTGGGTTTTATATTCACCTCAGTTGCTCTTTATATACCGTTCCTTAATTGAATCAAGTGTCATAAAAGTTGTATAGAATCTGCTCTATATCACCACATATTACTGGGTTTTTTTTTTCAAATTGTGTAATCGAGTCAAACTCGAGTCAATACCGAACGAATCTCGCTAAGCTCGAGTTCGGCTCGTTAATAAACGAGCCAGACTTTCTAGCTCATGTTCGGCTCATTAATTAATGAACCGAGCTTGAACAAGCTGATACCGAGCTGAACCCTAATTGCACCGGACTGGCTCGTTAAATTACCGCCCATAGATACCAAGTACCTGCTATTTTCTCCCCATACTTACTATTAGTAACTATGGATCTCCCCATACTATTAGTTAGTAACTATGGAGATCCAACGGTTTATAATTGGATAAAATAGAGTTGATCTAAAGGCCAGGGTGTTGCAATAGCAAGGTAAAGAGTAGAGGAGCCGAACAAAGGATCCGGTTCCAGATTTTTCATCCTTAATAAGCTTGAGTCTTATTTTAAATTCTGGTGAAAATGGCCACACGTGCAACACTTCTAATCAAGGAAAAAGCACCATGATCAGCATCAAGAACATAAGACTTTTGGACATGAAAGATAAGGATTCTGCTATTATTTGGCTGGTAGAACAAGCAGATCCGACAGCCAAAAATAGATCAAACAGGAGGGCCTATGGCTTTTGGTTTAAATTAACGGTCAAGATTTCACCAGAGCAGAGAAAATAGCGAAGAACGCGAGCAGAGATTCCTGCTCCAAATGATAATATACAAGCTTGAGGACGAGAGACTCACCCTCTGCTTATAGGCCTGATAAGAATTGTTTAGACTTCGGCCTTTCTAAAGCTTTTGATCATGATGTAAAACATCAAAGATATAACCATAAGTTTGAACATCCACAGTAGATATAACATTTCAGGCGCACACAAATCTAAATCCAATGAGAAGATGAATGTTCAGTGTAGCTTGCGATGGCATGGAAAGATAAAAAATTTCATTGATGAGACAAAATCTTGATTTCATTAAATTAATTGGACTGGGTTAAAAACGAAAATAAAACACCCTCCAGCCATTAACCAACCCTAATGATGCAAAAGCTTTAGACTGAACCTAATACAAGCTAATACAAAAAATAAAATAAAATAAAAAAATATATCTCATTATGACTATGAATTTCGTAAGGAGAATATATAAAATTGTTGGGTCCATCATTAGAAATTGTCCAAATGACCATGTATTTCGTACACAACATAATTGGAGCACAATCATCGACATTATTCAAAATAAGAAGAGCAGATAAGTCTGGATATATAATAACCAGCCTGAAACTGCAAGACTTTAACAGACAAATACCAGAGAAAGCCAAAAGAATATCTTTAGGGTTGCTGATTACATTAAACCACTGCAAGCGCTAAATTTATTAGCTGCAACTGCAAAAACAAAGCACACTCATGCAAAATGTGCTGCAAACCTCAAGGGAGCGTACGCTGATAGAGTGGTCGAGCTCCCAGTGCCTCTCGCTCCGCTTGCTCTTTCTTCACCTGCACCAATGCAAAGATCCCCATAAATCATAAACAGCTGAGGCTTTGGTGAAAAAAGAATATAGATTGCAAGTAACACGAAAGATTCAGTAAACAAAATAAGGCAGCAGTTGGAATACAGAACGTAATGAAACTACGAAAGGTAACAACTCTGTATTATTTCTTGGCTCACCACAAGACTTTACTTGGTAAAACCATTGAGCCATGCCTCAAGTTAAAATTTAGCGTGTTGGTTGACAACTTGACTCATTTTTTTCATGCTTCTAAATTTTCCAACTTAGGTAGATCCAATAAAGATAAACTATGTGGGGAGCAATTATGTGATTCAAGAAACTAGAAAGTGCAACAAAGTGGTTTAATTCTTAAGTTCTCATCAATGATGGTTATTTAACTGGGAATAAAATCAGAGAACCAGTTTCAGATTGTTGGTATATGGCGACAGACCCAATGGATGGGCCAGATAGAAATAATACAAAACAACAAGGCTATGGGCAGAACAAGCTGAATGTGGAGTTTTAACTATTTAGGCAGAAAGAAAGGCTACGATATTGTTAGTTTCACTTCAGATGAGGGATAATTCAGTAACTTATCCCAGAGAATCAGTACTCGCCATTGTAAAGGACTGGCTCCTAATGCTCGGCAGACTGCAACCCTCAGGGATTAAACAAATAGTTATAACATGTACAAAGCAATAAAGCTCCACATAACGGAGGCCCTCCAGTATGGTGAGGTATTGAACCATTTCGTATCCAACAGCTGATATCGTCTTTAATAAGGGAGTCCCAACAATGAACTTTAGATTGTATGTGTGTATACAATTACTGAGGATCCAAGTTGATTTGCCAAGCATTGTCATGAGATTACGTGGAAAAAATATCAAATATGATACCTATCAACTATTAAAAAAAGATCCTTTTAAAAAGAAAATAAGATTCTACAATTGAAGCAGTCAGTATGACGTGCCATACAAAATATTTTGAAAGTGATGCACTCTGTTTCAAAAGCATCGATGAAAATTTTTCAGGTTGAAGAATTTCTAATGAAAGCAACACTGTCCGTCAATTGGCATGGATGAGTGACAGAACATCTACTGATTGACACACAAAATGTCGGTTAAGGATGTTTATCACAGCTTTATTCCATGCACATTGTTATAAAGGAGCATGTTTTATTTAAATCAACCGTCGCTCTTCAAGAAGAATATCGTTGGGGCATCCCCTACTCGGCGACGCACTACATCAGATCCCGGGTGTAGTGTTAAGTATGCAAGGGCTTTTAGGTCGTCGTCCGGAACGGCACGTTATATCAGACCCCGGGTGTAGTGACAAATAAGTAAGGGTTTCATAGGATCCGTCTAGCTTCTTGGAACATAGGTTCCCTTACGGGTAGACTAACAGAATTAGTGGAGGTGACGATTAGAAGGAGAATTGGTATTATGTGTTTGCAAGAAACTAAGTGGGTAACTGAAAAGGGTAGAGTCATAGAGCCTTGGAGTTTTATAAGGTTTGGTATACAGATAAAGATAAAAAACGTAATGGGGTAGGCGTAATCATAGATAGACGGTTGCTTTAGGATGTAGTTGAGATAAGGAAAAAATGTGATAGAATTTTACTGGTTAAGCTTATTCTAAGTGGGAAGATCCTTAATGTTATTAGTGCTTATGCACCACAGATAGATCTTGATGACGCTAGTAAGCGTCTATTCTGGAAGGATTTAGACGAGATGGTACAAAGGATACCTAGTGGAGAGAAGTTATTTATTGGTGGTGATCTCAATGGACATGTAGGTACTAGTCGCAGTGGGTTTGATACTATCCATGGAGGTTTTGGTTTTGGACAGAAATGAAGCAGGTAGCTCGATTCTAGATTTACCTTGTCTTATGACTTGATCTTAGCAAACACTGCTTTAGAAAAAGAGTCACCTTGTCACATTTAGGAGCGGATCAAGTGCAAGTCAAAGACTTTTTTCTGACGAGAAGGAAAGATAGAGATTGTTGTATCGACTGTAACGTAGTGTCAGATGAGTGTAACCACTCAACATAGACTTTTAGTTCTAAATTTTCAATTTAGAAGAGGACCTAGAAAGATTAGACGTATGGTAGAGCCTAGAATTAAGTGGCGGCAACTGAAGGAAAAGGTAACCAAAAGGATTTTATAGATCGTGTAGTTCAAGAGACGAATTGGCAGTCTGAGATGATTCAGCAAGAACATGGAACAAGATGGCTAGTTGTATCAAAAGGGTAGTTAGAGATCTACTTGGTGAGTCGAGATGTGGTGCCCACCATCTAAGAACACATCTTGGTGGAATGAAGAAGTAAAGGCTGCTATTAAAATTAAGAGGGGTTCTTATAAAAATTTGAAGAAAAACAGAGATACAACGAGATATGAGAAGTATAAAATGGCTAAAAGAAAGTTAAGAAAGCTGTTCGGGAAGCTAAAGTTAAGGTCTACAAGGAGGTGTACGAGAAGTTGGAGACTAAGGAGGCTGAAAATGATATATACTGGATTGCTCAAATGCGAGAAAGGAAGACTCGAGACTTATGTACGGTGAAATGTGTCAAAAATGAAAATCAAAAGGTTTTGGTTCGAGATGAGGATATCAAGAAAAGATGAGAGATTATTTTGACAAATTGTTCAATGACAGGTTTACTAAAAAATTGGATGGACTTGCCATTCAATCTTAAAGATATAAACCGTGATTTCATGCGTAAAAAAAGACTACATGAGATGAAAGAGGTTTTAAGAGAATGATATCAAGAAAAGTGGTTGGTCTTAACAGGATTCCTATCGAGGTTTGGAGACATTTAGGAGAAATTGGTGTTAAATGGCTGACAGATCTGTTTAATAAGATTTGGCAAACCAAAATGATGCCAAATGAATGGAGGAAAAAACACCCTTGTACATATCTATAAGAACAAGGGTGACATTCAAAGTTGCTCAAACTACCGTGGAATAAAACTTATGTGTCACACCATGAAGATTTGGGAGAGAGTGATTGAACAGAGGCCAAGAAAGGATGTTAAGATAACAAAGAATCAGTTCGGGTTCATGCCTGGACGATCGACGACGGAGGCTATTCATTTTCTTCGTCAACTTGTCGAGCGTTTTCGAGAGAGGAGAAAAGATTTGCATATGATATTTATTGATTTAGAGAAGGCGTACGACAAGATACCTAGAGAGGTATTATAGGAGACAATGATGAAGAAGGGGATGCCTGTCAAGTACATTGACATAATCAAGGACATGTACGATGGAGTAGTGGCAAATGTCAGAACTTGCGGCGGCTTAACGATTGATTTTCCGATTACAATTGGTTTACATCAAGAATCTGCATTAAGTCCATTCCTATTTACCGTCGTGATGGATAAGCTTACTAGAACTATCCAAGATGAGGTATCTTGGTGTATGCTATTCGCTGATGATATTGTTCTAGTAAATGAGACGAATGCAGGGATTAATGACAAATTGGAGTTATGGAGGCAAACGTTGGAATCTCGGGGGTTCAGATTGTAGGTCCAAGACAGCATATATGCATTACAAATTTAGCAAACAGAGAAATTGAGACTATATTGGTATAACATTGGAAGGGCAAGAGATATCACCGAGCAATCAGTTTAGATATCTAGGTTCCATCATCCAAAAGGATGGGGAGCTCGATAGCGATGTTAATCAAAGAATCCAAGCTGGTTGGTTGAAATGGAGAAGTGCAACAGGAATTTTGTGTGATCGTAACTTTCCGTTAAAGTTGAAAGGAAGTTTTATCGGAGCGCTATTCGGCATGCCTTATTATATGGTACAGAATGCTGAGCTCCTAAGAAGCATCATACACAGAAGATATACATAGCGGAGATGCGCATGCTTCGTTGGATGTGTGATAACACTAGAAAAGATAAGGTGCGAAATGAGAATATTCGTGCAAAAGTTGGTGTAATACCCGTGAAGGAGAAGATGCAGGAAAACCGGCTAAAAGATGGTTTGGTCGTGTGCAACGCAGACCTATGGAAGCACCGGTTCGACGAATGGATACTTTCAATATAGGCAATGTCAAAAGGACGAAGGGAAGACTGAAGAAAACATGGATGGAAGTGATACGAAAAGATATGGTTGCCAAAGGCCTCAATGAAAGTATATTGTTCGATAGGAGTGAGTGGAGGCGGAGGATTCATGTGATGGACCCGGTGTGATTCTCATGTTGGTTCATGTTGCCTACCCGATATGCTTGAGATAAAAGGCTCAGTTGTTGTACCTGTCGCTCTTCAAGATATAAAAGTTAGGATTAGAATGCGAATATGACATATATTCGGGTCATCGGCATTAAGCAATCCTTTCCAAATACTTATTACCATACGAATCGGCCAATGATGTACATTGGCCCCAATGTTAACAAGTTTGTATGTTTATACCAATGATGTACACAGGTTTTTCAAAGAAACAAAAACTAGAAACTAGTCCAACATGTCCAGGTACATTACAAATGTATATAAATATCAAACAGCATAATAACATTATATTGAAAACTGAATGAACGCTGCAGAGATGTCTAGAAACAAGTTGACATTTGACAGTACATATTTACGCATAAGAAATACTTACAAGTTCCAACATAGGTTGAAGATAGCTTCTAAAGGGTGTCTGCAATGCCTGTGAATAATTATTCATGTTAGTCCTCAAAGTAATAGCGTAAATATTGCCAACATGTACATACACAGCATGCTTCATTTGCAACACACAGGCACAAAACCACACTTCCAGATAAATTTTAATTTCATAACAATATGACAGACTGGAATTTCCATAACCGTAACATTTTTTCAGCACAAGGCTTGATGGTAACATAATAACTGTAAAAGAATTAATTTGTGTCCAAGATGGGAAACTGATAAGCTTACAAAACCGCAATGAAGCAGTACTAACGATTGGATGCATGCAACACTCCTTAACCATACTGATTGGGAGGCTCCCAATGTAATTTGGTAACTATCCCTATAATAAGAAACTTTAATGACTTCTAATGGCTCCTTGATCTCTGAAGTAGGCTCCTTACACTTAAGGTCGCACGGAATATTTTTTCAACAAGCCGAACAGGCAGGATTACTGATTTTCTGGATGTGTTGGGCTCTTGGAGGAAAGAGTAACATATGTTTGGCTGGAATCAAATGCTCTATCCACTATGGCTATCACATCAAAGATGCCGAGAAATCAAGAGTAAAGAAAATGTTAGAACTAGTCGTCAAATTACTGGATACAACTTGAGTGTATTCCAAGACAAGTGTGTGCCTGTCTCCTTTAGGAGTCATCTATCTTATACTGCTTGCTTGGGCAAGCCCGACTGACATGAGAAAGTTATAAAAATTATTGGACCAGTAATACCAGATCAACCACAACCTGCATAGGCAAAGCTCCCCCGCTATCCAGCTGATGCGGGAATTATTGTGAATCCTTTTTTTTTGGGGGGGGGGGGGGTATGCAACCCAGTGACCTCACACGTTGGCAAGGAAAGTTCTACCGCAGGGGATATGGTCCTTAGCTCAAATTGTAAATAAGAAGCTGGATTGTAAATAAGGGTAAGAAGACTACCAAAACATAATGTCCCTAGAAGGCACTCGATAATGCAAACAAAACATCACGTAGTTGCAGCCAATCCTGGAGCTGTAGGATCCACGTGTACACATTGTTTTAAAAAGCCTCCACTTAAACGGCCGAACTGGTTTCGCCGCTCCGCTTTACCCCGCTTAAGCGGGTGATATTGCATAACCTATTTTTATTGATGTATATGCATTATATATGTTATAATGGGTATATAAGTATTGTTAGTGGAGTAAGAATGACATAAAATACCAATTAATATAACATTCCATCTTTTCTTTTTCTCTTTTTCCACATTTCCATCCTTCATGCTCGAGTCGATGGGGGCCAGGGTTGTCGAGCTTCTCAACTTCGAGACACTTCAAGATTTGGATTTCAAAACACCAAAAATTTGGGTTTATCAACTTCAAGAAATCGAGATCAGATTCGACTTCGAGTAATCCTAGAGTTTTTTATTTCGATTTAGAATGGCTTTTGAATTTCGATCTTGAAATTCCAATTTGATTTCGACTCCATCTGATTTCGGGCTACAATATTTTAGGTATTTTTTTAAATAATTTGTTCGGTTATCTTTACTGATTTGAGCTATGATGTTGGGTATTGAAAAGCTTATAAGCACTAAAATTGAATAAATTCTAAGAAAATTTCAATTTTGCATTGAATTATTTGAGCATCTTCTAGCAAATAATATATTGTCCGAGCAAATTTGTTAAATTTTGGATTAAATTTAGACATTTGCTGATACAAAAGGAACATAAAAATAATTAGAACCTAATGAGAATCAAAATTTATTGACAAGAGAAAGAAAATTAATGAAACACCAATTTTCTGATTTCTGAGCTGCTTGAGCAGCTGCTTAAGCGCTTGAGCAATTTGGCTCCTAGACCGCTCCGTTTTTCTTTTCCGCTTTTAAAATATTGAATGTGTAATCTCTCCGCTTCCGTTGTAATGTTGTTAACAATGTTTCTAGAGTATTTTTTCGTTGTACAAGTATGATCTAGTAAATCCCATCTACGGTAATCCAATTGTATTTACACATAATAATTTGGGGCTATGCCATAATACAAAAGAAAGAAACAAGGTTATTCCTACATTAGTTGTGTCCATTTTTGTCTTCTTCCTCTCTGTTCTCCTCCAATTTTCTTCTCCCGCCGATGGTCAGTTCTCCTATAGATCCAACGATGTCCCCTTACACAGACACTGCAAGCCGGATTGCATAGCCTTCTTCTTACTTAAATTTTTGTGCATTAAAAGTTCAAATTCTTCGGAACCAGTGTTCTAAATGTCGGCCAACATAGCCGAAATGTCGACGACATGTCAATTTTTGGAAGAAAACGACACAGATTTGCAGAAATATTTTGGTTACCTATATTTCATGATGCCGGTCGACATTTGATGATATCGCCGTTTTACCCGACATTTACTAATATGTGGATAAAAAAAATTTGGTAATTTTCTTTCGGGTCTTGGGTTTTATACATTAAGTAATTAATAGACGACCGCTTTACCATTGAGCTATTAAGAAAGATATAAATTTAATAAAACTAAAAATCAGAATAAGTTTATATTTTTTTTAAATGGTTAGATAAATAACATTTTTATTAAAAAATGTAGAACCCGATATTTGATAAAACAACCCGACATTTCACAATATCCGGTATCCAGTATCAAAATCTTCTGGCCGACACAACACCGACATCCGAAATTTAGAACATTGTTCAGAACTATGGAATTAACATTAGTAAGCAATCAAGGCAGTTGAGCCATGTCAAGAAGAATGATGGCTTCTGGAATTAGTGGCTCTTAGAAGGTTCATGTTTCTTCATACAAATCTATTATATACAAAATTAAGAATTCAAGACGACATAATAAATGCGAAACATATTGGTTGTTTTGATGATACCGACATACTTTATAGAAGATGGTTCTTTTGGCACGTCATTAAGAACAATAGGATACACAACTCCTGAACATTGCAACTATATTAGACAAGTCATAAAATAATGACATCACCATCACATTGAATTGATTATCCCACTCCATTAGTGGATCTTGTATATACAAGACTTCATGACTGGATCATCTCAAGAAAAACAATAAAGCTATGTTGTCGAAGAATGTAACATGTAGTTGGGTATATTGCTCAATCTCAAGACCAAAAGTTCCATTTTATCACCTAAAAAATATTTCATAACATAGACTTCAGTTCCAAATGCTTGGAAGGTCGCCTCTAATCTTTCCTTTCTTCTCTCCTGTGCTCACCATAGCCAGCATCCCGTGCATGACATTTTCAGGTATTTGACTACAAAGGACTACTACTCCTGGCAGCAGTTCAATCTCTCGTTTCCCTTTCATGCATTTCAATCACTACTGTGTCTATCGCCATCGTAATGCATTTTTCAAACAGGGTTGTGTAAGCTTTAATGCCTTGATGTGAGTGAAGACATGCTTTTTAATAACAATAGACTTATAACAACCCTATTTGCGAAAATACGGAATGTGATTAAATTAAGACATCAGTAATTTGATGATTCCACTCCATGGTTCATCCATTAATTCAATCTAGCCACTGACTTGCATATTTACTTATCTACATTCTAATTCTATCAATGTGCTAACTAAAAAGAAAAAAGAGAACCAAAAACATAAAGCAATGAAGTCGGAAGGAAACCAAAAATGAAGTTTTTGTGATAATTAGGTGCTTAGTATCCCTTTATCTTTTAGTGTTTTTTTTTGTTTGTTTGGGGGTTGGGGGAGCAAAGAGACATAATAGAAAGAGAACATAAAAGCACAAATAAATCAAGAACCGGCTTTGTTCTATATACCCTCAAGTTAAAAATTGGGTTAGAATTCAATTTAGGTTTAAAGCTCGTTACATACAAGTACCAAAGGCAACCCAAAGCCATGAACCAAACTAACAGTGATTTACCCAACCTCCAAAATGGCAGCTACTTCAGATCAGAGCACACTATGCGTCATTATATCGCACGGCGATAACAGGTCAGATTAACATGTCTTGTGATCTTAATAATTTCAATACAAACATTAATAGAACAATAACTTTACGTTTCAATCTTCTTAAAAATCTTCTCTTTTCCTCAAACCCAAGGAAATTTTCTAATATATTCCTAAATCCTACAACGATATCAACATAAGGCTATACCGAGCAAAGTTTCCAGCATAACCACCCATCTAACATCTAACCAAAGAATTTAAATGAAAAACATCAATTTTCATATAAATTTCACAACAAATCCAAACAAAAACGTAAGAAGTTGGGGGGAAACCTGTAGATCCTCAGGGAGGTACTCGTGCTTCATGGAGAGATCCATGGCGCGCTTAAGCCTCTGAGTCCTGGCATCAACGATCTCTCGCGGGAGGCGATCCAGCGCCTCTTTGATGTCCAGATCGTACATCGGATCGTAGAGATCATCGTATCGCAGACCTTTTCAACAATCGAACAGATTGCAGCAAAAGTTAACCAAATTTTGGATCTAAAAATTGGATCGATTTGTAAGAAACCTTAGGTAGCTCACCGAATTTCTTGAGGCGGTTGACGATGGTGTTGCGGTGGATGGCGGCCAAGGGGTTCTTGCGGGGGTTGACGAACCACTGGATGAATGACGACGCCATTGATTTTTTGTTAAGGCGATTGAATTAGGGTTTTCTTTTTTGCCCTCTCGTTTGAGCTACGAGTTTACGAGATGGAGAAAACGATGGCAAGGCTCTTGACAATTTGAAATGGGCCTAAACCTATCCTACTTTTGACATGTTGCTCTGGGCTGAACAAATTTGGCGAATTCCAAAAGGTTTGCCCGGTTGCCCAAAACGCGGATTAACACACATCACCAAAACCGGGATTCCGTGAAACCACTCAACCCTACCATTAGTTTGAACGAAGAAAAATGATAATTGAGTTTTGGGAATTGGATAAAAAAAAGAGAGGGGAAGAGAAAAAGTAGGGTGGGCGTAACTTTTTCCAAATAAAGCAACATCTCTAATCCTATGTGTTTTGAGGAATCAGCAATTCCATCCAAAAAAACTTAGATTTGGAATTGCAAAAAAGTTGATATCAATTTCCAAAACTTGCAATTTCTATTTCATGCAAACAAACAAAGGTCCATGCTTTTTGTTTTGATGAATGGTGTCTTGTCGCTCAATTCCCATAAAATTTTGGCAATTCCTTGCATACAAACCGTCTCTAATAGAAGTAATGTCAACCTGATAGTTTTTGGGCAAGTCGGGTAAATCTCATAATGGTTTTTGGTGCGGGCTAATAACCCTAATATTCAAATCATGTTTACATTGTTTTTGATGACGCTCGATATTGGCGACCTCCAAGATCAGGACACGTGGCAGATGACATGTCCCAAGACTCAGAAGAAAGGGCCCATGGGGGCCGACCAGGTCCCATGTGCTCGACTTGCAAGCGCAAACTGGCCCCCCTCGGGGCCCCCTGCAAATTAGCCTCCTCGGCCCCTCAGCTCACCCAGGCTGCCACAGGACAAAGACTCCTCGGCCTCTTCGCTCTTCCCCGAGCCCTCAGCCGAGGCCGTCCTCCTCGTCCCTCCGACCAACTCCACCACTCACAGGCGTAACCGTCGCTCCGCGAATCTCACCATGCGCGGATTCGCCGCCCGCAACATCCCACGTTCCACGCCTCCACGATCCCCATTAATGGACGATCCGCTCTCCGCGCGGGCGTGACGTCGAGAACATGACTGCCAGTGAGATTCTCGCGCCTGCCGCTGCGTGCCATCACCGCTATATAAACCCCTATCACAGAGGGGTCAAGTAAGCCATTTTTTTACACTTACGCCGTTACTCTGCTCGGATCTTGTCACTAACTTGAGCGTCGGAGGGCCCTCGGTGGTACCAAACCACCCCGGGACTTCTTTGCAGGTATACGGCGGCAGCCTTCTTATCCCACCTTGTCTTCTCAAAACCCATTAAGACTCACACGCAACGAAGGACAATCAACCCAGTTCACCTCGAGATCGACGGAAGACAACATCTGACGGAGGCCCGAGAAGGAGCTCCATCAGTTGGCGCCGTCTGTGGGAAAGTTAAATTCCACAAAATACAAAGTTGACCTTCCTATCTCCTCTCTCATGGCAGACGACCATCATGGGGATCCCAGTACCAGCCGCCGCCTTCCGCTCACCGAAGGCGGGGATGAACCTCCCCCATGACCGTCATCAACGCCTTCGCAGGCCGGATAGATCGCCTGTAATCCCTCGTGGAGGCCCTCGTCCGCGTCCAAACGACCGCGCCCGGGCCCCAGATCGCTGCTCCGCCGCCTCCAGAAGACTCTGTCCCTGTCTGGACGGCCGACCACCAGCAGGCTGCATCCCCTCACCACCGGTCCCTCGAACCGGTGCTCCCTGAGGCCCGCTGGGTGCCCCAGGGCTCCACGCCGAGATCCGCCTCCAGGGAGCCTCGCCTCGAGCCTCCTCGCGACCCTTACCCTCCTGAGGAAATGTCGGTCACCTCTCCTATCTACGAGCGTGGCCGACCCCACCATGGTCGGCGGGAACGCACAAAAGGGGTCCACCCCGGCGACTCAAGAGCTACCCCATCCCGGGACCTGAGGCACCTTATCGAGAGAAACCGGGGCCGCTCCCAGACGCAGTCCACCCGCAGCGGGGCCCGGGAATCCCTAGGCGCCGATCCCTCAAGGTACTACGGTCGGCTTGACGCCCTCGAGAAGAAGATCGAGGGCATGTGCCGAGAAGCTCACCTCTCGAGCGACGGGGCTAAGTACGCCTCCGACTCGCTCACGAAGCCATTCACCGAGGAACTGCTCGCCATGCGTGTCTCCTCGCGTAATAAGCCCCCGAAGGTCTCTCTGTTCGACGGGAAAAACGACATAAAGGACCACTTGGACGCTTTCACCGCGGGAATGAGCTTCCAAGATCACTCCGACGCCGCCCAGTGCAGGGCCTTCCCGGCCGCCCTCATCCGCGCGGGTCGGGACTGGTTCAGGGGCTCGAGCCCCGCTCAATTTCAACCTTCGACGAGCTGGCCACCCAGTTCCTCGGCCATTTCGTGGCGAACCGTCGATAGAAGCGCACGGTCGACTACCTATTCACGGTTAAAAGCGGGGACAAGGAAACGTTCAAGGCCTACATTACCCGCTTCTACAACGCCCTTCTCGAGGTGCCCGAGCACCGGGACGAGACCGTCATAACGGCGCTCAGATCTGGTTTGAGGCACAAAGAATGGTTGCGTTCCTTCGCGCTGGCTCAACCTAAGACCATGGCCGAAGTCAAGGCGTGGACCGAGCGCGAGGTCCAGCTAGAATCCGAAGTGAACGCCAACCTTCCCCGGGCGGATCGGCTCGACCAGAAGAAAAGGACTCGGGAGGACAGGACGGAGCGTCAGCAGCCCTACCACCCGAAGTTCCAAGAGTATACCCCCCTCAACGTCTCCCTCGCGGTGTTGCTGGAGGAGGCCCAGAATGAGGGGTTCTTCAAGCTCCCCCCGGTCCCACGTCAGGCCGCTAAGCGAAACCGGGGCCCCTACTGCGCTTTCCACCGGGTACTGGGCCACGCCACGGAGGACTGCAAACAATTGAGGGACTGTGTCGAGGAGCTCATCCGGTCTGGGCACCTCGCCGCCTACCTAAGGGACAAACGGCAGGCCGACCGCGAGAAAGAGCAGCCTCGCCCTCCCACCGACCTGACCATCGGCCAGATCATGCTTGTTTCAGCAGACAGCCGACCCGGGGTTCAGGGAGCCCCATGCCCTATGCTAGCCACGGGGGCCGACAGCCTTTCAGGGAGCTCGGCCCAAGCCGGCCAAGTCATCCTTTGACCTGTATCTGTCCTTTTCCTTTCTTTTTTTTCTCTAAAAGCAATGTAAATTCTTCCTAGGATCTACCGTTGACTAAATAAAGATCAATGGAACATTGCGAAAAAGAAAACAAATCTTTGTTCATTCAAAGGGTATTATGGGCTCCTCAGCCATAAAATAAAAAAATAAAAAAAGTTACAATAGCGGGGGCAAGGGGTGCAGCGAGCACTGCTCGTGGTACTCGGCGAAGATCTCCGCCAACCGGGGCCGTGCGAGTTCCAGCCTCTGTTCCCGGTTCCCCCCGCGGGCGTCGACCCCGAGCCTCAGCTCATAGCATTCCCTGATGAGCGCCTCCGAGCGCACCAGCCGGTTTGCGGAGATCAAGCCGAAGCGCCTCAAGGACCGCAGCTTGCCCACGGCCTCGTCGAAGAGCTGCTCCGACAGGGGGTTGTAAAGCCCCGGCGATGCCCTCCAAATGGAGTACATCAGTAGCTGCAGTAAGGAGGAGCGCCTAGGGAGCAGCCGACCGAAGTGCTCCTCAATGCGAGCAACCACCAACTGCACCGTGTCTTCGGTGCGGTCGCGGTCATAGAGGTACACATCTGCAGAACTGATGATTTCGGGGATAGTAAATGGGAAATCCTCCATTTTCGATGGCCTATCTGCGAAGGGGAAAGAACCAGTGCCCCTTATATAGCCCGCTGTGCAGCCCAACGGCGGCCACGTGGCGTCCATCGAACGTTACTCGGTGGAACGAAACGACGCGTCCCTGTCGCTTCGCCTCCCCCGGCATTCAATGCACTAGATGCACGCGTCGTTGCCCCGACCGTTCCCATTTCCCGCACCTACGGCTGAACGACCAGGCTGCGCCTCGTCAAAGATTCAACTCAGCAGCCGCCCCGCTCAAACATCCCCGCCCGGCAGCTCCCCTGCCACAACGCCGGGGATCCAAAAAGCCCTCCCAGAGGCAGTCGAGGCCAGAGGTTCCCTCGCTCGGCTATCCCCCGCGGGTAGCTTCCCTGCCACAACGTCGGGGATCAGAAAAACCCTCCTAGAGGCAGTCGAAGCCCGAGGTTCCCTCGCTCAGCTATCCCCCGCGGGCAGCTACCCTGCCACAACGCCGGGGATCAGAAAAGCCCTCCCAGAGGCAGTCGAGACCAGAGGTTCCCTCGCTCGGCTATCCTCCGCGGGCAGCTCCCCTGCTACAACGCCGGGGATTAGAAAAGCCCTCCCAGAGGCAGTCGAGGCCCGAGGTTCCCTCGCTCGGCTATCCCCGGCGGGCAGCTACCCTGCCACAACGCCGGGGATCAGAAAAGCCCTCCAAGAGGCAGTCGAAGCCAGAGGTTCCCTCGCTCGGCTATCCCCCGCGGGCAGCTCCCCTGCCACAACGCCGGGGATCAGAAAAAGCCCTCCCAGAGGCAGTCGAGGCCAGAGGTTCCCTCCCTCGGCTATCTTTCAGGACAAAAGCCCTCGCCAAGAGGCACCGGGCTGCAACCCTGCCCGGCCAAGGATCCTTGGGGGGCTTCCTACAGCCTTATAGCTTTCCTCGCGCCAAGGACCAAAGTCCTCCTAGAGGCAGTCGGGTCCTTGCCCGGCTATCCCCGGCTGGTAGCTTCCTACCACAACCGACAGGGATCAAAGTCCTCGCCAAGAGGCACTGGGTAGTAACCCTGCTCGGTCCCCGTCCTGAAGGATCAAAAAGCCTTCCCAGAGGCAGTCGAGGCCAGAGGTTCTCTCGCTCGGCTATCCCCAGCAGGCAGCTTCCCTGCCACAACGCCGGGGATCAAAAAGCCCTCATACAGAGGAACCAGAGCAGCTACCCTGCTCGGTCAAACACCGGCTCCTACCCTCTACGCCAGGGATCAAGAGCCCTCACAAAGACATCGGAGCGGCTACCCCGCTCAACCCCCCAAGGATGGTAGTCTCCTACCAACAACTCTAAAGAACCAAGCCTTGAAAGAAGGTGACCGAGCAGCTACCCTGCTCGGCACCCACTGACGGGTAACCCCTCCTAACGGGAAATGGCGGCGCAGATACCCCGCCAGATAACAGACGATACTCTAAATCAGAAACAAATGTCAGGTCTGCCCAAGCCTAAACGATCTCCCGCTCGACCTCGGGGCCCAAGGAGATACCTCCTCGGAGACGCTCGTCGGCAAGCGACTGCAGTCAGCTCGACGGACGATCGTTGGACAGAGAGCCAACCTGACATGAAAGCACAACGGCGCAAGTAAAAATATCCCAAAGCGAGTATTCTTCACAAACAGATGGCAGAAAGGAAAACTTTATCACAGCTGAAGAAGAAAAACTTTATTACTACTGCCAAACACAAGTTTTTTACAAAAGGTATTTTCTGGCTCCTCAGCCTTACAAAATTCAAAGGGAAAACAAAGTGAAGATAGGAGAGCGGGGGGCTCTACACCTCGGGCCCGGGCACGACCTCGAGGTCATCAACCTCCACCACTGGGGGCGCTGGGTCCTCGGCCCCCTCCCCTCCGGGAGCCTCTCCCCCTTGCTCGTCGACGCCCACGAGGGGGAACTCGGACTGCAGATCCGCGTCGTCGAACCCCGGCATCCGAGACTTGACGGCATCAAGGGCGTCGTGCCAAATGCGAGTCGTGGCCACGGCCAGATCATCATAAAAGCCCCTCGACCCCTTGTAGCTCGCCACGGCCCTCGATTCCGCCGACTTATAGGCCTCAGCCGCCGCCCCCAGCTCCTTCCGGAGACCTGCCGGCGAGCACCTGGGACTCCTCAAACTTGCCCTCGGCGATTGCGGCGGCCTCACGATGCAGGGCGACCTCCCTTTTCCCGGCAGTCACCTCGCCCTCGAGGGCGGTGATCCTCGCCGACATTGCCTCCTGCTCCCGTCTGGAGCTCTTTTGCAACGCGGCGAGCTGGCCCGCGGCCTCCACCGCTGGTGCTACCACCTCGATCTCTATGCGAAGGGCAAGGGCCACGTGCTGAAGAGTCTGGGAGGGCATAAGAAGGAGAAGGATCATAAAATATGAAGGAAAACACTAAATCTCACCACGCACTGGGGGCTTACCTGCACGGCTTCCTGGGCGATCGACGCCAGCTGAGCCTTGAGGGTTCCCCCGGGAACCCGACCCCCGGCCGAGGTCTCTATCTCGTGGAGGAGGATGTCCGCGACCTACAGCCCGGACGACACCGTGAACCGGAGCCCCCCTTCCTCCACCACGGTCGGCGAAGACCGGCCCCGGGAGGGTCTCCGGGAACTCCTCTTGAGCGTCTCCGTGGGGGAGTCGATCTCCTCTTCCGAGGCCGTGTCCTCCACAATCAGGGCCCGCTTCCGGCCCGACACTCTGCTGGGGCCCGGGGTGGGATCCACCGCCGAGCGTCCTCGGGGCACCGCCACCGGGGCGGTGGGAGTGGGGGCAGCCTGCGCCCGGGAAGAGCCGGCGTCCCCAGCCCTAGCAAGCTGCCTCGGTTGGCGCATAGCATCTCGGAGAACGCCGAAATCCATGGATCCTGCACAAAACGAACACCCCACTTATCAGCAACGCGAGTAAAACATAAACCCAGAAAGCAAGCATAACTTACCAACAAACTCGACGGGGCTAAGCCCGGCCCAGCTCAAAACCCTCTCGGACAGCAGCACGTCGTGTCGGGGGATGGGTTCCCACGATGCCACTCTCACCGCGGCGGGATCGTCGGACAGGTTCCCCGGCAGACTCTTCTCCCTCGACCACTTGGTGGGCACCGGCTAGTCCTCGCCCTCGGGAGGGGAGACGAAGAAAAACTTCTTCTTCCAGTCATGGATGGAGGAGGGCAAGGCCACGACCCCCGTCCCGGCGGTGACCCCGGGCCGCTTCCTAAAAGTAAAATATACCCACCTCGGGTCGCCAGCTCGACTGCCGGGGTGACTCTTAAAAGCAAGGGAGGAATCGAGAAGGGAAAGGTTGAAAGGAATCGCCTGCACCTTCAGGCGGATCAGGAACCCAAGGAGAATCCTCCACGCGTTCGGCACCAACTGGCCAGGAGCCAAGCAGAAGAAATTCAGAGCGGCGACGACCTCAGGAGAGAAGGGCAAGCACATTCCGCCCCAAAAAGCTTCCAAATACAGGGCAATCTCCCTGCCCCGTACCTGGTCGGCCCTTTCTCCTTCCTCGGCCAGACGAAGCGTGTAGCGCGGGGGAATGTGGAAGCGAGCTCGAGCATTGGCGAGCTCGCCCCCATGCCTCTCTCAGCACGGGGTGCTGGGGGCTACATCTATCGCCTCCTCCCTGGAGGCAGCCCCCGCCTCACGGCCTCGGGGAGAGGGCCCAACCCCTGCTCCCCGAGGAGACTCGGACACATCTAAAGGAATCCTATCATCTACTCCTACGACGTGTACTGATTCTACAGGGGAAGACATCTAACCTGGGAAGGAAACTTTTCGAAGGTTGGGAACAAGAGAAAGGAGACGAGCGCCGAGCAGCTGGGGCTTGAGAATGAGGAATATGAGAGAGTAAGGGCCCTAGGGCGGGCCCCACCCGTATTTATTACCGCATACGGCCTCATCCAATGGCGCTCATCGTCTCCCGCCGAAACGGCTCCTCGCGCCCAGCGGCTCCGATCGCTCCACGTGGCAGCCCAGTGATTGGCCGCGTCCCGTCAGACGCCGCAGACCTGCGCACGTCACATCAGCCAGTTGGCGCTCGACACGTGGACCGTCGCTTCGACTGCAGAGTGCACGAAGCGGCGCACCCTCCTTAAATGCAAAGATCTCGCCTCGATTCACTAGCGGAAAAGACAACCGAGGGCTCGAGGACTCATCCCGGCATAACCCTGAGAAGGAGCTCACCTCGGGGGGGCCGGCAGTCCACTCCTGACCCGACCCGCTAGCTGGACGGGGCAAGAGTGGGGGGCTAATGATGACGCTCGATATTGGCGACCTCCAAGATCATGACACGTGGCAGATGACGTGTCCCAAGACTCAGAAAAAAGGGCCCACAGGGGGCCGACCAGGTCCCCTGTGTCCGACCTGCAATCGCAAACTGACCCCCCTCGGGACCCCTGCAAATTAGCCTCCTCGGCCCCTCAGCTCGCCCGAGCTGCCACATGACAAAGACTCCTCGGCCTCTTCGCTCTTCCCCGAGCCCTCAGCCGAGGCCGTCCTCCTCGTCCCTCCAACCAACTCCACCACTCACATGCGTAACCGCCGCTCCGCGAATCTCGCCATGCCCGGATTCTCCGCCCGCAACATCCCACGTTCCACGCCTCCACGATCCCCATCAATGGGCGATCCGCTCTCCGCGCGGGCGTGACGTCGGGAACGTGACTGCTAGCGAGATTCTCGCGCCTGCCGCTGCGTGCCACCACCGCTATATAAACCCCCATCACAGAGGGGTCAAGTAAGCCATTTTTTTACACTTACGCCGTTACTCTGCTCGGATCTTGTCACTAACTTGAGCGTCGGAGGGTCCTCGGTGGTACCAAACCACCCGGGACTTCTTTGCAGGTATACGGCGGTAGCCTTCTCATCCCACCTTGTCTTCTCAAAACCCATTGAGACCCACACGCAACGAAGGACAATCAACCCAGTTCACCTCGAGATCAACGGAAAACAACATCTGACGGGTGCCCGAAAAGGAGCTCCATCAGTTTTCTAGCTCATCATTGAAATCACACAGCAATGAAACAGAGGTCGCGGCAAAACAAACATTTAGATTCCACTTGCATGATCATGATCAGGTTTGCATTAGAAAAAAGCGTAATCAAAATGAATCAGTATATTTCTGGTTAAATAAACAAAAGGATGAAGTTTCACGCAACAATGAGGATTGAAAAGAACCTCAAGAAAAATTACACGATTATTGCATGTCTATGAACAATCGCGTTTAATTTCCATCACAGCAAATTATATTTATTAGTTGGTTACAACAGAATTTTAGTCTGACGATCCACACGTCGCTGTTCGGCCAAGTCTCGGAGCTGCGGTGGATATGAAGGGACAGGAACTTATCGTGTCGATAAGGAATGGGCACGGGGTGGAGAAACAGGGGTAGGTGGCGTGTGGTTTAAGGAAAATTTTGGGGTTGCTAAAAAACAAAAGGAAAAATAAACAACAGAATTTTAGCATGGAGTGCCATGGTTTGAACAGTACGAATATGGTCACCATTGAAGAGTTGGGTTCCGAGCGCATACGGAAGAGGTGATTGGTGCGGACTTAGTAGTGGGCCAATCTTCGGAGGATGAAGCCAATGATAAAATTTGGTACGAAGGCGACGGTAGTAACGACAACGTTACAAATTACGGGGAAAGGATAGAAGAGAAGTCACGGGCTAGCATTATGAGGAGGAGCAATAGACATGAAGGGAAGATTATAAGTCTGGAACGTATGTCTCGCTAGCGCTAGTGAGAGAAAGAATTACATCCGGATTTCAGATGATCAATTACCCTCTCTTTCGATTTTTTGTACTATACCAGAAGAAACTTTTTTGTTACTATCTAATTTACTAGATTGGTATCTTGGGATGAGTGCTGTAGATGTGTTTGCTAATTTTAATAACGCTGCATTAGTGAAAGTTAGCAACGATATTCTTAAGTTAATAGAATCTGATTGTATAGTCGAGGGGGGAGAACCTTTAAATGTTTTTTAATGAACTACACCTTCTGAAATGTTAGGTGTATGGGGCTGCCCGATAAACGTAGGATGATTAGAGAGGTTTTAGAAGAAAATAAATCGGATATGGCTTATCTGTCCGAAACAAAGTTGATGGAGCCTCTTGGTTTTGTATTAGATTTTGTGGGGGTACCGGAAATATGCTTTGGAGGTATAAGAACTCAGCAGGAGCTTCGGGGGGAATGCTGGTAGGGGTTAACCAATATGCATTTGTGATTGCAAATGAGTGGATTGGTGCATTCACAATCTCAGTAGTTAGTAAATCTATACATGGTGGTACGCACGATACGGTGACCGCTGTGTATGGACCAAACACGGGGGAACTGAGAAGGAGCTTTTTGACGAGCTTAAATATGTTGCCAGTAAATGGCAGCATCCTTAGGTTTTAGATGGAGATTTTAACGTTGTCAAGTATATGGATGAAAGGAGGGATGGTAAGGGAGACGAGAAGGATAGCAGCTTTTTAACGGTTTGATTAAAGACCTGCATCTAGTTGACTTAATCAACAATGACAGACTATTCACTTGGTCGAATCAACAGGCTAAACCTTGTCTGGCCAAACTATATAGAATCTTCGTATTCTTGGATTGAGTTTCCAGATTCTTCTAGCACATTCGGTTTCACATAAAAGCCTAACCTCGGATCACGTTCCTTTGAACTTATCTAACAAGATGCAAACAACTGCTCGGAAAAAATCTTTCAGATTCGAGAGGATGTGGTTAGAGGATCCGTCCTGCAAAAATGTTATAAAACACTATTGGGACAGTCACGCTTGTGTGGCTGAATTGACGGCTTCTCGTAGATTGGTAGCTAAGTTATCGCATCTTAGGATGTGTCTTTCTAAATGGGCAAAAGAAAGATCAGAAGCATAAAAGAACAAAAAAGTGTTCTGATGACCAAGCTGGTGTTGTTTGAGGAGAAGAAAGAATTGGACGACCTGTTAACAGAAGAATGGGAAGAGATGTGTGTAGTCTGGAAGGCTCTAAAAGACATTTATAAGAAGGAAGAGATCATGCGGAGACAAAGATCGAGAGTGCAATGGCTAAAAGAGGGGGATCTGAATACGAAATTTTTTCATCGGAAAGCTAATGGTAGGCATAGAAGGAACATCATTAACAAGATGGATATCGGGGGTCAGGAGGTGGACGACGAGAGTGTGATTTGATCCCACACATCTAGGACCATTTCAGGGACTTATTTGCCATTGTCGAGCCAATAGATCGGGGGCTGAACGTGGATATTTGGGAACAGGATGAAGCAATCTCGATGGAGCAAAAGGAAGATTTGGAAGGCCCTTTCTCGGAGGAGGAGGTCAAGTGCATGGTTTTCAGTCTTGGTCCTGAAAAAGCGGCAGGATCCAATGGGTTCCCGATGTTTTTCATCCAATATTTTGGGACCTCGTTAGAGGAGATATATATATATATATATATATGAACTTATTAGACAATGGTATGAAGGAAATGGGGAAGTACATAGGTTCAACTATACTAACGTGGTCCTGATTCCCAAGAAAGACGGTGCAGCGAACGTAAATGACTATAGGACGATTAGTCTAGTGAACAGTGTGATGAAGATTATATCCAAACTGATGGCGGACAGGCTTTGGGTGCTTTTGAAATCTTTTATCAAAGATTACCAGACAAGTTTTATCCCGGGAAGATCTATCATGGAAGGAGTAGCAACAACACATGAGATTATACAAACTTGTAAGCGAAGATGGCTTAAAGGGTATATGCTGAAGCTGGTTTTGAAAAGGCATATGACAGGGTAAACTGGTGTCACACCCCGCTTCCTAGTAGACAAAAACAGTGACGTGGCAGGCTGCAACGTATTTACTAAGAAATAAATACGTTAAGCATAATTAAGCAATATATAGAATGAACAAGAATAACAAGAGTAATAAAATAAACAACAATTTTATTTACAATCAACTTTACATACAACTGTTTGAAATGAAAAGATACAATTGTTCCCCTCCGAATGGCGACCAGGACATGAACGTCTTGCCTGAGATTCGGGACAGATGCTAATTGGAGCTATCCGTCCACCTCTCCGAAGATGCCAAGTTGATTTATGGCACCGTGTATCGAAGGTTTAAACGGATGCGGCCGATGTAGCAGACTTCGTCAGATTCCCCCTCGTTTGAGGGGGTTTTGATTGTGGGGACGCTCTTCCCTGCAGGCGCAAGCCCCTGCAGTTAATTACGCTACCGCATCGCGGTAACAACTTTCTCCTTCTCCAGATGGTCACTTCGTGTCGTGGGTGTTTGTTTTGTTTGTGGTTGCCCGTGGATTGTATACGGAGACTAATTTATGTCATCGCCCGTAGGACGTGGATTAGTCCAAATTCGTATTTTCTTAGATTTGGGTTTGGGTTTTTGGTTTAAGGATACGTTAGCCATATTTGAGGCTAAGATCAACTTAAACGTTTGTTAAGTATACGTTAGTCCAATTTGAGACTAAGATCAACTTAACGGGATCGTTTAGATCCGACAAAAGAACGTTTGGGCTCTATTGTTCCAGTTTAGGGACATGGTGGTCCATTGAATGTATGGTCGTCGGGACCCGTCACCTCTCTGACGACGTTGAAGGATTACAACGACAGATATCAGAGGAGTTCAGAGATGTACCCTTGAACCAGAGTTGGTTGGGAGACCTGTAGTCCAATTTGGGACTAAAGTCTGTTTGAGGGTTTAAAAATACGTTAGCCCTATTTGAGGCTAAGATCAACTTAAACATTTATTAAGGATACGTTAGTCTAATTTGAGACTAAGATCAACTTAACGGGATTGTTTATATCCGACAAAAGAGCGTTTGGGCTCTATTGTTCCAGTTTAGGGACATGGTGGTCCAATGCCAGTTTAGGGACGTGGTGGTCCAATACCAGTTTAAGGACGTGGTGGTCCATGTTCCAGTTTAGGGACGTGGTGGTCCATAGGTAGTTTAAGGACGCATAAGTCCGTGGGTTTAAAGACCCCACAGTCCGTATTTTAGTTTAAGGACGCATAAGTCCGTGGGTTTAAGGACCCCACAGTCCGTCTTGATGTGTGGTCGTCGGGACCCGTCACCTCTCTGAAGACGTTGAAGGATTACAACGACAAATATCAGAGGAGTTCAGAGATGTACCCTTGAACCAATGAGTTGGTTGAAAGAGCAGATGTTCTCAGTTCAAGATGATTTGAGGACTTATGGCCAGTTTGGGCTAAGTCCAATTATGTTTGAAATATTGGCCCTTTGTTGGCTCATTGAAGGAGAGGCTTTGCCTCTAGAAACTTAGCCAATTGGGCTAAAGCTAGTGTTAAACACTAAAGACCAACAGTGTTGAACACTGGAATTATGATTAGCAAGTTAGTGTTTAACACTAAAAGATAATCAGTGTTAAACACTAGCAACGGGCTTTCAAATTAATGTTAAACACTAAAGCAAATCAGTGTTAAACACTGGTAGCATAGATTTCAAATTAGTGTTAAACACCAAAGCAAATCAGTGTTAAACACCGGGAACAGAGTTTTCACATTAGTGTTAATCACTAAGAAAATCAGTGTTAAACACTGCAAATAGAGTTTTCCAAATTAGTGTTAAACACTAAGAAAATCAGTGTTAAACACTGCAGATAGAGTTTTCCAATTAGTGTTGAACACTAAGGAAATCAGTGTTAAACACTGCAGAGAGAGTTTTCCAATTAGTGTTAAACACTAAGGAGGGAGGGGTCACGTGCGGACACGTGAGAGCGTCCTGATTTCCCTTATTTTATTCTGCAGGTAAGTGTTTAACACTTTTAATTCTGATGGTCATCACGTGTGAGCACGTGATGGAGGCCCCCGCTCTGGTCTGTTAGAATGCTCATTAGGGGTCACGTGGTGACACGTGAGGGCGCCCTAAATGTGAAGCCAGATCTTCTTTGTTTTATCCTCAAATCTGCGAATAAGTGTTAAACACTTTTCATCTTTATTTTAGAGCATCACGTGTTGGCACGTGATGGGGGTTTATGCATCGAATATTACAGCACTTGCTGAGGGGTCACGTGGGGACACGTGAGAGCGCCCAAAGCTTCTTTTCTTTTGTTTTGCCATTAAGTGTTAAACACTTTCATTTTTATTTTAGAGCATCACGTGTTGGCACGTGATGCTCTTCTGTGCGCCAATTGTTAAAGCATTTGCTGAGGGGTCACGTGATAACACGTGAGAGCGCCCAAAGCTTTCATTTCCTTTGCTTTTTCTTTCTGCGTTTTGGGAGTCACGTGGGAGCACGTGAGGTGATGCTTCAAAGTTCTTTGCAGGGGGTCTTTTCAAGGGTCACGTGGGGGCACGTGACCCTAGTTCTTTTCATGAACAGAGATCTTTTAAGAATTGAATTCTTTGTAGAGTTAAATCCTGATTATGATTTTGGAGGAATTAAATTCCTATCGTGAAAGAATTAAATTCTTATTTATGATGAAACCCTGATTTCTTTTCAAAGGAGTTAAATTCCCAGATATGTAAAAGAATTAAATTCTTGATTAGGGTTAAACCCTAGTTTCATTTTAGGAGGAATTAAATTCCTGTGAGTTTGGGAGAATTAAATTCTCAAAACTCAATTCCTCCTCTGTGTTTTAGATCTGCATGGCAGGATCTCAACCCAATGAGAATTAAATTCTCAATTCATGGGGAGATGTGCACTTTGCAGATCCTCAACCAGAGAAAGAACAAAGTTCTTTTTTTTAAATAAGAGTTAAACTCTTTTGAAGCCTCTTTTTTCTTATCTAGGGTTTTTCTTTTGCAGAGAATTAAATTCTCCTCTCTTTGCTTTTTTTTTCTTGAGAATTAAATTCTCATCCCTCTGTTTTTCTCTCAAAAAAGTAGATCCCCCCTCTTCTCTTCTTGGCTCCTATTTATAGGAGAAGGAAGAGAATCATTTTGTTTAGCAAATCTCTCATTAAAAGATTTGATTTGTATTCGTTAGAGATTTGATTTGCATTCATCATTCATCTGGACCTTTGGATTATTAAGTGAATTTTATTCACCATTGGATTTTAAATTCAAAGATATTCCTTTGTTATCTCGGTCAGATTTAGGGGGGAAATCCTTCCAAGTCCAAGATCTTTCCATAAATAGGTGATATTTAATCACCTTTGGATCTTTAATCCAACGGTCCCCATAATCCTTTTCCATTTGGAAAGATTTAGAAGCTTTTAGAATTTAATTCTATTTTGAAAGATTTTTAGAGAAATTTAGAATTTTAATTCTATTAAACTGTAAGGCTTTCAAAGCCTGTCACGTGCTGGCACGTGACCCTTGATCACGTGTAAGCACGTGACCCCCAAATTGGTTCCTTTAACAGCCGCTTGTTTATGTTGTTGTTTTAACCATCACGTGTCAACACGTGACCATTGGTCACGTGTAAGCACGTGATACCTCGTTGAGGTATTTCCTGATTTTTAATCAGGGAACAGATTTTAGAATTTAATTCTATTCATTATTTTAGAGGCCTTAAGAGCCCATCACGTGTCTGCACGTGACCCATGGTCACGTGTGAGCACGTGATGCCCTATTGGGGTCTTTTCTGAGTTTTTATTACATCTTCTAACTCCTCCAGCGGGTTCTTAAAGGTCCATCACGTGTGGACATGTGATGCCTCATAACTTTTGATCCCGGATGAATTATGAGGCCCATAATATATCGAATCGAAGGGTTTTTCGAGATGCTTCCAATACCATCAGAATTTAATAGTTCCTCATTCGGGAACTTATCAAAATACAGGCCGGAAGATATTGGTTCGCATTTCCTTAAGCGTATCGCTGCCATTTGATACCTTGGACTCTTCTGCGCAGAAATTTTTGGCGGGAACAAATGCCCCCCACTACTTTGCCCACGTAAGTATATACGTGGGTGAAGTAGTGCAAAGTAATGCATAGCGTATGACCAGTTTCGGGTTGGTATATTACTTTCAGAATCTTGATTTGAGAAGATAACGAGCGGACACAAGCGTCGTCATTTATCATTGACTCAGATCTCGACTCTTAAGAGATATAGTTCCAAACCCTTAATTCCATGAGCCGCACCCCTCTATCTCTTCATATCTTATTCTGGCGTGAAGTAATTTATATGCTCATGAGTAGCTTTTCCGTTTCAGTGGCATGTAGTTTTGGCGAGTGTGGCTCATAGATGGTCCATCTTGACCTCTTTGCAGGGCAGTGATAGCTTAGGAGACAGGGGTAGGATCTGCCACCTAAGACTTTTCAACTTTACGAGCCGTGAGGGTCTCATAAAGACTTTTCTCCCTACGAGCCGTGAGGATCTCGTAGGTGTCTTTTCTCCTTAGAGATCGTGAGGATTCCTAAGTGTGTTTTCTCTTGAGAGTCGTAAGGATCTCACAAGAGAATTTTCCCTCTTACGAGTCGAGAGGACCCGTAAGCGGTTGTTTCCCTCCTTGTCGAGATTCGACTTTAGAGAGTGTGACCCGTGGATAGTATGCAAGAGACCGTTTTGGATCGCCTTGCAGGGCCTCAGTGCTTAGGAAACAGGTTTTTTAATCCCTACTGCCTAAGGCTTTATCTCACGAGTCGAGACGAATCGAGAAGTTCTCGTAAAGACATCAATTTCCTCACGAGTTGAAACGGATCGAGCAGATCTCGCAAGAATATCCTAACGTCACAGTTAACCTCTGCTCTTTACGACAGAAGTCCGTTAGGGTCTGTGGTACTTAGGGTTTTGGCCGTCGTACCGTCGCATGAGCTGATATATTCCTCGATAGGCAATCGTGCTGTTCGAGTAGCCCTGCGACTGCCGTGTCTCTGATCCCTTCGGGGGCTGGACAAGACGTCTTCAAGCAATCCTCCTTGGCAGTTTGACCGTCGGAAGAGCAAGCGTTAGGAATTTGCCATGCCGCTTTTTACTTGAGGTTAGGCTATTTTGAAGAGCCCCGATGAGTCATAACCACTCCGCGCTGGTGTGGGATGATCTCCGATAGTCTTTCAGGCTTTATATGACTTGCCGTTAAGACCCTGAAGCTAGGAATTTGGCCTTTGCTTCGTTTGCTGGCATTGCGTCCTCTGTATCGAGACGAATGCCGTGGTTGTCTCTAGGTTGCTGATGAACCGTCGAGGTTTGGAACTAGGGATTTTGCCGTGGCTCCTTTTGGTGATGTTGCGTCTGCTGTATCGAGACGAACATCGAGGTGGTGACCACTCCATGTGGGATGATCTCCGGTGGTCTTTCAGGCTTTATATGACTTGCCGTTAAGACCCTGAAGCTAGGAATTTGGCCTTCGCTTCGTTTGCTGGCATCGCGTCCTTTGTATCGAGACGAATGTCATGGTTGTCTCTAGGTTGCTGGTGAACCGTCGAGGTTTGGAACTAGGGATTTTGCCGTGGCTCCTTTTGGTGATGTTGCGTCTGCTGTATCGAGACGAACGTCGAGGTGGTGACCACTCCGCACTGGTGCGAGATAATCTCCGATGGTCTTTTAGGCTTTATATGACTTGCCGTTAAGACCCTGAAGCTAGGAATTTGGCCTTCGCTTCGTTTGCTTGGCGTGTCCTAATCCTGTTGGAGGAAGAACGTTGTTGTTGACATCTCGTCTGCTGTATCGAGACGAATGTCGTGGTGGTGACCACTCCATGTGGGATGATCTCTGATTGTCTTTTTGGTTTTATATGAGTTACCGTCAAGACGTATGAAGCTAGGAATTTGGCCTTCGCTTCGTTTGCTTTGGCGCGTCCGAATCCTGCTGGGGGGAAGAACGCTGGGATGACATTTCATCTGCTGTATCGAGACGATCGTCGAGGTGGTGACCACTCCGCGCTGATGCGAGATGATCTCCGAATGTCTTTCAGGCTTTATATGACTTGCCGTCAAGACCCTGAAGCTAGGAATTTGGCCTTTTGCTTCCTTTGCTTTGGCGCGTCCGAATCCTGCTGGGGGAAGAATGCTGGGGCGACATTTCATCTGCTGTATCGAGACGATCGTCGAGTTGGTGACCACTCCGCGCTGGTATGAGATGATCTCCAATTGTCTTTCAGGCTTTATATGAGTTGCCGTCAAGACCCTGAAGCTAGGGATTTGGCCTTTGCTTCATTTGCTTTGGCATTGCGTCTGCTGTGTCGAGACGAACGTCGAGGTGGTGACCACTCCGCGCTGGTGCGAGATAATCTCTGATTGTCTCTCAGGCTTTATATGACTTGCCATTAAGACGCATGAAGCTAGGAATTTGGCCTTCTGCTTCATTTGCTTTGGCGCGTCCGAATTCTGCTGGGGAAGAACGCTGAGGGTGACATTTCATCTGCTGTATCGAGACGAATGTTGAGGTGAAGTTGGGATTTTGCCGTCGCTTCACTTTGTTTCGACCGCGAGGTCTTTTGTTGGCGTTGTATCTGCATCTTGCTGGACTGCGAAGGAACGCCGTTGTTGACATCTCGTCTACTGTATCGAGACGAATGTTGAGGTGAACCTGGGATTTTGCTGTCGCTTCTCTTTGTTTCGACCAAGGGGTCTTTCGCTGACGTTGCATCTGCATCCTGCCGGACTGCGAAGGAACGTCGTTGTTGACATTGCGTCTGCTGTAACGAGACGAATGCTGAGGCGGAGCTAGGATTTTGCCGTCACTCCGCTTTGTTTCGACCATGGGGTCTTTCGTTGACGTTGCATCTGCATCCTGCTGGACTGCGGAGGAACGTCGTCGTTGACATCTCGTCTGCTGTAACGAGGCGAATGCTGAGATGGAGCTGGGATTTTGCCATTGCTCCACTTGATGGTGTAACATCTGTGTCCTGTTGGAATGAGGAGGCACACCGTTGTTGGTCTCCAGGCTGTAGATGTGGCCATTGAGATTTGGAACTAGGGACTTTGCCATGGTTCCGTTTCGTTGCGACTCTGGGGTCGGTTGTTGACGTCACGTCTGCATCTGGTTGGAGTGAGGAGAAACGCCGTTGGTGATCTCTAAGTTGTCGATATTGACGTCGAGACCCTGAAGCTAGGGACCTTGCTTTGCTTCATTTGCCGACATTGTGTCTGTAATATTGCGACAAATGTTAAGGTCGTCTCTAGGTTGTCTATGAACCGTCGAGATTTGGCTTCGCTTTCTGATGGAGCCTGTTGGGAAAGTATGGTTCCCTCTTTATCCGTGCCCCTGGATTGTATACAGGGATCGATGTGATCTCACCTGTAGGGCAAAAAGTTTCATTCTTTCATCATTTTTTTATTCTTTCCGCGATGCTCTATCATTTCAGCTTTTTATATCACGAAAATCGCGATTGCCCAATCATTTCGGCTATTTTCCGCTGTGCCCAATCATTTCGGCTATTTTTCTTTTTACTCGCTGCTTTTTATTGCGAGTTGCCCAATCATTTCGGCTATTTTGAATGCATACATTTTTACTTACTGATTTTGTTTGCAAGTTGCCCCATCATCTCGGCTATTTCGTATGCATTTTTTTTTGGCTCACTGATTTTTTTTCGCGAGTAGGGGATTTGGGATCTGATACCAATCTTGGCATCAGCATCGCTGCGACTGGAATATTGCCAGGAGCGAATCATCATTTGCCGTGAAAAGACTTGGAATTTGATACCGGTTTAGGCATCAGCATCGCTGCAACTGGGATATTGCCAGGAGCGAATCATCATTTGCCTCTGTCGATGTTGAACAAAGGTGGCTTAGTAAACAGGGTTAAGGGTCCTGTCGGCTATGGCTTTTGACTTCATGAGCCGTAAGGGTCTCACAAAGGTATTTCTCCCTACAAGTCGTGAGGATCTTGTCGGTGTGTTTTCTCCTTGGGAATCGTGAGGATTCCTAAGTGCATGTTCTCTTGTAAGTCGTAAGGATCTTACAAAAAGGTTTTCTCCTTATAAGTCGAGAGGACTTACAAGTGTTGTTTGTTGTACAAGCATATCCCTAGTCATGGATGGGACTTTGTTGGGGAAATGTTTATTCGCGCCCGTGGATTGTATACAAGGGTCAGTATTGAGCCACTTGTAGGGCAATATCGAAGGTTGTGGGGGTTGCTTAAGAACAGGTCCAGGTTTCTGTAACTTAAGACTTTCAAATCTTATGAGCCGTGAGGGTCCCATAAGAGAGTTCTCCTTACGAGTCGTGAGGATCTCGCAAGTGTAATTTCTCCTTAGGAATCGTGAGGATCCCTAAGTGTGTTGCTCCCTTGTGAGTCGTAAGGATCTCGCACGGGTGGTTTCTCCTTACAAGGTCGAGAGGACCCTGTAAGTGTTTTAACGAGGTTGCGCCCTTTCGGGTTTTCACAAACACTCGCCGGTAGCCCTGCTGTTTTTACTCACGGAGCCCTTTCGGGTTTTCATCCGTGCCCATTTTGCTTATGGATATACCGTTTTCCCTTTTTTTAATTCTTTTTTTTAACGAGATTGCGCCCTTTCGGGTTTTCACAAACACTCGCCGGTAGCCCTGCTGTTTTTACTCACGGAGCCCTTTCGGGTTTTCATCCATGCCCATCTTGCTTATGGACATACCGTTTTTTTTTGTATTTTTTTTTAAACCACGCCAGCCTGAGGATGCCGCGGGTTGATAGTAGTTTAACGACGTTTCGGTCATTTGCAAGTTTTAGGACATTGCGGTCCATCGTTAGTTTATGGACGTTTCGGTCCGACACCAGTTTTAGGACATAGTGGTCCATCGTTAGTTTAACGACATTTCGGTCTAGCGTCGCCGTATTTGAGGCGAATCTCTAGTTTACTAACTTTTCGGTTTATGGGGCTTTCCCTATTAATGAGCATTATGCCCCCGGCATATCCATCTTTCTCGAGGCATGTGGTTGTGGCGGGCTCACCTTCCAGTTTTCGGACAGCGCGAGTTTGCCTTGTTGGTATTCATCCTCAATCCAGCCTTTGAAGACATAGCAATTTTCGAGTGGGTGACCCATTACTCTGTGGTAGGGACAATAGTTAGGATTGTCAACGTCACCTGGCTGCAACGGACGTTTTGGATCCGGCAGAGTGATGAGCCCGCTGCGCACCGCTAGCTCGAACAGTCTCTTTGTTTTATCTCTGGGAAACGAGTAAGGACGTTTCAACTTCTCATTGAGGTATCGCGGCTTGTTGTTTTGACGACCAAACGGTTTCGGGTCACTCGGCTGTTGTTGAGCATTGGCGACGGAGGTCGCTTTTCCATTCCCCTTATCCCTTTTGTTCGATCCCTTGTTTGCGGGTCCGAGATTCTTTTCGGGTAGCGTGCGATTGTGCAACTGAATGTTCTCGCAATTCCTCAATTCTTTCGTTTCAGAGATGGATTCCTTGAAGAGAGGACCGTGGGCTACTTTTTCGTCGGAGTCGCTCCCGAAGGTGAGAACTCGCGATCCCCCGGGATCAACCCTATGACAACTGCCGGCAATTCTTTTACGCTCATCTGTCGCATTTTTCCGCTGTCTACGAGCTTCACGCTTTGTCCTGTTGAAGTGTTGCCTGTGAGCGACATACCCTTGCCACCAACACTTAAAGGAGTTGCAGTCTTCAGTAGGATGTGCGATCTTTTGATGATATAAACAGAAGTTAGGATGTACGTCCGCTTCATCAAGATGTATACCGCCAGGAGAATTTTCTCTGAAAGAGGGCAGCTTCATCCCCATCGATATGTCTTTGGCGAATCGTTTCCTTGTCTTGATCCTGCTTTCATTTGCGTCGGATGTACTTTGATCCGGTGGGAGTGTTTCGACCCTTTCATCTAGTCGCCGGCGTTTGGCTTTCTCGAATATGGCCATCTCGCGCTCTCGATCAGCTTTGCTTTTAAGAAGGGCTTCGTTCAGGAATACATCAATCATTTCGTCTGATGGTCCTAGAAGTTCCGGCTCAGGATTTGCCCCCAGCTTCTCTGTGTAAGGAGCTTCTTCGTCATTTATTGACGAGTGAGAGATCACATGGCAGCTTGCCACATAATCTTCAGATTCATCCGACGAGTCTTCTCCATTGTCATCATCTCCGTCCTCAAGGACGTGGCTGAGAAATTCTTGGAGTGTGACTGGGGTCCGCGCCTTCTGATTATATTCTTCCAACGCGTCAATCTGTTTTTGCAGGTCCATGCGCTTGTCACCAGGCTGCACGGGCTTTTTGGTCTTCTTCTTCTTCTTCGAAGACTTTGACGGCTGGGTGTGAGCGCTCTGACCATCACCACCCGTTTTTGGAGTTGGGCGCGGTTTCAGCATTCCCTCGATGATCTCGGGTTCCAGTGGATTTTTCCACCTGATTGCCGGGCACGTTTGGAGATCCTTCAGTATTCTTTTAGTTTTGGCTGAAAGAGCGACCTCCCACGAGGCTTCCCTTATGAATGAGCACGATGCCCCCGGCACGTCCACTTTTTTAGGGGCGTGAGGTTGTGGCGGGTTCACTTTCCACTTCTCAGACAGCACGAACTTTCCTTGCTGGTACTGGTCCTCGATCCAACCCTTAAAGACGAAGCAATCTTCAATTGGATGGCTTACCGTTTGGTGGTAAGGGCAATAATTGGGATTGTTGACATCGCCTGGCTGCAACGGACGTTTTGGATTCGGCAGATTGATTAGTTTGTTGCGCACTGCCAGCTCGAACAGTTTCCTCGTTTTTTCCTGGGGAAACGAGTAAGGTCGTCCCAGTCTCTCCTCGAGGGATGGGCATGGACGCACGTTGTCTTGGCGAATAACCGGCTTTAAGTTGCTCGGCTGTTGTTGAGTATTGGCAACGAAAGTTGCTTTCCCTTTGCCCTTTTCATTCCAAGGCCCTGTCTTTGAAGAGGAAGGCCTATGGCCCATCTGGTCCATTTGGGCCAGCTTGTCAATCAAGGCCTGGAAGGTGGTCGGCTTGAAGAACATCATGAATTGGGAGATGGTCGCTTGAGGGTCGAGAGTACCCACGAACATGCCCACGGCAGGAGCTTCTTCGATGCGCTGCTCGCACTTTGACTATAGATTACGCCACCGTATCGCATACTGGACCCAAGTTTCTCCTGGCTTTACCCTAGCGTTAATTAACACGGTAATCGGGGTACGCTCGCTAGCGCTCGCGAATCTCTGTGTAAACAGCAGCTCCATCTCCGTAAATGTCTTGATAGAGTCATTTGGGAGTTCAGAGTACCACTCAAATGCCGTTTCCGACAGGCTGCCAACAAATTGGCGGAGCAGCAATTTATCATCATCTCCAGTGTTGCCGCACATGGCTCTGAATTGAGCGACATGCTGATGCGGATTTCCCGTCCCCTTATATACGTGGAATTTAGGGATCGTATATCCCGGCGGGTACCTTATTTGGTCATACCAGCCCGGATAGGGTCGTCCGGTCATATCAATTTGGTCGGCCGCTTCATTCGCCTGGTGAGCTCGTATTTGCTGAGCGATATAATCATCGAGCGTGGCTTTAGAGATGGTCTCCTCCTTGGCTGCTGAAAGAGCCGGAAGGGGATTCGATGTCTCCTCTCTGTCGTCTTCGATAATTATCGGGGGGTCTTCAGCTGGCGGTTCCGGCTGTAACATCATGCCCACGATATCTTGGAATAGAAGGGCCATATGTTTTATGTTGGCCGCTTGTTCCGCTGCTTCTCTGTCCTTCTTTTCGAGGACTCTGCGTAGGAAGTCAGCATCGGTTTCTTGTTCGTGACGCTGCTCCGATGACGCCTCCAGGCTTTCTTTTGGTCCGGTGAGCGCAGCCATTGCAGTCAGCATCTCCTGAAGCTTCTGCTGTTGTTGTTCTTGAGCCCTTGTTATTGATCGGGTGAGCGGTCGGTGGCCCGTAGAAGCGCGGCTATCCTCTTTCCCGGATGCCATGTAGACAGTATGCACCACCATGCCCCCAGACTTGGGGCGTTTGGGCTCAGCGTCTTTACGATTTGCCGCAGTCACAGGGGTTTTCTTTGGCTTCCTCCCCTTTTGAGCAGTTGAAGTCGAGGGGGCCGTTGCAGTGGGCACCCAAGTAGCTGTTGTCCTTTGTGGCTTGACAGGACGGTTCCCTTCCTGTTGAACCTTCACCTTTTTCTGTCGGCGAGAGTAATCTTGATCAATTACTGAGTCCTGAACCTGTCGCCAGACTTTGTAGATTTTGGAGGACATCCGCTGAGGGGGCTGTTCCAGTTTTGCTTCTGTAATATTCTCCACCGGTGGAGGAGATCTTTTCAATATGGCGGTAGGAGAGTTCCTGCGCACCTTGTTCAGCAATTCGAAGCTGTTCCCTGTTGGAACAACAACATCAATTTCCGCCGTTAGGGCTGGTGGAGTTAGCCCAGAGGGGGAGTTGCCCCCGGCCTTCCGTACTCGGCGCCAGTGACGACGACGGGCATGTCGCGCAGATGGTGTTGGTTCGGCTATGAGGATGGCCTTATCATTCCCCCTGTTTTGAGGAGAAGCTGTTATTGGCGCTAACCGGTCGAAGACTGACGTCCGTTGAGAGGGGATAGTCAGACTTGCGAAGACCGACTTTCGAACAGGGGAAATAGACTTCGTGACTTCGTATGGAGTAGGAGCTGAAACGGACAGTCTTGTGAAGACCGACCCTCCAGCAGGGGAAGCTGTCTTGACGACTTTAGGAGCAGGAATGGCTATCCGCTTCGGGATGGCCGCTTTAGGTATCGAGGGCTTCTTCATGGGCCCACTTGAGCTTTGGCCCGGTTTGCTAAAAACTGAGGCATTGGACTTGGGCGACACGTTGAGAGAGGTCGCGGTAGTTGTAAGCCGATCAAAGACAGACTTCTTTGGAGCTTCTTGCGACGACATTGGGATATTGAAGCTCATTGGTGGGAGCATAATCCCGAAGAATAGCCCAGTGGTGGCCTGAGTCACCTGTTCCACCGGCATAGCGAAGATGGAGGCCGCTTGGGGCCCGTAAGTCACTCCTCCAGACAGGACGGAGTGAGAGTTGCAGTTGCAGTTAGTGCAGTTTGAAGCCATTGATCTTCTGTCTTCTGCACGGAGCAAGGCACCAAATCTAAGTATCTCGAATCCACATGCAACCATATCAAACCGCGATTCGTTCGCGAACACGACACACGAAGTGTGGAGTGGAAAGAGGAAAAGGTCCCACCGGGCGTGCCAGAATCTGTTCCCCTCCGAATGGCGGCCAGGACATGAACGTCTTGCCTGAGATTCGGGGCAGATGCTAATTGGAGCTATCCGTCCACCTCTCCGAAGATGCCAAGTTGATTTATGGCACCGTGTATCGAAGGTTTAAACGGATGCGGCCGATGTAGCAGACTTCGTCAGATTCCCCCTCGTTTGAAGGGGTTTTGATTGTGGGGACGCCTTCCCTGCAGGCGCAAGCCCCTGCAGTTAATTACGCTACCGCATCGCGGTAACAACTTTCTCCTTCTCCAGATGGTCACTTCGTGTCGTGGGTGTTTGTTTTGTTTGTGGTTGCCCGTGGATTGTATACGGAGACTAATTTATGTCGTCGCCCGTAGGACGTGGATTAGTCCAAATCCGTATTTTCTTAGATTTGGGTTTGGGGTTTTGGTTTAAGGATACGTTAGCCATATTTGAGGCTAAGATCAACTTAAACGTTTGTTAAGAATACGTTAGTCCAATTTGAGACTAAGATCAACTTAACGGGATCGTTTAGATCCGACAAAAGAACGTTTGGGCTCTATTGTTCCAGTTTAGGGACATGGTGGTCCATTGAATGTATGGCCGTGGGGACCCGTCACCTCTCTGACGACGTTGAAGGATTACAACGACAGATATCAGAGGAGTTCAGAGATGTACCCTTGAACCAGAGTTGGTTGGGAGACCTGTAGTCCAATTTGGGACTAAAGTCTGTTTGAGGGTTTAAAAATACGTTAGCCCTATTTGAGGCTAAGATCAACTTAAACATTTATTAAGGATACGTTAGTCTAATTTGAGACTAAGATCAACTTAACGGGATCGTTTATATCCGACAAAAGAGCGTTTGGGCTCTATTGTTCCAGTTTAGGGACATGGTGGTCCAATGCCAGTTTAGGGACGTGGTGGTCCATGTTCCAGTTTAGGGACGTGGTGGTCCATAGGTAGTTTAAGGACGCATAAGTCCGTGGGTTTAAAGACCCCACAGTCCGTATTTTAGTTTAAGAACGCATAAGTCCGTGGGTTTAAGGACCCCACAGTCCGTCTTGATGTGTGGTCGTCGGGACCCGTCACCTCTCTGAAGACATTGAAGGATTACAACGACAAATATCAGAGGAGTTCAGAGATGTACCCTTGAACCAATGAGTTGGTTGAAAGAGCAGATGTGCTCAGTTCAAGATGATTTGAGGACTTATGGCCAGTTTGGGCTAAGTCCAATTATGTTTGAAATATTGGCCCTTTGTTGGCTCATTGAAGGAGAGACTTTGCCTCTAGAAACTTAGCCAATTGGGCTAAAGCTAGTGTTAAACACTAAAGACCAACAGTGTTGAACACTGGAATTATGATTAGCAAGTTAGTGTTTAACACTAAAAGATAATCAGTGTTAAACACTAGCAACGGGCTTTCAAATTAATGTTAAACACTAAAGCAAATCAGTGTTAAACACTGGTAGCATAGATCAAATCAGTGTTAAACACCAAAGCAAATCAGTGTTAAACACCGGGAACAGAGTTTTCACATTAGTGTTAATCACTAAGAAAATCAGTGTTAAACACTGCAAATAGAGTTTTCCAAATTAGTGTTAAACACTAAGAAAATCAGTGTTAAACACTGCAGATAGAGTTTTCCAATTAGTGTTAAACACTAAGGAAATCAGTGTTAAACACTGCAGAGAGAGTTTTCCAATTAGTGTTAAACACTAAGGAGGGAGGGGTCACGTGCGGACACGTGAGAGCGCCCTGATTTCCCTTATTTTATTCTGCAGGTAAGTGTTTAACACTTTTAATTCTGACGGCCATCACGTGTGAGCACGTGATGGAGGCCCCCGCTCTGGTCTGTTAGAATGCTCATTAGGGGTCACGTGGTGACACGTGAGGGCGCCCTAAATGTGAAGCCAGATCTCCTTTGTTTTATCCTCAAATCTGTTAATAAGTGTTAAACACTTTTCATCTTTATTTTAGAGCATCACGTGTTGGCACGTGATGGGGGTTTATGCATCGAATATTACAGCACTTGCTGAGGGGTCACGTGGGGACACGTGAGAGCGCCCAAAGCTTCTTTTCTTTTGTTTTGCCATTAAGTGTTAAACACTTTCATTTTTATTTTAGAGCATCACGTGTTGGCACGTGATGGGGATCTGTGCGCCAATTGTTAAAGCATTTGCTGAGGGGTCACGTGATAACACGTGAGAGCGCCCAAAGCTTTCATTTCCTTTGCTTTTTCTTTCTGCGTTTTGGGAGTCACGTGGGAGCACGTGAGGTGATACTTCAAAGTTCTTTGCAGGGGGTCTTTTCAAGGGTCACGTGGGGGCACGTGACCCTAGTTCTTTTCATGAACAAAGATCTTTTAAGAATTGAATTCTTTGTAGGGTTAAATCCTGATTATGATTTTGGAGGAATTAAATTCCTATCGTGAAAGAATTAAATTCTTATTTAGGATGAAACCCTGATTTCTTTTCAAAGGAGTTAAATTCCCAGATATGTAAAAGAATTAAATTCTTGATTAGGGTTAAACCCTAGTTTCATTTTAGGAGGAATTAAATTCCTGTGAGTTTGGGAGAATTAAATTCTCAAAACTCAATTCCTCCTCTGTGTTTTAGATCTGCATGGCAGGATCTCAACCCAATGAGAATTAAATTCTCAATTCATGGGGAGATGTGCACTTTGCAGATCCTCAACCAGAGAAAGAACTAAGTTCTTTTTTTTAAATAAGAGTTAAACTCTTTTGAGAATTAAATTCTCTTTTGAAGCCTCTCTTTTCTTACCTAGGGTTTTTCTTTTGCAGAGAATTAAATTCTCCTCTCTTTGCTTTTTTTTTTCTTGAGAATTAAATTCTCCTCCCTCTGTTTTTCTCTCAAAAAAGTAGATCCCCCCCTCTTCTCTTCTTGGCTCCTATTTATAGGAGAAGGAAGAGAATCAATTTGTTTAGCAAATCTCTCATCGAAATATTTGATTTGTATTCGTTAGTGATTTGATTTGCATTCATCATTCATCTGGACCTTTGGATTATTAGGTGAATTTTATTCACCATTGGATTTTAAATCCGAAGATATTCCTTTGTTATCTCGGTCAGATTTAGGGGGGAAATCCTTCCAAGTCCAAGATCTTTCCATAAATAAATGATATTTAATCACCTTTGGATCTTTAATCCAACAGTCCCCATAATCCTTTTCCATTTGGAAAGATTTAGAAGCTTTTAGAATTTAATTCTATTTCGAAAGATTTTTAGAGAAATTTAGAATTTTAATTCTACTAAACTGTAAGGCTTTCAAAGCCTGTCACGTGCTGGCATGTGACCCTTGATCACGTGTGAGCACGTGACCCCCAAATTGGTTCCTTTAACAGCCGCTTGTTTATGTTGTTGTTTTAACCATCACGTGTCAACACGTGACCATTGGTCACGTGTAAGCACGTGATACCTCGTTGAGGTATTTCCTAATTTTTAATCAGGGAACAGATTTTAGAATTTAATTCTATTCATTATTTTAGAGGCCTTAAGAGCCCATCACGTGTCTGCACATGACCCATGGTCACGTGTGAGCACGTGATGCCCCATTGGGGTCTTTTCTGAGTTTTTATTACATCTTCTAACTCCTCCAGCGGGTTCTTAAAGGTCCATCACGTGTGGACACGTGATGCCTCATAACTTTTGATCCCGGATGAATTATGAGGCCCATAATATATCGAATCGAAGGGTTTTTCGAGATGCTTCCAATACCATCAGAATTTAATAGTTCCTCCTTCGGGAACTTATCAAAATACAGGCCGAAAGATATCGGTTCGCATTTCCTTAAGCGTATCGCTGCCATTTGATACCTTGGACTCTTCTGCGCAGAAATTTTTGGCGGGAACAAATGCCCCCACTACTTTGCCCACGTAAGTATATACGTGGGTGAAGTAGTGCAAAGTAATGCATAGCGTATGACCAGTTTCGGGTTGGTATATTACTTTCAGAATCTTGATCTGAGAAGATAACGAGCGGACACAAGCGTCGTCATTTATCATTGACTCAGATCTCGACTCTTAAGAGATATAGTTCCAAACCCTTAATTCCATGAGCCGCACCCCTCTATCTCTTCATATCTTAGTCTGGCGTGAAGTAGTTTATATGCTCATGAGTAGCTTTTCCGTTTCAGTGGCATGTAGTTTTGGCGAGTGTGGCTCATAGATGGTCCATCTTGACCTCTTTGCAAGGCAGTGATGGCTTAGGAGACAGGGCTAGGATCTGCCACCTAAGACTTTTCAACTTTACGAGCCGTGAGGGTCTCATAAAGACTTTTCTCCCTACGAGTCGTGAGGATCTCGTAGGTGTCTTTTCTCCTTAGAGATCGTGAGGATTCCTAAGTGTGTTTTCTCTTGAGAGTCGTAAGGATCTCACAAGAGAATTTCCCTCTTACGAGTCGAGAGGACCCGTAAGCGGTTGTTTCCCTCCTTGTCGAGATTCGACTTTAGAGAGTGTGACCAGTGGATAGTATGCAAGAGACCGTTTTGGATCGCCTTGCCGGGCCCCAGTGCTTAGGAAACAGGTTTTTTAATCCCTACTGCCTAAGGCTTTATCTCACGGGTCGAGACGAATCGAGAAGTTCTCGTAAAGACATCAATTTCCTCACGAGTCGAAACGGATCGAGCAGATCTCGCAAGAATATCCTAACGTCACAGTTAACCTCTGCTCTTTACGACAGAAGTCCGTTAGGGTCTGTGGTACTTAGGGTTTTGGCCGTCGTACCGTCGCATGAGCTGATATATTACTCGATAGGCAATCGTGCTGTTCGAGTAGCCCTGCGACTGTCGTGTCTCTGATCCCTTCGGGGGCTGGACAAGACGTCTTCAAGCAATCCTCCTTGGCAGTTTGACCGTCGGAAGAGCAAGCGTTAGGAATTTGCCATGCCGCTTTTTACTTGAGGTTAGGCTCATTTTGGAGAGCCCCGATGAGTCATAACCACTCCGCGCTGGTGTGGGATGATCTCCGATAGTCTTTCAGGCTTTATATGACTTGCCGTTAAGACCCTGAAGCTAGGAATTTGGCCTTTGCTTCGTTTGGTTAACTTAGGGTTTTCACGAGCATGCATTTTAAGTATTGAGATATTTTGATGATGAATACCTTGCTTGTAAAAGTCTGTGATATTTTATTGAAAACTAGTTCTTTTTAGTAACTTGATGGTATTTTATTGACATCTTTTAATCTTTCATTTTCATAAAAATATCGTTTCATAATACAATGAAAATATGGATTTATAATATTATATAATTTTTAATTTTAAAAATATTTATTTTTATTTTAAAAAATCCGTTTTTTTTATTAAAAACCGTATTTGTATCCTTTCGAGATCGAATACTTCGTGAGGAGTGTTGCATCTTGCTTTATTATCCCCAAGATGTGCGATAATCCGCAACATCCATTAGCGGGTCCCCTAACAAGAGTTGTAGATGCACAATTGCAAAGGAATATGAAATACTGTTTTAAAAGAAACCCGGTTTAAAGCAGGTGGTATTTTATTGTAAAGCTTATACTTCGAAACAAATATTCATACAAATTAATATCGTGCTATAAAACCAAAGTGTACGTGAGGGGTAGGTCGTTACCCCGTGAAGTTTTTCCCAAAGGTATAGTTTTAACAAAACTAAAAGAAGTGATATCAAAGTTCATGGTATTTAATGAAAAAAATCAATTATGATTGTTTCACATGAGATTCTTGGTTAAAATTGATTCTAAACATTGGTATTTATGGTTACCGTCACGCCCCATTTTCCAGTGTACGGAAACGGTGATGTGGCGGGCCGCAACGTATTTACTAAGAAATAAATACGTTAAGCGTAATTAAGCAATATATATATATAATGCATAAGAATGACAAGAGATATAAAATAAACATCAACTTTATTAACATTCATCTTTACAATACAACTGTTTTAAAAAGGAAAGATACAATGGTATAAAGCAATGCCTAAATAGTGACATGCAAACTGAAAGTAAGTACAAGAGAAGCTAGTAGTCCTGCTGCGCGGTGAGCTGGTCCACGTCCTCCTGGCTATGCTAGATCTCCTGAGAGTCCGGTCATCCTAACGAACATTCCAAAGAAAGAAAAGACAGAAATATCGTCAGCGAACTAGCGCTCGGTAAGTCTCAAAAGAAGGAATGGAATATAATAAGTAATGTGAAATGAAACTGGTAAGTTGTACAGATATATGTTTGTTATTCTAACGTAGTTGTTTGTAACTTGGTACAGAAGATATTTATGTATACGAGAGGAGTCCATCTTATCCCGTGGACTATGGTAACATGTTAGAGGGGCCCCGTCAAAAACCACGGGACAACGGCACGAGAGTTCATGTAGGTGTCTTTTAGTGACCATCTCGTGTCACGTTAATACGTTCCGTACCAATCTACCCTGTTACAAGTCTTGCCGAAACCATGGATATAAATTGTTCAGGTAATCAAGTTCAGGATGTAATCATGTATTTAAGAAATCGTGTCAAGTTATAACCATGGTCCAGTCAAGTCAAGTCATATTTTCATGTTGATATTGATGTTTGAATTTAAGTGTTCAAATTCATGTTCAAGTATACATGTTAGACCTTGGATTCATATTTGAATTGGACTCTGATTTGAGTTTGGATTAAGGTTTGAGTTAGACTCGGACCTGAGTAAAACACTTATAACTGATTTAGATTCTGAATTAGATTCGGAAGTTATCGGTAATTGTTGCACATGGACGACAGGATTTACGTTTTTTTCTAAGACAATTACCATTAATAACTCCGTTAAGTTTTCTACCTTAAATAGGCAAGAACTCACTTTCTCCGGCTCCATGGAGCTTAAGAGAATTGATCCCGCTTAAACCTATATTTACTAAAATACTTACATATTGTTTTATATAACTTGAGGGGGTTTTATGAAAAAATATTTTTAGTAAAATTTCAAAATAAATCTCGAGAAGTTATTTATATTATTTAGGGTTTTCATGGATGTGAATTTTAAAGATTTGAGGTATTTTAGTGATAATTACATAGCTTGGAAAGTTCCTGGTATTTTATTGTAAAACTTGTCTTTTGTTGGTATTTTGATGGTATTTTGGTGAAACTTATAATTCTTGCCTTTTAAAAATGTAAGTTTATTATATTTTGAAAATATATGGATTTGTAATTTTTTTTATATAATTATAAAAATTAAAATTTTATTTAAGTAGAAAAATGAGTTTTTTTAAAACCCGTATTTAAAACCTTTCGAGACCGAATGCTCCGTGAGGAGCTCTGCATCTCGCTCTATTAGCCTAAGGATGTGCGATAATCCGCACCATTCAATAGCGGGTCCCCTAAAGAGGGTTGTAGAAGCATAATCGCAAAGGAATTTAAAAATAAAATTTAAAAGAAATCCGGTTTTTGTCACGCCCCGCTTCCCAAAATACGGAATACGAGAGATTGATAAGGCCAGCCATGCTCCTACGGTCGAGAAAACATCCTGCCGTAGTCACACTTCGGCTTCAAGCTTTACGTGGTAATCAGTAATCAATGCACAGGTAATGAGAAATGCAGTTACTAAATCAAAACAGATATAAATCTAACCTGATAGAGTTAAAGGAAAGATAGTGCTGACGTCGCTGATCTAGATGTCCGCAATATTCTCAAGGTACGGCAGGTGCTGATGCAAGCTCAGTCAACATCTCACTCTGAGTATGCATACTCAGATCGTCAGAGCGACCCAATAGTAATATATATAAATGCAAAAGTAAACACGTGCAATGATGATGAATATGCAGTAGTAAATATAGAATGATGACGTGCATGAAATAATCGGTACAGGTAAACAGTAAAGTAGGTATATCAAATCAGTAGTCAATGCATGTCAATGTCACTAACCCTATCAGTCTCTAAGTCTCACTGTCCAGGTCGCTAAACCTATCGTCAGTCCAAATGTGAGCGTCAACCACGCAGGAGTATTCCCAACCCAAGGATAGGGCCTCAGGGGCAAGGGAGCACGGGCCTGAATCACGCATGATGCTTGAAAAGTTCAGTCGAGTTCCCAACTTTGCCCAAAGTGTCTTCCAGAAAGAAGTTACGAATTTGACTAATCAGTAACACCATCCATACAACTCCCAAAATCACGGTATATGCCGGCAATGGGACTCCTGAGATTCCGTTGAACTCACACTCAAACTACCCCACATCCTATGGTCTACATCAAACACCGACCATAAACCCAAATACTAATCGGTCCATGGCAAGTCTACGCGAGAACTGGAGACAGGATCTCCATCAAGTATGTCTCGACTGGTATCCAAGATTAATAGACTATGTTTGACGCCTTACCTATGACACTAATATAAGTGTATCCATAATCGTCCCATACCAGTTATAGTTACACTTACATATGCCCCATAGGCGTCGACAATGCAATAATTTAACTGGTTCCGCTGATTGTGTACAAGTACGTGTCACTTCACTTATTCATTCACGCTTTAACACTAACGTACTTGCCACAATCTGAATCACTAATATCTATTACTGGATAATGTACACGATCACTAGGTCATCACTGGTTCATGACCACTATTCAATGAGGATACAACAACTACATGATATGATGAGAATGCAACTAATTACGATAGGAATAAAATATCAGCAGCCAGTGTCCTACCACTTGAATAATTTACTATAAATCACACGCGCAGAATTTAGCAAAACAATATAAAAGAGATAAGCAGCAGGTTTAATTATCTGTCCATAAAAATTGGTTTCGCGTCAATTGGGCTTCAGGTTCTCTAGTTATGGCCATTTCATTTTAAGTGTTCACTGCTGGAAATCCAATTCTTGAACTGGAAGTCCTTTTCGTAACACGTTTTACTCCCAGTTGGGAGCATAATTATGCGATGCTACAGTTCAACTAATTGTATATTTTTCTGTCATATTTCCAACGCATTAAACGGAGCATCAATAGAAGTTTTTTATTAAAAGTTATGCCCTGTTTAGTGTAGCTATGCAAGAGGAGTCACTGCAGAAACTGCAGAACACCTAGGTACGTTAAAATGCAAATTAAATATCAAATGATAGTGAAACCGCACGGGACCAGTTTCAGGTGTTAGCTAACTAAATTATCTACGTGACCTACGGGGATCCGTACATTTTCAGTTTTATGCAGGTATGTACAGGTGCTTAAAGTCAGGTTTCCCCCGTAGAATGCTGCCCCAGACTGCAGTCCAGAGTTGCGTCCCTGGTCAAATCTCGTTGCCGTAATCTATCGATATAGAATTATAAACTAAATATGGTTCTATATTCTCGAGTCGTCTTCGATATGAGCTGTAGAACGTTATGTTCCAACCAGTATTTAATTTTACAAAGATTTTAGTGGGTTAACCTGCGCGGTAAACTTCAGTTTTAGCGTCGTCTTTAAGGGCGATGCTACAGAATTATAAGCACGATACATTTAACGTAAATCCTTACACTACGATCATCAATCGGTAAGGGGTTTGACGATCATAAATTTCGGTAATTTAAGATAGGGTTTTTCCTCATGTATCACGTCGAACACATAAGTTACGTACGATTATCAGTTAAAACATCGGTGTCGGTTAATTGACCAAGCTAGTTGTTATTCGGTGAAAATGTAAATGATGTTGTTACGGGTCAGTAAATTCCAATTCGGGTTCCATCCAATATAATCAACTAAGAGGGTTCGCTAAAATAATTGAATTACAATTTTTCTTTCTCGATGTATACGTGCGTGTGCGTGTATGTCATCTACTTGGCCTACACCCACACACCTCATACATTTTCCTACCAATTAAGTTACTACACTATGTTTATTAAACTAGGTATGCACATAGCATGAATTGAATAAGTGAAGGAGGTTCACTTGCCTAATACGATGGCAGAACGACAACGATCGCACGGACACGAACACAGCACGATCACGACAAGGGAATGGCCACAAGCATAGCACTTCACGGCTGCGACAGTGATCAACTGGCTCGGCCACGGGCTCTGGAGAAGAGGGTGCTAGGATCTGGCTCTGGGGAAGGTCGTCGACGAGGTAGGCAGCCGGAGGTGCTCGTCGTGGCGACCGCAGTGGGTTCGGGCGTCGGCTGGAGGCAATGGGTGCAGGGGCTCAGTGTCGTGGATGGGGTAGCCGGCGTTTAAGTTGGTCGGGGCTCATCGGCGAGGCTGGGGCGTAGCATGCAGTGGCACGGGTGATGAGGTGGTGATGCCCCGGCAGCGGCCTCGACAGCGAGGGGATCTTAGAGCTCAGGTGTGTAGTGGCTTGGGGATGGTGAGCAGGGGAGGAGGAAGTCGATGGCTGCGGGTGCAGGGATGAGGGTGTTGGGTGCTTGGAGGTCGTGGAGTCGATGGGGCGATGGAGGGGAGTGTTGTAGTGTGCTGGGGAGCTCGGTCATGGCGGCGCTCAGGCGAGGGAGCTGGTTGAGGTAAGGGAACGAGAAGAGGCAGGGGAGGCTCGTTGGGGTTGAGTTGGAGGAGGTGAGAAAAATGAAAACGAGGAAGAAAACAAGGGGGAAAGAAGGGGAAGCTCGGTCATCATGGGGAGGGAGAGCCGTTGGAGGAAGCGAGGACGTAGGCGGATCTTGAGATGGCGGCGTGAGAAGGAAGGAGTCAAGGGGGAAGAGCCATTGGGGGAGCGTGGGTGCGAGTCTCGCGGCGCGAGGAGCGCGGAGGCGTGGGGTGATGGGTGCGAGAAACGGGCATCGAGGGAAGAGGTGTTACGAGGAAGTGGCGGGAAAACGAAGGCGAGTGGGGAAGAAGAGGGAAAGCAGGTCGGGTGTGGGAAAAGAATCAGTGGGCTGGGCTGAGGAGAAAGAGAGAGAGAAAAGGAGAGTTGGGCTGTGGGTTTAGGTAAAATAAAATAAAATAAAAAGGGTTTAAGGTTTAGATTAGGTTTTAAGGATTTAGAGAAATTAGAATAAATAATTTAATGGTTAGGGTTTAAAAATAGAATATAGAAATATTTAAATTTAGGAAAATTTGGGAAACACAATTTACAAATACGGAAAAATATTCACAAAGGATCTGGGTATTACAGTTTTTTTTATAGTAAATGGTATTTTCTTGTAAAGTTGTACCCGTAACAAAAATTCCAACTAAGATGTATCGTGCTATGGAAGCATGCGTGTATGTGAGGGGTAGGTCGTTATCCCGTGAAATTTTCCTAAAGTTATGTTTAAGCAAAACAATAAAAGATGATATATAAAGTTCATGGTATTTAAACGAAAAACTTAAATTCAAGTTATTTTACATGATATTCTTGATTAAAATTTTATTCTAAACATTATGATTTAAGGTTACAAGTGATGAGTCCAAGTTAAATTGAAAAAAATATTAAAGAGAAAGTTTTCTAGGGTTTTGAAAAATATATCGGTATTAACTCCACTTACCGATATATGATTTGAAATGGAATTTCAAAGAATAAGAAGACAGATTAATAGGGACTTACCATTTGGTTATATTAAGAAGAGGTAGGAGAAGAGATTGTTGTCGTCGTGGCGTCGCGGGATCGCCGGAATTTGCTTTGATCATCGCTTGAAGTTAATAGCTTGCTAACTTCTCTTTTACTCCACTTGTACTTAAGAAATTTTGAGAATTTTAGCTAAAATTTTCAGAATGATGAAGGGCCAGGGCACGGGGTAGTATTTATAGTAGAGAATTAGGGTTTTGTAATTAAAATGGTGAATTAAAATACATTAAAGGGATGATAAATGGTGAATTGAAGGGTCTCTGTTTGATTGCAGGGTAATCAAACAGTGCAAGGGAGTTAAGGGTAGGCCAAGTGTCAAGTGTGCAAAGTTCGGGCCTTATTGTCCATTGTTGGACCGTCGGTGCCGGCCTAGGGGGCTTTTGGTCGGTCGATCTAGGGCTTTGGTGCTCTGGATTTTGGCCACGTGTACATCTCTCTGTTTAAATCATTTTCCACATGTTTGATTTTTCAGACTTTTCATTTTTATGTGTATTGCACGTGTAAACTTTTGGGCTTCCAAAAAGTTTTTTTAAAAAATAAAAAAAAATGTGTCTGATGGGGATCGAACACAGGGGCTACGTCACAGTAGTGCAATGGTTTTACCAGTGAGCTACAAGTTGTTTCTTGCTGTTATTTAACAAAATTTACTTATAACTCAATCTTATGTTGTATAACTCATTTCTGTACATTAAACTGGAAATTCCGTACAGTAAATTCAGAATTGTTACATTCTACCCTCCTTATAAAAATTTCGTCCTCGAAATTTATATTTACATAAGGACTAATTTACAAATAAGTAAAGGTATTTTGCACGCATGTCTTCTTCTCGTTCCCACGTTGATTCTCCACGCGAATCTTTTCTCCACATTACTCGGACCAAGTTTATTTCCTTGTTCCGTAATGTCTTTACCTTTTGGTCCAAGATCTCAACGGGTTGTTGCTCGCAAGTCAGGTCAGTCTGGACTGTGAGCTCTGAGTGATCAAGAATGTGGCTGGGGTCACACACATATCTTCGTATCTGAGATATGTGGAACACGTTGTGCACTCCTTTCAATGAGAGTGGTAGTGCTAAACGGCATGCCACTTCTCCGACTCGTTCGAGAATATCGAACGGTCCTATGTATCTGGGACTGAGCTTATCCCTCTTGCCAAAGTGGATCACTCCTCTGTTTAGAGAGATCTTTAAGAAAATATGGTCTCCAGGTTGGAACTCCAGGTGTCGGCGCTTTGCATCTGCCCAATGTTTCTGTCTGTCTTGGACTATGCGCATTCTTTCCCAGATCGTGCGTGTTGGGGTCAAAATTTGCACCCCGGTTGACCGAGTCAAAGTCAAGGTCAACCCCCAAGCTAGGTGGGCCCAAGCCCAGGTCAAGCGGGCCCATGCCCAAGTCGAGCCCGCGGCCAGCCTCCTCCATGCTAAAATATAGATCATGTAATAAATAATTTTTATGTAATTTTTTATGCATGAATGTATGCAAAATGGGCATAAAGCCAAATTTTTGTAAAGCCCATGGCTTATGTGCAAAAAGAAATGGCACATGAGCCATGGGATGGGCAAAATGCCATTTTGTAAAGCCCAAGGGGCTATATGTAAATGTGTAAGCCTATATAAGGTAACATGATGATGAATAAAAGAATACACATTTCATTCTCCTAAAAATCTAGGGTTTGTGCCTCTTTCCCCTTTCTGAAGGTTCTAAACCTTCCTCTTTCTTTTGAATTAAATCAAGAGTTTTACTCTTTCTTTTCCAAAATTAAATAGTTTTTCACCACAAAACTCACAAAGGGGAATTTTGATCTACCATTAGATCTCAAAAATGGGAGATTTTTAAGTCTCACCCCCTTTTTCCAAGATCCGGCCAAACGACAGGAAGAAGAAGGAGACCCGTCTCCAGAAACCCCACTTTGGGGGAAGATCCAGGGCTCAAGGGGAGAAGCCCTTCATCAGCTTCAAAATATTCTAGGAGTTTAACTCCTCATATATATATATATATATACACACAAAATAATAATTGCACCTTTCTGGGAGTACAACTCCCATTGCAGGGACCAAGTCCCTTTTGTCGTCCGAGCGCCCACGTGCCGACACGTGGGGTGCTAGCGCTAGCGCCCAAAGCGCAAGCGTCCGCCCACGTGCCGACACGTGGGGTGCTAGCGCTCCAAGCGCTAGCGCCCAAGCGCCCACGTGCTGACACGTGGGGCGCTAGCGCTTAAAGCGCTAGCGCCCGAGCGCCTACGTACTGACACGTGGGGCGCTAGCGCTCAAAACGCTAGCGTCCTTGCGCTCAAAGCGCTAGCGCTCGAGCGCCCACGTGCTGACACGTGGGGAGCTAGCGCTCAAAGCGCTAGCGCTCTTGCGCTCAGAGCGCTAGCGCCCAAAGCGCTAGCGCCCGAGCGCCTACGTGCCTGGCACGTGGGGCGCTAGCGCTCAACGCGCTAGCACTCTTGAGCTCAAAGTGCTAGCACCCAAAGTGCTGGCGCTTTTTCCCACGCATCATTTGGATGTCCTTTCCCTTTTTTTATATATATGTATATACACACACACACATACTCTACAACACTGTTCCTCTCAAAAAAAATTTGGGCCGGGGTGCTGTCCCGCTCCCCGCAAGGGGGCTGCTAGCCCCCTTGACCTCCAGCCTGCTATCCGGGTAGCGGGCCCCCCCGTAAAAACTCTGCGTGGCTCCCGATATATCCAACCCCCTCCAAAACAAAACACACATCCACTGTACATTGAGTTTGCATGACCAGTTTAACCCGTCAATCGGAGGTTCCCTCGCTCCAAAGGCGAGGGGTAATTAACAGCAGTTTAGTCCGCGGCTGCCGAAGATTCGGATCCCTACAATCATTAAACCCCGGCCTACCCTAGGCAGGGGGAATCTGTAGTACGCCTGACAAGCGCGCGCGTATTCTCATCTCAATGGGCTGACGAAAAACACCCTACAGATTCTGGCACGCCCGGTGGGACCAATCTCTCGTCCCATATTTCGGGTTAAACGTTCATGCGAACTCAATCAATATACATACCTATATTTATACTAAAATAATGCTCTTTCATACAGGTTTTCAAGCAATCACTTTTCAACAATGTCTCCAAAGATGAACTCAATTCTCAGCATGGCTCCCGTCTCCTACACGATGAAGATAGACTCCAGGACGGTCTTTCCGGCCAGTCTCGGGCGACAATGGGAGGAGCCACTGCTGCCATTTAGCTCTATTATGTTCGTGTCAACTAACGCCGCCCCAGCTTCTCAAGCTCCGGTAACAGACAAACCGGTCTCAAAAGGGAAAAGGCCGAACGTCATGGTCGCGAGGGCACCTCAACCCAAGCACAAATCCATTTCTGAACGACTCTCCATCGCTCTAGCTGGGGGCAAGGCTATCAACACCAACAAAGCAACAAGGCATCTTGGGCAAGCTCCAGCGGCGCCCCTGACAACTGCTCGGTTGGGTATTTTCTCTAAGCTCCCCATCACTCGGCCTATGGCGGCTTCCCGAAGAGCAGAAGCCTGCCAGGCGCTCAAGGCAGAGAAGCTGAGGCAGAAGCGGCTCAGATACAGAGCCAACAAAAGGACTAGGGCTCCGGCCATGTTAAAATTTATGAATTTCCAAAGCCCGGACCGCTCCGCGAAACCAGCTGCCAGTGATGAAGGGATGGCTGAATGTGTTATCCACACCGTCTACAAGGTGGGCACGTGTCCCAGCGACAACCTTCGCAGCAAAAGCAAGGATGGGGCCACCACATCTCAAATCCAACCTGGTGTGAATATAGTTGTCACTTCTCAAGACCAGTATCCTCCGGAGGGTGATGAAAATCCTCCCAGTGAGGCTGATAGGCAGAGAGAGCCCTCAGTTCATGTCGAGTCGGGCTCGGAAAGCGAAGTTGAGCCAATCTTCCGTCCCAAGAACGCAGAGCAGCAACTTCTCCAAGAGCTCCGAAAACAGCTCAGAAGTAAAGATAAGGAGATGGCCAAACTTTACTCCAAAATTGACGACTTGAAAAATGTCGTCTTGCAGGTCACGACCCGACTTGCCTCTCAGCCGCCCAATCAAGCGCAAGGCTCTGCTCATGAACCGGGAAACAATGTCCCAGGGCAGCCGACACCTATTCCCCCAAATCCAAAGGTGGGCGGACCGCATGAAAGTCAATCGCATCCTATATCGGGAAATGTCTTGGCTACCGATGACAGTAGCCCGCTAACTCAAGATAAAATTATGGATTTGGTTGCCAACAAAGTCAAAACATTGGTAGCCGAAGCCGAAGCACAAAAAGATATCAGCAGCAGTGGGAGACCATATCCTGCTCAGTATGATCTGGTAGAATTTCCTAGTGGCTATGTCATCCCTAAATTCGGAAGATTCGATGGGACGGGAAATGCGAATCAGCACATCGCCCACTTTAAGGCCTCATGCGGGAATACTGGGGGCAATGATGCGCTTCTCCTCCGCCAGTTCGTTAATAGCTTGGCCGATGTTGCTTTCAACTGGTACGCGAGCATACCGGATGGCTCCGTCACAACTTTCGTCCAAATGGAGTCTCTGTTTCGGTAGAGGTTCATGAGCGTCAGCGATAAGATCACCATCGCCGACCTCGTAAGGACCCAGCCAAAGAACAATGAAAGCAGCACGGATTTTATAACCCGATGGTGCAATCTCTCCGTCAAATGTGAACCGCCGATAGAGCAGGACCAATCTGTCAGTCTCCTCGTCGGAAATCTCAACAATTGGATGGCCCCGTTTCTATGCACCGTGGGTCTCAAAACATTCCAAGAGCTGACCAGAAAAGTTCAGATGCTAGAGCGCTCAAAGCAGGAGTCCTCCTCGGATTCCCAAAATAACAATAGGTCCTGGAGAAACCGAAAGGATGATAATCGCAAAGGTGGGAATTCCGACGATTCTGAATCTTTTAACACTTCGGCTAACCGAAATAAGCAAGGGATGAGCGGGCCTAGTGCCAACCAGCCTCGGAAGCCAGTGTTCGAAGAGGGAGGAGAATCTCCACTCAAAGAGAAGCTAGATAAGGTCTATTCCTTCAGAAGGGACAAGATCCGTAAAATATTCAAAGACGCCCTGAAGAACGGTCTACAACTTCCAGAGTCAAAAAGACTGCAGGAAGCGAATATGACCGACGACCCCAAATACTGCCCCTATCATAAAGTGATAGGTCATGCCATTGAGGACTGCTTCGTCTTCAAAGATTGGGTCGGAAAGCAATACAAGGCAGGAGAGATAGAACTGTCCAAAGGCGTGTTAACAAACATTCAAGCCGCGACCGCCAATTTCATACAAACGGAGACCGAAGTCCTTCGTGAAACCGATTCTCTCAGACATCTGCCTTTCTCTGAAAACAGTCGACCACCACGTCATTAAACTGGGAACAGTAGACCGCTAAGTCTTTAAACTGGGAACAGTTGACCTCTAAGTCGTTAAACTGGTAATGTAAAAAATGTGTAAATAAAAAGAAAAAAAAAAAAGAAAAGCCGAAATGATGGGGCATCTCGCAATAAAAATCAGCGAGTAAAATAAAGATAAAAAATAAAGCCGAAATGATAGGGCAACCGCGAATAAATAGCCGAAATGATAGGGCGATCGCGACTTTCGCGATAAGAAAAGCTGAAATAATAGAGCAATCGCGGTAAAAAAAACAACAAAAACAAAAACAAAAACAAAAAAAGAGCGAATGATGAGTCGCTCCTGGTACCATATTCCAGTGCAGCGATGCAGACGCCAACCAAAATCCGATTTTCCAAAATTCCCCCGGCCCTACGGTTGGTCCCCATGCTGACACCGTATACAATCCATGGGCTCAAATAATTCTCATCATACCCGTGCCCCACAGCAATCACCAGTTACGCGGCTGGTCTCCGCCCTTGGAATTATGCTCCATTAGGAAGACCCACTCATGTGTCCTCACGATGCATGAGGAGAACAAACCTTCGTGGGATCCTTACGACTCATAAAGGAAAAACACACTTAGGAGCCCTCACGACTCCTAAGGAGAAAATGCACCTACGGGATCCTTACGACTCGTAGGGAGAAAATTCTTTTATGGGACCCTTACGGCCCATAAAATCGAAAAGCCTTAGGTGATAGGGATCTAAACCTGTCTCCTAAGCCATCGCTTCCCGATAGGCAATGGCGAATGATGAGTCGCTCCTGGTACCATATTCCAGTGCATCGATACAGACGCCGGCCAAAATCCCATACCCCAACGGCGAATGATGAGTCACTCCTGGTACCATATTCCAGTGCAGCGATGCAGACGCCGACCAAAATCCAAATCCCCAAGTGGCGAATGATGAGTCGCTCCTAGTACCATATTCCAGTGCAGTGATGCAAACGCCAACCAAATTCCAAATCCCATACCCCAACAGCGGATGATGAGTCCCTCCTGGTACCATATTCCAGTGCAGCGATGCAGACGCCAACAAAGTCCCAAAATTTTTTCGGCCCTACGGTCTGGATCATACATCCTGCAAAACCATATACAATCCACGGGCGTAAAACAATCCCAATCTCTCCCGAGTCTTACCGGTGAGACCACATTCAAAGTCCCACCAAAAAAAAGGAAAAAAGGGTATGTCTACAAGCAAAATGGGCACGGATGAAAACCCGAAAGGGCTCCGTGAGTAAAAACAGCAGGACTGCCGGCGAGTTTGTGAAAACCCGAAAAGACGCAAACTCGTAAAAAAGAGATGAAATGCACTCGCAAAGTCCTCTTGATTTTATGAGGAGAAATTTCTCGCGTGAGATCTTTACGACTCACAAAGGAGCAACACCCTTAGGAGTCCCCACGACTCCTAAGGAGAAAATGCACTTACGAGATCCTTTCGACTCGTAGGGAGAAAATGCTCTTATGGGACCCTTACGACCCATAAAATTGAAAAGCCTTAGGTGGCAGGGATCTAAACCTGTCTCCTAGGCCACTAATTCCCAAATCCTCCCGAGGCAAATGATGAGTTGCTCCTGGCATTATTCCAGTGCAGCAATACAGATGCCAAACCAAAACCAATTCCCAAATCCTCCCGGGGCAAATGATGAGTTGCTCCTGGCATTATTCCAGTGCAGCAATACAGATGCCAAACCAAAACTAATTCCTAAATCCTCTCATGACAAATGATGATTCGCTTCTGGTACCATATTCCAATATAGCGATGCTGATGTCTACCCAAATCAAATCAAACCAACAACCTCTGCAGCGGAATCATGCTCCGTCCCAGAATTTACCCCGTGTCGAAATCATGCTTCGCCTCGGGATATCTACCTTCCCTGCCGGAATTATGTCCCGTCTCGGAATCAAATCAACCAACCAGCTCTGCGTCGGAGTCATGCTCCATCTCAGAGTGTACCCCGCGTCGAAATCAAGCTTCGCCTCGGTGTATCTGCCTTCCCTGTCGGAATTATGCTTCGTCTCGGAATCAATCAACGACTTCCTTGTCGGAAATATGCTCCGCCTCAGAATCAAGTCAACCAGCAAGCTCTGCGTCGGAATCATGCTTTGTTTCAGAATGTGCACCCCGTGTTGAAATCATGCTTCGCCTAGGTGTACTTGCCTTCCCTGTCAAAATTATGCTTCGCCTCGGAATCAAGTCAGCCAACAAGCTCTGCGCCGGAATCATACTTCGTCTCAGAGTGTACCCTGTGTCGAAATCATGCCTCGCCTCGGAGTATTTGCCTTCCCTGTCGGAATTATGCTCCGCCTCGGAATCAAGTCAACCAGCAAGCTCTGCGTCGGAATCATGCTTCGTCTCAGAATGTGCACCCCGTGTCGAAATCAAGCTTCGCCTCGGATTATCTGCTTTCCCCATCGGAATTATGCTTCGCCTGAGAATCAACCTCTGCATCGAAATTATGCTTCGGTCAGAATGTATGCCGCTCTTCGGAATGATGCTCCGATCCCCTGGAATCACGCTCCGCTCTTCGGAATGATACTCCGAACCCTGGAATCATGCTCCGCTCTTCGGAATGATGCTCCGATCCCTGGAATCATGCTCCGCTCTTCGGAATGATGCTCCGATCCTTGGAATCATGCTCCGATTTCGGAATGATGCTCCGATCTCTGGAATTATGCTCCGCAAATCAGAATGATGCTCCGATCTCTGGAATCATGCTCCGCCCTTCAGAATGATGCTCCGATCCCTGGAATCATGCTTCGCTCATTGGTGTAAGTCGACGTTAGACACCCCACATGATGCGGGGAGGCGGAATAGGTAAAACAATCATTTTGTTTAAACTAACATCGACTAACTTTACGGATCTTTGCTAAACCCTAACTAACAACTATCTAGAAGTGATTAGCTATTATGATAGATGATTATACCTAATGAATCAAGTCCTTCTTGTTCTCGTTGACCACCTCATCGTCGGCCTCCTCGTTGTGATAGAAGATCCACCCGAGAGCTACTTCTCCAAGCTTTAACCTCTCACTTGAGGTAACTAGGTTGCTATGAGTGCTAATCAAGGTAACCTAAAGGATATAGAAGAGGATTAGGGATCTATTAGTCTTTCTAACCCTTGGATCTCAACACATGAGAGGTTAGGGTTAGTTCTTTGAAGAGAGAGAGCTTGAGGAGAGAGAAGGTGAGAGTGAGAATGATATGAAATAATATCTCATTTGTGAATATATGAAGCATAATAATTATTAAATGAATAACAAATAATAATATCAACCATGCTTCATTAACTCACTTTGTGTGATTCATCTCATGAGTCATTAAGCAATAAATGCATCATTAACTCCTTTGGATGAATCACACCATGAGTCATTAAACCATTTAATGCAAATTCCACCTAAGCCTCCAACTCATCAATCTTCTAAAAGCTTCTCGACTAATTACGAGAATGCCCCTCCCATCCATGAAAACACGGAAATACCGAGACTGTATAAATCCAATACTAGAATCTGGCTTAAACCAAAGCCTGCTAGTATAAACTGTCCGAACATCGTACGTGCGTAAAAACACGTATGTGTCCGAACCCTGTCGTAAAACCATACGACCTCTATATCGTTTCGCCCGAAGCAGGGAAACTCTCTGTGTGGGACTCTAAAGACTCGACACTACGCTGGCAGTGGGTTTAACCACAGACCGCAAGCGGCACTAGCTGTACGTAACGGTCCCCAGGTAGATGTCGATAAGAAGGCCGATGAGGAAACCCATCCGAACTCCTACTGAGCCTGATGTGACAATCTCCGTACAGTCCGGTCTGTTCGTCTAAGACTATCGCATATCAGGCCTAGGGGGGCGACAAGCGTCAGTTCCCTAAAGGCGGTATAAGTCGTGTCGGAGCGAAGCCCATTACACCTTGAGAAGCTACTGGAAATCTTACCAGTAAATCTCGTTTGTCCTGGCCAGGGACTTTGCATAATGGCTCTCCAAACACAGCGCGATATCAATTCCCAATACCGGGAGAGACGAATCCTATCTAACCGCCACTGCCTCCAAGTGCTTTGGGACTGCACCCAACTGCTACATGTTTGCACGACTCCTTTGAGCCGTGGTAGGGTAGTAATCTAAGAACAGCGGGAACACACTCGAGACGAAGCAGCAGTGTCAAGTCTGCGGACTATGTTGTACTCATGTCACCTGGGAACTGTTAACTGACGACGGGTATAATACCAACCAACAGTTCCCTGCGAGTCCTGTCCGGTGTACCCGTAACCCAACGAGCACCTGTATACTATCTCCAGTACAACGTACTAATGGCTGTGGGACAGACCATTTCCCCTGCTAGGATGAGAAGCGTACACACTAGTCTACTCCGGAATATCGACGCCCTGTCTCGATAATCCTACGACTAGGGACCTGAAAAAGGATGTGCTTGTAGACTACCCAGCCCCCACTAGTGTGACTGCCATCACAACGCTGGTAGTCAAGCAAGATCCTAAGGGCTCTATTAATATATATTCTCGATATGCTAACATATACACATATTAAGATAGATATAAACCAAGTAGCGTACTACCATGTTTAGCAAGACTGTTAATATAATTGTGAATATCCCAAGCTTCCATTAAGTAATATACAAGCTAGTATGATACAATAATGGCCCCTAAGGCATATACACTAACAATCTCCCACTTGCACTAGGGCCATGTACTGGCGTATCGAAGACCTATCATCTCGAGTAGCCTCTCGAACTGAATATGAGGTAAGGCCTTAGTGAATGGATCTGCAGTGTTCCCCTCTGTAGCAACTCTCCGGACCTCGATCTCCTGGCGATCTATGATCTCCCTGATCAGGTGATACCGCCTCAAGATGTGTCTGGACTTCTGATGGGACCCGGGTTCCTTCGCTAAAGCTATAGCTCCATTGTTGTCACAATACAGCGATATTGGATCAGCAATGGTAGGAACCACCAGAAGTTCTGTTAGGAACTTCTTCATCTAGACTGCTTCTTTTGCGGCATCGCAAGCAGCGATATACTCCGCTTCCATCGTCGAGTCAGCAACGGTGTCCTGCTTGGAACTCTTCCAGCACACCGCCCCTCCATTGAGGGTAAAGACATAACCTGACATGGACTTGGAGTCATCCTTGTCACTCTGGAAGCTGGAGTCGGCAAAAGCCTCGATCTGGAGGTCTTTTCCGCCGTAAACCAAGAACATATCCTTAGTCCTTCTCAGGTACCTGAGAATGTTCTTTACTGCTATCCAGTGCTTCTCCCCTGGGTCTGACTGATATCTGCTTACCACGCTCAGTGCGTAAGCTACATCTGGTCTGGTGCACAACATCACATACATTATAGAGCCTACCACAGAAGCGTAGGGTATAACTGACATGCGATCCCTTTCCAAATCAGTCTTGGGAGACATCTCTTTGGATAGGGTGATTCCGTAACAAGCCGATAAATTACCGCACTTAGAATCTTTCATACTGAATCTTTTCAGTATAGTGTTGATATACCTGGACTGCGAAAGTCCCAACATCCTCTTAGATCTATCACGATAGATCTGGATCCCCAGAATGTAAGAGGCATCACCCAGGTCTTTCATGGAGAACCTGTGTGACAAGAATCCTTTGACAGATTGTAGCATAGGAATGTCATTTCCTATTAATAGAATGTCATCCACGTACAAGACGAGGAATACGATAGTTCGTGCTACAATTTTACTATATATACATGGTTCATCTGGATTTTTGATAAAGTCATATTCTTTGACCGTTTTATCAAAACAGATGTTCCAACTCCGCGATGCCTGCTTTAGTCCATAAATGGACTTAAGCAACTTGCACACTTTCCCGCTGCTCCCACTCTGATTGAAACCTTCTGGCTGATCCATATAGACGCACTCTTCTAAATTACCATTTAGAAAAGCCGTCTTTACGTCCGTCTGCTAGATCTCATAATCATGGAAGGCGGCAATGGCAAGAAGGATCCGAATGGATTTGAGCATAGCCACTGGAGAAAAAGTTTCGTCATAGTCCAAACCAGGTCTTTGATGAAAACCCTTTGCAATAAGTCTAGCCTTATAGATTTCCACATGTCCATCTACACCAATCTTTTTCTTGAAGATCCATTTGCATCCTATGGGTTTTACCCTACCTGGAGCAAAGTCCAAAGTCCATACTTTGTTGGTGTACATGGACTCCATCTCGGCCCGCATTGCATCCAGCCATCTTACCGAGTCGCCGCTCTGGATGGCCTGCTGGAAGCTAGTAGGTTCATCATTATCAATGACGCAATCCTCTTTATCCCCATCTATGAGAAAACCGTAGTATCTCTCAGGCGGATGAGACGGCCTACTACGCCTGCGGAGGTGTGCGGGAATGTCCTGTTCTTCTTGAACTACTGGTTCTACCAAACTTTCAGTAGTAGTTTGCGGTTCTGGAATTTCTTCCAGTTCTATTTCGCTCCTACTTGTTTCCTTTTCTAAAAACTGCTTGTTCCCCTCCAAACGGCGGCCCGGACTTCGCGTCCGTGGCCTGAGGTTCGGGGCAGATGCTATTTGGTTTGATCCGTCCACCTCTCCGAAGATGCCAAGTTGATTTATGGCACCTTGTATCGGAGGTTTAGACGGATGCGGCCGATGTAGCAGACTTCGTCAGATTCCCCCTCAGGGTGAGGGGTTTTTGATTGTGGGGACGCTCTTCTCTGCAGGCGCAAGCCCCTGCAGTTAATTACGCTACCGCGTCGCGGTAACAACTTTCTCCTTCTCCAGAATTTCACTTCGTGTCGTGTGTGTTTGTTTTGTTTGTGATTGCCCGTGGACGGAGACTGAGTAATGCCGTCGCCCGTAGGGCGTGGATTAGTCCAAATCCGCATTTACTTAGATTTGGGTTTGGTGTTTTTTGGTTTAAGGATGCATTAGTCGCGTTGCGGCTAAGATCAACTTAAACGTTCGTTAAGGATACGTTAGTCCTGTTTTAGACTAAGATCGACCTGACGTAGTGATTGATTTAATTATCTGGCCGTCGGGACTCGTCACCTCTCTGACGTCGTTGAGGGATTACAACGTCAGAGGAGTTCAGAGATGTACCCTTGCACCAAAGTTGATTCGGAGTTTTATTGTTTATTTAAAGATCTAAGGACACATTAACCGTATTTGGGGCTAAGATCAACTTAGACGGGACCGTTTAGATCCGACAAAAGAGCGTTCGGGCTCGATTGCGCTAGTTTAAGGACGTGGCGGTCCATCGCCAGTTTTAAGGATGTGGTGGTCCATTATTAGTTTATGGACGTTTCGGTCCGTCGCTGTTGGGGTAAAAATTTACACCCCCGTTGACCGAGTCAAAGTCAAGGTCAACCCCAAGCCAGGTGGGCCCAAGCCCAAGTCAAGCGGGCCCATGCCCAAGTCGAGCCCGCGGCCAGCCTCCTCCATGCTAAAATATAGATCATGTAATAAATAATTTTTATGTAATTTTTTATACATGAATGTATGCAAAATGGGCATAAAGCCAATATTTTGTAAGCCCATGGCTTATGTGCAAAAATGAAATGGCACATGAGCCATGGGATGGCTAAAATGCCATTTTTGTAAAGCCCAAGGGGCTATATGTAAATATGTAAGCCTATAAAAGGCAACATGATGAATAAAAAAAAAGAACACTTTTTCATTCCAAAAAAAATATAGATCTGAGATCTTTTCTCCTTCCTCAAGGTTCCAAAACCTTCTCCTTTCTCTTGAATTAAATCAAGAGTTTTACTCTTCCTTTTTCAAAACTAAATAGTTTTCCACCACAAAACCCATTAAGGGGAACCCAGATCTGCCATCAGATCTCAAAAAGGAGAGATTTTGATATCTCACATCCCTTGATCTTCAAGATCCGGCCAAACAACAGGAGGAAGAAGAAGAACATCTTTCACTAACCCCCCCAAAAAAGAGAAAAAAACACTCAGGAGTCCAACTCCTCTTTGATTTCTCTTCAGAGAAATCTTTTTAGGCTAAAAGCCTCTTGTCCTTTCCGGCGCGCAGCGCAAGTGCGCAAAGCGCCAGCGTGCCGACACGTGGCGCGCGCTTGCGCAAGTGCGCAAAGCGCCCGCGTGCCGACACGTGGCGCGCTTGCGCAAGTGCGCAAAGCGCCCGCGTGCCGACACGTGGCGCGCGCGCTTGCGCACCTGCGCGCTTGCGCAAGTGCGCAAAGCGCCCGCGTGACGACACGTGGCGCGCTTGCGCAAGTGCGCAAAGCGCCCGCGTGACGAAACGTGGCGCGCGCGCTTGCGCAAGTGCGCAAGTGCGCAAAGCACCCGCGTGCCGACACGTGGCGCGCGCGCGCTTGCGCACCTGCGCGCAGCGCTCTTGCGCAAAACGCCCACGTGTCGACACGTGGCGCGCGCGCCTGGGCGCACAGCACCTTAGCGCACAGCGCTCTAGGCGCTGGCCCCACGCATCCTTTGGATGTCTTTTTCCCCTTTACTTATATATATATGTATATATGTATATATGCATACATATTTACATACACGTACTCCACGACACTGTCCCTGTTAGAAAAAAATTTCTAACGGGGCGCTGCCCCGCACCCCGCAAGGGGGCTGCTAGCCCCCTTGACCCCCAGCCCGCTATCCGGGTAGCAGGACCCCCGTAAAAAACTCTGCGTGGCTCCCGATATATCCAAAACCCCCTTTCAAAACACACGTACACTGCACATTGAGTTCGCATGACCAGTTTAACCCGTTAATCGGAGGTTCCCTCGCCCCAAAGGCGATGGGTAATTAACGGCAGCTTAGTCCGCGGCTGCCGGAGATTCGGATCCCCACAATCATTAAACCCCGGCCTACCCTAGGCCGGGGGAATCTGTAGTACGCCTGACAAGCGCGCGCGTATTCCCATCTCACTGGGGTGACGAAAAACACCCTACAGCTTCTGGCACGCCCGGTGGGACCAATCTCTCCTCCCATATTTCGGGTTAAGCGTTCATGCGAACTCAATCAATATACATACCTGTATTTATACTAAAAATAATGCTTTTTCATGCAGATTTTTAAGCAATCACCTTCCGACGATGTCTTCGATGATGAACTCAGCTCCCGTCTCCTACACGATGAGGATAGACTCTAGGACGGTCCTTCCGGCCAGTCTCGGGCGACAATGGGAGGAGCCGCTGCTACCATTCGGCTCTATTATGTTCATGCCAGTTGGCGCCATCCCAGCTCCTCAAGCCTCGGTGGCAGACAAACCGGTCTCGAAAGGCAGGAGACCAAATGTGGTGATCTCAAGGGCGCCCCAACCCAAACGCAAGTCGGTGTCTGAACGACTTTCCTTGGCCCCAGCTGGGGGCAAGTCCATCAACACCAACAAAGCTACAACGCGTCCCGAGCAAGCTCCAGCGGCGCCCCTGAAAAATGCTCGATCGGGTGTCTTCTCTAAGCTCCCCGCTGATCAACTCACAATGGCTTCCCGGGTAGCGGATGCCCGCCAAGCCTTCAAAATCGAGAAGCTGAGGGAGAAAAGGCTCAGATATAGAGCCAACAAAAGGGCTAGGGCTCCTGCCAGGCTAAACCTCATGAGGTTCGAAGAACAGGGTTACCCCGCCAAAGATGAGGGGATGGCTGAATGTGTTATCCATACTGTCTACGTGGTGGGCACGCGCAGCAAGAGCAAGGACGGGGTCACCACATCTCAAACCCAATCTGGCTTGAATGTGGTGGCCGCTTCCCAAGAACAGCCGCCTCCGCTGGATGACGAAAACCCTCTCGATGAGGCTGATAAGCAAAGAGAGCCCTCAATTCATGAGGAGTCAGGCTCGGAAAGCGAAGATGAGCCAACTTTCCGTCCTAAGACCGCAGAGCAACAACTTCTCCAAGAGCTCCAAAAACAGCTCAGAAGCAAAGATAAGGAGATGGCCAAGCTCTACTCAAAGATCGACGACTTGACAAATGTCGTCTTACGGCTTACGGCCCAACTTGCCTCTCAGCCGCCCAATCAAGCACAGGGTTCAGCTCATGAACCGGGAAACGGTGTCCCGAGACAGCCGACGCCCGTTCCCTCAAATCCAAAAGTGGGCGGACCGCATGAAAATCAATCGCATCCTATCTCAGCAAATGTCTTGGCTACCGATGACAGTAGCCCGCTAACTCAAGTTCAAATTATGGATTTGGTTGCCAGCAAAGTCAAAACACTGGTAGCCGAAGCTGAAGCGCAAAAAGATGTTAACAGTAGCGGGAGACCATATCCTGCTCAATATGATCTGGTAGAATTTCCTAGCGGCTATGTCATCCCTAAATTCGGAAGATTCGATGGGACGGGAAATGCGAATCAGCATATCGCCCACTTCAAAGCCTCATGCGGAAATACTGGGGGCAATGATGCGCTTCTCCTCCGCCAGTTCGTTAATAGCTTGACCGATGTTGCTTTCGACTGGTACGCGAGTATACCGGATGGCTCCGTCACAACTTTTGTCCAAATGGAGTCTCTGTTTCGGCAGAGGTTCATGAGCGTCAGCGATAAGATTACCATTGCCGAGCTCGTAAGGACCAAGCCCAAGAGCGACGAAAGCAGCACGGATTTTATAACCCGATGGCGCAATCTCTCCGTCAAATGCGAACCGCCGATAGAGCAGGACCAATCTGTCAGTCTCCTCGTCGGAAATCTCAACAATTGGATGGCCCCGTTTTTATGCACCGCGGGTCTCAAAACATTCCAAGAGCTGACCAGGAAAGTCCAGATGCTGGAGCGCTCGAAACAGGAGTCCTCCTCGGATTCTCAAAATAACAATAGGTCCTGGAGAAACCGGAAGGACGATAATCGCAAAGGCGGAAACTCCGATTATTCTGAATCTTTCAACACTTCGGCTAACCGAAATAAGCAAGGGATGAGCGGATCTAGCGCCAACCAGCCTCGGAAGCCAATGTTCGGAGAGGGAGGAGAATCTCCACTGAAAGAGAAGCTGGATAAGGTCTATTCCTTCAGAAGGGACAAAATCCGTAAAATATTCAAAGACGCCCTGAAGAACGGTCTACAACTGCCAGAGTCAAAAAGACCGCAGGAAGCGAATAGGACCGACGACCCCAAATACTGCCCCTATCACAGAGTGATAGGTCATGCCATTGAGGACTGCTTCGTCTTCAAAAATTGGGTCGAAAAGCAATACAAGGCAGGAGAAATAGAACTGTCCAAAGGCGTGTTAACAAACAGTCAAGTTGCAACCGCCAATTTCATACAAACGGAGACCGAAGTTCTTCGTGAAACCGATTCTCTCAGGCATCTGCCTTTCTCTGAGAACAATCGACCACCACGTCATTAAACTGGGAACAGTCGACCTCTAAGTCGTTAAACTGGGAATGTAAAAAAAAAAAAAAAAAATGTAAACAAAAAAATGTGTAAATAAAAGAAAAAATAAAGAAAAGCCGAAATGATGGGGCAACTCGCAATAAAAATCAGCGAGTAAAAATGAAAATGAAAATGAAAATAAAAGCCGAAATGATGGGGTAACCGCGAATAAATAGCCGAAATGATAGGGCAATCGCGACCTTCGCGATAATAAAAGCTGAAATGATAGAGCAATCGCGGTAAAACAAAAAAAACAAAAACAAAAAAAGTGGCGAATGATGAGTCGCTCCTGGTACCATATTCCAGTGCAGCGATACAGACGCCAACCAAAATCCAGTTTCCCAAAATTCTTTCAGCCCTACGGCTAGTCCCCAAATTGACTGCCGTATACAATCCACGGGCTCAAATAATTCTCAGCATACCCATGCCCCACCGGAACCACCAGTTACGCGGCTGGTCTCCTCCTTTGGAATTATGCTTCATTGGAAAGACCCACTCATGTGTCCTCACGATGCATGAGGAGAACAAACCTTCGTGAGATCCTTACGACTCACCAAGGAAAAACACACTTAGGAGTCCTCACGACTCTTAAGGAGAAAATACACCTGCGGGATCCTTACGACTCGTAGGGAGAAAATGCTTTTATGGGACCCTCACGGCCCATAAAATTGAAAAGTCTTAGGTGATAGGGATCCAAACCTGTCTCCTAAGCCATCGCTCCCCAATCCCCAAGTGGCGAATGATGAGTCGCTCCTGGTACCATATTCCAGTGCAGCGATGCAGACGCCAACCAAATTCCAAATCCCAATCCCCAACGGCGAATGATGAGTCACTCCTGGTACCATATTCCAGTGTAGCGATGCAGACGCCAACCAAATTCCAAATCTCATACCAACGGCGAATGATGAGTCGCTCCTGGTACCATATTCCAGTGCAGCGATGCAGACGCCAACAAAGTCCTGAAATGTTTCTGGCCCTACGGTCTGGATCATACATCCTGCAAAACCGTATACAATCCACGGGCGTAAAACAATCCCAATCTCTCCCAAGTCCTCCCGGGGCAAATGATGAGTTGCTCCTGGCATCATTCCAGTGCAGCAATGCTGATGCCAAACAAAAACCAATCCCAAAATCCTCTCAGGACAAATGATGATTCGTTCCTGGTACCATATTCCAGTGTAGCGATGCTGATGTCAACCCAAATCAAATCAAAACAACCTCTACGGCGGAATCATGCTCCGTCCCAGAATTTACCCCGTGTCGAAATCATGCTTCGCCTCGGCGTATCTGCCTTCCCTGTCGAAATTATGCTTCGTCTCGGAACCAAGTCAACCAACAAGCTCTGCGCCGGAATCATGCTCCGTCTCAGAATATACCCCGTGTCGAAATCATGCTTCGCCTCGGAATATTTGCCTTCCCTGTCGAAATTATGCTTCGTCTCGGAACCAAGTCAGCCAACAAGCTCTGCGCCGGAATCATGCTCCGTCTCAGAATATACCCCGTGTCGAAATCATGCTTCGCCTCGGAATATTTGCCTTCCCTGTCGGAATTATGCGTCGGCTCGGAATCAACCAATGACCTCCTCGTCGGAATTATGCTCCGCCTCGGAATCAAGTCAACCAACAAGCTCTGCGCCGGAATCATGCTCCGTCTCAGAATGTACCCCGTGTCGCAATCATGCTTCGCCTCGGAGTATATGCCCTCCCCGTCGGAATTATGCTTCGCCCGGGAAGCAACCTCTGTATCGAAATTATGCTTCGGTCAGGATATCTGCCGCTCTTCGGAATGATGCTCCGAACCCTGGAATCATGCTCCGCTCATCGGAATGATGCTCCGATCCATGGAATCATGCTCCGCCCTTCGGAATGATGCTCCGATCCCCTGGAATCATGCTCCGCTCTTCGGAAAGATGTTCCGAACTCTGGAATCATGTTCCGCCCTTCGGAATGATGCTCCGATCCCCTGGAATCATGCTCCGCTCTTCGGAAAGATGTTCCGAACTCTGGAATCATGTTCCGCTCTTCGGAAAGATGCTCCGAACCCTGGAATTATGCTCCGATCATCGGAATAACGCTCCGATCTCCGGAATGATGCTCCGATCCCCTGGAATTATGCTCCGCAAATCGGAATGATGCTCCGACCCTGGAATTATGCTCCGCAAATCGGAATGATGCTCCGACCCTGGACTTATGCTCCGCGCTTCGGAATGATGCTCTGACATTGGAATTATGCTCCGCGAATCGGAATGATGCTCCGATCCTCGGGAATCATGCTCCCCGGGATGATGCTTCGCCTCCGGAATGATGTTCCACCTCGAAGTTCAGCTTCAAGATCCATCAATTTCATGCACACACTCAAATGTGCGGTGTGCATTTATTGATGGGGGGCACTTTGTTGGGGTAAAAATTTACACCCCCGTTGACCGAGTCAAAGTCAAGGTCAACCCCAAGCCAGGTGGGCCCAAGCCCAAGTCAAGCGGGCCCATGCCCAAGTCGAGCCCGCGGCCAGCCTCCTCCATGCTAAAATATAGATCATGTAATAAATAATTTTTATGTAATTTTTTATACATGAATGTATGCAAAATGGGCATAAAGCCAATATTTTGTAAGCCCATGGCTTATGTGCAAAAATGAAATGGCACATGAGCCATGGGATGGCTAAAATGCCATTTTTGTAAAGCCCAAGGGGCTATATGTAAATATGTAAGCCTATAAAAGGCAACATGATGAATAAAAAAAAAAGAACACTTTTTCATTCCAAAAAAAATATAGATCTGAGATCTTTTCTCCTTCCTCAAGGTTCCAAAACCTTCTCCTTTCTCTTGAATTAAATCAAGAGTTTTACTCTTCCTTTTTCAAAACTAAATAGTTTTCCACCACAAAACCCATTAAGGGGAACCCAGATCTGCCATCAGATCTCAAAAAGGAGAGATTTTGATATCTCACATCCCTTGATCTTCAAGATCCGGCCAAACAACAGGAGGAAGAAGAAGAACATCTTTCACTAACCCCCCCAAAAAAGAGAAAAAAACACTCAGGAGTCCAACTCCTCTTTGATTTCTCTTCAGAGAAATCTTTTTAGGCTAAAAGCCTCTTGTCCTTTCCGGCGCGCAGCGCAAGTGCGCAAAGCGCCAGCGTGCCGACACGTGGCGCTCGCTTGCGCAAGTGCGCAAAGCGCCCGCGTGCCGACACGTGGCGCGCTTGCGCAAGTGCGCAAAGCGCCCGCGTGCCGACACGTGGCGCGCGCGCTTGCGCACCTGCGCGCTTGCGCAAGTGCGCAAAGCGCCCGCGTGACGACACGTGGCGCGCTTGCGCAAGTGCGCAAAGCGCCCGCGTGACGAAACGTGGCGCGCGCGCTTGCGCAAGTGCGCAAGTGCGCAAAGCACCCGCGTGCCGACACGTGGCGCGCGCGCGCTTGCGCACCTGCGCGCAGCGCTCTTGCGCAAAACGCCCACGTGTCGACACGTGGCGCGCGCGCCTGGGCGCACAGCACCTTAGCGCACAGCGCTCTAGGCGCTGGCCCCACGCATCCTTTGGATGTCTTTTTCCCCTTTACTTATATATATATGTATATATGTATATATGCATACATATTTACATACACGTACTCCACGACACTGTCCCTGTTAGAAAAAAATTTCTAACGGGGCGCTGCCCCGCACCCCGCAAGGGGGCTGCTAGCCCCCTTGACCCCCAGCCCGCTATCCGGGTAGCAGGACCCCCGTAAAAAACTCTGCGTGGCTCCCGATATATCCAAAACCCCCTTTCAAAACACACGTACACTGCACATTGAGTTCGCATGACCAGTTTAACCCGTTAATCGGAGGTTCCCTCGCCCCAAAGGCGATGGGTAATTAACGGCAGCTTAGTCCGCGGCTGCCGGAGATTCGGATCCCCACAATCATTAAACCCCGGCCTACCCTAGGCCGGGGGAATCTGTAGTACGCCTGACAAGCGCGCGCGTATTCCCATCTCACTGGGGTGACGAAAAACACCCTACAGTCGCCAGTTTAAGGACGTAGTGGTCCATATTCCAGTTTAGGGACGTGGTGGTCTGATATTAGTTTAGGGACGTTTCGGTCCGATATTAGTTTAGGGACGTTTCGGTCCGATTAGATAAGTGGTCGTTGGGACCCGTCACCTCTTTGACGTCGTTGAGGAATTACAACGAGGGATGTCAAAGGAGTTCGGAGATGTACCTTAGGACCGGTCGTGAATTGGTTTAGGAGAGCCATTTTGCTCAATCAATTTAATTTAAGGACTTACAGCCAGGATTGGGTTAAGTCCAATTTTTTTATTTATTTTAGGCTCTGCCTGACTAAAAGAATCAATCCAAACAGGGCTCTGCCCCTTTATTATTTTGCAATTTGATTTGGGCCAGGCCCTTTAAAATAATGAGTTGCATTTGTGCAGAAACTCAAGAATTTTCCAAACAGGGCTCTGCCCTTTTATTATTTTGCAATTTGATTTGGGCCAGGCCCTTTTAAATAATGAGTTGCATTTATGCAGAAACTCAAGAATTTTCCAAACAGGGCTCTGCCCTTTTATTATTTTGCAATTTGATTTGGGCCAGGCCCTTTTAAATAATGAGTTGCATTTATGCAGAACCCCAAGAATTTTCCAGATTTAAGAACAAAAGTGCATAGCACTTTTGATCTAAATTTGGATCAAAGGAAAACAAGTTTTTTTTTCCCTTGTTTTCCCTGATTTCACAGAACCAAGGGTTCATATCAAGTGTAAGGCACTATTTATTTCTTTTTATTGAATTATTCACTTTTTAATCCTCTGTTCTTCAGAAGTTTTTACCTTTTTCTTTTTTGTGTTCTTGATTAATCTTCAAGAGTTCTTTCTCTTCTTTTTTTTTATGCCAGAAGTTGATTCTTGAAGTTGATCCTCTCGAATGAGGTCTGGGGTCTTATTTATAGTGCTCACAAATTTGTTGAATTTGTTAACAAGATCTTTTCTGAATAATTTTGGGAATTTTCCCACCATTGGATCTTTGATCCAAAGGCAGAAGAAAATCTTCTGGTTTTGGAAAGAACAGAAAAGATTCATTAAATTTTCATTCTGTTTCTGCGCAACTCCCCAATGAATGACACGTGTCGCGCAGTGGAAGGCTTGCGCAACAGTGCTTGCGCAACTGCGCAGACACGTGTCGCGCAGCTGTGCACTTGCGCAACAGTGTTTGCGCAACTGCGCAGACACGTGTCGCGCAGCGGTGCGCTTGCGCAACTGCGCAGACACGTGTCGCACTGTGGACCGCTTGCGCACTGCGCAACGCACGGAATTTGAAGCGTTGCTTCAAAAAAATTGAATTTTCAAAATTCAAATGAGCCTTGCTCAGATTGGGGGAACAAATGCCCCCCCACCGTTGTGCTTACGTGGCGCGACGTAAGCGCAACGGTGGCCAGATCCTAGCCGTTGGATCAGGGGGGTCAGTTGAAGGGGCGCAGGCGCCTATAAATAAGACCCTTGGTCTTTGGTAATTTTTTTCTTACCATCTTAAAGAATCAGAGCCTTGCTCTTGCTTAAAAATTTTCAGAGCCTTGCTCTTGATTTCTCTCAAGAACTTTCAAGTTCAGAACTTAGAATTTCTAGGTAAAAAAGTCAGATTAATTCAAATTAAACTTAATTGACAGAGCCTTGCTCTTGTAGATCTTGGATCTAAAGAAAACCCCTTTGGGGTTTCTTCAACAGAGCCTTGCTCTTGGGATCTTTGATCTAAAGAAAACCCCATTGGGTTTTTTCACCAGAGCCTTGCTCTCAAGATTTACAGAGGTCCTGTTCATGGGGTTTGACCCATGAACAGAGCTTTGCTCTTGGATGAACTGAAAAACTTTTTATAAGTTTTGATGGATTTTTCAAGATTTTTAAAAAAAAATTTCAATTCTTCCAAGTGTTGATGGATTTTTGGTTATTACCACAGAGCCATGCTCTTTTAAGGAATCTTGTTCCCCTGAGACCAGAGTTTGACAAATGTCACTCTGTGACAGAGCTTTGCTCTAAAAGAGGAGATTTTCTCTTTGTCTCTAGGGATTTCCCCACCAATGGGTGTATCCTATTGGGAACTTTTTATGAATTGACAGTCCCATCTAATGATGGGATTGTCTAATTAACTGATGCATATCATCTAGATTTTGTGGGTCCCCCTTTGGTCCCCTACCCACTGCATCACAGTGTGGAACAAGATTTTTATTATTACTTATTTTTTTATAATGCCAAGCGTTAGGCCACTAATGATGTATATTTTTTTGTCTTTCCACAGAAAACATGTCTGACGACTTGTCTTTTCCCTTCGTTCGCTCGGAAGGAGGGTTCCCCCATGCGCCAGTGGATCGGGTGGTGTTCGCTCTTATTAAAGATCATGATCCTGAGTGCAAAAAGCTCCATCTGTGGGGAAGGTGGTATAGCCAGATCATCCAAGGCCGTCGCAGTTTTAGTTCCGCCGCGCCCTCTGAGCCCATTGTCACGATTCCTTATGCGGACGAACCCCCGGTGAAGTATGCCGTGGAGGTTAAGAATTGGAATTCTGATGACCTCCTTCAGCCTGCAATCGGCGCCATCCCCGTGCAGCCGCCGCCGGCGATAGATATTTTGGGGAGGCGAATCTGTCAGGGCGAAGCACGCCCTTGGGGACAGGCTTATAACATTGGAATGATCCCACGACCCCCCGCCGGATATTTGCAGTGGGCCCGGTACATTCTATCGGTGAAGAGGACCCACCTAACGAAGATTGGTTTATACTCGGCTGTCTTCGTCTCGCTCTTCGAGTACCCCTCTCCTCCAACGTGGTGGATAAAGGCCTTCGTCGAACAATGGAATATCCCCACCCATACCTTCCTGATGGCGGATAAGGAAGTCTCTATCTCTTTGGAGGAACTTGCCGAAATTTCAGGTCTGCCAATGAGGGGGGAGCACTACGAGGAGTTGCTTCCTCCTGACGAGTACGTCTTTGCCACCAAGCAGCTGGTATTTGATTTAACCCCGGAGAATGCCATTCAGCATCAGCATCCAGGTTTGGTGAAGGTGTTGGAGATCTACGAGGAACTCCATTTGGAATCGGGAGACAAGGGCGTCAGTTTCGCAGCTTTCATGGCTCGCTTTATCCGCCCGGAGTTCTTATCAGAGCAGAGCGAGAAGTTCGCTCAGCTTGACGACCCCTTTGGTTTCGGTTTGGATCGCCGACCCGTATCGGAGAATAACCAGAAGGATTTCTATCTCCCCAATGTTGCCATCGTCGCTTTCTCGGAAATCGCCGTCGCCGGCATGGATGAGGAAACCTTCTTTATTGGGTTCTTGGGCTTGTGGTTATGCAACTTTGCGCTCCCTATGCACCCACGGTTCATGCGACCCTCTGTCTTTTACCCGGCACATCGGATGGTGGCCGGTCTGCAGTTGTCGGTAGGGATTGCTGGGTTAGCTTACCTTTACCATGGACTCAGCGTAGCGGCGGACGCCAATGATCCTGGGGCACAGCCTGCTAACTTCCCGATGCATTACTTTGTTTCTTGGATGGAGATGCACGTGCGAGGGGTGTTTGGCGCCCACAAGACTCCTCCATTCTTCGAGAAGTACAGACTCCCAAGAGTCATACGGTTAGTCGGGGCTTCAATTGTGTTTGCATCCCCGCGGGATTCTAGGGGACTCCTCCTGCGCCCACATTTGGTCGGAGCGACGACTTCTTTCGTGGATAAGGTTATCACCATAGGCTCGGAGACTACTAAGTCGGTGATGCCCCTACGTGACGAGTTTAAGGGCGGGGCTTCTGTACTGAAGGCTCGGGAAATCCTCCATCTCTACTCCATTCGGCCGGGCTACCTGGTGTTTCGGCAGAATGAGACGACTTTGTTTATGAGGTATAATCCGCATCGATTCGCCCAGCAATCAAGCTACAACCAGGGGATCCCGATGGAAGCCTTCTTGGAAACGCCCGTGGTTGGCCCAGCGGGGGTAAAGAATGCGATGCATCACTTTATACGGCTTAACACGGGTTCCTTTTTCTTCATTAGTGAACCCAGCTGTGTGCCTAAGATGCTTAATTCATATGTGGCCTGGTATGCGCACGCTATGGGCCCAATCATTTTAATGGAGAAACGCATGCTGGTCGACCGTAGGGGTGCGCCTCCTGGCGGTGATCGTAAGGCTCCCTTGCAGCCAAGGACCCAAGTCACCCTCCCGATAAAAGATGCCGGAGCTGACCGACCACGCGTGTTGGCCCCTCCGCGTGGATTGCCACTGTCTACTACGGTGGATGCACCAACGGCGCCCCGTGTTCCGACAAAGACGGTCAAAGTGGTATCGCCAGAGTCGGGGGCAGGAGCGGATATCGGGACTCGCCGCCCGAAAGTGACTGCCAAGCGCAAAGCTGGTCCGAGTGGATCTAAAGCTGGCGGACAGAAGAAGAAGAAGTCCGCCCTAACCCTCGATGCGATCCTCAGCTCAAAGCCTGCGGCTTCTCCTGCCGAGGTCATATGCGAGTACGGCAGCAATAAGGGCTTTGTGGTGGACCCTGCGGACACCAATTTGGCTGCCGCCATTGTAGCTTCGGAGCGATCGGCGAGGCTCGAAGCGATGCTAAGTAAACTCGCTGAGTCCGGTAATCATCAGACGCTTTATTTGTTATTTCATTGCACTTTGTATTATTACATTTAACTAACATTTGCTCCATTTTTAACAGGTGTCTCTACTGAAGAGGCTATCGCTGCCTCCCTGAAAACCTTCCAAGAGGAGGAGGAGAAGCGTGCCCTAGCAAGCGTCGGTATGTTTTATCCCTTTCTCTTTTATATGGAAAGTTCGTTGTCTTTTCATGATAGTCAACCTGACCTTCTCTTGTTTCTTTACAGGGGTTGTATTAATCGGCGCCAGGATCCTTTCCGAGCCCGTCACCGAAGCCTCGGCTCCGTCGAAGCTGCCGCAAGAGCCTCGGCTTGACGCAACGACGAGGGATGCTCTGAAAAATCTGGAGGCATCCCTCTATACGGATGAGGATGCTTCACTCAAGGAAGCTCTGATGGCATCCGTCTCAACGGCCCGAGAGGAGCGGAAGCGGTTGAGACGTGAAGCAAAGGCGCGGAAAGCTGCTTTGGCCACGGGAGCGGGCCCTAGCACCATTCCTCGCGCTAGTACTCCCTCCGAAGAGCCCCCTGTTGCCCTGTCTACTGCTCGTCGGCAAGTGGCGCGCGCGGTTCGGAGCGCCAATGATAAATCTGCTTCAGGTAGTACTCCTTTCAGAACCTTGTTGTACGAATTGTAAAGCCATTGGCTCATACATATCCCATCTCGCAGGGTCAAGTCCAACTGAGGGGGAGGCGGAGACGACCGTCGAACCCAGGGGAGCGGAGGAAGCGATACTTGCTGAACTCGAACCGACAGTGAGCAACGTTGTCGGGGTCATGGGGCCTGGAGCCGAGATTAAGGGACCTGCCGCGGAGAGGGTCATTGATGTCGCACCTGAAGTGGCGGCAGATGAGATGATTGTCTCAACCGAGCCGAAGGCGGTAGAGGGCGAGGTGCTTGAGGCTGGGGACCTCGCGGCGCCGATGGACGAGGCAGCTGCGACCGCCGATCCTGAGGGAGCAGCGGGTGAGGCGGCCATGATTCCTGAAGACGGGCTAGGCGCTCCTTCTCAGGAATCTGGCAATGTTCCTATCATAGCCCTCCCTGCCTATGGTCCCCCGCCGCGTGTAGAGCTTGCGAGCATAACAACGGTTCCCCTCGAGTCGGGTGATGAAGCTACAGGCGGTGGCCTTCCGTCAGTGGAGGAAGGGATTGCCTCGGTTTCTGCTGGCAGCTTGTCGGGTAAATTTTGAATGACCAATGTTCTTCGTTTATATATACCTCACAATCTCTTTTAACCAGTTTGTCTTTGTTTCAAATGCAGGTGCGGCTGGTGCCGATGCTCCATTGCCTGAAGGTACACCGTCAACTACTGTTTTGGCGGTGATCGCTCCTCAGCCTTCCCTTGTGCCATCGCGGGTGTCGGAAGGTATGAATTTACGACTTATGCATTGATCTTTTAACGTGTAGCTTATGAACTAACGTTATACTACTATGCTCTTTTCAGGAGTGTTCTTCGATCATCTATACCAAGTGCTGCTCCCACACTTCTCCTTCCCATCCGAGCTCGCTTCTCCCTCTAGTGGTACCGGTAAGTGTTGTCTTGATTTCTTTCGAGGGAATATAGGATCGTATCTGACTTTTCCTCTTCCTGATTGCAGTGCCTCGAATCGAAGGAGGGGACACCAGGCCTGCGCTGCCACCGGCGCCTCCAGCTTTGCCATCTGTTGCGACTGGTACAGCATATTCCTTTCCCTTTTTATATGATCTTTCACCGACTTTTCGAATTATTGTTTGACCATGTTTCGTTTTGCAGCTATTGTTCCAGCTCTGATCCCTTTTGAGTCTCACGTTCTCTCACCGGCGGGTCCTTTCTTGAGACGCCCGTCTTCAAAGGGTGCTGTGATGAGCCTGGGTATGCTGAGCGGGTACATCGAAGAGCTCAACATGGATGCCCTCCCTTCTGCCGTAGATTTCGCTGTGGATGTTAACCCAATGTTGGCGGCGCTCGTAACTTTTCATAACGAAGGCGTCGTCGAATTGTGGGTTAACCACTGCAGAGAGATCGAGGCTCGCCTGCATCGGTTGGAGTCGACGCGCCCTTCTCCCGAGGTTTTGGCCGTGAGCGCCCAACGGACAGCTTGGCTTGAGCAAAGTGTTTCTTATCTCCGCCATTTGGAGCAGGAGGCAGCTTTACGGCTAAAGGCGCATCGGGAATCTTCAAACGCGACCGCTTGCCTTCGTGCTGAAGTTAGGACGAATGCTGCTGAAGTGAAAGTCGTCTTTGAAGGTCTTCTCAAGCGTATATCTAGTGGGCTAGCGCTGAAGCGGAAGCTTGATGCCGCTGAGCGTGATGCCCGAGGCCAAGCAGCAGCTCAGCAGGTTGTTGGGGAAGAGCTCGCATCCTTCACACAGCAGCGGGCTCAAGTAGAGGCTGAACTGGCAGTGGTAGTTGATCATGAGAAGGCGTGGAAGGAAGTACGCGAGCAATTGATAGAGCTGTTTAAGAAGCTTCCTTCTCCCTGAATATTTTGTATCGTTCACACACCTGTGATTTGTATATAGCATATACGCCTTTTTTTTATTCTCTATACGATCCGCCTTGTATTTTGATTGAATTTATGAATAAAAACATATTCTTTCTTGCAATGCCTGGTACTATTTCTTCGCTTTTTCCCTTTTTGTTATGGTGTTTTCGATGAACCTGATCGGCGGGCAACTTAACTTCTCCGAGAGATAGCGATGGCTTAGGTTGCAGGTTCAGGTCTGCCGCCTAAGGCTTTTCAACTCTATGAGCCGTGAGGGTCTCATAGAGACTTTTCTCCCTACGGATCGAGAGGATCTCGTAAGTGGGTTTTCTCCTTAGGAATCGTGAGGATTCCCAAGTGTGGTTTTCTCTCATAAGTCGAAATGATCTTATAAGAGAATTTCTCCCTCTTACGAGTCGAGAGGGCTCGTAAGCGGTTGTTTCCCTCTTTGTCGAGAATCGACTTCAGAGAGTGAGACCCGTGAATAGTATGCAAGAGACCATTTAGGATTGACTTGCAGGGTCCCATTGCCCTCTTACGAGTCGAGAGGGCTCGTAAGCGGTTGTTTCCCTCTTTGTCGAGAATCGACTTCAGAGAGTGAGACCCGTGAATAGTATGCAAGAGACCATTTAGGATTGACTTGCAGGGTCCCATTGCCCTCTTACGAGTCGAGAGGGCTCGTAAGCGGTTGTTTCCCTCTTTGTCGAGAATCGACTTCAGAGAGTGAGACCCGTGAATAGTATGCAAGAGACCGTTTTGGGCCAACTCGCAGGGTCCCAATGGTTAGGAAATAGGCTTCTTTTATGCCCACTGCCTAAGGCTTTATCTCACGAGTCGAGCCGCCTCGACAATTTTTCACAAGTCGGGACGAATCGAACGTTTCTCGCAAGAACATCTTAACGTCGCATTTAACCTCTGCTCTTTACGACAGAAGCCCGTTAAGGTTGGTGGTACTTAGGGTTTTGGCCATCGTACCGTCGCATAAGCTGATATAGTCCTCGATAGGCAATCGTGCTGTTCGAGTAGCCCTGCGACTGCCGTGTCTCTGATCCCTTCGGGGGCTGGACATGACGTCTTCAAGCAATCCTCCTTAGCAGTTTGACCGTCGGAAGAGCAAGCGCTAGGAATTTTCCATGCCGCTTTTTACTTGAGGTTAGGTTCATTTTGGAGAGCCCCGATGAGTCATAACCACTCCGCGCTGGTGTGGGATGATCTCCGATAGTCTTTCAGGCTTTATATGACTTGCCGTTAAGACCCTGAAGCTAGGAATTTGGCCTTTGCTTCGTTTGCTGGCATTGCGTCCTCTGTATCGAGACGAATGTCATGGTGGGAACTAGGGATTTTGCCGTGGCTCCGTTTGTTTGATGACGTTGCGTCTGCTGTGTCGAGACGAACGTTGGGGCGACATCTCATCTACTGTATCGAGACGGACGTCAAGGTTGTCTCTAGGTTACTGGTGAACTGCCGAGGTTTGGAACTAGGGATTTTGCCGTGGCTCCATTCGTTTAATGACGTTGCGCCTGCTGTGTCGAGACGAACGTTGGGGTGACATCTCGTCTGCTGTATCGAGACGATCGTCGAGGTGGTGACCACTCCGCGCTGGTGTGAGATGATCTCGTCTGCTGTATCGAGACGGACGTCGAGGTTGTCTCTAGGTTGCTGGTGAACCGCCGAGGTTTGGAACTAGGGATTTTGCCGTGGCTCCATTCGTTTAATGACGTTGCGCCTACTGTGTCGAGACGAACGTTGGGGTGACATCTCGTCTACTGTATCGAGACGGACGTCGAGGTTGTCTCTAGGTTGCTGGTGAACCGCCGAGGTTTGGAACTAGGGATTTTGCCGTGGCTCCATTCGTTTAATGACGTTGCGCCTGCTGTGTCGAGACGAACGTTGGGGTGACATCTCGTCTACTGTATCGAGACGGACGTCGAGGTTGTCTCTAGGTTGCTGGTGAAACGCCGAGGTTTGGAACTAGGGATTTTGCCGTGGCTCCATTCGTTTAATGACGTTGCGCCTGCTGTGTCGAGACGAACGTTGGGGTGACATTTCGTCTGCTGTATCGAGACGAACGTCAAGGTGGTGACCACTCTGTGCTGGTGCGAGATGATCTCCGATTGTCTTTCCGGTTTTATGTGAGTTACCGTAAAGACGTTGAAGCTAGGAATGTGGCCTTCGCTTCATTTGCTTTGTCATGTCTGAATCCCTGCTGGAGGAAGAACGCTGAGGTTGACATTTCGTCTGCTGTATCGAGACGAACGTCAAGGTGGTGACCACTCTGTGCTGGTGCGAGATGATCTCCGATTGTCTTTCCGGTTTTATGTGAGTTACCGTAAAGACGTTGAAGCTAGGAATGTGGCCTTCGCTTCATTTGCTTTGTCATGTCTGAATCCCTGCTGGAGGAAGAACGCTGAGGTTGACATTTCGTTTGCTGTATCGAGACGAACGTCAAGGTGGTGACCACTCTGTGCTGGTGCGAGATGATCTCCGATTGTCTTTCCGGTTTTATGTGAGTTACCGTAAATACGTTGAAGCTAGGAATGTGGCCTTCGCTTCATTTGCTTTGTCATGTCTGAATCCCTGCTGGAGGAAGAACGCTGAGGTTGACATTTCGTCTACTGTATCGAGCCGAACGTCAAGGAGGTGACCACTTCATGTGAGATGGTCTCCGATTGTCTTTCCGGTTTTATATGAGTTACCGTAAAGACGTTGAAGCTAAGAATGTGGCCTTCGCTTCGTTTGCTTACACTGCGTCTGGTGTATTGAGACGAATGCTGAGGTGGAGCTGGGATTTTGCCATCACTCCGCTTTGTTTCGACCATGGGGTCTTTTGTTAACTTTGCATGTACACCCCGCTAGGCTGCGAAGGAACGCCGTTGTTGACATTGCGTCTGTTGTAACGAGACGAATGCTAAGGTGGAGTTGGGATTTTGCCGTTACTCCGCTTTGTTTCGACCGTGAGGTCTTTTGTTGACGTTGCATCTGCCTCCAGCTAGACTGCGGAGGAACGCTGTTGTTGACATTGCGTCTACTGTATTGAGACGAATGCTGAGGTGAAGCTGGGATTTTGCCATCGCTCCGCTTGATGGTGTAACATCTGTGTCCTGTTGGAATGAGGAGGCACACCGTTGTTGGTCTCCAGGCTGTAGACGTGGCCATTGAGATTTGGAACTATGGACTTTGTCATGGTTCCGTTTCGTTGCGATTCCGAGGTCAGTTGTTGACGTCATGTCTGCATCTAGTTGGAGTGAGGAGAAACGCCGTTGGTGATCTTTAAGTTGTCGATATTGACGTCGAGACCCTGAAGTTAGGGACCTTCCTTTGCTTCATTTGTTGACATCGTGTCTGTAATATTGCGACAAATGTCGAGATTGTCTCTAGGTTGTCTATGAACCGTCGAGATTTGGCTTCGCTTTCTGATGGAGCCTGTTGGGAAGGTATGGTTCCCTCTTTGTTTGTGCCCCTGGATTGTATACAGGGATCGATGTGATCTCACCTGTAGGGCAAAAAATTTCATTCTTTCATTTTTTTTATTCTTCCCGCAATGCTCTATCATTTCAGCTTTTTATATCGCGAAAATCGCGATTGCCCAATCATTTCGGCTATTTATTTTATTTTTACTCGCTGTTTTTTTTATTGCGAGTTGCCCAATCATTTCGGCTATTTCGTATGCATACATTTTTACTTGCTGATTTTGTTTGTAAGTTGCCCCATCATTTCGGCTATTTCGTATGCATTTTTTTTTTGGCTCGCTGATTTTTTTTTTGCGAGTAGGGGATTTGGGATCTGATACCAATCTTGGCATCAGCATCGCTGCGACTGGGATATTGCCAGGAGCGAATCATCATTTGCCGTGAAAGGACTTGGAATTTGATACCGGTTTAGGCATCAGCATCGCTGCAACTGGGATATTGCCAGGAGCGAATCATCATTTGCCGTGAAAGGACTTGGAATTTGATACCGATTTAGGCATCAGCATCGCTGCAACTGGGATATTGCCAGGAGCGAATCATCATTTGCCATGAAAGGACTTGGAATTTGATACCGATTTAGGCATCAGCATCGCTACGACTGGAATATTGCCAGGGACGAATCATCATTTGCCTCTGTCAATCCCGAACAAAGGTGGCTTAGTAAACAGGATTAAGGGTCCTGTCGGCTAAGGCTTTTGACTTCATGAGCCGTAAGGGTCTCACAAAGGTATTTCTCCCTACAAGTCGTGAGGATCTTGTAGGTATGTTTTCTCCTTGGGAATCGTGAGAATTCCTAAGTGCATGTTCTCTTGTAAGTCGTAAGGATCTTACAAAAGGGTTTTCTCCTTATAAGTCGAGAGGACTTACAAGTGTTGTTTGCTGTACAAGCATATCCCTAGTCACGGATGGGACTTTGTTAGGGAAATATTTATTCGTGCCCGTGGATTGTATACAAGGGTCATTATGAGCCGCTTGTAGGGTAATATCGAAGGTTGTGGGGGTTGCTTAAGAACAGGTTAAGGTTTCTGCAACTTAAGACTTTCAAATCTTATGAGCTGTAAGGGTCCCACAAGAGAGTTCTCCTTACGAGTCGTGAGGATCTCGCAAGTGTATTTTCTCCTTAGGAATCGTGGGGATCCCTAAGTGTGTTGTTCCTTTGTGAGTCGTAAGGATCTCACGCAGGTGGTTTCTCCTTACAGGGTCGAAAGGACCCTATAATTGTTTCTTAACGAGGTTGCGCCCTTTCAGGTTTTCATAAACACTCGCCGGTAGCCCTGCTGTTTTTACTCACGGAGCCCTTTCGGGTTTTCATCCGTGCCCATTTTGCTTGTGGACATACCGTTTTTTTTTCTTTTTTTTCTTTTTTTCTTTTTCTTTTTTTTCTTTTTTTCTTTTTTTGTTTTTTTTTTAAAACGAGGTCGCGCCCTTTCGGGTTTTCACGAACACTCGCCGGTAGCCCTGCTGTTTTTACTCACGGAGCCCCTTCGGGTTTTCATCCGTGCCCATTTTGCTTGTGGACATACCGTTTTTTTTTATATATATTTTTTTAACGTCAGCCTGAAGATGCTGCGGGTTGGGAGTAGTTTAACGACGTTTCGGTCATTTGCAAGTTTTAGGACATTGCGGTCCATCATTAGTTTAAGGACATCTCGGTCCGTTGTTAGTTTAAGGACGTTTCGGTCCGTTATCCAGTTTTAGGACGTAGTGGTCCGTTAGGCTTTCTCTATGAATGAGCATGATGCCCCCGGCGTGTCCATATTTTTCGGAGCATGCGGTTGTGGCGGGTTCACCTTCCAAATTTCGGACAACGGGAATTTGCCCTGTTGGTATTGGTCTTCAACCCAGTTCTTGAAGACGTAGCAATCCTCGATCAGATGACCTACCGTTTGGTGGTAAGGGCAATAATTAGGATTATTAATATCGCCTGGCCGCAACGGACGTTTTGGATTCGGCAGATTGATGAGTCTGTTGCGTACTGCAAGCTCGAACAATCCCCTTGTTTTATCTTGCGGAAACGAGTAAGGACGTTTCAACTTTTCCTGGAGGGATTGCCGCTTGTTGCTTTGGCAAGCAACCGGTCTAGGGTCACCTGATTGTTGTTGATCGCTGGCAACGAGGGCCTTTTTTCCTTTTCCTTTATTCTTTTTGCTCGGTCCCTTGTTTACGGGGCCGAGATTTTTTTCGAATAGCGTGCGATTACATGGCTGAACGTTCTCGCAGCTTCTCAATTCCTTTATTTTCGAAATAGATTCCCCGAGGGAAAAGTTGGGGATAGCTTCTTCGTCAGAGTCGCTTCCAAAGGTGATAATTTGTGATCCCTTGAAGTCGGCTATATGACAGTCGGCGGTGGCTCTTTTGCGCTCATCTATCGCATTTTTTCGATGTCCACAAGCTTCACACTTTGTCCTGTCGAAGTGTCGCTTTTGAGCGACATACCCTTGCCACCAACAGTTAAAGGATTCGCAGTCTTCGGTAGGATGTATGATCTTCTGATGATATAAACAGAAGTTAGGGTGCATCTCTATCTCAGAGAAAGGATTTTCTTCGGAGGGCGGTAGCTTCATTCCTACTGATAGAGCTTTGGCGAACCGTTTCCTCGTCTTGAATTTGTTTTTACCCGCAGTGTATGGCTTTTGATTTGACGGGAATACCTTGGTTCTTTCCAGTATGGCCATTTCATGCTCTTGATTGGCTTTTTCTTTCAGACGAATTTCATTTAGGAAGGCATCGATCAACTTGTCTGACGGCCGCGGAATTTCTGTTTCAGGGTCCGCCGTTGATTTCTCAGCGCAAGGATCCTCCTCATCATCCGTCAGTGAATGAGAAATCACATGACAAGTCGCTACGTAATCTTCGGATTCATCCGATAAGTTTTCTCCATCGTTTTCATCCTCGACGAAAGAACAAGTTGCCCCCGGCGTGTCCGTCTTCTTTGGAGAGTGCGGCTGTGGGGGGTTTACCTTCCAGCTTTCAGACAGCGTGAACTTGCCTTGCAGGTATTGATCATCGATCCATCCCTTAAAGACGAAACAATCCTCAATCGGGTGACTTACCGTTTGGTGGTAAGGGCAATAATTGGGATTATTAAGGTCGCCTGGCTGCAACGGACGTTTTGGATTCGGCAGATTAATGAGTCTGTTGCGCACTGCCAGCTCGAACAGTCTTCTCGTTTTATTCTGAGGAAACGAGTAATGACGTCCTAGCCTCTCTTCGAGGGATAGGCGTGGACGCACGTTGTTTTGGCGAGCGACCGGCTTTGAGTTGCTCGACTGTTGCTGAGCGTTGGCGACGATGATCGCTTTTCCTTTCTCATTTCGGGGATCGGGTCTTGGAGGAGACGGTCTATGGCCTATCTGGTCCATTTGGGCTAATTTGTCGATCAAGGCCTGGAAGGTGGTCGGCCTGAAGAACATCATGAATTGCGAGATGGTCGCCTGCGGATCGAGAGTGCCCACAAACATGCCTACCGCAGGTGCCTCTTTTATGCGTTGTTCGCATTTCGACCATAGGTTTCGCCATCGTGTTGCGTATTGGACCCACGTTTCGCCGGGCCTTATCCTGGCATTTATCAGTGCTGTAATCGGGGTGCGTTCACTAGCACTCGCGAATCTCTGTGTAAACAGGAGCTCCATCTCTGCAAATGTTTTGCCAGAGTCGTTAGGTAGCTCCGAATACCATTCAAAGGCTGTTTCTGCTAAGCTGCCGACGAATTGACGTAGCAACAATTTGTCATCGCCTCCAGTATTGCCGCATAAGGCCCTGAATTGAGCGACATGCTGATGCGGATTCCCTGTCCCTTTATATACGTGGAATTTAGGGATCGTATATCCTGGCGGGTAATTGATTTGGTCATACCAGCTCGGATACGGTCGTCCGGTTCTAACAGTTTACCCAGCCGCTTCATTCGCCTGATGAACCCGGATCTGCTGAGCTATATATTCGTCTAGGTCGACTTTGGAGATTGCCTCCTCCTTAGCTGTTGATAGAGCCGGCGGAGGTTTTGACGTTTCTCCCCTGTCGTCTTCAAGGACGATCGGAGGATCTTCAGCAGGAGGGTCCGGCTGTAACATCATCCCTACCATATCTTGGAAGAGGAGCGCCATCTGTTTTATGTTAGCCGCTTGCTCTGCAGCTTCTTTGTCCCTCTTTTCGAGGACTCTGCGTAAAAAGTCAGCGTCGGTTTCTTGTTCTTGACGCTCATCCGAAGACGTTTCAGAGCTTTCTTTTGGCTCAGTGAGTGCAGCCATTGTAGTCATCATTTCCTGAAGCTTTTGTTGTTGCTCCTGGGCTTTCGTCACGGATCGGGTGAGCGGTCGGTGGCCCGTTGAAGTGCGGCTTTCCTCCTTTCCAGAAGCCATATAAACAGTGTGCACCACCATGCCCCCAGATTTGGGGCGTTTGTGTTCAGCGCTTTTATGCTTCGCCATGTTCACAGGGGCTTTTTGTGGCCTCCTTTTTTGAGTGATTGGAGTTAAGGGAGCCGTTGTAGTGGGCACCCAAGTAGCTTTTGCTTTTTGTGGTTTGACAGAGTAATCCTTCCTCTGCCGAACCTTCATCTTTTTCTGTCGTCGTAGGCAGTCTTGATCGATCACCGACTCTTGGACCTGTCGCCAGACTTTGTAAATTTTAGAGGACAGCCGTTGAGAGGGCTGCTCTAACTTCTTCTCTGGAGTATTCTCCACAGGTGAAGGAGTTCGTTTCAACATCGCGGTAGGAGAATTTCTGCGCACCTTGTTGAGCAGTTCAAAGCTGTTCTTGGTTGGAACAGCAGTATCGATTCTCACCATCGGAGCTGACGGAGTTATCCCAGAGGGGGAGTTGCCCCCAGCCTTCCTTACCCGACGCCAGTGGCGACGTCGAGCGTGTCGTGCTGATGGAGTTGTTTCAGCTATAGGGGTAACCTCCTCATGCCCCCTGTGTTGGTCAGAATATGCTGGTACCAGCCTTTTAAAGATCGACGTCCGTTGAACGGGGACGGCCAACTTGTTAGAAGCGGACTTCTGAACATGGGAAGCAACCTTGGTGATTTTACCAGAAACGGGAGTTGGAATGGCTATCCGTTTCGGATAACGCCTTCTGGTATGGCAGGCTTCTTCATGAGCCTGTTAGAGCTCTGGCCTAGTCCGTTAAAAACTGAAGCAGTGGAGTTGGACGACCCGTTGAGAGGGGTCGCGGCAGTAGTAAGTCGATCGAAGACCGACTTCTTTGGAGCTTCTTGCAATGTCATTGGGGCGTTGAAGCTCATTGGTGGGAGCATGGTCCCAAAAAATAGTCCAGTGGTGGCTTGAGCCATCTGCTCCACCGGCATTTTGAAAAGGGAGGCCGCTTGGGGCCCATAAGACACTCCTCCAGCAATGACGGAGCGAGAGTTATCGCTGCGGGCGGTGCAGTTCGAAGCCATCGATTTTCTGTTTTCTGCATAAAGCAAGACACCAAATCTTAGTACCTTGAATCCACAGGCAATCACAGCAAACCGCGATTTGTTCGCGAACACGACACACGAAGTGTGGAGTGGAAAGAGGAAGAGGTCCCACCGGACGTGCCAGAATCTGTTCCCCTCCGAACGGCGGCCCGGACTTCGCGTCCATGGCCTGAGGTTCGGGGCAGATGCTATTTGGTTTGATCCGTCCACCTCTCCGAAGATGCCAAGTTGATTTATGGCACCTTGTATCGGAGGTTTAGACGGATGCGGCCGATGTAGCAGACTTCGTCAGATTCCCCCTCAGGGTGAGGGGTTTTTGATTGTGGGGACGCTCTTCCCTGCAGGCGCAAGCCCCTGCAGTTAATTACGCTACCGCGTCGCGGTAACAACTTTCTCCTTCTCCAGAATTTCACTTCGTGTCGTGTGTGTTTGTTTTGTTTGTGATTGCTCGTGGATTGTATACGGAGACTGAGTAATGCCGTCGCCCGTAGGGCGTGGATTAGTCCAAATCCGCATTTACTTAGATTTGGGTTTGGTGTTTTTTGGTTTAAGGATGCATTAGTCGCGTTGCGGCTAAGATCAACTTAAACGTTCGTTAAGGATACGTTAGTCCTGTTTTAGACTAAGATCGACCTGACGTAGTGATTGATTTAATTATCTGGCCGTCGGGACTCGTCACCTCTCTGACGTCGTTGAGGGATTACAACGTCAGAGGAGTTCAGAGATGTACCCTTGCACCAAAGTTGATTCGGAGTTTTATTGTTTATTTAAAGATCTAAGGACACATTAACCGTATTTGGGGCTAAGATCAACTTAGACGGGACCGTTTAGATCCGACAAAAGAGCGTTCGGGCTCGATTGCGCTAGTTTAAGGACGTGGCGGTCCATCGCCAGTTTTAAGGACGTGGTGGTCCATTATTAGTTTATGGACGTTTCGGTCCGTCGCCAGTTTAAGGACGTAGTGGTCCATATTCCAGTTTAGGGACGTGGTGGTCTGATATTAGTTTAGGGACGTTTCGGTCCGACATTAGTTTAGGGACGTTTCGGTCCGATATTAGTTTAGGGACGTTTCGGTCCGATATTAGTTTAGGGACGTTTTGGTCCGATTAGATAAGTGGTCGTTGGGACCCGTCACCTCTTTGACGTCGTTGAGGAATTACAACGAGGGATGTCAAAGGAGTTCCCTTCGGACCGGTCGTGAATTGGTTTAGGAGAGCCATTTTGCTCAATCAATTTAATTTAAGGACTTACAGCCAGGATTGGGTTAAGTCCAATTTTTTTTTTTATTTTAGGTTCTGCCTGACTAAAAGAATCAATCCAAACAGGGCTCTGCCCCTTTATTATTTTGCAATTTGATTTGGGCCAGGCCCTTTAAAATAATGAGTTGCATTTGTGCAGAAACTCAAGAATTTTCCAAACAGGGCTCTGCCCTTTTATTATTTTGCAATTTGATTTGGGCCAGGCCCTTTTAAATAATGAGTTGCATTTATGCAGAAACTCAAGAATTTTCCAAACAGGGCTCTGCCCTTTTAATATTTTGCAATTTGATTTGGGCCAGGCCCTTTTAAATAATGAGTTGCATTTATGCAGAACCCCAAGAATTTTCCAGATTTAAGAACAAAAGTGCATAGCACTTTTGATCTAAATTTGGATCAAAGGAAAACAAGTTTTTTTTTTCTTGTTTTCCCTGATTTCACAGAACCAAGGGTTCATATCAAGTGCAAGGCACTATTTATTTCTTTTTATTGAATTATTCACTTTTTAATCCTCTGTTCTTCAGAAGTTTTTACCTTTTTCTTTTTTGTGTTCTTGATTAATCTTCAAGAGTTCTTTCTCTTCTTCTTTTTTATGCCAGAAGTTGATTCTTGAAGTTGATCCCCTCGAATGAGGTCTGGGGTCTTATTTATAGTGCTCACAAATTTGTTGAATTTGTTAACAAGATCTTTTCTGAATAATTTTTGGAATTTTCCCACCATTGGATCTTTGATCCAAAGGCAGAAGAAAATCTTCTGGTTTTGGAAAGAACAGAAAAGATTCATTAAATTTTCATTCTGTTTCTGCGCAACTCCCCAATGAATGACACGTGTCGCGCAGTGGAAGGCTTGCGCAACAGTGCTTGCGCAACTGCGCAGACACGTGTCGCGCAGGTGTGCACTTGCGCAACAGTGCTTGCGCAACTGCGCAGACACGTGTCGCGCAGGTGTGCGCTTGCGCAACTGCGCAGACACGTGTCGCACTGTGGACCGCTTGCGCACTGCGCAACGCACGAAATTTGAAGCGTTGCTTCAAAAAAATTGAATTTTCAAAATTCAAATGAGCCTTGCTCAGATTGGGGGAACACTGCTGTTCTAGAAAATGGACATTACGAGAAACAAAAACATTTTGTTCCTCTGCGTAATAGAAGAAATACCCCTTGGAGTTCTTTGGATATCCCACAAACTTACATTGTACTGATCGTACCTCGAGTTTGTCCGCATGCTGCTTTTTAACAAAAGCTGGACATCCCCATATCTTCAGATACTGAAGATAGGGTTTTTTCCCACTCCATATCTGATATGGCGTGGTAGGCACAGTCTTGGTAGGAGCCCTGTTCAAAAGATATGCTGCTGATTCAAGCGCATAACCCCAGAAAGATCGCGATAACTCAGCATTACTCATCATGGAACGTACCATATCTAATAGGGTTCGGTTCTGTCTCTCCGATACACCGTTATGTTGTGGAGTGTATGGAGGAGTAAGCTGAAAGAGAATTCATTTCTCTTTTAGGTAACCTAGGAACTCGGCACTTAAGTATTCACCACCTCGATTAGATCTCAGTGTCTTGATACTTTTGTCGGTTTGGTTTTTTACTTCATTCTTATATTCTTGGAATTTCTCAAAGGCCTCGGATTTATGTTTCATTAAGAAAATGAATCCATACCTAGAGTAATCGTCCGTAAAAGTAATGAAATATGAAAAACCACCTCTTACATGTGTAGACATTGGACCACATATATCGCTGTGTATGAGTCCTAAGAGCTCGCTCGCTCTTACTCCATGTCCAGTGAATGTAGTCTTTGTCATCTTTCCTTTGAGACATGATTGACAAGTGGCATAAGATTGATATTCGAACGGATCAAAATATCCTTCTCTATGTAACTTAGTTAACCTTGTCTCATTGATGTGACCTAGTCTACAATGCCATAAGAAAGCCTGATTTATATCTGGAGACTTTCTTTTTAGTGTGTTCTGGACATTGAAAACCTGAGCTTGATTTAATACGTATATACCGTCATCTAATGTACCGGACCCAATCAGAACTTGATTTAGGTGGATGTTTACTACATCGCTTACGAATGTAAAATCATATCCCTCTCTCGAAAGTGAGGACACTGATATGATATTACAAGTCAAACTAGGTACATACAAACAGTTACGTAGAATCAATATCTGCCCACTTGTCAAACCTAGGCGATATTCTCCGACGGATTCAGCGTCCACGCTCATTCCGTTCGCAACTCTGAGAGACAAATCGCCTACCCTAATAACTCTACGGTTTCTCAAATCATGTAATGAATTACAGATATGAGATCCTGCTCCGGTATCTAGTACCCAGGAAGTAGAGTTAATTGACAAACAGTTCTCAATAACAAACACACCCGAGGCCGAAGCCACAACATGCTTCGAATCCTGGTTCTTGGCAATCCAAGGTTTGCAATCTTTCTTCCAATGGCCTTTCCTACGACAGTGGAAGCACTCGTTCTTTGCCACTACTGGCACCGCAACCTTTGCCTTTCCCTTAACTCCCACCTTACCAACACCACCTCTCGGTTTGGTAGCGGCCTTCTTCTTCCTTCCTTTGGCCCTAGCCTTGGACCCGGAAGAGGAAGCACCGCGAACAAACATAGTGGGTGTTTCCCTTGCTTTCTGCAAGGTGCCCTCTGCACTCCTCAACATGTTAAGGAGTTCTGGAAGTCCAACTTCTTTTCCTTGAATGTTGAAATTCAGAATAAACTGGGCGTAGGTGGAAGGAAGGGACTGAAGAACCAAGTCTGTATATAGCTCGTTCTCTAAAGTCGCCCCAAGGTCCGCAAGCTCTTCTATATAGCCAATCATCTTAAGGACATGTTCTCCTACAGATGACCCTACGGCCAGCCTCGACTGAAACAAGTTCTTCGAGGTCTCGTATCTAGCTATATGAGATTGCTCTCTATACAGTTCCTTGGTTAGGAGAAATATGGATTCAAGATCCATATTCTCGTGCCTCCTCTGATGTTCATTATTCATAGAGGCAAGCACGATGCATTTGGCCTTCGCGCAATCTATCTCCCAGGTCTTGCGGATTTCCTTATCCGCGACACTGGATTCTGGACCAGGGACAGCAGGTGCCTTAGTAGTAAGGACATACCCCAATTTGTCATAAGTAATTGCCATCTTAACATTCCGGAACCAATCTTTATAGTTTGGCCCTGTCAAAATATTTTTATCTAATAGTAACTTAAGGCCTGTCATATTCTGGGTCGCTGCAATGAGAGAGAGAGGGAACACTTTAGCATGATACTCTTGCAAGTTTAGAGTGGTTTTTAGTTTATCTAAACTGGATGGCTCCCACTGTTTTTCGAATCCCTCCTCAAACCAAAAGGGAAGAACTAGTCAGGACTATTCTCACCGTACAATACTTGCTTAACCGTTTAGCCAGGCCGGTGTCGGTACTTTGAAGGAGGTTTTACGACGCTTTCGCGAAGTTCCTTAATTAAATAACCTCTTTTCTTTGGGGGCGTAGCCCCGCTGACACTTTTCTCGACACCTACTTGGTTTATAGAATTGATCGTTAAGTGACGAATCTTCTGATAAGTAGCGGATACTCACAGTAGGATCGGGATCCAAATATCATCGTGTGATAAAGCTGAAGGAATCCTACCAGAATTATCACACTCCAAATGGTATGCAACTCTTAGAAAATTTCAGTTTCTTTAGAAATTCCCGATATAAATTTCTGCCCCATGCTCTTATGACCTTGGCGTTGGTCAAAATGTCATAAGTCACATGTCAAGTTCTACCCATCATTATCTTGTTAATTTGAACCCATCCGTACATACCCCTGACGTTGGCCAAATGATAATACGACTGTCCCAAACTAACTCATCTATCTATGCAACAAATGAATACCCAGCAGCTACCAAACACTATGCCTTGGCGTTGGTCAAAATGCATAGCTTGAATACTACTGAATACCCAAATGAAATGACGGAGGGCTACGAATGGTTTTGGCGAAACCGTGAACGTAGTGAACTTGATATGATCGAAGGAACCTGATAGCTTTTAAAAGGAGTGGCTTAAGCTCCGCAATTTAAAAAATATCTTCTGTTTTAAAATAACCGAGCGGTTTCTTTTAAACTGTTCCAACGATTCAACTCTGGTTTATTTTCTTTGCATTAATATAATGCGTCCCATCAATTAACCTATCATTGCAGAAAACAACGAAAATTCAACGTCCTCTTATGCCATCCGCATTCGCCACAGGGTCCCGTCATTCACCCGTTAGGTTACTTAACTAACGACAGAGCGGGGGCTGGGCTAGCGCGGGTGCAAAACATAAGCGACACCTAATAGATATTATATATATATATTGTACATTCGTCAGACGCAATAATAAGCATTCCAGATCACAGATGAACATATTGGATTTTCTACGAATCCGCATTCCTTTTGAGCCTGCAAAGAAAGACGGATTACACAGTCGCGATGAATAGCCAAAACCCCACCCTAGACCCCTACGGGTACGGCAAACTACCCGCCTAGTACCCGTAGTGAAGCGGTCTCCCTCAACAACGTGAGCAGGCCACTAAACACTTCAAAGTACCCGGTAGGTTGTGCACCCCATGTTGTGTCTATCCTAGGAGCAGAAAACAGTAAATGAAATAATACAACGGTGGCTACAACCTCAACCCGGATGTGCCCCGTAAAAGAATATTACAACAATTTACAAATTACATTTGAATGAAAGAAACACTCATCTCACATCCCCGGCTATCCATTCACGACAATCCAACAAGTCCACAAATACAAACCAGTAAAAACCATTACAGAAATGTGCAACCCCCTGCTAACCGACATACTAGCAGTTAGGGGAGGTTTACGAACACATTAAACGCATCACAGATATAATCAAGTTACGCAAATATCTTAGAATTTCGATCAAGCAAACACAAATGATTCTACTCCAAATAATTCTCTGTGCACCTGAAACCTGAGCAGAAAAAAAAATCCCAGAAAATCCAAAATCAACACAGAAGAGTTGGTGGGCAAATTTGGGCTGACTCGGCTTCAACTCGGCCGCGGATCCGCGTCGGATCGCTTGGATCGGCCGCGGTTCCGCGGCGGATCGCTTGGATCAGCCGCGGTTCCGTGGCGGTTTGGCCGAGTTACGATCCCAAATTTCTCCAGTAATCTTATAATTCCCTGCTTATATTTTTAAGGGTCCCTGAAAAATTTTTAGACCCCATTTTAAAATCAGCAGAAACATGGTAAAAATGATGTTTTTTTTCGGGTTCGTTTTGCGCTCGAATTTCTAACGACTTTGCTAACAACTTAGTTATGGTTTAGCGAGGCTCTGATACCACTGTAAGTCGACGTTAGACACCCCACATGATGCGGGGAGGCGGAATAGATAAAACAATCATTTTGTTTAAACTAACATCGACTAACTTTACGGATCTTTGCTAAACCCTAACTAACAACTATCTAGAAGTGATTAGCTACTATAATAGATGATTATACCTAATGAATCAAGTCCTTCTTGTTCTCGTTGACCACTTCCTCGTCGGCCTCCTCGTTGTGATAGAAGATCCATCCGAGAGCTACTTCTCCAAGTTTTAACCTCTCACTTGAGGTAACTAGGTTGCTATGAGTGCTAATCAAGGTAATCTAAAGGATATAGAAGAGGATTAGGGATCTATTAGTCTTGCTAACCCTTGGATCTCAACACATGAGAGGTTAGGGTTAGTTCTTTGAAGAGAGAGAGCTTGAGGAGAGAGAAGGTGAGAGTGAGAATGATATGAAATAATATCTCATTTGTGAATATATGAAGCATAATAATTATTAAATGAATAACAAATAATAATATCAACCATGCTTCATTAACTCACTTTGTGTGATTCATCTCATGAGTCATTAAGCAATAAATGCATCATTAACTCCTTTGGATGAATCACACCATGAGTCATTAAACCATTTAATGCAAATTCCGCCTAAACCTACAACTCATCAATCTTCTAAAAGCTTCTCGACTAATTACGAGAATGCCCCTCCCATCCATGAAAACACGGAAATACCGAGACTGTATAAATCCAATAATCCAATACTAGAATCTCGCTTAAACCAAAGCCTGCTAGTATAAACTGTCCGAATATCGTACATGCGTAAAAACACGTATGTGTCCGAACCCTGTCGTAAAACCATACGACCTCTATATCGTTTCGCCCGAAGCAGGGAAACTCTCTGTGTGGGACTCTAAAGACTCGACACTACGCTGGCAGTGGGTTTAACCATAGACCGCAAGCGGCACTAGCTGTACGTAACGGTCCCCAGGTAGATGTCGATAAGAAGGCCGATGAGGAAACCCATCTGAACTCCTACTGAGCCTGATGTGACAATCTCCGTACAGTCCGGTCTGTTCGTCTAAGACTATCGCATATCGGGCCTAGGGGTGGCAAGCGTCAGTCCCCTAAAGGCGGTATAAGTCGTGTCGGAGCGAAGCCCATTACACCTTGAGAAGCTACTGGAAATCCTACCAATAAATCTCGTTTGCCCTGGCCAGGGAATTTGCGTAATGGCTCTCCAAACACAGCCCGATATCAACTCCCAATATCGGGAGAGACGAATCCTATCTAACCGCCACTGCCTCCAAGTGCTTCGGGACTGCACCCAACTGCTACCTGTTTGCACGACTCCTTTGAGCCGTGGTAGGGTAGCAATCTAAGAACAGCGGGAACACACTCGAGACGAAGCAACAGTGTCAAGTCTGCGGACTATGCTGTACTCATGTCACCTGGGAACTGTTAACTGACGACGGGTATAATACCAACCAACAGTTCCCTGCGAGTCCTGTCCGGTGTACCCGTAACCCAACGAGCACCTGTATATTATCTCCAGTACATCGTACTAATGGCTGTGGGACATACCATTTCCCTGCTGGGATGAGAAGCGTACACACTAGTCTACTCCGGAATATCGATGCCCTGTCTCGATAATCCTACGACTAGGGACCTGAAAAAGGATGTGCTTGTAGACTACCCAGCCCCCACTAGTGTGACTGCCATCACAACGCTGGTAGTCAAGCAAGATCCTAAGGGCTCTATCAATATGTATTCTCGATATGCTAACATATACACATATTAAGATAGATATAAACCAAGTAGCGTACTACCATGTTTAGCAAGACTGTTAATATAACTGTGAATATCCCAAGCTTCCATTAAGTAATATACAAGCTAGTATGATACAATAATGGCCCCTAGGGCATATACACTAACAATTGGAATGATGCTCTGATCCCTGGAATCATGCTCCGCTCTTCGGAATGATGCTCCGATCCTTGGAATCATGCTCCGCTCTTCGGAATGATGCTCCGATCCCCTGGAATCATGCTCTGCTCTTCGGAATGATGCTCCGATCCCTGGAATCATGCTCCGCCCATCGGAATGATGCTCCGATCCCTAGAATCATGCTCTGCTCATTGGAATGATGCTCCAATCCCTGGAATCATGCTCCGCTCTTCGGAATGATGCTCCGATCCTTAGAATCATGCTCCGCTCTTCGGAATGATACTCCAATCCCTGGAATTATGCTCCGACTCTTCGGAATGATACTCCTACTCTGGAATTATGCTCCGCAAATCAGAATGATGCTCCGATCCCTGGGAATCATGCTTCCCGAGGGATGCTCCGCCCCGGAATGATGTTCCACCTCGAAGTCCAGCTTCAAGATCCATCAATTCATGCACACAACTCAAATGTGCGGTGTGCATTTATTGATGGGGGGGGGGCACTTTGTTGGGGTCAAAATTTGCACCCCGGTTGACCGAGTCAAAGTCAAGGTCAACCCCCAAGCTAGATGGGCCCAAGCCCAGGTCAAGCGGGCCCATGCCCAAGTCGAGTCCGCGGCCAGCCTCCTCCATACTAAAATATAGATCATGTAATAAATAATTTTTATGTAATTTTTCATGCTTGAATGTATGCAAAATGGGCATAAAGCCAAATTTTTGTAAAGCCCATGGCTTATGTGCAAAAAGAAATGGCACATGAGCCATGGGATGGACAAAATGCCATTTTGTAACGCCCAAGGGGCTATATGTAAATGTGTAAGCCTATATAAGGTAACATGATGATAAATAAAAGAATACACATTTCATTCTCCTAAAAATCTAGGGTTTGTGCCTCTTTCCCCTTTCTGAAGATTCTAAACCTTCCTCTTTCTTTTGAATTAAATCAAGAGTTTTACTCTTCCTTTTCCAAAACTAAATAGTTTTTCACCACAAAACCCACAAAGGGGAACTTGGATCTACCATTAGATCTCAAAAAGGGAGATTTTTAAGTCTCACCCCCTTTTTCCAAGATCCGACCAAACGACAGGAAGAAGAAGGAAACCCGTCTCCAGAAACCTCACTTTGGGGAAGATCCAGGGCTCAAGGGGAGAAGCCCTTCATCAGCTTCAAAACATTCTAGGAGTTCAACTCCTCACACACACATACACACACACAAAATAATAAGTGCTCATTTTTGGGAGTTCAACTCCCATTGCAGGGACCAAGTCCCTTTTGCCGCCCGAGCGCCCACGTGCCGACATGTAGGGCGCTAGCGCTCAAAGCGCTAGCGCCCTTGTGCTCAAAGCGCTAGCGCCCGAGCGCCCACGTGTTGACACGTGGGTCGCTAGCGTTCAAAGCGCTAGCGCCCTTGCGCTCAAAGTGCGAGCGCCCACGTGCTGACACGTAGAGCGCTAGCGCTCGAGCGCCCACGTGCTGACACGTGGGGAGCTAGCGCTCAAAGCGCTAGCACTCTTGCGCTCAGAGCGCTAGCGCCCGAGCGCCTACGTGCCTGGCACGTGGGGTGCTAGCGCTCAAAGCGCTAGCACCCAAAGCGCTGGCGCTTTTTCCCACGCATCTTTTGGATGTCCTTTTCCTTTCTTTTTTTTATATATATGTATACACACACACACACACACATACACATACTCTACAACACTGTCCCTCTCAAAAAAAATTTGGGCCGGGGCGCTGTCCCGCACCCCGCAAGGGGGCTGCTAGCCCTCTTGACCCCCATCCCGCTATCCGGGTAGCGGGACCCCCGTAAAAACTCTGTGTGGCTCTCGATATATCCAAGCCCCCTCCAAAACAAAACACACGTACACTGTACATTGAGTTCGCATGACCAATTTAACCCGTCAATCGGAGGTTCTCTCGCTCCAAAGACGAGGGGTAATTAACGACAGTTTAGTCCGCGGCTTCCGGAGATTCGGATCCCCACAATCATTAAACCCCGCCCTACCTTAGGCAGGGGGAATCTGTAGTACGCCTGACAAGTGTGCGTGTATTCCCATCTCAATAGGGTGACGAAAAACACCCTACAGTGCGAACTATGTCCACAGTTGCCGCGATCATCTCTGGTCCTAAAAGTTCACGATCCCCAACGTCGTCCCAACTTAATGGTGAACGACACTTTCTTCTGTAGAGAGTTGGGAATGGTGCCATTCCAATACTTACATGGTAGCTGTTGTTGTATGAAAACTTCACAAGGTGTAGGTGATTTTCCCACGAACCTTCAAAGTCTAACATACAAGCTCTTAGCATGTTCTTCAGAATCTAAATTGCTCGCTCGGACTGTCCGCCCATTTGTGGATGGTAAGCCGTGCTGAAGTTCAGACTCGTTCTTAGGCTAGCTTGCAGACTCTGCCAAAACTGTGATCGGAATATGATATCACGATCGGAGATGATGCAAACTGGTACTCCATGTAATCTTACAATCTCCTGCATGATTTCATGGGTATGAAAAATAGTACATCTTGAGATTAAATCTTACTTTAGATTCATACTTACCTCCATATATTTCTTTGCTAACGTCTCACTAGATTGGCCAACTCGAAAGGGAATAAAGTGAGCCGACTTGGTGAATCGATCCATAATAACCCATACCGCGTCGTTATCCTTCATGCTGCGAGGAAGGGCAGTCATGAAGTCCATAATAATGTGCTTCCATTTCCATTATGGGATTGGTAACGGCTGAAGTAGACCAGCAGTTCTGTGATGTTCGGTCTTTACTTGCTGACACACCAAACACTTAGCTACGCTTCTGGCTACTTCGCGCTTCATTCCATACCACCAATAATGTTGCCATAGATCCTTATATATTTTTGTACCACCGGGGTGTACAGAATAAGGAGAGATGAGAGCTTCTTTCATCAACTCTTCTCGAACTGAGCCGTTTGGTACACATAATCTACTTCCATATCGTAAGGATCCATCTTCGTGGATGATGAAGTCAGTTCGAAGTCCACTTTCTAATTGTTCTCGGATTTTTTGTAGCTTGGCATCATTTGCTTGAGCTGCCTTGATCTAATTGACAAGAGTAAACTAGACTTGTAAGTTCATCAAATACGAAGCGTTACCTGGCATAACTACTTCGATTGCCAATCCGTGCAATTCCTGCTGTAGCTCCCACTGAGCGGTAAGATTCATTGCTAATAGCTGGCAGCTAAGTGCATCAGGAACTACATTGACCTTTCCAGGATGATACTGTAGGTTGATGTCGAAGTCCGTCACGAGTTCTAGCCATCTTCTCAGCCGCATGTTCAATTCCTTCTGAGTAAATACATACTTCAGACTCTTGTGGTCAGTGTATATATCCACTCTTTCTCCCAGAAGATAGTGGCGCCAAATGTTAAGTGCAAAGATAACGGCTGCCAATTCTAGATCATGTGTTGGATAGTTGCGCTCATGAACTTTCAGCTGTCTTGATGCAAAGCTACAACTTTTCCAGGCTGGTGTAGAACACATCCTAATCCCTTACCGGATGCATCGTAATGTATAACGAATCCTCCAGATTGATCCGGTATTACAAGAATAGGAGCTGAAGTTAATCTTGATTTGAGTTCTACAAAAGCTTTTTCACATGCTTCTGACCACACGAATGCTTCATTTTTATGTATGAGCTTGGTCAAGGGTGCTGCAATCTTCAAAAAGCTTTCAATGAATTTTCGGTAGTATCCTGCTAATCCCAAGAAACTTCGTATATCTTTCACCGTCTTTAGTGTCGGCCATTTGCTGACAGCTGACACCTTAAATGGATCTACTGAGATTTCTTTGCCTGAAACGATATGTCTGAGAAATCCTACTTGATCTAGCCAAAATTCACACTTAATGTACTTGGCATAGAGCCTATGCTGTTGCAATGTCTCTAGGACAATCCGTAAATGATCGACTTGTTCCTTTTGATTCTTTGAATACACCAGGATGTCGTCGATGAAAATAACAACAAAGCTATCTAAGTACTCTCGGAAAACTTGGTTCATTAGATTCATAAAAATAGCAGGTGCATTGGTCACTCCAAATGGCATTACGAGATATTCATAATGACCATATTGAGTCCTAAACGCCATCTTCGGAATATCGGACTCTTTGACTTTCACCTTATGATAATCCGAACGAAGATCTAGTTTCGAAAATACATAAGACCCACTTAGCTGATCGAAAAGGTCATCGATGCGAGGTAGTAGATACTTGTTCTTAATCGTCACTTCGTTCAAAGCTCGGTAATCTACGCACATCCTGTATGAACCTTCTTTCTTCTTCACGAGCAAAACTGGAGATCACCAACTTGAAGTACTAGGACGAATCCAACCTTTCTTCAGGAGTTTGTCCAACTGAGTACGGATCTCCTTTAATCCTTCTGGACTTAACCGGTACGGAGCTTTGATTACAGGTTGCGCACCAGGTATTAGGTCAATGCCGAATTCAAGAGCTCGATCGGGAGGCAAACCTGTTATATCTTCAGGAAACACATTCTCGAACTCTCGAACTACCTCCAGCTTTTCTTCTTCCGCCGGTAGGGTAAACACTTCTGCATTCTTTGGTTTAGCATGGAAGATTCCTGGCTCCAACGTTCTGTCCCCACTCTTGAAGTAGAAAACTGGGTGATTTGGTATCTCAAATACCATCCTCCTTTGACGGCAGTCAATCGTAGCATAGAAAACTCCCATCCAGTCCATTCCCAACACAACATCGAAGTTTGTGATGTCCAGTACTTTGAAATTCGCATAGAATTCTCGTCCGCAAACTACAATTGAACACTGATCAAATTCAATAGTTGCTTTTAATACTCCATTCCCGGAACTGATATTCCAGCTTGAAATGAGTGGCTTCATGGGAATCGCATGCGTTCTCACAAATCGTTGGGACATGAAGTAATGTGGTGCTCCAGTGCCGAAGAGTGCGAGTGCAGGAAGGATGGCTACTAGTATGGTGCCTAAGTTATGTGAGGTTGGGTTTTAGATACTGGAGAAATATAGAGGTATACAAGGATTGAAAAGATGAAAGATGGTGAATTGAAGGGTCTCTGTTTGATTGCAGGGCAATCAAACAATGCAGGAGAGTTAAGGGTAGGCCAAAAGTCGAGTGTGCAAAGCCCGGGCCTTATTGGCCACTGTTGGACCTTCGGTGCCGGCCTAGGGGGCTTTTGGCCGGTCGATCTAGGGCTTTGGTGCTCTGGATTTTGGTCATTTTTATGTGTATTGCGTGTGTAAACTTTTAGGCTTCTAAAAAGTTTTTAAAAAAAATCAGAAAAATAATGTGTCTGATGGGGATCGAATACAGGGGCTGCGTTACAGCAATGCAAGGGCTTTACCAGTGAGCTACAAGTTGTTTCTTGCTGTTATTTAACAAAATTTACTTATAACTCAATCTCAGGCTGTATAACTCATTTCTGTACATTAAACTGGAAAATCCGTACAGTAAATTCAGAGTCATTACAGTTACAAGTATTGTGTAAAATTTTGGTTGATCAAAGTATAAAGGAGAAGGAGTTTCTAGGATTTAGAAAAAAGATATCGATAATAACTTCACTTACCGATATAAGTTTTAAAATTGAATTTCAATGAAGAGAAAGAGAGATTGGGAGGGACTTGCATTTTAGAAATGTCAAGAAGAGGTTAACGAAGAAAGGGAAGGCCTCGCGGGAGCTCCGGAATAGGCTTCGATCTTCGACGGAACCAACTTGTTCGCTAACTCCACTTTACTCTATCTGCACTTAGGAACTTTTTAGAGAGTTTTGGCTAGAATTTTCAGAATAGTGTTGAGCCAAGATAGGGGGTGGTATTTATAGTAAAGAATTAGGATTTGGGAATTAAAAATGTGGATTAGAAAGCATTAAAATGTGTTAATTGGCGAATTGAAGGGTCTCTATTTGATTGCAGGGAAATCAAACAGTGCAGAGGAGTTAAGAGGAGGTGAAGAGCCATGTGTGCAAAGTACGGAGCTCATTGGCCACCATCTGACCGTTGGCGCCGGCCCCTAGGGCTATTTGGCCTGTCGAGCTTGAGGCTCTGGCCTCGAGATTCGTGCTATCTGATAAATTCTGTATTTACACCATTTTCTACGTGTTTGATTTTTCTGAACTTTTCATTTCCCCGTGTATTGCACGTGCAATCTTTTGGGCTTCCAATAATTTAAAAAGAAAAATTCAGAAAAAATTGTGTCCGATGGGAATCGAACACACAAGCTACGTCACAGCAGTGCAAAAACTTTACCAGTGAGATATAAGTGACTTCTTTCTTTTATTTAAAAAAAGTAATTTATAACTCAAACCCAGGCTCAAAAACCCACTTCTTGTATATTAACAGAGAAATTTCCGTACAAAGATTTTAGAGTCGTTACAACTGGAGATGTATTATGAGGATTCGTAATAGCCATGGATTCGGGATGAAATGGTGCGCATGGATTTAGGAGTGGTTACGAACTGCCAAGATGGCTATAAGCATGAATGATACACTTACAAACCATTTTAAATGTAAAAGAGGCTTAAGACAAGGAAACACACTGTCACATCTGATTTTTACATTGGTGGTCGATGGACTTAACAAGATGCTGGAAGTGGCTAGCAGAACAGGATGGATAGGGGGTATGGGAACTGCTAGAACGTTATTAATCTTCAGTATGCGGACAACACTCTATTATTTGGTGTAAGGGATATCGATCGGGCGCAAAGAATGAAATGTATACTTTGTCTTTTTGAGGAGTGGTCAGGGCTAAAAATCAATTATCATAAAAGCTCGCTTACTTTGATAGGGGAAGGCGGGGAGGATCTACTGAATTTAACCGATATATTCGGTTTCAACATGAACACCTTCCCGATAAAATACCTGGGGCTTTCACTTCGACCGGGTAATTGAAAAACTTTGACTGGATGCCGGTTATTGATAGACTGCCCAAAAAGCTGAAAGGTTGGAATAGAAGACTGTTGTCTATTCGTGGAAGGGTAACTCTGCTAAACGTTGTTCTAACTGCAATACCGTTGTATTATCTTGTTGAGCATGAGTTGCCAGTCAACATTGAGAAGCGCATTGATAAAACACGAAAAAAGTTCCTATGGAGAGAGGGAAATAAAGATACTTGCTACTCTTTGGTTAGATGGTCGGAGGTATGCAAGCCTAAAGAGCTGGGAAGGATTGGGGGTAATAAACTTAAGAGACATGAACCGGGCTCTGCTTGCTAAGTGCCGGTGGAAATTATATGATGATAACACGAGCAGATGGAAGTGTTTCATTCAGGAGAACTGTCTGAGAAACGACCTTTTTAGGTGTAAAATTAAAAACGCAACCATTTATTCTGGTTTTTGGAAAGGAGTTTACAAGAGCAAAAAGATGTTTCTCTCAGGATTACATTCACAATTGGAAACGGCAATAAAATTAACTTTTGAAAAGATGTGTGGTGTGGAGAGGTGTCTTTGTGCTTTAGGTTTCCAAAACTTTATGGCTTGGTAAAAAATAGGTATGCGGAGGTGGCGGAAGTCTGGAACAGAAGAGAGTGGCGACCAACTTTTAGAAGAACTCTGGCTGCAAGGGAAAGGCAAGAGCTGAGAGAGCTTGTGTTATTCTTGAATGACTGGCGACCAAACAACCTATGAAGTGACCGACCGGAATGGTGATGGAATACATGTTCAAAGTTCTCGGTGAAATCGTTGTATAAGGTGACCAATGGAGGAGGGAAAACGGGATGCAACATCCGACCAATATGGAAGACGAAGATACCAAGCAAAGTGAAATTAAGTTTTTAGTTGGCCGGTGTCGAAAAAGGCGGTGTTAACAAGAGATAACTTGCTGAAATGGAAGTGGCAAGGTTCTTCTGTTTGCGAACTCTGCAAGTCGTCTGAAGAAACTGGGGATCATCTCTTCTTCAGTTGCTCCGTTGCTAAAGACGTGTGGTCATACTTTTGCGCTAAGAGTAATATTCTTCAGTTACACACATCGATCGCTAATGTTTGGGGGGCTGGAGAAAGAATTTAAGGAGGGGAGCCAATAGGAGGAATTGAGACATTATAATTATGGGTATTACTTGAGGGTTATGGAAAGAAAGAAACGAGTTTTAGAGGAAAATCTAATGGTATAAACAATATTGTCTTTCAAATATCTACAATATTTCTCAACTGGTTAAACCTGCCAGCAGATCACTCAAAGCTAAAGATAAGGATTTGATACCCGAGATTTGGGATAAGGAGGGAGATGATCCGGACAGTGGGGAAAGGATGATGCAGGCGACGAGACTGATGGTGAGGACTGAATAGAGGCCAAGGGTTAACGAAGCGGGAGGTGTGCTATTTTGGGGTTTTAAGGGCTACTCGGATGCGAGGCACTTGTACTTTTGTTGCGGGCTTGTATGCCTTGGATGTTTATGGTTGTAGGTTTATTTTGGCCTCAACAACATATCGTTGTGATCAATAAAAGCTTTTTAGTGCAATGGGGTTATGAGGTGGCTAATTATCCATCTATCTTCTAAAAAATTATTAGTATTTATCATGATGCAATTTCTGAAAATTACAAACAATTAGTATCTTGGTGAATGAATAAAGATGGATGGCTAGTTGTAGCCTTAGCAAGATTATTTTTCACAAGCGACATTTACTAGTCTCGCAGAAAGCCTTTCTCCTCCAAATAGTCACTATTTGAGCTGCCATTGTACATGGCGAGGGACAAACTCCGTTACTCGGACGTATCTCTATCTGCAATCAAATTATTTTCGCTTGTATTAGAATAGAATCGATGCTACTTGCCTAACAAGAAAATATTTCATCCATGCATGATTAGCCCAATATATAGAACACGGATAAATAGCATATGCGATTTAAGCAATAAATAACTTGTCACTTAGACATGATAAACCAAATCTGACTTGGTCAATAAGTAACACCTATTTGCTAAGAATCAAGAGGGTTTTTTCTCTATCTGTAACCAAGTAATTTCACTTGTATTAGAACAAAATCGAGAGATAGGATCAAATGTAAAACAAACATTCCTGTATTAACTCCTTTTTTAAAAATTGGAGCAGAATCGATCTTATGGGCTAAACATAATTGTGATAGAGATGCTGGCTCTCTGTTTTCCTCTATTATTTTTTCTCACTCTTTTTAGATATTAGAGTTTAACTTGAATAAGATTTGGAAGAGTAATTTAAAAAAGAAGAAGAATTAACCGTAAAGTGGCAAATTGGAAAACCTTTCAAATTTCAACTAAATGTAATAACTTTAACTACCATGATAACAAAACAGGAAAGTTTAGTATGTCTCAAACCTCAAACCCCTTTGTGTAACAAAATTAGAGAAGAACAATCTCTTACGGTAAATTCCAAACTCGTTTAGATTGATTGGGAATTTTTTTAAAATTTCATTTCCAACCACATTTCAGGTTCACTGCAAAATCGAATTCCAAAGTATGTCATTTACTCCGATTCTTCCTTCTATTCTACGGCATTTCAAGAACCAACATTCTATAGATTTTTCGCTCTTTTAAAAGTATTTCTGTAGTTATCTACATGGCCTGCATGAGCTACATTACTGTGGCTCTCCACGCAAAACGTACTAGTCAAATTTCGACATGAAATAAAAGAAATTTCAGCAAACACGGAATGAGCTTTACGTCTCAAATTTATAGTCAGGTCCTTTGTGAAGGGGAGTTTTATAAATGACCCATAGGTCACATATGATTCCACAGACTCGAGTGATGCAGGAAATTTATGCAGATGTTTTATATACTGCTCAAATGGGTAAACCTCAAGGTATGATTTGATACTCTCCATTATGTTATTCAATTTTTTACTAATTTTTTTTTTACCTTGTCTGCATATTTGCTCGTATAGAATTACATTCAGATAGTTATGAAGAACACATACCTCACAGTTCAAAGGAGGCTCATATGGATCAGCCATCCTAGTGAAACCTGGAGAAAGCCATCGTATGAGTCAAGGTACAAAATTGATTTAGTTATGGTATATCGTTAACTATAGCTAAATGATCCAATACAACCCGAAATGGCGATATCTGATATTTAAAAACTTGTTAACGACACAACAAGTAGAAAATAGTTATCTATAAGGAAATCTACAAACTAAATTAGCAACCAGAGAAGATAAACAGAGATACAAAGGTCACCTTTTATTTTTCCAGCTCGAGCAAGCTTCTAAAGGCCTTTTGGATCCCTTTCTTCACATAGTTCCAAAGGCATATTCATGATAACCTACAAAAAGAATTAGTGAGACCTAAGTAAATGTTAACGTCTTTAATATAGTCATTTCTTTCTTTCTTTTTCATTTTTTTTTGAAAATCAACTCCCTTTGGGGATCGAACTTGCGACAACTCACGTTGGAGAGGAAATTGGTACCAATTGAGCTAACCCAGTTGGTGTCTTTAATACAGTCTCCGGTAAAATAAGCAAATAACAATGACAAAGACACCAACTTCAATGAAGGTTGCATCAGGCAAAAGTGCACGGCAAGAATCACGGTCTCTTCTATATGGAGATATCAAACTGGCGATGCAGATTAAACCTGCATCTGCAAAGAACTTAGCTACTTCACCTAGGAATAACAAAAAATGTAAATGCGTTAAAATAATTATGAAAATGTAAAGATGGTATATTACTTGAAGAGAATTTGGTATCCTACAGGTTAAGCAAACAGGATAAAAACGACGGTTAATTGCAGAAAGACTCCTATAGTTTATCCCACTCAAGTGACCACTCAAGTGATTTATTCGCGCAAATACCTCCTCTGCGTACAGACCAAAGTCCTTAAACACACTCATATTCAACTCTAAATAGCTCGAATGATTGTCTAATTTAACTCTCCAACTTGCTAATGTTGTTTGAAAGTAGTATTCGAATGTTTTTAAAAGGCTTTAGTCGAGGGGATGTTTGTGCTAATAAATCACTTGAAGGGGGGTTGGGGGTGGTAACACTATCCAATGTACGTTAAGACTTAAAGAGGGTGGATGGGTGGGGGTGGTTGTGCAATTAACATTAAAAACAAGCACCTCAGGTTATGAAAAATTTATTAGACAAGCCAATGTTTTCCCCCATTCTTATCCATGAAAAGATTCGATTTTTCAATGCGATACTTACCCACTCTGCGAACATTTTCTGCACGATCCTTGGCTTTAAAGCCAAGATCTTGGTTTAATCCATGCCTAAGGTTGTCTCCATCGAGGATATAAGCAAGCTTGCCTCTAGCGTGCAGCTGGTGTCCTAATGTACATGCTAGAGTGCTTTTCCCTGAAGAGAACAATGTCAATCATTTTAATGTACGGGCAGCCCTGGTAATGTTGTGATTACGATTCAATACATATACTAATGCTGCGGTTACTAAGGATCGATCAGTATAATTAAAGGTTTGAATACACTTTCATAAGTAATCCATTTTTGACTTCACTAAAATATCAAAATGATACCCGTTTTTTCACTAATCTACTAAAAACAAATGCTTCATATTTAAATACCTGTTTTCAGCAAATCGGACTTTTTTGTTTACTAAAACCAACATAACAGCATTGATGGGATTTATTAAATGTAGTTATGAAAAAGGTATTGTTAATATGGAAGCGGTACTACTAGGCTCTAAATTTTGTATAGTTACTGACAAACAGATATAGTTTTCAGTAGTTTATCAGAATCGAGCCTAATCTAAAAATGGCAATTGTTTGTGCTGCATCAGTCAAACAAATCTAATAAAAATTTTAACTGCAGAAATGAAATCAAATATAAAATGAAATGTAGGATGATTCGACGATGGTAAACCTGAGCCACTGAGGCCAGTGATCCAAACAACACATCCCTTTTGTCTAAGCAGCTTCTGCCTATCTGTCTTTCCTATTGAGCATTCTTGACGAAATATGTACTTGATTTCCCAGTAGAAGCCATTGAAGCTCAATCTATGATCTTTACCTACAAAAGAAAAGGAACAAAAATCTTCTCATGGGCATTTTAGCAAACACAATATCTACAACAAACACAAGCCAGATGGTGAAGAAACTAGCAAAATTTCAGCAATTTAGCATGTGGGTTTTGCATTGCCTTTTACAATATGAAAGAATTAGAAGAAATCTCTCTCTCTCTCTCTCTCTCTCGTTTTTGCTTTTGTTTTTTTTTCTCTCTCTAGCGCATCATAACATACAAGGGAAGGAGAGTGAACCTGAGAAAATAATGGCCCGAGTCCAACAGACACAGCTGCACCTGTCTCAGCTGTTGTTGATTTACAATAAATACAGAATAAGTATAAGTATTTCTAAAGAAAACAAGCAGATTGGGCACCCGCTGGCAGGTCATCGGGGACGGTCGGTAAAACGAATCGGTAAGATTACTCATAGCAAACAGGTGCTGAAGCTTTTGGCTATTACCCAACCCGTATATGGCGGGCGGGCTGGCGGGCGGGCGGATAACCTGTGTATGGAAAAATGGATTCTCCATGAGCCGATTGGCCTTTAACTTATATTATACATTATACATTGTTTGAAATATAATTAAAGTTTAAATCATTTTGTTAGATATACTAATCACATAAATGTCCATATAAATTCACGAATTTTGAAAATAAAAGTGCAATCGAAGTCAGATAGCCAATGAAAATTTTAAAGAACTTTGTATGAAAACAATGTTGGATAGCTTCTCTTTCTTACACGGAAGCTCCATCGTAATTTATTCTCGATGTCGGTCACAGAGAACTCTTTAAGAGATTGTTTGTTTCAAGACGTTTTTTGGTTTTTACCATTATTTATTTTATGAGGTTTTCTCATCGAAAAAGCTGATAACCTGTCAGTATTAAATATTTTCTCATTTTATTTGAATGTTTTTTCTGAATTGAATGTGTGCGCCTCATATCGCGCCTCATATCTCGTGTGGAACGAGCAGGCACGAGATCCTCGCCATCAGTTACATCCCCGCGCTATCCCTGCATTAATGGCGGGATACACCTATTGATAGGGGGACGCGCCAGCGTGGGACCCGGAATGTGGGACGGCGGATATCTCGCCTTGGCGAGATACGCTGAGCCGTTGCGGGGGCGCTTGGGCTCCATGCTCTCGGTTGATCGGAGAAGCCGAGGAAGCTCGGCCTGCCAGATGTCTCGGAGACGAGCCGGGAGGCCGAGGAAGCTCAGTCCTTGCAACAGCTCGGAGACGAGCCGGGAGGCCGAGAAAGCTCGGTTATAGCATTGCTCGAAGGTGAGCTGATGGCTGTTTGCTAGGTGAAAATGGAAGGTGCTTAGGGAGGTCTCCGAAAGGTCGGATGCATCCTTGGAGACGAGGGCCCGAGGAACGTCCCTAATGCATCTTATTTATTCCACCTCCGTAGCTCCCGGGACACGTCATCCGCCTCGTGTCGTAATCTGAGAAATTCCTACTTTTGAGCATCATCATTAGCCCCCCCACTCTCGTTCCAACCTATTTATGGGTCGGGTCGAGAGTGGCCCGCTAGGTTTTCTCTGTTCAGCTTGGTGCTAAGAATTCTTCGTGGTGAATTGTCCGGAAACGACATAACGTTTGGCGGTTGCGTCGTTTCGATCTTTGAGTCCACGTAGCGCCTCACCGTGCGCCTAAGTTTACACGCGTATTCCTGATGACGTCAGCGGATCGGTGAAATGATTGCACTTTAAAGAGGGGGCGCCGTTTCTCTCGATCGTCGGTTGGGCTACGGGCCACGTGTCCGATGTCGTTTGGCGGGTGCGACAGGAAGTCTCTGACTCCAGCAACGAAGAGACGTCCCCAATGATCGACCGCCACATGGAGACTCGACGGCCGCTAGGCGCGACACTTCGTTTTGGCGGGAATCGATCTGGGCCGTAGGATGCTCTTTTGGGGGTGTATAAATAGGAGGGGACCATCCTAGGGCCAACACTTTGCCTTAATTCTGTTTCGTCGTTTGTGTTGAGGTCAAAATTTGCACCCCAGTTGACCGGGTCAAAGTCAAGGTCAACCCCAAATAAGCGGGCCCAAGACCAAGCAAGTGGGCCCATGCCCAAGTCGAGCCCGCGGCCGGCTTCCCACGCCAAAATAAAAATCATGTAACAAATAATTTTGATGTAATTTTTTGTGCATGAATGTAAGCAAAATGTGCATAAAGTCAAATTTTTGTAAAGCTCATGGCTTATGTACGAAAAGAAATAGCACATGAGATATGGGATGGGCAAAATACCATTTTGTAAAACCCAACGGGCTATATGTAAATGTGTAAGCGTATATAAGGCAACATGATGATGAATAAAATATACACTTTTCATTCCCTCAAAAAACTAGGGTTTGTGCCTCTACTCTCTCTTTTTCAAGTTCTTCCTCTCCCTTTTCATTTTCCAAATAAATCAAGAGCTTAACGCTTTTTTTTTTAAACTAAACAAAGTTTTACCATAAATCTATCTCCCAAGACTCCATCAAGAAAAAAAAAATGGTCTCTTTTTTATCATCCAAGATCTAGATCTTGGAGTTTCAAGAAAACCCATTTTGGGTTTCTTCTCAAAAGAGAAAGGAGAAAATCTTTTGAAGTTTAACTCCATAAATAAAATTATTTTGGAATTTAACTCCACTACAAAAATTCTTTTGGAGTTTAACTCCACAGTAAAAATCTTTTTTGGGGGAGTTTAACTCCGCATTAAATCCTTTTAGGAGTTTAACTCCATATAAAATTCTTTCGGAGTTTAACTCCACATTTAAAATTCTTTCGGAGTTTAACTCCACAATAAAAATCTTTTTTGGAGTTGAACTCCATTTAAAACTCTTTTTGGAGTTTAACTCCATATTTAAAATTCTTTAGGAGTTTAACTCCATATTTAAAATTCTTTTGGAGTTTAACTCCATAAAAAAAAAATCTTTTGAAGTTGAACTCCATATATAAAAAAAAATTCGGAGCCCTTTTTGCCCCCGTCACATGCTAGCACGTGAGGGGGAGGACTCCCATTTAATAGGAGTCATTTTGGCCCCCCTCACATGCTTTTAGCCCCCCTAACATGCTAGTATGTGACCCTCACATGCTAGTCACATGCTAGCATGTGACCCCCACATGCTAGCATGTGCATGTGTTGGGAGGCTCCCATTAAATGGGAGCCCAGGTTCTCCCCCCCTTTTTTAAATCTTTTTTTTCTTCTTCTTTCTTCCTTCCTTTTTTATTTTAATCTTTTTTATTTTAAAAAATAAAATAAATAAATATTAAATAAATAAAAATAAATTATAAATAAAATTTAAAAATTTAAAAAAATATAATAAATTAAAAAATTTTAAAAAACGTTTCTCTAAATATTTATCTACTTATTTATTTCTGTTTTTCATATATATAGAAAAATACATATATCCTTTTTTTTAACAAATGGAACAAAACGAAAAAAGCATACGTACACTGCACATTGAGTTCGCATAACCTGTTTGACCCGTCAATCGGAGATTCTCTCGCCCAAAAGGCGAGGGGTAATTAACGGCAGCTTAGTCCGCGGCTGCCGGAGATTCGGATCCCCACAATTAATAAACCTCAGCCTACCCTAGACAGGGGGAATCTGTAATGCGCCTAACAAGCGCGCGCGCATTCCAATCTCAATAGGGTAACGAAAAACACCCCACAGTTTCTGGCACGCCCGGTGGGACCAATCTCTCCTCCCATATTTCGGGTTAAACATTCATGCGAACTCAATCAATATACATATCTATATTTATACTAAAATAATGCTCTTTCATACAGTTTTCTAAGCAATCAATTTTCAACAATGTCTCCGAAAATGAACTCAGCTCCCATCTCCTACACGATGAAGATGGACTCCAGGACGGTCCTCCCGGCCAGTCTTGGGCAACAGCGGGAGGAGCCGCTGTTACAGTTCGGCTCTATTCTGTTCGTGCCAGCTAATGCATCCCTGCTCCTCAAGCCACGGTGACTGATAAACCAGCCTCAAAGGGGAAAAGGCCGAATGTCATGGTCGCGAGGGCACCTCAGCCCAAGCGCAAGTCCATTCCCGAACGACACTCCATTGCCCCAGCTGGGGGCAAGGCCACCAACACCAACACCAACAAAGCAACAGGGAGTCTCGAGTAAGCTCCGGCGGTGCCCCTGAAAACCGCTCGATCTAGTGTCTTCTCTAAGCTCCCCGCCGATCGACTCACGATGGCTTCCTGGACGACGGATGCCGGTCAAGCCCTCAAAATCGAGAAGCTAAGGCAGAAAAGGCTCAGATATAGAGCCAACAAAAGGGCTAGGGCTCCTGCTAGGCTGAACTTCATGAGATTCGAAGAACAGGGTTACCCCGCCAAAGATGAGGAAATGGCTGGATATGTAATCCACACTGTCTACATGGTGGGCACGCACAATAAGAGAAAGGATGTGGCCACTACATCTCAAATCCAATCTGGTGTGAATGTGGTTGTCACTTCCTAAGACCGGCATCCTCCGGAGGGTGAGGAAAATCCTCCCAGTGAGGCTGATAGGCAGAGAGATCCCTCGGTTCATGAGGAGTCGGGCTCGGAAAGCGAAGATGAGCCAATCTTCCGTCCCAAGAACACAGAGCAGCAACTTCTCCAAGAGCTCCGAAAATAGCTCGGAAGTAAAGATAAGGAGATGGCCAAACTTTACTCCAAAATTGACGACTTGACGAACGTCGTCTTACAGCTCACGGCCCAACTTGCCTCTCAGCCGCCAAATCAGGCGCAGGGCTCTGCTCATGAACCGGGAAACGGTGTCCCGAGACAGCCGACGTCTATTCCCTCAAATCCAAAAGTGGACGGACCGCATGAAAATCAATCGCATCCTATCTCGGGAAATTTCTTGGCTACCGATGACAGTAGCCCGCTAACTCAAGATCAAATCATGGATTTGATTGCCAACAAAGTCAAAACATTGGTAGCTGAAGCCGAAGCGCAAAAAGATGTTAGCAGTAGCGCAAAAAGATGTTAGCAGTAGCGGGAGACCATATCCTGCTCAGTATGATCTGGTAGAATTTCCCAGCGGCTATGTCATCCCTAAATTCGGAAGATTTGATGGGACGGGAAATGCAAATCAGCACATCGCCCACTTCAAAGCCTCATGCGGGAATACTAGGGGCAATGATGCGCTTCTCCTCCGCCAGTTCGTTAATAGCCTGACCGATGTCGCTTTCGACTGGTACACGAGCATACCGGATGGCTCCATTACTACTTTCGTCCAAGTGGAATCTTTGTTTCGACAAAAGTTCATGAGTGTCGGCGATAAGATCACCATCGCCGACCTCGTAAGGACCAAGCCAAAGAACAATGAAAGCGGCATGGATTTTACAACCTGATGGCGCAATCTCTCCGTCAAATGTGAACCGCCGATAGAGCATGACCAATCTGTCAGTCTCCTCATCGGAAATCTCAACAATTGGATGGCCCCGTTTCTATGCACTGCGGGTCTCAAAACATTCCAAGAGCTGATCAGGAAAGTTCAGATGTTGGAATGCTTAAAGCAGGAGTCCTCCTCTGACTCCCAAAATAACAATAGGTCCTGGAGAAACCAAAAGGAAGAAAATCGCAAAGGCGGAAATTCCTACGATACTGAATCTTTCAACACTTCGGCTAACCGAAATAAGCGAGGGATGAGCGGGCCTAGTTCTAACCAGCCTCGGAAGCCAGTGTTCGGAGAGGGAGGAGAATCTCCACTGAAAGAGAAGCTGGATAAGGTCTATTCCTTCAGAAGGGAAAAAAATCCGTAAAATATTCAAAGAAGCCCTGAGGAACGGTCTACAATTGCTAGAATCAAAAAGACCGCAAGAAGCGAATATGACTGACGACCCCAAATACTGCCCCTATCACAGAGTGGTAGGTCATGTCATTGAGGATTGCTTCGTCTTCAAAGATTGGGTCAAAAAGCAATACAAGGCAGGAGAGATAGAACTGTCAAAAGGCGAGTTAACAAACAGTCAAGTAGCGACTGCCAATTTCATACAAACGGAGACCGAAGTCCTTCGGGAATCTGATTCTCTCAGACATCTGCCTTTCTCTGAAAACAGCTAACCACCACGTCGTTAAACTGGGAACATCTGACCACCACGTCGTTAAACTGGGAACATCTGACCACCACGTCGTTAAACTGGGAACATCTGACCACCATGTCATTAAACTAGGAACAAACGACCTCTAAGTCGTTAAACTGGGAATGCAAAAAAAATATGTGTAAATAAAAAAAAGTGTAAATAAAAGAAAAAGAAAGAAAGAAAAGCCGAAATGATGGGGCAACTCGCAATAAAAATCAGCGAGTAAAATAAAGATGAAAAATAAAGCCGAAATGATAGGGCAACCGCGAATAAAAAGCCGAAATGATAGGGCAATCGCGATCTTCGCAATAAGAAAAGCTGAAATGATAGAGCAATCGCAGTTTAAAAAAAATGGCGAATGATGAGTCGCTCCTGGTACCATTTTCCAGTGCAGCGATGCAGACGCCAACCAAAATCCAAATCCCCAAGTGGCGAATGATGAGTCGCTCCTGATACCATATTCCAGTGCAGCGATGCAGACGCCAACCATATTTCAAATCCCATACCCCAATGGCGAATGATGAGTCGCTTCTGGTACCATATTCCAGTGCAGCGATACAGACGCCAACCAAAATCCAAATCCCCAAGTGGCGAATGATGAGTCGCTCTTGATACCATATTCCAGTGCAGCGATGCAGACGCCAACCAAATTCCAAATCTCATACCTCAACGGCGAATGATGAGTCGCTCCTAGTACCATATTCCAGTGCAGCGATGCAGGCACCAACAAAGCCCCGAAATTTTTCGGCCCTACGGTCTGGATCATACATCCTGCAAAACCGTATACAATCCACGGGCGTAAAACGATCCCAATCTCTCCCAAGTCCTACGGGCGAGACCATATTCAAAGTCCCACCGGCGGTGAATATTATAAAAAAAAAAGATATGTCCACAAGCAAAATGGGCACGGATGAAAACCCGAAAGGGTTCCGTGAGTAAAAACAGCAGGACTGCCGGCGAGTTTGTGAAAACCCGAAAGGGCGCAAACTCGTGAAAAAGAGATGAAATGCACTCACAAAGTCCTCTCGACTTTGTGAGGAGAAAATTCACGCGTGAGATCCTTACGACTCACAAAGGAGTAACACGCTTGGGAGTCTCCACGACTCCTAAGGAGAAAATACACCTACGGGATCCTTACGACCTGTAGGGAGAAAATGCTTTTATGGGACCCTTACGGCCCATAAAATTGAAAAGCCTTAGGTGATAGGGATCTAAACTTGTCTCCTAACCCATTGCTACCCAACAGGGAAAGGCAAATGATGATTCGCTCCTGGTACCATATTCCAGTGTAGCGGTGCTGATGCCGACCCAAAAACCAAATCCCCAAATCCTCTCATTGCAAATGATGATTCGCTTCTGGTACCATATTCCAGTGTAGCGATGCTGATGTCAACCCAAATCAAATCAAACCAACAATCTCTATGTCGGAATCATGCTTCGTCTCAGAGTGTACCCCGTGTCGAAATCATGCTTCGCCTCGGTATATCTACCTTCTCTGTCGGAATTATACTTCGCCTGGGAATCAGTCTCTACATCAAAATCAGTGACACTCCGTGCCGGGGAAACGTCGACCACAGACACTCCGTGCCGGGGACAAGTCAACCAACGATCTTCTTATCGGAATTATGCTTCGATTCAAAATCAAGTCAACCAGTGACCTCCTCGTCGGAATTATGCTCCGTCTCGGAATCAAGTCGACCAACAAGCTCAGCGCCGGAATCATGCTTTGTCTCAGAGTGTACCCCGTGTCGAAATCATGCTTCACCTCGGTGTATCTGTCTTCCCTGTCGGAATTATGCTTCGGCTCGGAATCAACCAGCGACCTCCTCGTCGGAATTATGCTCCGCCCTGGAATCAAGTCAACTAACGACCTCCCTGTCGGAATTATGCTTCGACTCGGGATCAAGTCAACCAGTGACCTCCTCGTCGGAATTATGCTCCGTCTCGGAATCAAGTCGACTAACAAGCTCTGCGTCGAAATCATACTTTGTCTCAGAATGTACCCCGTGTCGAAATCATGCTTCGCCTCAGAGTATATGCTTTCCCTGTCGGAATTATGCTTCGCCCGGGAATCAACCTCTGCATAGAAATTATGCCTCGATCAGAAGGTCTACCGCTCATCGGAATCATGCTCCGATCCCTGGAATCATGCTCCGCTCTTCAGAATGATGTTTCGATCCCTGGAATCATGCTCCGCTCTTCGGAATGATGCTCTGATCCCTGGAATCATGCGCCGCTCTTCGGAATTATGCTCGGATTCCCTGGAATCATGCTCCGCTCATCGGAATCTTGCTCCGATCCTTGGAATCATGCTCCGCTCTTCGGAATGATGCTCCGATCCTCGGAATTATGCTTTGATCCCTGAAGTTATGCTCATCGGAATTATGCTCCGATCCCTGGAATCATGCTCCGCTTTTCGGAATAATTCTCCGATCCTCGGAATTATGCTCCGATCCCCAAAGTTATGCTCATCGGAATCATGCTCCGATCCTTAGAATCATGCTCCGCAAATCGGAATTATGCTCCGACTCTTCGGAATGATACTCCGACCTTGGAATTATGCTCCGCAAATTGGAATGATGCTCCGATCCCCGGGAATCGTGCTCCCCGAGGGATGCTCCGCCCCCGGGATGATGTTCCACCTCGAAGTCCAGCTTCAAAATCCATCAATTTCATGCACACAACTCATATGCGTGGTGTGCATTCATTGATGGGGGGCACTTTGTTGGGCTCAAAATTTGCATCCCAGTTGACCGGGTCAAAGTCATGGTCAACCCCAAGTAAGTGGGCCCAAGCCCAAGCAAGTGGGCCCATACCCAAGTCGAGCCCGCGGCCGGCCTCTCCATGCCAAAATAAAAATCATGTAACAAATAATTTTGATATAATTTTTTGTGCATGAATGTATGCAAAATGGGCATAAAGCTAAATTTTTGTAAAGCTCATGGCTTATGTGCAAAAAGAAATAGCACATGAGACATGGGATGAGCAAAATGCCATTTTGTAAAGCCCAAGGGGCTATACGTAAATATGTAAGCCTATATAAGGCAGCATGATGATGAATAAAATATACATTTTTCATTCCCTCAAAAAACTAGGGTTTGTGCCTTCACTCTCTCTTTTTCAAGTTCTTCCTTTTCATTTTCTCAAGAGTTTAACTCTCTTTTTTTTAAACTAAACAAAGTTTTGCCATAAACCCACCTCTCAAGACTCCATCAAAAGAAGAAAAATGATCTCTTTTTTTATCATCCAAGATCTAGATCTTGAAGTTTCAAGAGAACCCATTTTGGGTTTCTTCTCAAAATAGAAAGGAGAAAATCTTTTGGAGTTTAACTCCACTACAAAAATTCTTTTGGAGTTTAACTCCACAGTAAAAATCTTTTTTGGGGGAGTTTAACTCCACATTAAATCTTTTTAGGAGTTTAACCCCATATAAAATTCTTTCAGAGTTTAACTCCATATTTAAAATTCTTCCGGAGTTCAACACCATAATAAAAATCTTTTTTGGAGTTGAACTCCATTTAAAACTCTTTTTGGAGTTTAACTCCATAATAAAAATCTTTTTTGGAGTTGAACTCCATTTAAAACTTTTTTTGGAGTTTAACTTCACAATAAAAATCTTTTTGGAGTTAAAACTCCATTTAAAATCTTTTTGGAGTTGAACTCCATATTTAAAATTCCTTTGGAGTTTAACTCCATAAAAAAAAATTCTTTTGGAGTTGAACTCCATGTGTAAAAAATAAATAAAATTTTCGGAGCCCATTTTGCCCCATCACATGCTAGCACGTGAGGGGGAGGACTCCAATTTAATGGGAGCCCTTTTGACCCCCCTCACATGTTAGTCACATGCTAGCATGTGACCCTCCTTTTGACCCCCCTCACATGCTAGTCACATGCTAGCATGTGACCCTCACATACTAGTATGTGCATGTGTGGGGAGGCTCCCATTAAATGGGAGCCCAGGTTCTTCCCCCTTTTTAAAAATCTTTTCTTCTTCTTCTTCTTCTTTCTTCCTTCCTTTTTTATTTTAATCTTTTTTATTTAAAAAGGAATAAAATAAAATAAATAAATATTAAATAAATAAAAATAAATTATAAATAATATTTTAAAATTAAAAAAATATAATAAATTAAAATTTTTAAAAAAACGTTTCTCTAAATATTTATCTACTTATTTATTTCTGTTTTTTCATATATATAGAAAAATACATATATCTCTTTTTTTAACAAATGGAACAAAACGAAAAAAAGCATACGTACACTGCACATTGAGTTCGCATGACCTGTTTGACCCGTCAATCAGAGGTTCCCTCGCCCCAAAGGCGAGGGGTAATTAACGACAGCTTATTCTGCGGCTGCCGGAGATTCGGATCCCCACAATCAATAAACCCCAGCCTACCTTAGGCAGGGGGAATTTGTAATGCGCCCGACAAGCGCGCGCGCATTCCCATTTCAATGGGGTGACGAAAAACACCCTACAGTTTGAAAATTTCTCGGTGCACCTTCGCTTAGATCGGATCTTCTGTTGAATTTTCCTCGGCGAGTCTCTTTCTTTGAATCAGGTTAGATATCTTCTTACGATGTGTCTGTAGTTGTAGTAGGGGTAGAGTCGGACGATGAGGCTCCAGTTGCCGGGACTGAGTCTAGTGGGTCTTCTTCCTCTTCGGCTTCAGATAGCTGGGAAGGTTCTTCTTCTACTGTGTCTTCTGTGTCGGGCTCGACCCCTAGAGTCAGGTCTGCCCTAGTCACTCGCCGTCGGGCGGCGATAAGGGCTTCCAAGGTGCGCATCGGGAATACCCGCGATGCGCCCTCCGTATTGAATCGCATGGTCGAGCTTTCCGACATCCAGACTCGATTCCATGCTCCCTCTAACTATTCACTCCGTTTAGCCAGAGAGGGTGAGCGGGCAGACCAGATGCGGGGCAAGGAGATTGCTCTGTATCTGGAAGCATTTCGGACGGAATGCGTCTGCCCTTCTCATCCGAGGTTCGTGCGGTGCTTCATTGCTTCCGTCTTGCCCCGGGCCAACTAACACCGAACTCGTTTAAGAGCCTCCTCGGGTTTCTGGTCCGGTTAAAATTTGATCGGATCCCTTTCAGTATGACCCTCCTCTTGTCTTTTCTTTGTTATAAAAATCATCCCGGTACCAGTAAGCAAGAGCCGAGCTGGGTGTACTTTTCGTTTAAAAAACGTAAGGGTGGGGCGGCCAGGTCGGGTAGTGATCGTCCCTTCTTCCATCCATGAATGGAAGGAGAAGTATGTCTTCGTCGGGCCACCGGAGGGCGAGAATTGGCCTGTGCCCGCACAGTGGCACAAAACCGACTGCCCGAGGGCGAAGTAGTCGACCTCCCCTGAGGAGAAGGTGGTGTCCCAGTGGGAACCGATCCAGCGGGCTGATGTCCTGCTTTCCGAGCAGGTACTGAGCTGGGCTGGGCTCAGTCTTGCTCTTTTTTTGGGTAAGTTAGGGTTTTTGACGATCTGTTTAGACTTTGCTAAATTTTCTTTGCCGTTTCAACTTCGCTGATCTTTTCTCCTGTGTCTTCTTTTTGCAGAGCCCATGGACCGATCAAAAATCATGGCTGCCATAGCTGCCAAGGCCCAAGAAAGAAAGACCGGTGGCGTAAGCTCGTCCCGACCCGGTCCAAGTGCGGCCCCAAGGCAAACTCCTCCGGCCAAGCCTTCCACAGAACCCCCAGCTCTGGAGGAGCGCCGCGGGGGTGAGAAGTACGTGCGGGACCCGGCACCCCGGGCGAGGGAGGAGGAGTCTCCCCCGCCGACGAAGTCCTCCTCAAGAGACAGAAGCGGGTGGTGTTCCCTGATTAAAAATCAGGAGAAGATTCAGAAGAGGCATCACGTGCTCACACGTGACCAGTGGTCACGTGTTGACACGTGATGGTTAAGCAGCGGCACAGAACATATTTATTCTCTAATTAAAAGTCAAGAAGAAGCTTCAGAAGAGGCATCACGTGCTCATACGTGACCAGTGGTCACGTGTTGGCACGCGACGGTCAAGCAGCGGCCAGAGAACAGAGCGCAGAAGAAGAGAAGCTCATTCCAGGGGTCACGTGGCTACACGTGACCAGGGGTCACGTGGCCACACGTGACACGTGACCGGCTTTAAAAGCCTTATTCTTTGACAGAATTAAATTCTGAGGGAAGATCTTCAAATCTTTCCAAAATGAAAAAGGATTATTTGAAACCGTTGGATTAAAAATCTAAAGGTGATTAAATATCACCAATTTATGGAAAAATCTTGGACTTGGAAAGATTTCCCCCTAAATCTAACCGAAATAACAAAAAGATATCTTTGGATTTAAAATCCAATGGTGAATAAAATTCACCTAAAAATCTAAAGGCCCGAATTAATTATAAATATAAATCAAATCTCTCAATGAGAGATTTACTAAACAGATTGATTCTTTTCCTTCTCCTATAAATAGGAGCCAAGAAAAGAAGAGGAATTGGGACCTTTTCTTTTGATACACACAGAGAGAGAGAGATACAAAGCCTTTGATTCTCTGCAAAAGGAAAACCTTAGGTAAGAAAAGAAAAGGGAGGCTTCAAAGAAGAATTTAATTCTCAAAAGAGTTTAACTCTTATATAAAGAAAGGAACTTAGTTCTTTCTCTGGTGGAGGATCTGCAAAGTGCACATCTCCCCATGAACTGAGAATTTAATTCTCATTGGGTTGAGATCCTGCCATGCAGATCTAAACCACAGAGGAGGAACTGAGTTTGGAGAATTTAATTCTCACAGAATTACAGGAATTTAATTCCTTTGAGATCAAATTAGAGTTTAACCCTAAGAATTTAATTCCTTCAGAATGGACAGAACTAGGGTTTAACCCTAATCGAGAACCTAATTCTCTCAAAATCACAGGAATTTAATTCCTCTAAAGTTTATTGTTAGGGTTTAACCCTATGAAGAATTTAATTCTTAAAAAGATGAACAGATCTTTAAAACATGCAAAGAACCAGAGTCATGTGCTACCACGTGACCCCTGCAAAGATCCACAGAAAAGAACTTTGAAGCAACACCTCACGTGTTACCACGTGACTCCTGCGAAGATCCATAAAAAAGAACTTTGAGGCAATGCCTCACGTGCCCCGCGTGATCTCTAAAGCACACAGAGAAAAAGGCAAAAGAAACAGAAAAGAGCTCTAAGGCGCCCTCACGTGTCAACGTGTGACCCCTGAGGAACATTCTAACAGATCAAAGCGTGAGCCCTCATCACGTGCCCACACGTGATGGCTTTCAGAATTAAAAGTGTTAAACACTTATCTGTAGAACAAAATAAAGGGAAGCAGGGCGCTCTCACGTGCTACCACGTGACCCCTTGGCTGAAGCTCTAACAGATAAACGCCCAAATTCTCATCACGTGACAGCACGTGATACTTCAAAGTGTTCAATACTTTTGACAAAACAAAATAGAGGGAATCAGGGCGCTCTCACGTGTCCATACGTGGCCCCTCTTGCCTTAGTGTTTAACACTAAATTGAAACCTCTGTAGCCAGTGTTTAACACTGATTTTCTTAGTGTTTAACACTAATTTGGAAAACTCTATTTGAAGTGTTTAACACTGATTTCCTTAGTATTTAACACTAATTTTGAAAACTCTATCTGCAATGTTTAACACTGATTTTCTTAGTGTTTAACACCAGTTTGAAAACTCTGTTCCCAGTGTTTAACACTGATTTGCTTTAGTGTTTGACACTAATTTGGAATCTCTATTTCCAGTGTTTAACACTGATTTGCCTTAGTGTTTAACACTAATTTGAAAACTCTGTTCCCAGTGCTCAACATTGATTATCTTTTAGTGTTTAACACTAACTTGTTAATTTTATTCCCAATGTTCAATACTGTTGGTCTCTAGTGTTTAACACTAACTTTAGCCCAATTGGCTAAGTTTCCAGAGGCAAAGCCTCTCCTTCAATGAACCAACAGAGGGCCAATATATTAAACATGATTGGACTTAGCCCAAGAAGGCCATAAGTCCTCAATTCAAACTTAACTGGGCCAATGGGCTCATAATATAATTAATTGGTCTTGGTTCCAAATTGGGCCAAAGATCATTTAATTTACCTTGGTTTAAGGGTACATCTCTTCACTCCTTTGATATTTGGTGTTGTAATTCCTCAACGTCTTCAAAGAGGTGACGGGTCCGATGACCACACATTGATACGGACTGTGGGGCCCTTAAACCCTCGGACTATGAGGTCCTTAACCTTGACCGTGATGTCTTAAAACTAACAACGGACTATGACGTCCTTAACCTTGACCGGGATGTCTTAAAACTAACGCCGGACTGTGGGGTCCTTAAACCCTCGGACTATGAGGTCCTTAACCTTGACCGTAAAGTCTTAAAACTAACGCCGGACTGTGGGGTCCTTAAACCCTCGGACTATGACGTCCTTAACCTTGACCGGAATGTCTTAAAACTAACAACGGACTATGACGTCCTTAACCTTGACCGTGATGTCTTAAAACTAATGCCGGACTGTGGAGTCCTTAATTCCACGGACTATGAGGTCCTTAACCTTGACCGCAATGTCTTAAAACTAACATTGGACCGCAATGTCCTTAAACTACCTATTGACCGTAATGTCACTAAACTAAACAACATGGCTCCCTTAATTGCTCTCTTGTTGGATCTAAACGATCCTGTTAAGTTGATCTTAGTTTAAAAACCAGACTAACGTATCCTTAACAAACGTTTAAGTCGATCTTAGTCTCAAATGAGGCTAATGTATCCTTAAACACAACCCCCAAACCCAAATCTAAGATAATACGGATTTGGACTCGTCCACTCCCTACGGGCGACGACATAACTCAGTCTCCGTATACAATCCACGGGCAACCAAACACAAAACAAACAAACACGACACGAAGTGATCATCTGGAGAAGGAGAAAGTTGTTACCGCAATGCGATAGCGTAATTAACTGGAGGGGCTTGCACCTGCAGGGAAGAGCGTCCCCACAATCAAAAACCCCTCAAGCGAGGGGGAATCTGACGAAGTCTGCTACATCAGACGCATCTGTTTAAACCTTCGATACATGGTGTCATAAATCAACTTGACATCTTCGGAGAGGTAGACGGATAGCACCAATTAGCATCTGCCCCGAATTTCGGGCAAGACGTCCCTGCGTCGCGCCGCCATTCGGAGGGGAATAGATTCTGGCACGCTCGGTGGGACCTTTTCCTCTTTCCACTCCACACTTCGTGTGTTGTGATTCGCGAACCAATCGCGGTTCGCTAATGGTTGCCCTTGGGTTTCGAAGTACTAAGATTTGGTGTTTCGTTTGCTGCAGAAAGCAAAAGGATCAATGGCTGGCAACTGCTCGAACTGCTCCAACTGCAAATGCAACCGACGCTCCGCCTCACCTGGAAGTGTAGCATATGGACCGCAGGCTGCTTCCCTATTTACGATGCCTATGGAACAGGTAACTCAGGCCACCACCGGTCTGTTTTTCGGGACCATGCTCCTACCTGCAAGCTTCACCATGCTAAGGCCCGCATCGGAAGCGAACAAGAAGTCGGTCTTTGATCGACTTGCTACTCCTACGGCCCCTCTCAACGGGTCGTCCAACTCCTCTTTCTTCACCAGGCTAAGCCTGAACTCCAAAGGGCCCGCCAAAAAGCCCATGGTACCTGAGAAGGCCATCCCGAAGAAGACAGCCGCTCCCGAAGTCGTTAAGGCGGCTTCTCCTCCCAGAGGGCCGGTCTTCGCGAGACTGACTACCCCCGTTCCCACTCCCACTCAGAAATCTGTTTTTGACCGGATGGACGTAGCTTCTCAACGAATGTCAGTCTTCAAGAGGCTGACACCGGCAGCAGCCCCTCCCCAGAACAGGGAGCAAGACAAAGCCGTCACTGAATCAATCCCAACAACCCGTCATGCCCAACGTCGCCACTGGCACCGGATAAGGAAGACTGGGGGCAACTCCCTCTCCGGGCTAACTCCACCAGCTCCAACGGTGGAAATTGAGGCTGCTGTTCCAACCGGGAACAGCTTTGAGCTGCTAAACAGGGTACGCAGAAATTCGCCAACTGCGGTTCTCAAAAGATCCCCTCCACCTGCAGAGAATGTTACAGAAGCGAAGCCGGAACAGCCTCCTCAACGTCTGTCCTCCAAAATTTACAAGGTCTGGCGGAGGGTCCAAGACTCAGTAATCGACCAAGATCACTCTCGCCTGCAGAAGAGGGTGAAGGTTCAGGAAGAAAAGAACCGTCATGTCAAACAACAAAGGACGACAACCGCTTGGGTGCCCGCTGCAACGGCTCCCTCCACGTCGACTACTCAAAAGAGAAGAAGGCCAGAGAAAGTCCCCACTCCTGCATTAAATGTCAAGGACAATAAGCCTAAACGCCCTAAGTCTGGGGGCATGATGGTGCATACGGTATACATGGCGTTGGGAAAAGAGGACAGCCGTGCATCCACGGGTCATAGACCGCTTACACGGTCAGTGACCAAAGCTCAGGAGCAACAATAGAAGCTCCAGGAAATGATGAACGCGATGGCCGCACTCACTGGGCCAAAAGAAAGCCTCGAAGCGTCATCTGATCAACGCCAGGAGCAAGAAACTGACGCTGAATTCCTTTGTAGGATATTGGAGAAGAAGGATAAAGAGGCTGCCGAACAAGCAGCCAAAATACAGCGAATGGCCCTCCTGTTCCAGGACATGGTGGGAATGATGATCCAACAAGATTCTCCTGCTGAAGATCCTCCAATCGTCCTTGAAGACGACAAGGGAGAAACGTCAAACCCTCCACCGGCTCTGTCAACGCCAAGGAGGAGACAATCTCCAAAACTGACTTGGACGAATATATTGCTCAGCAGATACGGGTTCACCAGGCGACTGAGGCAGCTGGTCAAGTTGTCAGAACAGGGCGACCATATCCGAGCTGGTATGATCAGATCAAGTACCCGCCGGGCTATACAATACCGAAATTTCATGTCTATAAGGGGACATGCAATCCCCATCAACATGTGGCCCAGTTCAGGGCTCTATGTGGCAACACTGGCGGCGATGATAAGCTCTTGCTTCGCCAATTCGTCGGCAGCTTGTCAGAAACAACTTTCGAATGGTATTCTGAACTCCCGAACGATTCCGTCAAGACGTTCGCTGAAATGGAGTTGCTATTCACTCAGCGATTCGCGAGCGCCAGCGAACGCACTCCAATAACGGCATTGATTAATGCCAGGGTGAAACCAGGCGAGACTGTTGGGGTAAAAATTTACACCCCCGTTGACCGAGTCAAAGTCAAGGTCAACCCCAAGCCAGGTGGGCCCAAGCCCAGGTCAAGCGGGCCCATGCCCAAGTCGAGCCCGCGGCCAGCCTCCTCCATGCCAACAACAAAAATCATGTAACAAATAATTTTTATGTAATTTTTGTGCATGAATGTATGCAAAATGGGCATAAAGCCAAATTTTTGTAAGCTCATGGCTTATGTGCAAAAACAAATGACACATAAGCCATGGGATAGGAAAAATGCCATTTTTGTAAAGCCCAAGGGGCTATATGTAAATGTGTAAGCCTATAAAAGGCAACATGATGATGAATAATAAAAAGACTTTTTTCATTCCCTCAAAAACTAGGGTTTGTTCCTCCACTCTCTCTTTCTCAAGTTCTTCCTCTTCCTTTTTATTTTCCAAAATAAATCAAGAGCTTAGCTCTCTTTTTTTTTAAAACTAAATAAAGTTTTACCATAAACCCATCTCCAAAAACTCCATCAAGAGAAGAAAAAGGGTCTCTTTTTTTATCATCCAAGATCTAGATCTTGGAGTTTCAAGAGAACCCATTTTGGGTTTCTTCTCAAAGGAGAAAGGAGAAAATCTTTTGGAGTTCAACTCCACAAATAAAATTCTTTTGGAGTTCAACTCCACCACCAGGAAAATTATTTTGGAGTTCAACTCCACTACAAAAATCTTTTGGAGTTCAACTCCACAAATAAAGTTCCTTTGGAGTTCAACTCCACAAATAAAATTCTTTTGGAGTTTAACTCCACTGCAGAAATACTTTTGGAGTTTAACTCCACAAAAAATACCTTTTTTGGGGAGTTTAACTCCACATTATAATTTTTTTGGCCATATAAAATTATTTTGGAGTTGAACTCCACGTTTCCACAAAAAAAAAAAAAAAATGCGGTCACATGCAAAGCATGTGACCGGATCACATGCTTAAACATGTGACCGGGTCACATGCAAACCATGTGACCCCCTCACATGAGGGGTCACATGGTAAACATGTGACCCCCTCACATGAGGGGTCACATGCAAAGCATGTGACCCCTTCACATGAGGGGTCACATGTTAAACATGTGACCCCCTCATATGAGGGGTCACATGCAAAGCATGTGACCGGGTCACATGTTTAACATGTGACCCCCTCACATGAGGGGAGGGGTCACATGCAAAGCATGTGACCGGGTCACATGTTAAACATGTGACCCCCTCACATGAGCGGGTCACATGTTTAGCATGTGACCGGGTCACATGTTTAACATGTGACCCCCTCACTTGAGGGGTCACATGTTAGCATGTGACATCCCTCATATGAGGGGTCACATGCTAACATGTGACCCCACTTTAAAAAAAAAAATTCTCTTTTCTTCTTTCTTCCTCCTTTTTTTTATTTAAAATAAAAATAAATAAATATTAAATAATATTTTGAAAAATTAAAATAAAAACATAATTATTTTCTTCTCTTCTTTTCTTTATTTAATCCCTTTTTTTTATATAATAAATATTAAATAAATTATAAATAATATTTTAAAATAAAAAAATAATAATAATAAATTTTTAAAAAATAAAAAAAAATCTCTAAATATTTATTTACTTATTTATTTTTGTATATAGAAAATATATATATATGTATATATCTCTTTTTACAAATAGAACAAAACAAAAAAAATATACACACACCAACGCACCGCATATTGAGTTCGCATGACCAGTTTAACCCGTCAATCGGAGGTTCCTTCGCTCCAAATGCGAGGGGTAATTAACGGCAGCTTAGTCCGCGGCTGCCGGAGATTCGGATCCCCACAATCAATAAACCCCGGCCTACCCTAGGCAGGGGGAATCTGTAGTACGCCTGACAAGCGCGCGCGTATCCCATCTCAATGGGGTGACGAAAAACACCCTACAGATTCTGGCACGCCCGGTGGGACCATCTCTCCTCCCATACTTCGGGTTAAATGTTCATGCGAATTCAATCAATATACATATCGATTGCCTATACTGAAATAATGTTTCTATTTGCAGAGGGTTAACAATTTCCAATGGCCATATTCGATGCAAGTCGGTATTTGAATGATTTTCCTTAGCCCCACCTGGGGGCAAGGCCATCAACTCCGACAAAGTAATAAGGCATCTCGGGCAAACTCCAGCGGTACCCCCGACAACTGCCCGATCAGGTATCTTCTCTGACCTCCACGTCGTTAAACTGGAAGCAGCTGACCTCCACGTCGTTAAACTGGAAACAGATGACCTCCACGTCTTTAAACTGGAAACAGAAGACCTCTAAGTCTTTAAACTGGAAACAGATGACCACTACGTCGTTAAACTGGAAGCAGATGACCTCCAAGTCGTTAAACTGGAAACAGATGACCTCTACGTCTTTAAACTGGAAACAGATGACCTCTAAGTCGTTAAACTGGAAACAGTAGACCTCTAAGTCTTTAAACTGGGAATAGTAGACCCCTAAGTCTTTAAACTGAAAACAAATGACCGCTAAGTCGTTAAACTGGAAATAGTCGACCACCACGTCATTAAACTGGGAACAATCGACCTCTAAGTCGTTAAACTGGGAATGTAAAAAAAAATGTAAATAAACAAAAAATGTGTAAATAAAAAAATAGAGAAAAGCCGAAATGATGGGGCAACTCGCAATAAAAATCAGCGAGTAAAAATAAAAATGAAAATAAAGCCGAAATGATGGGGCAACCGCGAATAAATAGCCGAAATGATAGGGCAATCGCGACCTTCGCAATAAGAAAAGCTGAAATGATAGAGCAATCGCGGCAAAAAAAAAAACAAAAAAAAACAGCAAAAACAAAAAAAAAGGGCGGATGATGAGTTGCTCCTGATACCATATTCCAGTGCAGCGATGCAGACGCAAACAAAAATCCAATTTCCCAAAATTCTTTCAGCCCTACGGCAAGTCCCCAAATTGACTACCGTATACAATCCACGGGCTCAAATAATTCTCAGTATACTCATGCCCCACCGCAACCACCAGTTACGCGGCTGGTCTCCGCCTTTGGAATTATGCTTCATTGGAAAGACCCACTCATGTGTCCTCACGATGCATGAGGAGAACAAACCTTCGTGAGATCCTTACGACTCACCAAGGAAAAACACACTTAGGAGTCCTCACGACTCTTAAGGAGAAAATACACCTGCGGGATCCTTACGACTCGCAGGGAGAAAATTGAAAAGTCTTAGGTGATAGGGATCCAAACCTGTCTCATAAGCAATCGCTCCCCAATCCCCAAGTGGCGAATGATGAGTCGCTCCTGGTACCATATTCCAGTGCAGCGATGCAGACGCCAACCAAATTCCAAATCCCAATCCCCAAGTGGCGAATGATGAGTCGCTCCTGGTACCATATTCCAGTGCAGCGATGCAGACGCCAACCAAATTCCAACTCCCATACCCCAACGGCGAATGATGAGTCGCACCTGGTACCACATTCCAGTGCAGCGATGCAGACGCCAACAAAGTCCCGAAATGTTTTTGGCCCTACGGTCTGGATCATACATCCTGCAAAACCGTATACAATCCATGGGCGTAAAACGATCCCAATCTCTCCCAAGTCCTACCGGCGAGACCACATTCAAAGTCCCACCGGCAGGGAAGATTCCAAAAAATGAAAAAAAAAATGAAAAAAAAATGATGAAAAAAAAATGAAAAAAAGGAAAAAAAGAAGAAGAACGGTATGTCCACAAGCGAAATGGGCACGGATGAAAACCCGAAAGGGCTCCGTGAGTAAAAACAGCAGGACTGCCGGCGAGTTTGTGAAAACCCGAAAGGGCGCAAACTCGTAAAAAAAAAAGAGAAGAGATGAAATGCACTCGCAAAGTCCTCTCGACTTTGTGAAGAGAAAATTCCCGCGTGAGATCTTTACGACTCACAAAGGAGCAATACACTTAGGAGTCCCCACGACTCCTAAGGAGAAAATACACCTACGAGATCCTTTCGACTCGTAGGGAGAAAATGCTTTTATGGGACTCTCACGGCCCATAAAATTGAAAAGCCTTATGTGACAGGGATCTAAACCTGTCTCGTAAGCCACCAATTCCCAAATCCTCTCGGGGCACATGATGAGTTGCTCCTGGCATTATTCCAGTGCAGCAATGCAGATGCCAAAACAAAACCGAAATCCTCAAATCCACTCATTGCAAATGATGATTCGCTCCTGGTACCATATTCCAGTGTAGCGATGCTGATGCCAAACAAAAACTAATTCTCAAATCCTCTCGGGGCAAATGATGAGTTGCTCCTGGCATTATTCCAGTGCAGCAATGCAGATGCCGACAAAAATACCAATCCCAAAATTCTCTCATGACGAATGATGATTCGCTCCTGGTACCATATTCCAGTATAGCGATGCTGATGTCAACTCAAGTCAAACAAATCAAAACATCCAATTCCAACATCGACCGTTGCGTCAAACAGCGACACTCCGTGCCGGGGGCACGTCTACCAAATCGCTCCGTAACAGAGCGTCGACCGTCTATGTCGCAAAAAGGGTAGTGCAGGCTCCCGCAAACTGGGAACCCAAATCGCTTCGTAACAGAGCGTCGACCGTCTATGTCGCAAAAAGGGCAGTGCAGGCTCCCGCAAATTGGGAACCCAAATCGCTCCGGATCAGAGCGTCGACCGTCTATGTCGCAAAAAGGGCAGTGCAGGCTCCCGCAAATTGGGAACCCAAATCGCTTCGGATCAGAGCGTCGACCGTCTATGTCGCAAAAAGGGCAGTGCAGGCTCCCGCAAATTGGGAACCCAAATCGCTCCGTAACAGAGCGTCGACCGTCTATGTCGCAAAAAGGGCAGTGCAGGCTCCCGCAAATTGGGAACCCAAATCGCTCCGTAACAGAGCGTCGACCGTCTATGTCGCAAAAAGGGCAGTGCAGGCTCCCGCAAATTGGGAACCCAAATCGCTCCGGATCAGAGCGTCGACCGTCTATGTCGCAAAAAGGGCAGTGCAGGCTCCCGCAAATTGGGAACCCAAATCGCTTCGGATCAGAGCGTCGACCGTCTATGTCGCAAAAAGGGCAGTGCAGGCTCCCGCAAATTGGGAACCCAAATCGCTTCGTAACAGAGCGTCGACCGTCTATGTCGCAAAAAGGGCAGTGCAGGCTCCCGCAAATTGGGAACCCAAATCGCTTCGGATCAGAGCGTCGACCGTCTATGTCGCAAAAAGGGCAGTGCAGGCTCCCGCAAATTGGGAACCCAAATCGCTTCGTAACAGAGCGTCGACCGTCTATGTCGCAAAAAGGGCAGTGCAGGCTCCCGCAAATTGGGAACCCAAATCGCTTCGGATCGGAGCGTCGACCGTCTATGTCGCAAAAAGGGCAGTGCAGGCTCCCGCAAATTGGGAACCCAAATCGCTTCGTAACAGAGCGTCGACCGTCTATGTCGCAAAAAGGGCAGTGCAGGCTCCCGCAAATTGGGAACCCAAATCGCTCCGGATCAGAGCGTCGACCGTCCATGTCGTAAAACGGGCAGTGCAAGCTCCCCACAAATCGGGAACCAAATCACTCCGGTTCAGGGAAACGTCTACCACGGACACTCCGTCTCGGAGACGCGTCAAGCGTCGACCGTCCATGTCGTAAAAAGGGCAGTGCGGGCTCCCTACAAATCGGGAACCAAATCACTCCGGGTCAGGGAAACGTCTACCACGGACACTCCGTCTCGGAGACGCGTTAAGCGTCGACCGTCCATGTCGCAAAAAGGGCAGTGCGGGCTCCCTACAAATCGGGAACCAAATCACTCCGGGTCAGGGAAACGTCTACCACGGACACTCCGTCTCGGAGACGCGTTAAGCGTCGACCGTCCATGTCGTAAAACGGGCAGTGCGGGCTCCCCACAAATCGGGAACCAAATCACTCCGGGTCAGGGAAACGTCTACCACGGACACTCCGTCTCGGAGACGCGTTAAGCGTCGACCGTCTATGTCGTAAAAAGGGCAGTGCATCCCAAAAAGTGGGAACCAAAGCAAGTCGCCTCCACGTGAAAGAAGATCCATCAATTTAATGCACACGACCCATGTATGCTGTGTGCATTTATTGATGGGGGGCACTTTGTTGGGGTAAAAATTTACACCCCCGTTGACCGAGTCAAAGTCAAGGTCAACCCCAAGCCAGGTGGGCCCAAGCCCAGGTCAAGCGGGCCCATGCCCAAGTCGAGCCCGCGGCCAGCCTCCTCCATGCCAACAACAAAAATCATGTAACAAATAATTTTTATGTAATTTTTGTGCATGAATGTATGCAAAATGGGCATAAAGCCAAATTTTTGTAAGCTCATGGCTTATGTGCAAAAACAAATGACACATAAGCCATGGGATAGGCAAAATGCCATTTTTGTAAAGCCCAAGGGGCTATATGTAAATGTGTAAGCCTATAAAAGGCAACATGATGATGAATAATAAAAAGACTTTTTTCATTCCCTCAAAAACTAGGGTTTGTTCCTCCACTCTCTCTTTCTCAAGTTCTTCCTCTTCCTTTTTATTTTCCAAAATAAATCAAGAGCTTAGCTCTCTTTTTTTTTAAAACTAAATAAAGTTTTACCATAAACCCATCTCCAAAAACTCCATCAAGAGAAGAAAAAGGGTCTCTTTTTTTATCATCCAAGATCTAGATCTTGGAGTTTCAAGAGAACCCATTTTGGGTTTCTTCTCAAAGGAGAAAGGAGAAAATCTTTTGGAGTTCAACTCCACAAATAAAATTCTTTTGGAGTTCAACTCCACCACCAGGAAAATTATTTTGGAGTTCAACTCCACTACAAAAATCTTTTGGAGTTCAACTCCACAAATAAAGTTCCTTTGGAGTTCAACTCCACAAATAAAATTCTTTTGGAGTTTAACTCCACTGCAGAAATACTTTTGGAGTTTAACTCCACAAAAAAATACCTTTTTTGGGGAGTTTAACTCCACATTATAATTTTTTTGGCCATATAAAATTATTTTGGAGTTGAACTCCACGTTTCCAAAAAAAAAAAAAAATGCGGTCACATGCTTAAACATGTGACCGGGTCACATGCAAACCATGTGACCCCCTCACATGAGGGGTCACATGGTAAACATGTGACCCCCTCACATGAGGGGTCACATGCACATGAGGGGTCACATGTTAAACATGTGACCCCCTCATATGAGGGGTCACATGCAAAGCATGTGACCGGGTCACATGTTTAACATGTGACCCCCTCACATGAGGGGAGGGGTCACATGCAAAGCATGTGACCGGGTCACATTTTGGAGGACAGACGTTGGAAAGATTTCCCCTTAAATCTAGCCGAAATAACAAAGAGATATCTTTGGATTTAAAATCCAAAGGTGAATAAAATTCACCTAATAATCCAAAGGTCTAGATGAATGGGAAATATAAATCAAATCTCTCAATAAACAAATCAAATCTTTCAATTGAAGATTCACTAAAACTGATTGATTTTCTCCCTTCTCCTATAAATTGGAGCCACTACAGAAGGAGAGATATATATAGAGAGAGGGGGAGATACAAAAAATAGAAGACATACAGAGAGAAGGAGAGCCTTGAGATTTTGGGAAGAATTTGATCCTCTGCAAAAGAAAACCTTTGGTAAGAAGGGAGAGGCTCAAAAAGGAGAATTTAATTCTCAAAGAGTTTAACTCTTATAAAAAAAAGAAGAACTTAGTTCTTTCTATAGCAGAGGATCTGCAAAGTGCACATCTCCCCATGAATTGAGAATTTAATTCTCTTTGGGTTGAGATCCTGCCATGTAGATCCAAAGCATAGAAGGGGAATGGAAGTTTGAGAATTTAATTCTCACAGAATTATAGAAATTTAATTCCTTTGGGATGAAATTAGGGTTTAACCCTATGATTATGGGAATTTAATTCCTTCAAAATGGACAGAACCAGGGTTTAACCCTAATTAAGAACTTAATCCTATTAAAATTCCCTGCGCCAGAATTCAATTCTTTACATACATGAGGAATTTAATTCCTACAGAAAAGAAATCAGGGTTTAACCCTATCTAAAAATATAATTCTTCAGAAGAAAACATGAATTTAATTCCTCTAAAGTTTATTGCCAGGGTTTAACCCTATGAAGAATTTAAGTCTTAAAAAAGATAAACACATCTTCAAACAGGCAAAGAAACAGGGTCACGTGCTACCACGTGACCCCTGTAAAGATCCATAGAGAAGAACTTCCAGGCAACGCCTCACGTGCCCCACGTGACCCCTTGGCAGAAGCTCTAACAGACAAACATTTAAATGCCCATCACGTGACAGCACGTGATGCTCCAAAGTATGCAATACTTCTGGCAGAATAAAATGAATTGAGGGCGCTCTCACGTGCTACCACGTGACCCCTTTTGCCTTAGTGTTTAACACCAAAGCTGAAACCTCTATATCCGGTTTTCAACACTGATTTTCTTAGTGTTTAAACACTAATTACAGTGTTTAACACTGACTTTCTTATTGTTAAACACCAACTTGGAAGACCCTGTTTCCAGTGTTTAATACTGATCTGCCTTAGTGTTAAACACCAATTTGAAACCTCCATTTCCAGTGTTCACTGATTTGCTTTAGGGTATAAACACTAATTTGAAAGCCCTGTTGCTAGTGTTTAACACTAACTATCTCTTAGTGTTAAACACTAACTTGTCAATCTCACTCCCAGTGTTCAACACTGTTGGTCTTTAGTGTTTAACACTGACTTTAGCCCAATTGGCTCAGTCTCTAGAGGCAAAGCCTCCCCTTCAATGGACCTACAGAAAGCCAATATTCTAAACATGATTGGACTTAGCCCAAGCTGGCCATAAGTCCTCAATTCAAACTTAACTGGGCTAATGGGCTCATAACATAATTAATTGGTTTTGGTCTTAGATTGGGCCAAAGACTACTTAATCTACCTTGGTTTAAGGGTACATCTCTTCACTCTTTTGATCTTGGCGTTGTAATTCCTCAACGTCTTCAAAGAGGTGATGGGTCCCGATGACCACATATTGATGCAGACTGTGGGGTCCTTAAACTCATGGACTATGAGGTCCTTAATCTTGAGCGTGATGTCTTAAAACTAACGTCGGACTGTGGAGTCCTTAAATCCATGGACTATGAGGTCCTTAACCTTGACCGTGATGTCTTAAAACTAACATTGGACTGTGGAGTCCTTAAACCCACGGACTATGAGGTCCTTAACCCTGACCGTGATGTCTTAAAACTAACATTGGACTGTGGAGCCCATAAATCCACGGACTACGACGTCCTTAACCTCGACCGCAACGTCTTAAAACTAACATTGGACCGCAATGTCCTTAAACTACCTATCGACCGCAACGTCACTAAACTAAACAACAGGGCTCCCCTAATCGCTCTCTTGTCGGATCTAAACGATCCCGTTAAGTTGATCTTAGTCTAAAAACTAGACTAACGTATCCTTAACAAATGTTTAAGTTGATCTTAGTCTCAAATGAGACTAACGTATCCTTAAACCCAAACCCCCAAACCCAAATCTAAGAAAGATACGGATTTGGACTAGTCCACGCCCAACGGGCGACGACATAACTCAGTCTCCGTATACAATCCACGGGCAACCAAATACAAATCAAACACCCACGGCACGAAGTGATCATCTGGAGAAGGAGAAAGTTGCTACCGCGATGCGGTAGCGTAATTAACTGTAGGGGCTTGCGCCTGCAGGGAAGAGCGTCCCCACAATCAAAAACCCCTCACGCGAGGGGGAATCTGACGAAGTCTGCTACATCGGACGCATCTGTTTAAACCTCCGATATACGGTGTCATAAATCAGCTTGGCATCTTCGGAGTGGTAGACGGATAATACCAATTAGCATCTGCCCCGAATCTCAGGCGAGACGTCATGTCGCGCCGTCTTTCGGAGGGGAACATCCACGTCATAGACGCCAAGACTTGCTACAATGCTCTGCTCGGTCGTCCTTGGTTACACGAGTACAACATCATCCCGTCTACACAACATCAGTGTATGAAGTATTTCAAGGATGGTCTCGAGTATACCGTAACAGGTGAGCTAAACCCATTCTCTGTGAACGAAGTCCGCAAATACGAAGATGCAAAGTACTTTTTGCCAGATTTCGAGGATACAGAGAGATGTCGCAAACCGGAGAACAAAGCCGCTGCTACTATTCCTGTTTTCGGGAGTGATACCGAAGAAGACGAAGAGATAGTTTACTCTGGGCCGTCTCGACACAACGACCCGGGACCGTCCGCTCCCATACTGATCTTCAGAAGCGATTTGGAGGATGAGGTTAATGCTGTGTTCTCCAGTCGGCCGCCAATACAAGAATTCCCTGGTGATGATCAGAGTTTGCAAATCACCATGATTCCGCGGGAGCACTACAAAGATCTTGACGCGCTTGAAGCTCACAGCGTGCAAGCCCTGCAGACGTTTTACGTCCCTCCCAAGCGAAAAGGCGAAAAGGCGATCCTATTCTATCGATCCTCGGAAACAAGAGTGGAGAAAGAGATCCGGCATGGCGTGGATTCTACACTTGACAAGCTTCAACCCATCTGTTTGCCCAGATATTACACAAACGGATTGAAAAGGCTATTGAAGCGCCAAGGGATACCCTTAAAACAGACTACTCGACATGCTCGATTCTATAACAGGATTTGGGATGTCCCTGGGACTCAGCGCAAATTGCCCAACGGGAGAATGGAAATGCTTGGGCTTGGATACGTGAGAGCCGAGAAATGGGAACGAGTCCACGGTAGCTACGCCATATATAACTTCGATGAAGAAGAGGACGCCTTGTCAGGAAACGCCAACCCCGTACCAAAACTAGATCCCGCAATCAAAGTGCCGAGTCCGTCATTTGAGGAACAAATGGACAAGCTCATCAGGAAAGCGGGTCAAAAAGCTCGGGATGACCATAACCGCGAAATGGCCATCTACGAGAAAGCCAGGACGCAACGTCTGTTTCAACAGGCTGCAAAAGACGAAGATGCTCCTCCTTGTTAACCCGTTGCGCAAAAAGCCCAACTCAGAGGCAGAAGTAAGTCAAAAAGCAGAAAAGGAGGTCGACAACGACAACGCAGGATCAAAGAGTCATGTGATCGGGTATTGCGCGGTCCGGAATTGTCCCTCATGAAGAAGACGAGTCCAGCGTATTCTTTCCCTCAAGACAAGACACGGAAGATACTTGACCTCGCTTTAAAACATCGAATGATTACACTTCCGAAGTCTAAACACCCTGAGCAAGCTAATGAGGTCTCTCATCCGGGCTATTGCTCTTATCACCGAGCCATAGGACACCCTATCGAAGACTGCTTCACCTTCAAGAACTGGGTCGAAAACCAATACCAGCAAAGCAGATTTACTCTATCCGACAGCTGGAGGGTAACGCCGCCACAAAAGCACGAACCCAAAGCCATAAGAGCAGAACCAGATCCACATCGGTCTTGGAAGCGAGCTCGTACCTGTCGTATGATAACGGTATCAAAAGAAGAGCCCGAGAATATGGATGACTTTCCCTGGTGCTTCGAAAACAATGACGACGAGGTAATCTCAGAATTTCCACCAGCACCGAAAGAGCTGGAAGATGGCATACATACTACTGTAGATAACCTCAGGAAAATTGAGCTGGGAACGACGAACGACCCGCGACCGACATTCGTCAGCGGGTTGTTATCTGAAGAAAGGGTGGCCGCGTTAAAAGACGTGCTTATGCAGCATAGAGATTGCTTCGCATGGAACTATTCTGAAATGCCAGGACCAGATCCAGAAATTGCTGTGCATAAATTGGCAATATCCCCGGACGTCAAGCTAGTCAAACAGGCGCCGAGAAGAATGCGGCTCGAGTTTGAGATGAGCATCAACGCCGAAGTCAAGAAGCTGATCGATTCTGGGTTTATCCAAGAAGTTCAATATCCTGACTGGATCGCCAACATCGTCCCGGTAATGAAGAAAAATGGGACAGTGTGCATATGTGCGGACTTCCAGGATCTCAATAAAGCTTGCTCGAAGGACGATTTCCCAGTACCGGTAACCGAGCTGATGATAGATAACACGTCCACTCATGAGGTTTTCTCTTTCATGGACGGCTCATCAGGGCATAATCAGATAAAGATGTATCCCGAAGACCAGAAGCATACCGCATTTCGGACCCCTCTGGGAATATTCTGCTACAAGGTAATGCCCTTCGGTCTAAAGAACGCCGGTGCCACCTATCAAAGGGCCATGACGAAGATCTTCGATGACTTCATACATGAAATCGTCGAATGCTATATCGACGACCTCGTCGTGAAAAGCAAATCATACGAGGAACATCTCGAGCATCTGAAGACCATATTTCAACGCCTTCGGCAATACAACTTGAAGATGAACCCTCTCAAATGCGCGTTCGGGGTGTCCTCAGTCAAATTCCTAGGATTCATTGTCCGGCACCGAGGCATTGAGATAGATCCGTCGAAGATCAAGGCGATCATGGAAATGCCACCGCCAAGGACTCTCAAACAATTGCGGTCTCTCCAGGGGAAGCTCGCGTACATCCGGCGATTTATAGCCAACCTTTCAGGCAAATGCCGCCCCTACAGTCACCCGATGAAGAAGGGAACCCCGTTCGTCTGGGATCATAAATGCCAAGGCGCGCTGGACGAGATCAAGCAATACCTGCAGAACCCGCCGGTGTTGGCTGCTCCGGTCAAGGGAAAGCCCCTCATTCTTTATACAACCGCCCTCGAAGGTTCCTTAGGCGCATTATGGGCGCAAGATAACGATCAAGGGAAAGAAAGAGCACTCTACTACTTAAGTCTAGTTCTACTGGGGGCAGAAAGCAACTATTCCCCCATCGAAAAACACTGCCTGGCATTGATCTTTGCGATAACCAAGCTCAGACACTATGCGTTGGCACACGAAGTCCATCTCATATCAAAAGTGGACCCCCTTAAATATTTGATGTCGAAGGCCATATTGACGGGGCGACTCGCTAAATGGGCCCTACTCTTGATGGAGTTCTCGATAACCTATCAGCCTCTCAAGGCAGTGAAAGGCCAGGCCATTGCCGACTTCCTCGCTGAACATCCGATACCTGCCGATTCTCCTCTGAATTGCGATCTGCCAGACGAACATGCGTTTGACGCGATCGACGGTGGTGATACCCGATGGGAGCTTTATTTCGATGGAGCGTCTTCCATGAAGAAGCGCAAACAAAACACACCTATAATCAAGTCGGGGGTAGGTCTCATCTTCATAACTCCACAAGGGGGGATAATGCGCTTTGCGTTCTCCTTAACAGAGCCGAGGACGAACAACGAGGCTGAATACGAAGCTTTGATAGCAGGCCTCGAGATCGCCATCGACATGGGAATTGAAAACCTCCTCATATACGGAGATTCCCAACTGGTCGTTAGTCAAGTAAACGGCGACTACCAGACATGCAAGCAAGAGCTGGTGAAGTATGGAGAGAGAGTGCGGCAACTGCTGACTCAAATCCCTTCCTACACTTTGGAAAACATACCGCGCGCAGAAAATAGCAAGGCGGACGCTTTAGCCAAGCTCGCTAAAGAATTGGCTGATGAGAACCTCGATGACGTCAGAATCGTGGTACAAAGCCGTCGGGTACTCGCACCGGTAGAAATATCTCCGGAATCATCCGAGGAAAAGGAAGCAATTGAGCAAACGGCCCTGCAAATAAATGGCCAAGAGAAGGTTGAAGATTGGAGAGAAGTCTTCATAGACTACTTCAAATCCCGTCGAACGCTTGAAGATGCGTCCTCAAGACATCAGCTTATGAAACGAGCTCTGTCCTTCGCCTTCGTCAATAATACTCTGTACAAGAGGTCATTTGACTCTCTGTGGTTGAGATGCCTGGGACCTGACGAAGCGAAAAGAGTCATTCAGGAAGTTCACGACGGACTCTGCGGTTCTTACCAAGCAGGCCCGAAGATGAAGCTGAAGATCAAACGAATGGGTTATTATTGGCCCACAATGATCCAGGACTGCCTCGAGTATGCGAAGCAATGCCACTCGTGCCAGATCCATGGGGACTTTATCCATCAGCATCCAAATTCTCTACATCCAACGGTGGCTAGCTGGCCGTTCGAAATGTGGGGAACTGACATAGTCGGCCCTATCGAACCAGCATCATCCAGGGGACATCGTTTCATCCTGGCGACGACTGATTACTTCTCCAAATGGGCAGAAGCAGTACCGTTAAGGGAAGTGAAGACGGAAAATATTCTCCATTTCTTCAAGACGCACGTCATTTATCGGTTTGGAACTCCGCGACGAATCATTTCCGATAACGGGCCAGCCTACAGAAGCCACAAGATTAGTCGCTTCGCGCAGCAACACAACATAGACTGGAGATATTCCTCGGTTTATAATCCGCGAGCTAACGGTCTAGCTGAGGCTTTCAACAAAACCTTGACAAAGATCGTGAAGAAGACGGTGTCCCGAAACAAAAAGGACTGGCACGAGAGACTGCAAGAAGCTCTCTGGGCGTATCGAACTACGTTCAAGACGGCCACGAACACAACGCCGTATGTGTTGGTATTCGGTACAGAAGCAGTACCCCCCTCGAAATAGAGCTACCTTCTCTATGGATGGCAGTCCACTGCGAGCTGACGGACGAAGAAAATGCTCACCTTCGGCTTGAGGAGCTTGATGCCCTTGATGAAACACGGCTCATAGCGCAACAAAATCTAAAGGCTTACAAAGCAAAGATGACGCGCTCATATGAAAGATTGACCAGGCCGAGGACATTCCGCCAAGGCGAACTGGTGCTAGTGGTCAAAAGACCTATGATCCCCAATCGCGCCAAGCGGGGAAAATTCGAGCCGAACTATGAAGGCCCGTACATAATAGACAAGGTCTACCAGGGTGGAGCGTATTTGCTCATGGATATGCACGGTGAAAGACCTTTCAGACTAATAAACGGTCGCTTCCTGAAGAAATACTACGCTTGACGGGTTAAGGCCTAGGTCAATGATAAATGACGACGACTATGTCCGCTCGCTATCTTCCTAAGCCCGAACTCTGAGTAGTAACCGGCCTTCTTCAACGACGGACCGAAATGTCCTTAAACTAACGACGGACCGAAACGTCCTTAAACTAACAACGGACCGAAACGTCCTTAAACTAACGACGGACCGAAACGTCCTTAAAACTAACGACGGACCGAAACGTCCTTAAACTAACGACGGACCGAAAGGTCCTTAAACTAACGACGGACCGAAACGTCCTTAAAACTAACGACGGACCGAAACATCCTTAAACTAACAACAGACCGAAACGTCCTTAAACTAGCAATGGACCACTATGTCCTAAAGCTAGCTGTTGACCGAGATGTCGATAAACTACGGTGGATTGCAACATCTCAAAGCCGATACAAAAAATAAATTAAAAAAAAAGAAAAAATATAATAAAATAAAAAAACGGTATGTCCATAAGCGAAATGGGCACGGATGAAAACCCGAAAGGGCTCCGTGAGTAAAAACAGCAGGGCTACCGGCGAGTGTTTGTGAAAACCCGAAAGGGCGCAACCTCGTTAAAGGACACTTGCAGGGTCCTCACGACCTTGTAAGGAGAAACCACCCGCGAGATCCTTACGACTCACAAGGGAGCAACACACTTAGGAGTCCTCACGATTCTTAAAGAGAAATTACACTTGCGAGATCCTCACGACTCGTAAGGAGAACTCTTTTATGGGATCCTCACGGCTCATAAGATTTGAAAGCCTTAAGTTACAGAGACCTGAACCCGTTCTTAAGCAACTCTCACAAATTTCAATATTGCCCTACAAGTGGCTCAATACTGACCTTTGTATACAATCCACGGGCGCGAATAAACATTTCCCTAACCAAGTCCCATCTGTGACTAGGGATATGTTCGCATGGCCAACAACCCTTGTAAGTCCTTTCGACTTATAAGGAGAAAACCCTTTTGTAAGATCCTTACGACTTGCAAGAGGACATGCACTTAGGAATCCTCACGATTCCCAAGGAGAAAACACACCTGCAAGATCCTCACGACTTGTAGGGAGAAATACCTATGTGAGACCCTTACGGCTCATGAAATCAAAAGCCTTAGTCGACAGGACCCTTAACCCTGTTTACTAAGCCACCTTTGTTCAACATCGACAGAGGCAAATGACGATTCGCTCCTGGCGATATCCCAGTTGTAGCGGTGCTGACGCCGAAATCGGTGTCTAATCCAAAGCTTGCGGCGAAAAGCCAGTAAGCCACACATGCATACGAAATAGCCGAAATGATAGGGCAACTTGCAATAAAAAGCAGCAAGTAAAAATGTATGCATATAAATCAGCCGAAATGATTGGGTAACTCGCAATAAAAAGCAGCGAGTAAAAAATAAAATAAATAGCCGAAATGATTGGGCACCGCGAAAAATAGCCGAAATGATGGGGCAATCACGACCTTCGCGATATAAAAGCTGAAATGATAGAGCATCGCGGAAAAAGAAACAAAATAAAAATGAAATTTATGCCCTACAGGTGATATTACATCAATCCCTGTATACAATTCAGGGGCGCAAACAAAGAAGGAATCGCACTCCTTCTCTCCCAGGTTTCATCATAAGAAGAAGCCAAATCTCGACGAGTCACAGATAGCCTAGAGATCATCCCGACGTTCGTCTCATTGCGGCAGACACAACATCAAGCAAAGCGGAACAGCGGCAACTCCCAGTTCCATGACTCGGCGATGTACTCCCACTGAGAGTCAAATCCCAACTCCGTGAAATGCGGATATAATCAACAAAATTCCTGGTCACATGGAACGCGGATAACGTCACTCTTTGACCCCGTGGAAAACGTCCAGAGCGGAGCCTGGTCCTCGCAGAACACGGCAGTGAACCCGTGGAAAGCATCCAGAGCAAAATTCCTGGTCACGTGGAACGCGGATAACGTCACTCTTTGACCCCGTGGAAAACGTCCAGAGCGGAGCCTGGTCCTCGCAGAACACGGCAGTGAACCCGTGGAAAGCATCTAGAGAAAAATTCCTGGACTCGTGGAACGCGGATAACGTCACTCTTTGACCCCATGGAAAACGTCCAGAGCGGAGCTTGGTCCTCGCAGAACACGGCAGTGAACCCGTGGAAAGCATCCAGAGCAAAATTCCTGGTCACGTGGAACGCGGATAACGTCACTCTTTGACCCCGTGGAAAACGTCCAGAGCGGATCCTGGTCCTCGCAGAGCACGGCAGTGAACCCGTGTGAAGCATCCAGAGTGGAGCCTAGTCCTCGCCGAACACGGCAGTGAACCCGTGTGAAGCATCTAGTGCAAAATTCCTGGTCACATGGAACGCGGATAACGTCACTCTTTGACCCCGTGGAAAACGTCCAGAGCGGATCCTGGTCCTCGCAGAGCATGGCAGTGAACCCGTGTGAAGCATCCAGAGCGGAGCCTAGTCCTCGCCGAACACGGCAGTGAACCCGTGTGAAGCATCTAGAGCAAAATTCCTGGTTACGTGGAACGCGGATAACGTCACTCTTTGACCCCGTGGAAAACGTCCAGAGCGGATCCTGGTCCTCGCAGAGCACGGCAGTGAACCCATGTGAAGCATCCAGAGCGGAGCCTAGTCCTCGCCAAACACGGCAGTGAACCCGTGTGAAGCATCTAGTGCAAAATTCCTGGTCACGTGGAACGCGGATAACGTCACTCTTTGACCCCGCGAAAAACGCCCAGAGCGGAGCCGGGTCCTCGCAGAGCATGGCAGTGAACCCGTGTGAAGCATCCAGAGCAAACACCGGACTGTGGAGTGTTGGAGATAGTGCCCTCAGAGTCAATTATTGGATCACAGACACGTGATTGCAATGATTGAGGGAGGACCTATACCGGTAGGACAGTCTTACTCAAGATGATAGTATGCTATCTGGTTTATCTTTATCATCGTGTACTGCTTTAGGTGACCTTACAGGTCACTATTGCACGTTGATAGAGCCCTTAGGATTCTTGCTTGACTGCCAGCAGTATGAGGGCGATCATATACGTGGGAGCTGGTGTCTATAAGCACATCCTTAAAAGGTCCCTAGTCGTGGGAGTTTCGAGATAGGGCATCGATACTCCAGAGTAGACTAGTGTATACAGTCGAGACCCCGACGAGGGGCGGTGGCCGGTCTCACAAGCCACTGGTGTCAGTTGGTTCACCTAAGATGTATACAGGTGCTCATTGGGTTATGAGTATACCGGACATGACTCGCCGGGAACATGCTAGTTGGTCTTATACCTGACGTCAGATAGCAGTTCCCTGGTGACATGTGTACAGGTTAGTTCATCGACCTGAGATCGTCATTTGTCTCGTGTGAGTTCCCACTGTACTTAGATTACTACCCTACCACGCTCAAAGGGGTTGTGCAAACAGGTTTTAGTTGGGTACATTCCCGAGCCACATGGAGGCAGTGAGCGGATCTGCAGGGGTTCGTCTCTCCCGGTATTGGGGGTGAGGTCGCGCTGTGTCTAGGAGAGCCATTACACGAAGTCCTTGGCCAAGGCACGAGATTTACTGGTAGGTATTCCAGTAATATCTCAGGGTGTTATGGGCTACACTCCGACAATACTTGTACCGCTTTTGGGGGTCTGACTTTTACCAACCCCCTAGGCCCGCCATGCGATGCTCATAGACGAACGGACCGGACTGTACGGATATTGTCACTGATAGGCTCAGTAGGGTGTCAGGATGAGTTCGCTCATCGACGTCCCTTTTGGTCAATACCTGGTAGCCCGTCACGTATGGCTAATACCTCTGACGTGCTAGTGGTTAAATCCACAACCAAAGTATTGACGGGTCTTTAGAGTCCCCCACAGACCGTTTTCTCAAGTTTCGGGCGAAACGCTGTAGAGGCCATATGGAGATATGGCAGAGTTCGATCATGTACGTGCGGTATTGCACGGATCATGATCGGACGGATAATACTAGCGGGCTTTGGTTTAAATCGGATCCTAGTATTGTACAGTGTATATTTTGTCTCATTGCATTTTGTATTCGGTCGGAATACAAATGCGGGTATGTATATACAGTCGCAGGGTTTTCCTGTAATTTTATTACGGGATCAGTTTTCTGAAGTTGCCAGTTTGTATTCCGTTCCGGCCAGTTTTCTTTTATTCCTTCACGGCCGGATTTTTCTGATGGAGGGGCTAATTTGCAAGTTTGCAAATTAGCTAAGAGGAGGGGGTTATTTGTATATGTGGCTTCATGATAGTTTCTAGCATCATTAGATTCCTTTTGCATCATGATGGCTAGCATTTATGGTGATGGATTATGAAAGGATTGATTAGGAAATGGTGTGACCATTTTTTCTTCTCATTATCACACATTTCCCACTTGCTTTCTTCTTGCAATTTTTTCCTCCACCATTTGAGAAGGGGGGGCCGGCCACATCCTAGAGAGAGAGGGAATTCATTTGGAGAAAGATTGATTCATCTCATTTGCTTGCTTGCTAAAAATTTCTATCCCCTCTCCAAAGTTCAACTCTTCACCTCCATTCATCAAAGGCAACTTCAACCCCATTGAGACAATGGTTTCTACACTTCATCTACAGCATCATTGGACACGTCGACTCGCCAACTTCGTGCCCGAGTTGCCTCGGTCCAGAGGTGGGAGCCCGTAAAAGAACACGGCGATGTGGTGCCCGTTCCGACGAGGAGATGAAGACCGGAGATTCTGCGAGGAGATCGGAGTGGAGGCCGAAGACCGAAGGACACGGATCGCTCGGTATAGCTTCCTACCCATTCTCTTGTTTGCTAGGATTAGGTTAATGGCCCGATCCGGGTTGAAAGTGCGCGGTGGTGTCGATTTACAAGTTTTGTAAAAGTTTCGTTTCCGCATTCCGGCGTCGGATTGAAGGCCGGAGCGCCGCCGTGCACTTACAGTGGTATCAGAGACACGCCATTAACCTAGTCTAGCTTGCTCTAACGTGTTTACAACTTCGATCGAACGGATTTTCCGAAAACCCGATTTCAAAAGTGCACTTTCTGTCGATTTTGTTTTCTGCTCTAAAAATTATTTGATACATTGCAGAAATACGTGTAGGGTTTTCTAAGACTTCTGCAAAAATTTGGTGGCATGACTTCACTGTTCCACCGTGGAATCGCGGCCAAACCCATGCATTGGCCGCGGTTCCGCGGCCATAATGAGTCCTTGCTGCACCAATTTTTTTCAGTGGGTCTTAGACTGTGAAATGGGGTTTTTGGAATATTCTTTTTGGGCCCAGATTTTCTTTGAGTGCTACAGTTGTGCTTGGGGCCCACTTCGATAAATTTGATCGATCAAAAATTGTAAACATGTTAGTTCACAGTATTTATATTATATCTGCGACCGTGAATATCATTTGATCGGTAAATCCTGTCTAACTGCTATGCCCTTTTAGACGGATTTGCGAACGTGACATTCACGTTGATGTTCTGTGTTGTGCTGTGATGTTGCGGATTTGTCGTGGGGATAGCCTGGATGCAATGGTAGTCCAGTTTGGTTATTTATGTACATTTGATATTGCGGGGCCAGCGTCCGACATATGGACTGCCGTCACTGCCTGTTTGTATATTATTCTTTTGGGGCACGACCGGGGTGAGGTCGATGTACCCGTTGTATATATTTTACTTTCTGTACTAGGATTGCCCCGCGGAGGGGTGCACGGGTAGCCGGGTTCTAGAGGGCAACGGGCCCGCATCTCATGGCGTTGAGACGGAGGGGGATTCACTCTAGAATTGGCGGGCTATTCGCCGCACTCGTAGGGGGTACATGTTGACCCAAGGAGGGGTGCCCAAGTTACCGGATTCCGTGAAGTGCTGGGTGGTCCATTCACGTTGCTGAAGGGGGCTGCCTCGCTTCAGGTTTTGGCGGGTAACTTGCCGCGCCCGTAGGGGTCTAGGATTTCATTGCACAGGCTATCCACACGACCAGGGGAACGTCGGGTTTCAGTAGCGGCTCTATGAAACCCGGGGATCCTAGATATCTGTATTGTTCTATGCTGCTTATTACATTTCTGTGATGTTGCATTTTATCACGCCTTGAGCGAATATTATATATTGATATATATACTAGTAGATGTTGTATATGTTTTGCATCCGCGCTAGTCCAGTCCCCGCTCTGTCGTTAGTTAAGTAACCTAACGGGTGATGACGGGACCTGGTGGCGAATGCGGATGGCATATACGTACATCATTATTTTTCGTTCTTTATTGGTGTGATCAATTGATGAGACTGCGTTGATTCGGATCAATGCAAGCTAAACAAACCTATTCTGATGTTGTTGGAACATTTTTCAAAAAAAAGCTGTTATTGCAAGGACGTTCTCTTTTGTTTTGCACAGTGGTATTCGGTTGGAATATCTTGCACCTCAGTCGACGAGGCAAGGGCCGAGATCCCTTCACCGGGAGTGACCCCTTGGACAGAAGTTTGCGTCAGGGTAATAACTTCACTATAGCCGATTGCCTTTTGCTTTGCATCGTGGTATTCAGATGGAATATCCTGCACCTTATTCTACGTGGAAAGAGCCGAGATCCCTTCACCGGGAGTGACCTCTTTAGCAAAGGTTTTCGTCACTATATTTTTATAAAAAGCTATCCGGTTCCTTCAACAATATTAAGTTCATTACGTTAAAGGTTTTCGCCAGAAACCATTCGTAGCCCTCCGTCGTTTCATATGGATAGTCAATAGTATTCAAGTTGTGTTTGTTGGCCAAAGTCAAGGCACAGTGATTGGTAGCTGTTGGGTATTCATATGCAGCATAGATAGATGCGTTGGTTTGGGACAGTCGTACTGCCTTGTTGGCCAAAGTCAAGGGTAGGTACAGGTGGGTTCAAATTAACCTGGAGAATGACGGGTAGAACTTGACATGTGACTTATGATTTGTTGGCCAAAGTCAAGGTCATAAGAGCATGGGGTAAAAATCACATCGGGAGTTTCTAAAGAAACTGAAACTTGCCAGATATGCGCATACCTTCTGGAGTGTGATAACGTGAGCGGATTCCGTCACGTTATCATGCGATGATAGTTGGATCCCGATTCCCACTGATGAGTTGGTTTACTCCTCGGGTGATCCCGACTAATTCTTCTTTCAGGTTTGGAGGAGAATTTGACGGTACAGTGGGAGGTTTCCTGATTAGATAAATTGGTAACCATTCTGATCTAGGTTAAAGTGCACGCTGAGTGTTTCTTTTCTCTCTCTCTCCTTGGCAGCGACCATGACCCGACCCTTGATTATGACTCAGTGACCAAGTTGACCGAACCCTCTTTAACACTGGCTTTTGGATTGTCAGAGTTGCAAACCTCATTGCCACTCCTACTTTTACCCTTTCTCCAGGACACCCTGTATTACTACGAACGTCCACTTCCATTGGATAAAACCATCGAATGGTTATATACGAACTCGAAGGAATTTATTCGAGGATGGTTTCTGGTTCTGGAGAAAACGAATAGGACTATTCAGTTGTTTTTTCCTTTTACCTTCTCTCAGGTTGCGAGTACTCCTTGGTTTAGGAGACAGTACACCTATTACGCAAATTGGATAGTCTTCTTCCAAACCTTAGGCTGGTGCTGAATGGTGGGGAATGAAGAAAGCCGATTAGCCCAATTGTGGTGTGCAAAAGGTATTAAGTTAAGACATATAAAGGGATTAGTAAGAGGGCAAAGTAAATTGCGACTACTATTCACGACCAAACCAAGTATTTCTTCGCCAATCCTACATCACCTTTGTATTTCTCCAGGACACTCCGTATCACTACGAAGATCTACAGTTATTTGGATACTCCATCGTATGGTTATATACGAACTCGAAAGGAACTTGTTCCAGTTCGGGGATGGATTCTGGTTCTAGAGAAATAGGAATAAGGTTTTATTCAGTTGTCTTTTATCTTCACCTTCTCTCGCATTGCGAGTGCTCCTAGGATTAGAACAGTACACCCATTATGCTTATTGGATAGTCTTCTTACAAACTATAGGCTGGTGCCGAACTGTAAGGTTGGCTTGGAGCTAGTGCAGCGTTTTAGAGGCCAGCTCCTTCTCCGAGAATTTGTGGCCGAGCCTCTTCTCGCACGACACCATGTTCGCCGCGCACCGCTCGATTAAGCCCCGTAAGCTCGCCTTCGCGGCCATAATCTCTGAAGGAAGGCGCGTACACTCAAGACTATATATATACAAGCCTCCCTTCGATGACAATACTCGATCTAAAACTAGCACGAATCACCCGGTACGGGAGATAACAAGGAAAGTTTCTGATCTATATCCTATCAGGCGTGCATTTGCATCTGTACGAATGTTTAAAAGGAAATGTTACCCGAGGCACTGATGTGCATGCAACATAACGATGGTGCTCGCAATTAAAGAAAATTCCCATAAAAAAAGGGCAGCTCATTTACGCAAGCAAGACACGCGTACGACTATCTGACAAACATGAAAATTCAACAGAAAGCATGCAAACCGCCAATGATAAAAGGAGTACATTGATTCAAACATACTACACTACCGGGAAAAGATCACCAAACAAGGGATCAGAAATGCAAGGGTTAACAAAGCAAAACACAAAATTCTCCAGCTCCCTCTCCGCCCTCTCCAGCACGTCAAAACGACGGTTTTCGCGAGGAGTCGCTCCCCATCGGTTGGAGCCGTGCTCATCAGCGAAAGCAGACATGACGGCCCGACGGGCTCTTATCTGACTCAGTATATGAACTGAGTGATCCTTCAGAGCTTGAGTGATTAGACAAGCCTCGTAAAAGCACTCAAGCTTGTCCTCCGTCGCGTCAAGGATCGCCGAAGTCATCTCCGCCGGATGAGGGGGTATATCGGCAAGCACAGACAGGAGGATCATCCGGAGCCAAATGGAGCCCATGGGAAGAGGAGAGCCCCGACGAGTCAGTAGCTCGTACATCACCGTGTCATATTGAGCGTCGGTGAGAAAGGGATCTGCCAGCCGCGCAACAAAGCGAGAGATTATCTCCTCAACGGGACCTCCCATGGTTGCCGACGAGCATGGGGACGATTGCAAGCCATGGCGATTGATCGGGTTCTCAAAGATGATCACCTTAAGGTATAAATGGGTTTCTCTGTGAGGAAAAGAAGCAAGGCATGGGTTCAGGTTATAAAGGGGAGCATTTAATGCTATGCACAAAAAATGTTGTGCATGGTGGGACTATTCTCAAAGCCCGGAAAGAAGAGGAGAGGGTTGGAAATGAAATCCAACGACGCATTGGAATCAGATTAGGGAGATGAAACGTCCCCATCAAGCAGAGCCCTGCATGCGCAACACGTGAACACTAGCCTTTGATTGGAAGATAAAGCGGCACTGCACAGACACAACAGAGAACTTAGCTCTGAGAACGAGAATCAAATTCTTAAAAGAAAGGTTTGAAAGGAAGGAGATGAAAAAGTGAAGGCGCTTCTGAAAGGACATTTCATCTACCCTACTCCCAAGGCAGATCCGACGGTCACAAAAGTGACAGCATTGCACTCAAGTGCAGACACGTGAAAACAACGCTGTGGGGGCATTTGTTCCCTGATTAAAAATCAGGAGAAGATTCAGAAGAGGCATCACGTGCTCACACGTGACCAGTGGTCACGTGTTGGCACGTGATGGTTAAGCAGCGGCACAGAACATATTTATTCTCTAATTAAAAGTCAAGAAGAAGCTTCAGAAGAGGCATCACGTGCTCACACGTGACCAGTAGTCACGTGTTGGCACGTGACGGTCAAGCAGCGGCCAGAGAACAGAGCTCAGAAGAAGAGAAGCCCATTCCAGGGGTCACGTGCCTACACGTGACCAGGGGTCACGTGCCTACTCGTGACCAGGGGTCACGTGGCCACCCGTGACCGGCTTTAAAAGCCTTATTCTTTGACAGAATTAAATTCTGAGGGAAGATCTTCAAATCTTTCCAAAATGAAAAAGGATTATTTGAAACCATTGGATTAAAAATCTAAAGGTGATTAAATATCACCAATTTATGGAAAAATCTTGGACTTGGAAGGATTTCCCCCTAAATCTAACCGAAATAACAAAGAGATATCTTTGGATTTAAAATCCAATGGTGAATAAAATTCACCTAACAATCTAAAGGCCCGAATTAATGATAAATATAAATCAAATCTCTCAATGAGAGATTTACTAAACAGATTGATTCTTTTCCTTCTCCTATAAATAGGAGCCAAGAAAAGAAGAGGAATTGGGACCTTTTCTTTTGATACACACACAGAGAGAGATACAGAGCCTTTGATTCTCTGCAAAAGGAAAACCTTAGGTAAGAAAAGAAAAGGGAGGCTTCAAAGGAGAATTAAATTCTCAAAAGAGTTAACTCTTATATAAAGAAAGGAACTTAGTTCTTTCTCTGGTGGAGGATCTGCAAAGTGCACATCTCCCCATGAACTGAGAATTTAATTCTCATTGGGTTGAGATCCTACCATGCAGATCTAAAACACAGAGGAGGAACTGAGTTTGGAGAATTTAATTCTCACAGAATTACAGGAATTTAATTCCTTTGAGATAAAATTAGGGTTTAACCCTAGGAATTTAATTCCTTCAGAATGGACAGAACTAGGGTTTAACCCTAATCGAGAACCTAATTCTCTCAAAATCACAGGAATTTAATTCCTCTAAAGTTTATTGTTAGGGTTTAACCTTATGAAGAATTTAATTCTTAAAAAGATGAACAGATCTTTAAAACATGCAAAGAACCAGAGTCATGTGCTACCACGTGACCCCTGCAAAGATCCACAGAAAAGAACTTTGAAGCAACACCTCACGTGTTACCACGTGACTCCTGCGAAGATCCATAAAAAAGAACTTTGAGGCAATGCCTCACGTGCCCCACGTGATCTCTAAAGCCCACAGAGAAAAATGCAAAAGAAACAGAAAAGAGCTCTAGGGCGCCCTCACGTGTCAACGCGTGACCTCTAAGGAACATTCTAACAGATCAAAGCGTGAGCCCCCATCATGTGCCCACATGTGATGGCTTTCATAATTAAAAGTGTTAAACTCTTATCTGTAGAACAAAATAAAGGGAAGCAGGGCGCTCTCACGTGCTACCACGTGACCCCTTGGCTGAAGCTCTAACAGATAAACGCCCAAATTCTCATCACGTGACAACACGTGATACTTCAAAGTATTCAATACTTTTGACAGAACAAAATAGAGGGAATCAGGGCGCTCTCACGTGTCCACACGTGACCCCTCTTGCCTTAGTGTTTAACACTAAATTGAAACCTCTGTAGCCAGTGTTTAACACTGATTTTCTTAGTGTTTAACACTAATTTGGAAAACTCTATTTGAAGTGTTTAACACTGATTTCCTTAGTGTTTAACACTAATTTTGAAAACTCTATCTGCAGTGTTTAACACTGATTTTCTTAGTGTTTAACACCAGTTTGAAAACTCTGTTCCCAGTGTTTAACACTGATTTGCTTTAGTGTTTGACACTAATTTGGAATCTCTATTTCCAGTGTTTAACACTGATTTGCCTTAGTGTTTAACACTAATTTGAAAACTCTGTTCCCAGTGCTCAACATTGATTATCTTTTAGTGTTTAACACTAATTTGTTAATCTTATTCCCAGTGTTCAACACTGTTGGTCTCTAGTGTTTAACACTAGCTTTAGCCCAATTGGCTAAGTTTCCAGAGGCAAAGCCTCTCCTTCAATGAACCAACAGAGGGCCAATATATTAAACATGATTGGACTTAGCCCAAGAAGGCCATAAGTCCTCAATTCAAACTTAACTGGGCCAATGGGATCATAATATAATTAATTGGTCTTGGTTCCAAATTGGGCCAGAGATCATTTAATCTACCTTGGTTTAAGGGTACATCTCTTCACTCCTTTGATATTTGGCGTTGTAATTCCTCAACGTCTTCAAAGAGGTGACGGGTCCCGATGACCACACACTGATACGGACTGTGGGGTCCTTAAACCCTCGGACTATGAGGTCCTTAACCTTGACCGTGATGTCTTAAAACTAACAACGGACTATGACGTCCTTAACCTTGACCGGGATGTCTTAAAACTAACGCCGGACTGTAGGGTCCTTAAACCCTCGGACTATGAGGTCCTTATCCTTGACCGTAATGTCTTAAAACTAACTCCGGACTGTGGGGTCCTTAAACCCTCGGACTATGACGTCCTTAACCTTGACCGGAATGTCTTAAAACTAACAACGGACTATGGCGTCCTTAACCTTGACCGTGATGTCTTAAAACTAATGCGGACTGTGGAGTCCTTAAATTCACGGACTATGAGGTCCTTAACCTTGACCACAATGTCTTAAAACTAACATTGGACCGCAATATCCTTAAACTACCTATTGACCATAATGTTACTAAACTAAACAACAGGGCTCCCTTAATTGCTCTCTTGTTGGATCTAAACGATCCCGTTAAGTTGATCTTAGTCTAAAAACCAGACTAACGTATCCTTAACAAACGTTTAAGTCGATCTTAGTCTCAAATGAGGCTAACGTATCCTTAAACACAACCCCCAAACCCAAATCTAAGATAATACGGATTTGGACTAGTCCACGCCCTACGGGCGACGACATAACTCAGTCTCCGTATACAATCTACGGGCAACCAAACACAAAACAAACACACACGACACGAAGTGATCATCTGGAGAAGGAGAAAGTTGTTACCGCAATGCGGTAGCGTAATTAACTGCAGGGGCTTGCGCCTGTAGGGAAGAGCGTCCCCACAATCAAAAACCCCTTAAGCGAGGGGGAATCTGACGAAATCTGCTACATCGTACGCATCTGTTTAAACCTTCGATACATGGTGTCATAAATCAACTTGGCATCTTCAAAGAGGTAGACGGATAGCACCAATTAGTATCTGCCCCGAATTTCAGGCAAGACGTCCCTGCGTCACGCCGTCTTTCGGAGGGGAACAGGTTGTCTCTCGGTCACCCCCTACCGGGATCCAAGTGCAGGAGGGCAACTTCTGTATTAAGGTGCCCTCGGGGCTATCTGTGGCCGATAGCTTGCTGGCGGACATGGAGAAGGCAGCCGTGCATAAGATTCCCCGGGGCACCATGAAGGCCCAGGTGGCCGTAATAGCGCAGGAGGTGGTTCAGGTCAGTATCTTGCATTTTTCGAAAATTCCTTAAGTTTTATTTCCTTTGTTTTAGCTTTTTAACATGCTTGTTGTTTTCCTCAGGTCCTTCAGTACTGCGCTCTTCTCGTCGCAATGGAATCCGAGGAAATAGCCCCGGCGATGAAGAAGGCGGGCGAATCCTCCTCGCGGGAGGAAGAGCTTCGCCTTCAATTGCAGCAAGTAGAGGAGAAGGCGGGCCCTTGACTCGAGATTGGTCGCGAGGGGCTGACGATTTCAAAGCTGAAGAAGTCCCATCGGCTTCTAAACGAGTCCAACCGGGCTATCCAAGCCAAGATGGATGAGACAAACGGCCTCTACAATGCTATGAAAAGGTCGAGAGACACCATCAAGAAGGATGCTCGGGCGGTTTTAGATGCCGCGAAGCTTGCTGAGAGCCGGGCGGAGAAGGCCGTGGAGGAATATAAGACATCTGATCTCGCTGAATCCGCGTCCGGGGATGGCACAATTCCCTCGACACAGTCAAGAAATCTATGCCGGAGCTCGTCGACTGCGAGCTCGGTGCTAAGTTCCCCCTCGCCGAGGAAGCGCCGTAGGGGGAGGTGCCGAGCTGGCTGTAGGAGGCGAGGCTGTCGGCGGAAGCGCCGACGCTGAGGTCGCCGTTTTGGCCCTTGATGGTGGCATCGAGCAGGGTGAGATCCCGGCCGAGTGGGCGGTCTGAGCTATCCCCCTCCACGATTTTTTCTCCTTCCCTCTTTTTTTAAAGAATTTTGTAAGCCTCTGGGCATTTTTGTAAGGCTAAGGAGCCCACAATATCTTGTATATAACGTTGATTATAAATAAAGTATACATTTTCCTTTGCTCAAATATCTGATCATCCTGCAAGTACTTTTAGTTCGTAAGTCTCTTTATCTTGTTAGTGTTAAGCCGGTGTCCACCCTTTCTAGGTGACAATCGTTCATTGAGTATGAGTCGAACGATAGCCAAGTGTAGGAAGGTCGGTATCCTCTCTTTCCCCGTTGTGGAGGTGGCGATCGCGCATCGAGTATGAATCGAACGTAGCCAAGTGTAGGAAGGTCGGTATCCTCCCTTTTCCCGGAGTCGAGGTGGCGATCGCACATCCAGTATGAGTCGAACGATATCCAAGTATAAGGTCAGTATCCTCCCTTTCCCCGGAGTCGAGGTGGCGATCGCACATCAAGTATGAATCGAACGATAGCCGAGTGTAGGAAGGTCGGTATCCTCCCTTTTCTCGGAGTAAAGATGGCGATCGCGCATCCAGTATGAGTCGAACGATAGCCAAGTTTGAATAGGTCGACGTTACTCGATTCTATCCGGCCGCTTCGCGATGAGGGTTTTGGATCCACAGCGTTTGTTGGGCAGGAAGCTACCCGCTGTGGATAGGAAGAGCATGAATCTGCTCTGCGGCCTCATGAAGAGGGTTTTGGATTTGTTGGGCAGGAAGCAACCCATTGTGGATGGATCGAGCAGGAAGCTACCTGGACATCTCGCGGTGAGGGCTTTGGATCCACAGCGTTGGGCAGGAAGCTACCCGCTGTGGATAGACCGAGCAGGAATCTACTCGGTGGGCTTGCGGTGAGGGCTTTGGATCCACAACATTTGTTGGGCAGGATGCTACCCGCTGCGGATGGGCAGAGCAGAAATCTACTCAGCGGTCTCGTGAGAAGGGCTTTGTATCCGCAGCGTTATTGGGCAGGAAGCTACCTGTTGTGGATGGACTGAGCAGGAACCTACCCGGTCGCCTCGCGGTGAGGGCTTTGGATTCACAGCATTAGACAGGAAGCTACCCACTGTGGATGGACCGAGAAGAAATCTACTCGGTGGCATCGTGATGAGGGCTTTGGATCCACAGCGTTGTTGGGCAGGAAGCTACCCGCTATGGATGGACCGAGCATGAAGCTACCCGGCCCCCTCGTGGTGAGGGTTTTGGATCCATAGCGTTGTTAGACAGGAAGCTACCCGCTGTGGATGGACCGAGCAGAAATCTATTCGGTGGCCTCGCGATGAGGGCTTTGGATTCACAATGTTATTGGGCAGGAAGCTACCCACTGTGGATGGACCGAGCAGGAATCTACTCGGTGGCCTCATGAGGAGGGCTTTGGATCCGCAGCGTTTTTTGGGCAAAAAACTACCCGCTGTGGATGGACCGAGCAGGAACCTGCTCGGCGGCCTCATGAGGAAGGCTTTAGATCCACTTCTTTGTAAGGATGAAATCTACCCATCATGGATAAGCCGAGCAGGAAGCTGCCCGGCCGCCTCGCGGTGATGGTTTTGGATCCACAGTGTTTGTTGGACAGGAAGCTACCTACTGCGGATGGGCAGATCAGGAATCCGCTCGGCAGTCTCGCGAGGAGGGCTTTGAATCCACAGCGTTGTTGGACAGGAAGCTACCCGCTGTGGATGGACCGAGTAAGAAGCTACCCGGCCGCTTCGCGGCGAGGACTTTGGATCCACAGCGTTGTTGGGTAGAAAGCTATCCGCTGTGGATAGACTGAGCAGGAATCTTCTCGGCGGCCTCGTGAGGAGGACTTTGGATCCACAGCGTTGTTGGACAGGAATCTATCCCTTATGGATGAGCCGAGCAGGAAGCTGCCTGGCCGCCTCGTGGTGAGGGCTTTGGATCCACAACGTTTGTTGGGCTGGAATCTACCAATTTTGGATGAGCCGAACAGGAAGCTACCAGGCCATCTCACGATGAGGGTTTTGGATCTACAGCGTTGTTGGGCAGGAAGCTATCCGCTGTGGATGGACCGAGCATGAATCTACTCGTTGTCCTTGTGATGGGAGCTTTGGATCCACAACGTTGTTGGGCAGGAATTTACCCCTTATGGATGAGCCGAGCAGGAAGCTGCCCTGCCGTCTCGCGGTGAGAGTTTTGGATCCACAACGTTTGTTGGGCAGGAAGCTACCCGCTGCGGATGGACAGAGCAGGAATCTTCTCGGCGACCTCGTGAGGAGGGCTTTGGTTGGTTGCCTATAGGCACATCCGAGCTTCATTTACTTGAGCGGAGGGATGGTCTTTTCTTGACGGACACGAAGCTACCTGTCGGCCAGTTTAAACTCTCCTGCGTTGAATGACCGGATTTTGTGGGTGTCCTTGTTTCTCAATCGATGATGACCACGATCTGCCCGATCATCTGCTCCCTAGCTTCAAGTTGGCTGGCTTGCTCCCTATCTGCTTGACGTTTGTCTCGCAAGTATTTTGCCAAGTGACTGGAACGGATCAGCTCCTCGATGTAATCGCGTAGCTATTTACAATTCTCGGTCAGATGTCCTTACGTCTGATGATAGGCACAATACGGGTTCGGAGCCGTTTGCCCGTCCTTTGGGTAGCTGGCAGGAGCTTAAAGAATCTCTCACCCTTAGCTTCCTCCACTAGCCCGGCTTAGGAAATGTTCAGGGGGTGTACTCCTGGAATCTCGGGAAATAAGGTTTCGGACGATCGACTTTCCTTTTCTCTTCCCTGTCCCTTTTCTTCCGGTCTGCTTCGTCGCCTCCGGGCATGTTGGAGTTCATCTCGGACTCGAGTTGGATTTCTCATTCGGTCCATGCCTTCATTTCGGCCATGGTCTTAGGCTGTGCTAATGCAAAAGAGCGGAGCCATTCTTTGTGTCTAAAACTCGACCTTAGCGTGGTGATAACTGTTTCGTCACGGTGCTCGGGTACCTCCAGGAAGGCATTGTAAAAGCGAGTGACATACTCTTTGAAAGATTCATTGTCTCCGCTCTTGACAGTGAACAGGTAGTCGACCATCCTTTTCTGTCGTCGGTTTCCGACGAAATGACCGAGGAATTGGGTAGCCAGTTCGTCGAAGGTCGAGATGGAGCGTGGCGCAAGCCCTCAGAACCAGTCTCGGCCAGCCCGGATTAGGGTAGTGGCGAAAGCTCGGCATTAAGCCGCGTCCGAGTTATCTTGGAAGCTCATGCCCGCCGTAAATGCGTCCAGGTGGTCCTTCGGGTCGGACTTCCCGTCGAAGAGGGCCGCTTTGGGTGGCTTGTTCCTGGACGAGACGTGCTCGGCCAGCAGCTCTTCTGTGAAGGGCTTTGTAAGTGAATCGGCGGAATATCGGGCCCCTTTGCCGGACATATGGACATCTTGTTGTATGTCTTCGAATTTTTTTCGAGGGCTTCAAGCCAGTGGTGGTACTCCGAGGATTCTGCACAGTCGGAATGACGGCTACCTCCGCTCCGGGTCTGCGCGATGGTGCGACTTCGATTCCGCTCTATCAAATCTCTTAAATCCGCGGGCGAGGCTTTTCTTGAGTAATACCGACATTCGCCGTTTGCGCGGCCTCGACGGGAGTGGGGGCATTGGTCATGCCTGGAAGCAGGCGAACTGACCGACATCTTTTCAGAGGGTGAGAGAGCGCAGCGGGAGTGGGCACGCCGGCCTAGTCTCCTCTGAGATCGGGGTGTGGAGCTGTCCGGCACCTAGCGAGTCATGGAATCATTCACCGCATGCAGGTCATGGTTGCCGGAGTCGGCACGCCGGCGCTCAGTGACGCTGAGATGAGCGTGAGCGAGATCGAGGGCCTGAGTTTGCCCATATGTCTTTCTGTGGACGTCGTTATCCCAGGGATGAGGAACTGTGGTTTGATGGGTAGGGCCCGCCACTTGAATGCGGACGAGCGCATCCACCATAGTTGTGAGTCCGTAGATCCGGACGGATAAGACGTCGATGATGTTAGGAGGGGGAGGAGAACCGCTCCCGCCTCCGTTATGGAAGGTGGGGCAGCTCGTATTGGGATCGTCATGGTGGTCGCTCATCATCGGGTCGAGGGCGGAAGATCAACTTTATGGATGGAGAAGCTTCTGAAACGTTCCCACAGACGGCGCCAACTGATGGAGGCTGTGATCTCCCTCAGATGTTGTCCTTCGTCGATCTGGTAGCGAGCGGCTTTGAGCCGTTGAGATTTGTTTTGAGGGTTGTTGAGCGTGTGGATCTCAATGGGTTGTTGGAAGTTACTGAGGCCGAGCTACCTGCTAGGGAAGTCCCGGAGTGGAAAACCACCGTAGGACCCTCCGACGATCAAATTAGTACCGGGGAATTAGAACAGCGTAGCAGCCTATTGGAATGAGTTCGAGTTACCTGAGTCGTCTGAAGGAAGGGTTTATATAGTGGTCGTGTGGAGAGAGCCGGCACAAGATCCTCGCCGTCAGTTACGTCCCTGCGTTATCCCATCATTAATGGCGGGATACGCCCATTAATGGTGGGACGCACCAGCGTGGGACACGGAACGCGGAGTGGCGGATATCTCGCCTTGGCGAGATACACGGAGCCGTTGCGGGGACTCTTGGGCTCCACGCTCTCGGTTGATCGAAGAAGCCGAGAAAGCTCGGCCTATCAGGAGGCTCGGTGTCACGACCCGAAATAGCACGTGACTGGCCCTTGAATCATATGAAGTCTATAGGACCTCATCTAATTCAAGTAAGCCAAAAGCCCAGAAATCTAAAACCATTTTAAGGAGTAAATAAGGAAAACTAGTTTTTTAAGAAGTAAAGAAAACATGTTTTAAAAGCAAGGTTTTTAAATAAGTAAGCCGAATATTTCTAAAATCTATAGTCTTTTCTGAAAATTTCGGCAAAGTTTCCTTTGTAAATACTGGCCCCGAACGAGGTACAATAAGAATAATATATACACAATGATAAAAGGCATCTCCAAGCGGGAGCTAGCTCTTCGTCAATCGACGGTCACAACCAAGAAAGCAATATAATATACAACGCCGAAAGGCGAGGATCAAAACTCAAAAAAAGAAACTCAAAAACATCATGAAACCATAATACTACAACGCGTGACTCTAAGGTCGAAATAATACACAACTGGTTTTCTAAGTCTGGAATAAATATACATGTTTGGTTGATGGGATTACTAGATACAGCTGAATAATACATATACAATGGTGGTTCTGATGCAAACGAACCCACCTACCAAAGCAAATCATCCGTAAGGGAAGCAGTATGCCAGAAAGCCGCAATGGAACCTGTACGGTAAAACCTGCAAGAAATTGTGGCACAACGGGGGTGAGTTGCCAACTCGTGAATAGAAAACATCACAGAGCAGAAATCGTATGTACGACACAAACCTAGGTCAATACGATCAAATATATATAAACCTCAAATGAATAAGTCTGAAGCATGAAAATGTGGCAGGGTAAACATCTATACATAAGGGTAATCCCATGTGCTCGTGTCAGTGCCTCAGGTAATAACATATCATAAATATGAGGTATGATCAATGTAATCAATGTCTGTATGTATGTGGATCTCGTCCACGTGTCTCCCAAAGACAATAAGCATCATGCATGTAAATATCATAAAGCATATGCATGGAAGTATGAGGATGTAAATCACATGAGTCCCCGCGACATATCAAATCATGAAACCTGAGTGTCTAGCATCGACACTCGAAAACATCATGAAAGTTGTGCCTAGCATCGGCACGTAAATCCTCATATACATAGGGCTCCGTCGGTCCGGATCGGCCCGTCTCATCTCTCAACTCCGGTCGGTATCCTCCAGATATCCACCGAGCTCAAATACAATCACCGGTAGGTAGTACTCCCCTGCCAGGCTCACCGTCCAACATATACGAGACTTCTTGCCCCGGGGTACCTCACCGGGTCCATCATGTACCCGCAGACGGTGCCTACCGTTCCTCGAATCAGGTTTCACATGCCACTCTCAGAACCGAGAAAACACATGGTGGACGCACTGAAATATCATATCAAGGGTAACCGGGTTTTTAAAACAATACATACTCTCTTTTGAAATACCCACAGTTCCCAAATCCAGAAATATCATGAAAACAACATATCTCAATGCGTACAATCATAAAGCATAATGTATGCGATATATAAAAGAGATGTAAGCATATCAGTATATCATGCAACAAGGAATAGTAATATGCACATATTGAGGGAAACCGCATCTTTTAAAATGAATCCCATTTTAAAATATATCTTGCGGTTCCCAAATCTCCAAATCAAGTCAGAATCATCTATATATGTGCAAATACGTATGTATGTAAGTATGAGTGTACCATAGGTATGTGCACAAGTATGAGTGTACAATAGGTATGTGGACAAGTATGCCATGCAAGGGGGTCATATCCTGATGCAATAATTCTACTGTGTAGTGACATGGCAATTATCGATAATGAAGTGTGTGAGCCAGCAAGCAGGTGTACGTGGAACATATGCATCATCGATAATGGTGCTGGTGTCCTAACAGCATGGTTAGATATAACAATAAACATATTTGTACATGCAATGCGATAAGAATAGCAAGAATATGCAGAAATCGACTAATAAACACAACAGTGAAGAATCTACATCAATATAAAAATGTCATACAGTTTTGCCATTTGAAATAAGACAAATCGGGGTTTTTAGTAAAATAAGGGCTACGATGTTTTTAAGAAAATGTGCGTCTTTTGAAAATATCCGTATAATCCCTTTGCCTGTCTTTAAAATACTCCCGATTCGTTAGTTTTGAAATAGGTATGACATCGGTCTAGCCTAACATCTACTAAGCAAACTACCGATCTAACTAACAAGCTAATCAGGAGGGGTATGGAAACCACCTAAATCTGAGTCGATATATATATATATATATATATATATATATATATATATATATATAGTCGGTGATCCCGCCTCAATAGTATCACGTACGATACAATATATCATATGACATCCTCAAGTCATGAGTACGGATCTATCATCAATATAAAGCTCGTACGGTACATCCATCGTACGACATCCCAAATCTGGGTACGGGTCAATATCGCAATCATCTCATCAACTATCTGGTATCCTTATCGTCATATCTCATGATCTGGGGTACTGATCTAGTCTAGTACTAACCGATACCATCTATATAGATATATGTGCGTGTATGAAAACACGCCCAAAGGCCCGCTAAAATCTCATGTCGTATCCCAAATACGAACCATATCATATCACCGATCTCATGGCACTATGCCCAATATCATCGACTCATCTCCAAATATCATCCATTATCCTCATCATCCAGGTATAAGTATAACAAGTAAGCATGTGTATGCGTGTGGGTGTAAACCTATTCTAGGATTTGCAACTAGGAAACTATACTAGTTTACTTCTAAACCCTAACCTAACCATAGTACACCTAATCGCATCTAGAATATCCATGTCACGCATAAACCTATCATATATAGTATATATAGTATACTAAATATCGAACTGCGGGGGTGCTATACGCCATCCACCCGACTTCCCCCATAGATATAATCTACTCACTTGCATCCTGCGTGTCGGTGCCGATGTCGCCTTCATCTTCTTCATCGTCTCGAATTATCGTGGGGGTACCTACATGTCATACGTATCGCATCGCATTAAAACCAAATCGAAACCAAAACGACACACGGAAACCAAAACGATACGCTTAAAAGCCTATAGGTTAGAACCTATGGTCTACTCCCGCAAATCAACCCGATATCACTCGATATAGACGTACAAACGTCACGTGATCGAGATAAAGCACAAACACAAAAATCCAGAATTTAAAATACGGAAAATCATATCTCGAATCAAAACAGCAAACCAAGTTTTTAGTCCCAGATTTTGTATAAGGTGAAAACTAGGTAAGCAAACAAGTCCAGGATGTAGTATATGATGTATATGAGCTACTGGACCAACCCCGACACCCTACCCCACCAAGTGGCCAGCCCCTACCCCTATAATTCCGGCCAGGCCGGTTTTCCAGTGGATTGGGGATCTCGTTTTGGTACAGTGGGTCCTCGAACAACTTAAAACCCTATCGTTCCGCTGTTCCTAGGGTCAATTCTAGTCTACTGGAATTGTTTGTTTAACTCGTAAAATTCTCAGGTCATCCCAGATTCACCTGCACGCTCCAATTCCTCACGAACCGACATGCAAAGTTTCTGTTTTCAGTTCCAGGTTTGGTTAGGTTTGGGTTTTGGGCAATTGGGGAGTTTAGGGTCACGACTAAAGTCCAATTACACAACCACAACTCAAAATAACCCTAACCCTCTCTAGGGTTTCCAAACTTCGCCAAATCGATACCAAACTTTGAAAGAGGCTTAAACAACCGAAACACTACACTTTTTGTGAAAGGATATACCTCAGTTAGCATCCATGAATCCTCCACAGCGCCAAAATGAAAGTTTTCTTGGTCCAATGTGTTGCTAGTGAGCTCATGTACCTTTTTTGTGAAGTGGAAATGGGGTTTTGGAGTGTTTTTCATGGAGTTTGAGAGGGTTGAAGAGGAGGAAAGGGCAAGGGCAGCAGCAGCAGCAAGGTGAGGAGAGAGGAGAGGAATGAGTGAAGAATGAAGAGGAATGGCCAAGTCAAAACACCATCACCTTTCTCTCTCTCACCCATACCCATTATTCTAATGTTTTCTTTTTCTTTTTCTTTTCTATTTTCCTTCTCTCCTCAATAGTAAACCCTAAGCAAAGAATGAAAATGATGATAAAGCCATGTAGGAAAATGTAACACAAGTGTGAAATGATATGGTGCATGTTTTGCACAAAACCCGCTTAGAATCCGATTAGCGATTTTCAATCGCGATTTGCACTAAATTAGTGTCAAATAAATCGTAAAACTTCATAATTTGCATAAATCCAATAAGGCACCCTCATTTTAGTAATTTCCAAAATTTTCCCAATTTATCGGTATTTAATTATACCGAAATATTAAAATATTCAATATATTATTATTTAATTATAAAAATTCCCAAAATAATATTTTTTTTTTGAAATGTTACACTCGGAGACGAGCCGGGAGGCCGAGAAAGCTCGGCCTGTCAACAACTCGGAGACGAGCAGGAAGGCCGAGGAAGCTCAGGCCTTACAACAGCTCGAAGATGAGCCAGGAGACCGAGGAAGCTCGGTTGTAGTATTGCTCGAAGGTGAGCTGATGGTTGTTTGCTATGTGAAAATGGAAGGTACTCACGGAGGTCTCCGAAAGGGTAGATGCATCCTCAGAGACGAAGGCCCGAGGAACGTCCCCAATGCATCTTATTTATTCCACCTCCGTAGTCTCCGAGACACGTCATCCGCTACGTGTCGTAATCTGAGAAATTCCAACCTGTGAGCATTATCAGGCTGCAACCACACAACATTTGTAGATTTGTCATAAAAATTAAAAATTTGATATTTTCCAAAGTTTTTTGCTGGAATATCCTATGCCACGCCCCAAATCCACACATGATTGCAACCAAAATGTGTGATATGCCGTGATCTCGACAATGAGACCGCAAGGCCCAACTAACAAAGATATCTATTAAGAAAAATAAAACATCTCCACAATAACATAAACAGTGGATTTAAAATTCCAGATTATCTAAACATCTCCAAGTCATAGGGTGGACTTATTACAATATCACTTAAATGACATATCTTATTCGAGTAAGGTTTATTCTTGCCATTTGATAGAAAAACAACTAAATTAATTATTCATAGCAAGATTGCAAAGTTCCACATGCTGCCAATGTAGGGTAATTTTCTGAAGGAGAAATAGTACAGAGGCTAGGATGCGCTCTGAATTTTGATTCTTGATTGTTTTGTTGAAGTTGCAATTAAAGAAAATTTTAGAACCCACCTCCTATACTTGAGCAAGGATCAATGAACCAACGATAAACTGCCTCAGCTTTAGTTAGGTCAGAGGCAGCTTAATTTCGAGAGCATGAGGAGCAGGTTGGGTGCCTTACAAAGGCTATCCTGCCCTTGTCTGAAGACTTCCCTAATAACACTCATCTACAGGTCTAGCATAATTTGTGCAGTTAGCCAATACCTTCTGTGCAATCAGGACTAGGAATCTGACTGCATTTCGTTGGATTCTTTTCTGTTGGATACCATTTTCAAGGCCGAGCCAAAAAGTTACACTAGAGCTAATGACATAATTCAACCAGTGCTTTAATTTTTTCCTTAACCTAATGACATAATGGTAAATTGTTAATGAACAAGGAGGTATCCTCCATTATCATGTTCTAGAGGAGTTATAAAAAAAAATTATCCATCTTACTGCAACTCAAATTGCATTCATGGTTCCTTTTTCAGCCTTCTGATAGGTATTTTCTGTCTTCCTAAAATTTGAATTTGGGATTCGTTTTTCCAATTTTATAACAACGATTTTTTTTTTGCTGCTACAAATACTTAAGTGGCTTGGAGTAACTCGGCGAGTTAGCTTAGGAATTTATTCCTTTGATTTGAATTTTTCTCAAAAATTGTTACTCTCCTTAACAATTCTTCTTTTCAGGGCTTCTTTTTCATTAACATGTGCCTAGTCTAAAATTCCTACTTAATTTTCACTGATATTTTATTTCCTTTTCTTTCCAAGTTTGTACGAAACAAACCATTATGAGTTTCAATACATATTAGTTCAGGCATTATGTGGCTGGTTCAAAGTAATACTGTTATAATTAAAATAAAAAAATGGTTTTTTCATTAAAAGGAGTTTTTTCTTTTTGTCAATTACAGTCTTCAGAACCTAGCTATTTTGGACGAAAGATTAAGACTCTATGCTTCTACTGCCTAAGTGCTCTAAAATGGCATAATTTTCCATTTTTTTGCTTTATCTTTTGATTCCTTTTCACATAGTCTAGTATGCCCCCTCTTCTAAGCACGTCTAGCGAGGAAGGATAATCCCAAATCATAAAATTTCCTTTTACTAATTACTCCTCCCTCCCTTTAGTAAATTCTATGTTATCACTTATCATAATTTAGTGAGGAGAAACCTGAAAAATGGAAAAATGGTTTCTGATCCTGGTATTGGAGAATTCTTTTATGCCGTCTTTTGTCTAGATATCTTGAGGTCGGTTAAGGACTATTGAGTTTAATAATACCTTTTAGACTCCCCCTTGCTCTTTTATGGCCCTATAAGGTTTAGTTCTGGAAAAAAAAATTCAAATCGCATATTTTTATATAAATTCTGACTGCCCCTTTTTTATTTGCAGCTTTGATCTATATATTTTCACAGGCTCGATTTTCACAGGTTGGTACCAATTATACTCCAGTGATATTTTCAGAAGGGCCTAATCATTTTCTTCTGAAATCCAATTACAAGAAATAGTTCAGCCTTTTTGTACATGAATAGTTCAACCCTCAGATTTCATCTTTTTGGCATGGTCTTAATTAGTCAGTCCTTTTCTGATATTGGGATCTAGTTCCCTTTTATACGTTTCTAATTCTTCCACACTTCCGTCTTCAGCCAATAGAACAGACATTATATCAACCAATCTCTCTAAAATATAGTTTTCACCCTATTCCTTAGAGACCACCAACTGGGTTGGATCTTTCAGTTAGTAAACTGTATAGACCCACTATCACTGAAGGTTTTAAAATATTGTCTAAGGCTTTGGATTAATTTTTATGAAAGGTGAGGACCAACTAATCCATAACCATTCAAAACTTCTTTCATTTAGATGTATATAAAAATCAATTATTATTTACTACTGATGCCATTTATATTTTTTCCCTCTGCATATGATTGATGGTTGTCTATTTCATTAGGTTTATTTTGATTTAAATACCAGATATATACAACAGATATGTTTTTAATTCTGAGGAGCCAATGGCTACTATTTATTGTTAATAAAATCATTAATATAGCCTAATGATACCGAACCTCTTAATGAAGACTAGATGAAAATATTGGCAGTAGGACACTACAATTAGCATTGCGAAAGCAGTCTACTTGCCAATCAACGCTTTGAAGATCAAGCTTGAATTAAACTGGCAATACTAGTTTGAACACGCCTACATTGAATGTGTTAAATGAACAATAATTCTGATGACCTGGGAAGGAGTGAGCCAGTGACAACAGTGCGAATGATTTGTACTGGGGAACCTAATGATGCTATGGTGGGTGGAACTCTCATGAGAAGGATGTGGTGTTACTTGACTGATGAATTACCAGGGGGAGCTTCATTCAGTATAACTGACTTGTAGTGATCTCATTGGAGAAGAAAGATATTAGTTAAGAAGCATAAAAATATTAGTTTGCAGGTTTTTTCTGTCTCACATCCATTCGTTTAAAGAAGTCAAACGCCCTAATGTAGTTACTTTTATTCGCTTTTCACTACAATCTACCTAATCAGATATGGGGAAAATTCTTTATTGTTGAACCGAACCAAAATGACACATGTAGGTGTGGTCCAGATAATGAAATCTTCGAGCAAAAGAGAGCTATGGTGACAGTAATATCTTCCTTCGTTATCCCCTTTATTTATTTTATTTGATTTCTCCTTCCATGTTCATATCTTACTCTTCTAATATCTTTTTTTTCTAGTTTACTTTCTACAGCTCCTTGTCATTAAAATTTAGACAAGAATTCTGTGGCAGAGTTTAAATGCTAACCTATCAAGGTATGTAGCTATCTATTTCTAGTTACTTAATTCTTTCTTTGAGGATAATCATTATTTTTTTGCATTCAATTTTTGTGTGTTTCTCTTTGTGCATGGATGCGTTCGAAAGTGTATTGTCTCAATCCCTATAATTGTATCTTCTTTAATATAATATACTAAATAATGGTATCTCTAAAGGTTAAATAGATGTGCTTCAGCTCAAATTTCCTGAATATCTGGGTGAAGCAAATCTTAGCTCAGTGTTTGTTTTTAAGCAGAGGAGTTGTATTGTACTGTCTTCGTTTTCTGCACAATAGGATAGCATGTTTCAGCAAATTTTAATTGTTCTAATGCTGCCTTTACAAAATAGCATTGCTGGATGCACTGCAGGATGCAATGTACCAAATTTAGACCGGCTTACTGTTAGGATGATTTGAATTCTTGGAGTTTGCTGGTTAGGTAATTGTTTATTGTAATTATTTCTTCTTTTTATTGGTACGTGTACTTTAGAGATTCAATGCGAAGGTTTACCTATAGGGTATGATTCTGAGGGTTCAACCCTGCTTGGTATTTGCTTGCATGTATCCGTTATTTACTTTAGGCTTAATTTCACTAAACTAGTAAAAACGGTATCCATTTTGCACCAAACTATTAAAAGTATTACAAGTTGCAAATTACTACTCAAAAGTTGAGCTTCAAAATAGTTTTGGTTTGCTTCATGCCATGTTTGCTAAACAAACTCAAGGAAAATTTAAATTTAGGCTAACTAGCCAGTGCGATGACCGATACAACATTTTAGTTTTGGCATTGGTTACAAACACATTAAGAAATAAAAAGAATAAACTGCTGAGCTGGTAATTACTTTGGTGCTTCATATAGACACATGATTTACTGGTGCCAATTTGGCCAGAATATTGTTGCAGTTATTCTCCCTGATCTTTTTATATCTGATTACCGCTTTTGCTTAGCATGTTGCTATTGAAGTCTGGTAACAGTTGCAAGCTGCATAGCAGTTCGATTTCCATCCAATTTTCTTGTTTGATAGTTTCTTACTTTCAGCTTATGGGTCTGTTGGCACATTTTCTGGTTAAAAAGGTCTCCTGCACGTTTATACTACAGGCTCCTGTTCATGTACTCGGTTTTGAGGCCTTATATCTGGTAATCCTTGCACATAATTTGGGTCATTGTTAGATCTTCCATTTTGTTGTGGTGAGGAAATTGCCCTTAACATAGATGAATGGAAGGAACATATCCATATAGCAGACCTCAAAAATTTGGGATGAAGACTAGTTTTTGTTGTGGTATGTACTTAATAATTTCTAAGTTTTCTACTATGCTACAAATTTGTTGGTTTGCACGTCTACTTGTATTTTTTAGCCGTTGGCAAACTTTCATGCAATCTATTTTGTTCTCTGTTTCTTTCAGGCTCATGCACTGACCTGTCATTCTTATAATCTTCTCAGTTGGTTCTTGCAGACTTTTTTGCTGAGAGCTAATGGCTGCTTTTCTTGTTGCTTTATTTTTCATACAATTGAAGCATTTTTCTATAAGCCATTTGAAATGGAGGTTTATTAGGGAAGAATTTGGTGACCCCATAGTGCCTGCGCTATGATGATCAGTTTTTAATAGAATTTGAGCCCTTTGTCCCTACTTCTGTTATACTTTGTACCTGATATGTTTTAAACCCTAGCAAGATTCTCAGTGTTGGCGGTAATTTTTGTGTTTGGGCTATGATGACAAGTTTTAGATAGAATCTGTACCTGATGTATTTTAAACCCACACAGTTCTAAAAGAAAAGGTTTTTTGTGTTGTTTAGGTCGTTTCCATAGTGGTTCCTTTGATAGCGTTCCATTCAGACTCTATGCTGTTTTATTCTAATCGCCAGGTAATCTTGGATGGTTTGCTACCATGGAATCCACCAATCGTTGCAGCCATTTGTTAGTTCTGCAGAAATATAGAGGTAAAATCAAGGCGACGGTCTCAATTAACCCCTCCTGTCGTTTTTAATATAAAAACTCTTCTTAATGTCAGACGGAGGAATGCACAACTTCATGTCTTTGTTAGGTGAATTTTGGGTTGGGAATTGAACGAGCTATATCGAACCTTGAACTTTTCTATTACATTTACAGTCCTATAGCTGAACCTAATCAGTATATCTTGTTATAAAGGTAGGCTGCAGAATAGTTACCTCTGTCAAGTTTATACTAGTGTGTCTCATTCCAGTTGGATGTGTGAGTGGAGATTAATTTCTTTCATATCCCTATGGGAGAACTAATTTGCGCATCCAGCAATAATGAGACCATTTTCTCCAAAATAAAAAAGAAAAAGAAACAAGATCAGAAATGGGATTGTTTCCCAAAATCAAAGTTCTTATACAGTTAAACCGACTTCAATCCACTTGCATCTCCATCCTACTTATTCCACTTCAGTAATTTGACTGGGACCCTTGCTGCCAAAGACATGAGCCTAACTGATATGGCGAGGCAGCGAAGCTGCAGCTGTTCATTAGGATATATAATGCAGACCCCCCAACCCACCCCCCCACCCCCGGGTGCGATATATGTTGCAAATATCTAATAAAGCTTTCAGGTCAAATGCTGAACTCTTAATCTTGAAGATGTCTGAATGCTGGACTGGGTGCAGGAATTATCTCCAGCTCGTCTGAATGCATACCTCCTGACTGTGTTTTAGCAGATCGTTTGTGATTCGTTGACTGCAGCATTTACCTTATTCTTCTTTATATCTTTCTATCCATTGATTCATTATATTGATATTCCTTTAAGGCGCTGATGTAAATTGTGATTCATTCAGCCAATAATCAAAATCGGTACCCTAGCTGATATGGCGTGGTAGCAAAATTCTGCAGCCATCTACTAGGATTGGGATTTTATGTGCAGTAAAGGGAATTAGTTGGGTTTAGACTATTTGCAGTGAAGCTGAGGGCCCACATTATAACATCAAGGTAGCTGATAAGTCCTCTGTTCAATCATTGAAAAGTTCTTGAATGAAAGCTTGTTTGTGTCATAACTCTCCATCTCCATACATCACCATTTGTGTTTTCATATCACAACCCTCATGATGCTTTCCAAATTCTGCTGACAACTTCATGGGCCTAGCAAGTTGAGATACATTTGATTTCAGAGTTTGCTTTCTCACGTCAATAAACATATTATGATAACCATTTTACCTTGGTTTTTGCATCAAAACAGGAAAACATAAACGCTGCATTGGAATATTCCTTGTTTAATGAAACAATTACTACTCACCACCTCATCAATAAATGAAGATTGGTGTGATTTCGTGTAGTTGGATATTGATTGTAGTGTATGAACAAGTCTTAAAGGGCCTTTTGTTTTGTTTTCCCCCATTTGTCGATGTTTTTAGTATGGCTAGTCCAGAAGTGTACAAGGTGGAGATGCAAGAAAGAACTGGGGGTAGACAACCATACTAAGCATTGATCCCAAAGGCCCAACCAGTAATTTCTCCTACTGCCTATCCTCTCTTGAAAAACAATGAGCTTCCTTGTTTAATCTGGTGAAATGCTAGTTACTTTCTTTAATTGCAATTCATCATGTATCCTTCACTTTTCTTTTTCATAATTCTAAGTTTCTTGTGGCCAACACTTCTTTTCTGCAAGCGTTCTCTTAAATTAAAAGATTCAATTTGTGATAATTGTTGAAGTTAGAGTAATTCGAATGTTTCTGTTAGTAGTTTGTTAGTAGTTAAGTTGAATAAATCTCCTAGGCAGGTTTGTTAGTAGTTTGTTAGTAATCAAGTTGAATAAATCTCCTAGGCAGATTATGTGCCGATGGAAATAGTTAAACAGTTGAGATTTTCTAGGCTAAGAATTTGCTCTGCTTTCAAGTCACGTTTAGCTTGTAATGCCTATTTAAAGGCTTTGTTTTTACTCTAATAAAAATTATCTGCAGAATCACTTTTGCTTCCAATTTTTTATTATTGCTCTGTCAAAATCTCCAACAAAAGTGGTATCATAGCCAGGTTCTTTCAGAACTGGGAATTTTCTTTGACTGCTTCACTCACAAACATGGCTGCCAACGCCGGTGTCAGTACTTCACAGCCACAAATTCCGCTGTTCAAAGGAGATTCATATGAATTTTGGAGCATCAAAATGAAGACACTGTTTCGATCTCAAGATCTATGCGATTATGTCGAAACAGGATATGAAGAAAATAAAGAAGACGAGACTCGCAACAAAGAGCATCTAAAACGAGATGCCAAAGCTCTCTTCTTCTTCCAGCAGGCAGTGGATGAGTCGATTTTTTCCAGGATAGCCGCAGCTACCACGGCCAAGCAAGCGTGGACCACGCTCAAGACTGAATATCAGGGTTCCTCCAAGGTAATAAGGGTAAAGTTGCAATCCCTAAGGCGTGATTTTGAAACTTCTTCCATGAAAAATAACGAGTTTGTGCAAGATTTTCTGGCAAGAGTTTCGTCGGTTGTAGGGCAAATGAGATCCTACGGAGACAGATATCGGACGAAACAGTCGTTGCCAAGGTTCTAAGGAGTCTGCCATCCAAGTTCGATCATGTGGTGACTGCAATCGAAGAATCTAAGGACTTTTCCACCTTCTCGTTTGATGAACTGATAGGATCACTTCAAGCTCATGAGGCGCAAATCAACCGATCTAATGGAAAGGAAGAAGAAATAGCCTTTCAGACCAAGGGGGAGTCTGAATCCTCAAATCAATATGGAAGAGGAAGAGGTCGAGGAGGCCATAGAGGCAGGGGCCGAGGCAGAAACAATACTGTCAAGTGCTCATACTGTAATAAATTTGGGCACTCTGATAGGTATTGTAGGTCCAAACCAGAAGAGGCAAATTATACTGAAGAAAAGGAAGATAACTTCCTGTTTATGACAGAAGCAACAACAACAAAGAAGAATGACATCCGGTACATTGATAGTGGCTGCTCTCATCATATGACCGGAGATCGCTCCAAATTTAAAGAGCTCGATGAGACTGTCAAATCACAAGTACGGCTTGGAGATGATAAACAACTACAGATTAAAGGCAAGGGCATAGCTGAGATCTCAGTAGGTAACCAGAAAAAATTTATTAAGGATATTCATTTTGCTCCATCTTTAGCACACAACTTGCTGAGCGTTGGACAATTGAATGAATCTGGTTACATGGTGGTATTTGATGATTTTAAATGCACGGTGAAACACAAAATCACCGATAAAATTCTTGCTTGTGCTCGTATGTCATCAAATCGTATGTATGCTCTTGATTTTGCTGAGATAACAGAAAGAGCCATGGTGAGCAAGAATCTTGCGGAAAACGGGCTATGGCATCAGCGATATGGCCATATAAGCATTAAAGGACTGCAGCTGCTAAAGAACAAGCAAATGGTGAATGATCTTCCTGTCATCAAGTCATTAGAGAAAGTCTGCGAAGGGTGCATGATTGGAAAGCAAGCAAAACAATCTTTTCCGATAGGAAAATCAAAGAGAGCTGAAGATATTCTCGAGCTCATCCATGCCGATCTGTGTGGTCCCATGAGAACAGAATCATTAGCTGGCAGTAAGTACTTGCTCTTATTTATTGATGATTTTAGTAGGATGAGCTGGGTATATTTCTTGAAGCACAAATCAGAAAGCTTCGAGTGCTTCAAGAAGTTTAAGGCACTTGTGGAAAAACAAAGTTGGAAAGTTGTAAAAATACTCCGTACCGATCGTGGAGGTGAGTTTACCTCAAAAGATTTCGATGCCTTCTGCGATGAACAAGGAATAAGAAGGCAGCTCACAGCACCGTATACTCCCGAACAGAACGGCGTAGCTGAACGCAAGAATCGGACGGTTGTGGAAATGGTTCGATCGATGTTGAAACAGAATGGAATACCAAATTCTTTTTGGGCTGAAGGAGTTGCAGCAGTTGTTCATATTCTCAACATCTCACCGACCAAAGCAGTATGGAACCAAACTCCGTATGAAGCATGGAGTGGAAGTAAACCCTCCGTAAGTCATCTTCGAGTGTTCGGGTGCATATGTTATGTCTTGCTTACAACAGGACGACATAAACTAGATGGGAAATCACAAAAGCATGTGTTTATTGGTTATTACACTAAATCAAAGGCTTACCGAGTATATGATCCCTTGAGTAAAAAGATTACTGTCAGTCGCAATGTTGTATTTGACGAATAGGCCAGTTGGGATTGGGAAGCCAAAGACAACAACCAAATCCCTCACATTCAGACTGAAGAAGAACAAAGTGCCCTTGAACAAGTCGAGCCCGAAAATGATGGTTCGGAAGGTTCACAGTCTTCAACTCCGGAGAAATCAAGCTCAGTCTCAACATCTGAAGAATCTTCTCCGAAAGAGTCAGCTCAGCTATGTAGAAGTGAGCGGGGGAGAGTTCCTCGACGTCGGTTTGAGATTGAGGGGAACGCAACTTCAGCACTGGTTCTATTTGCTGGGGACCTAATCACTATGGAAGCAGCCATATCCTGGAGTTCGAAAAAACAGGCCTCAGTGGCTTTATCTTCGACAGAGGCCGAGTATGTGGCAGCTGCTGCAGTAAGTTGTCAAGCAGTCTGGTTAAGGTGGATTCTAAGCGGCTTGGGGCAAGAACAGATCAAAGCTACTAGTATGAAATATGATAACAAGTCAGCAGTGATGTTAGCAAAGAATCCGGTGCACCACAGCAGGACGAAACACATCGAAATCAAGCATCATTTTATAAGGGAGCTGATTGCTAAAGAAGAAATTCAGTTAGATAACTGTGGAACCAATGAACAGATTGCAGACTTATTAACCAAGAGTTTGCCACAAGCAAAACATGAAGAGTTCAGTACACAATTGGGAGTTTCAACTTTCGAATAAAGGGGGAGTGTTGAAGTTAGAGTAATTCGAATGTTTCTGTTAGTAGTTTGTTAGTAGTTTGTTAGTAGTTAAGTTGAATAAATCTCCTAGGCGGGTTTGTTAGTAGTTTGTTAGTAGTCAAGTTGAATAAATCTCCTAGACAGATTATGTGCCGATGGAAATGGTTAAACAGTTGAGATTTTCTAGGCTAAGAATTTGCTCTGCTTTGAAGTCACGTTTAGCTTGTAATGCCTATTTAAAGGCTTTGTTTTTATTCTAATAAAAATTACCTGCAGAATCACTTTTGCTTCCAATTTTTCATTATTGCTTGTTCAGTTGATAAAACTGCATATTTGTATTACATTTTTCCTACCATTTTCATACTAAAAAAGGACTTTATTATAATATATTATACATATGAGGGTTTATGTGTAAAAACACTATTTTCCATGTGTTAATATATTTTAATTAGCATTTGGTAGAAAAATGTATGCAAATAAATTCATTGACCTAATCCTAGTAGAATTAAGTCTACTAAATATTATTTGAGTTGTTTTGCAAAAGATTTCCAAGTGTGCAGAATTTTTCAAAGACTAGAATCAAGCAAATCAAGTTGTTGAAGAAGACTTGCCAAATTAAGAAGCAAAACTTGGAGACCAAGTCTAGCAGCAACCACGAGAAGATTTCAAAGATACAAAGGTTCCATAGATGTACACATGTCACATAGAGACAGCGCATGAAAAATGATCAACGGCGGAGATGATAAGGCCACGGATCCACGGCATTAACCCCTTTATGCCGTGGATCCGCCGCGGTTCAGGAGAGATAGAGGCGGAGGATTTTTGGGGTGAATCTATGATGAATTTTACCTAATTTTGAAGCAAATGCTTCTGGCTTTGCACTATAAAAAGGCACCGAGAGCCTCTTGGAAAATTTATCAAGCCGACGCGATCACTTAGCCCCAGACGCTCACGCATCCAGGCTGATCATCGACTGTTCGACTACCTCCTTAGGAAAGATCGAGAAGCAACTAGTTGTAATCATTTTCTATGGATTAAAAGTGTAGTTTGTTCAAGTCGATTAATAAAGGTAGTTATTTTATTTAATTGTTTTTTGCATTTTACATTATGTTTTCCTTCTCTGTCTTTTCATCTTCTTCTCCCAACATGCGCGAGTAATTCTCCGCTTGTTAGGGTTCGTAGGATTAGGGTAGGTTAATGGACGATGAAAATAATTAAATCCTTTTTAAGTCCTATAAAGTTTAGGAACTTTATCAAAAGAATCATTAACATCCTAATCGGGCGCGCTAGCAATTCTTTGCTAGTTCCGACCGCGATTAAAGATTAGATTAATGATTGTTTTGGTAAAGGCTAGATATGAACGGAGTTCCGTGTCGAGATAAGGGTTAAGAGTGGGATTCCTTTTCCCTCCAGAAACCCTAATCCACATGCATCACCGTCGTTCTAGTTCTAAATCTATTAATGGATAAAAAGGGTAACTTTTAATTAATCGTCCATAACTACTAAATCCTAACGAACCCTACAAGCCTTCTTATTATATTATCTAAGTCTCTAAAATAATCTAGATCTATATTTTACATTCTTGTTTAACGTAGATCTAGAAACCATTCTATAAAATTCTTTATCCCTCCTCTCTTTCTCAACACATCTAAAGTAAAAGTAAAAGGTTCCACGTTTCCCAGAGGACGACCCGTACTCATCTCGGTCTAGCTACGCGCGACACCGTTCTGATTGCGGTTAACTACAAACAAACACTTTTCGTATCAATCATTGCTATGTCAAAATCTCCAACAATAATTCCGTCCTTAAGTAATTGTTTTATAAATTGTTAATATTTGATCTCTAAAGACAATCAATTATAATGGTATAAATTTTCTGACTTCTTGAAGGTCCAGTTCAATTCTGATAATTGTCATATTTGAACTAAACATGGGATATGATATTATTAAGGTTTGGTGGAGAGCTAAAAGCTTCAATTTCGAAGGAGCGGGGTAGTAATAATATTCCCTTGCCTGATTTATAATGCTTTCCTTCTTCCATATGGTTACTCCTTTCGTGTCCTTAGCTTACACTATTGATATCATCCTTTTCTTAATTTGAGCATCACCTTCTTTCCATCAATTTTATCATCGAGTTATAATTGAACACTACACGTTAAAATACTGAGATACTCTAGCACTTTCTAACCTTACCTCATTTGAGTTATTTTTCCTCCGTATTCATATACTTATATTTGTTACCTGTGTCTCAAATTAAAATTCCACGACTTTTTGGGAAAAAATAAAAGAAAATACAATGCCATGACTTGGATTAAGATAATTGCCAACTCAACAAGTCCTCTGAGGACTAAATGCAGGAATTGGGAAGTCATCTTCGTTCACAAATCTGTTCAGCACTTGAAAGCCAGGCAATTGCTGAACGTGCAGACTGCTGTAACGGTTATTAGTCTTGCATAAGTAGAAAGTGCCACCTTATTGAAATGATGCCAACCAACTAGTATTATGTTAATTAAAAGACCAGACAAACAATTCTGATATGACAAGTTTTCACTAACAACCATCTGAAAATCATCAGATTCCTTAGTTTCCTGCAGTTGTTTACTCTCAGTGCACTGCTTAGCTATATTTAACTGTTAGAAAAATATATGGTATTATCGCTGACAGGGAGACCATGTTTTGGAGATTGTAAAAGCAACAGCCATTATATTTCGCATTAGTCAAATGCTCACTGTTGAATTGTACTAACTGCCAAGAGATCTTGTTCTGATTCCTTATGAAGACTCCTTTAGAAGAAGAAGTACTGAGCTCAAGCATTCAATTTCTGCTTGAACAGCTGAAGTGAGAATGACGTGACATTGAACATAAGAATGCACCTGACAATGCCACAAATGCTCATATATATCTGATTAGAGAGAGACTAGCGAGATTTCTAGTGAGTTCCCAGAATTTTTCTTTCATGTTAGGAGTCACTAGAGAATTCCTAATGAATCCTCTAATTTCCGTGATTGTTGAAGCCTGATTAGATTTTGAGTTCAAGATTATTTTTTTCCTGATGTTCATTAGGTTCCATTTGAATGAGTGACATCGTTCTTATCGATGCCATAGTCCCAACTCACAACCTCTAAAAATGATGCCTCCTTGTTCGTACCCTCCCAAGGTTCATCATGTGCTACCTAATTTGACTAGTATCATGTTTATCGATTTGCCTGGTGAATTTCCTCCTTTTATATAAATTAAGAGATAGGGTTGTGATTTGTGACTGCACCCTTTTTGTTTTGGCTGTCAGTTTATAGTTTGAGCATGTTAGCCCGGTAGAGTACTTTGAGTTTACATGACATGTAGGTCAGTTGCTGTAATGCGAACTTTCGACCTACATTCTTATGATACATGATATTGTCAATCTCAAGTGGCTTTCTACAAAATTAGAGCAATTACAAATATCAGCATGAATTTCTTGCACATATACTTTCTTGTGTTGCTGTAAGTGGGACAATTGTCCAGAGAATTTTTATGACCAATAACTGGTATCAGAAGGTTCATAAAGCTGGATTTCTTGTTGTTCCCTCTTCACTTGTATGGAAATTCTTTCCTCTTCACTTGTATGAAACTCTGAAATTTACCCGAAATTTCACTATTTCTTTCAATTAGAATTACTGAATTGGAGAAGTTGAAAATCTCAGTAATGGCAGAGCAAAGGCAAAAGGGGAAGTCAGAAGATGAAGGCTGAACTGCACATACCTAGAAATTACATGCACGTTTGAGCAGTCCCAGAACCTGTTTGGGTAATTTGTTTGTATGGAAGTCAAAGAGTTATCTGGGCAAACTGGTGGCTAGGAATTGTAATTATCTTTTTGGCCGATTCACTATCAGGAAAAGCTGATCTTATTGTAGCTTTTGCTCGATTTGACTTATTGACTGAGTGCAGGGCAATGAGAGTCCAATTGTCGACTGCGTCAGGAGGTTGTGAGGTTTAGCTCTCCATTTACCAGCCAATTGATTCTGCAAAAGCCTTCAAAGTAGTTCGCTCCGAACTTCATTTTCTGTAAATTTACTTCTCTGATAAGTTCAAAAGTATAGAATTTTGAAAGTTTGTAGTATAGTATCTTAAATTAGAATATAATTCTTTCTCTCCTGGAGAAGTGCTTTCTAGAGTGATATGTGATCGAAGGATACCTTTAAAATTAAGAGGAAAATTTTATGGGTAGGATATAAAGCCGGCAGCATTGTTTTATGGATCAAAATGAACATGTCAAGAAAATGAAAGTTGCTGGAATGAGAATGTATAAGATGGATGGGTGATAAATTGGAGGATAAGAAATTAATGTATTTGTAACAGGTCAGAGGCCTCTCCCATAAATTGGAGGGTACAATGAGAGAGAACCGATTGAAATGGTCTGGGCATGTGTTGTGCGATAAAAGCTCCAATTACAATAAGTAAAAGCTGTACTTAATGGCGTGAGGGCTACAGTATACCTAAATGAAATAGATAAAGGAAATTAACTGTGGTATGCCGGGGCTTTAAATATTAACATAAAGAGGGTAATTAAGTTCATGCACTGATGGAAACCTTAATGTGAAAGTTCCAGATATGTATGTTATATAATTTTGGACAATTTTTTTTTATAGTAAACCAAAAATAAAAAATAATTATAAAAAAAAACACTTTAAAAAATAATTACAAAAAGAGACCACTTTTTGCCTAGTAGGTGCCACGTCAGCGCTAGCGCTGGTGTGGAATGAATTTTTTTTATGGGCACAATTTCAAACTGCGCCCATAGCATTTGTATGGGGCACAGTTTAAAGCTGTGTCCCATACAAATGTAAAGGGTGCAGTTCCTGCGTCCATAACAAATGTATGGGGCGCATTTTTAAAATGCGCCCCATACAAATGTTATGGGCGCAATTTGAAACCGCGCCCCATACAAATGTATTGGGCGCGGTTACAGACTGCACCCATAACATTTGTATGGGGCGCGGTTTCAAAATGCGCCCCATACAATTAATAAATGCAAAATAATATGAATCATTGTTTTTGTAAGGTCTTTGTTTTTTTTTGGGCACAGTTGCAAACTGCGTTCCAAAAAGAAACATACTCATTTACGGGTATGTTTTTCTATGACGCGGTTTGAAGGTGCGCCTAAAAAGGATACACAATCATTCACGGGTATGATTTTTTCTGGAGCGCAGATGCAAACTGCGTCCAAAAAAAGAAACATACTCATCCACGGGTCTGTGTTTTTTCTATGGTGCAGTTTGAAGGTGCGCCCCAAAAGAAACACAACCATTCACGGGTATGTGTTTCTGGGGCGCAGTTGCAGAAACACATACCCGTGAATGGTTGTGTTCATTATATTGAGAGTTCAATCTTTTCCTCTCTATCTCAAATCTCACTATCTGTGCTGAGCTCTCACTCTCACTCTCCAATATTTCATCGCCATCACATTCTCTGTCTTTCTCCCTCTCAGTTCTTAGCCTCGCTCTTTCTCTCAATGTCGGGATCTTTATTTGCAGGATTGTCATCAATCGATGAAATTAAAAGGTGCATCCCTTACACCGTGGTGAAATCTGTATATACGATGATAGAATACTCTGGTTATGAAGGTATTCTCTATCGATTACGAGGGGGTATGAACTGGCCGATGAAGATCGATCGTGAAATCCTGCGGCTCTTGCACTTAGCCGTATTGGATGCACTCTCGTATCCTCCTGAAGAAGTAACTCATGACCGCTATGGGGAAGCAAATCGTTGTCTCCACTTCTTTCATTCTATGGGTCTTCTTTCAGGTCGCAATATCGAGTACTCCACAAGCTTTCTTTATCGTATCTTTATGCACCGTCGAACTTTGAACCATCTTAAACTCACTCAAGATACTGCGCTAGGAGGCCATTGATGCAATTACAGAGCGGATTAATTCTGTTACCGCGGAGCTAAGCAACGTAGATGATTTATTTTTGAAATTTTAGTAATGAATTATGTCGTTACCGTGCTTTATATCTATTTTGTTTGCGTCATTCTCGTGTATGTTGTGGATGGGTGTACCATGTGTGTGTAATATATCGTGTATGAACACGTGTTTGTGTAAGAGAATCAACGTTTGAATTAAAATGAATTAAAGTATTATTTTGTAAAGAAATAATCGGGAAAAATCAGACAACGCCTCTTCTGTAAATTTTGAATAAAATGCATATATAAGCATAGTAAAATAATAGTATCCACAGACGGAGCCAACTCAACGTCTAAACGGCGGAGACTCAACGCCCAAACGGCAGAGACACAATCCATGCACAATATACGATGCCCAAACGGCGAAGAACAATAACCAGAAACATTAAACGATATAAAATAAATAACGAATTCATCGCAACACAATACAACACGAACACTCATGACAATCTAACGAAGTTGTCGCACCATCCCAGGTGTCCTCTTCGCTACAGGAGGTCGAGGCTGTGACGGTCTGGCTTCGTCGGCGGCAGGCGGCTGAGACGACTCTAACTGTGATGGTCCATGCTCGTACTCATCGGGATGCTGAGATGGCGCCGGCTGTCTCCGTCTACGTCGTGCATACGTGATAGCAATGGTAGGTGCAGACACAGCTGGTGGAGGCACGGGTGGCGGGGGCACGGGTGGTACAGGCACGACCGGTGGACATGTGAATTTGTGCCTCATCATCGCACTTCTGGTTAGGGACTTGATGTTCATAGATCAGCTCGCTGAGTCTCTGGTGCCACTAATACCTTCATTAGCTATATCCTCCAACGCGTAAATGGTATGGACCTATATTGATGGTAAATAAAATAATGAATTTCATAAAAATAAGATTTTTGTTTTAAAAGGTTTGATATAAACTTACCAAATCTTTCTTTATCCGTCCTCGAGGCGTATATAAGATGGGCGGATAGGCGACTGTGATGACGAATCTGTGGGTAATCATCCAATATCAGGAAAGGTACTGATCTATCAGTATATCTGGCTGTATCTTATCGGCTATGTGGTGTACTCGATCATACCATCGACCCATCCAAATCTGATACTCCACGAGCCAAGCATCTTCAACTAGCGCTCCACCCTGTCGTGGTGTTTGCTCCACCGCGCCTGATATGTGTTGTCTCAAACCGAACTGGCGGAGCACACGGTCTGGCACGTGCATCTGAATAACATTATTTCAGACGATCGGCGTCCGCGCACGCCAGAAACCGGCGCCTGCCAAACATAATGGATGTAGAGTGCCTATCAGGTCATGTGTGTACGGTGTCCACGTAACTGCTGCCTCCTCCGTGGCATCAAACTCGTTGCGGTAGAAACGGAGGCTGCGATCTGGCGTCGCATCTCATGACTTGGGCACATTCCACCTGCATAGAGATTGCACACAAGTTAATATTTCCAAAAAAATTGAAATTTGAAATATGCGTATAGTTTCAAGTACTTACTGGTATCCATATGGCCTTTGGCCATCTAAAGCGTACCGTGTCGTAATGGTCGGACGACCAATAAAGAGATATGTTCATGACCATATCTGAAATACAATATGATAGAATTACGTTTTACGTTGAATGTCAATTTAATTACCCAAAATTAGCAAAATGCGGTTTTAAGTATTGTATACATGAAGAAGCGTCAAACAACCCCCAAAACTTTCTGTTCCATCAATGCAGCCATCCTCAGCTCGCTTTACAGGAATGACAGAACTGCACCCCCACGATAAAGTGACACACTGGTCGAGATCAGCTAAAAGAGACAGTCAGGAAAGATTAACTCTGCTCTTGCTCCTATCCGGAAACAAGCAAACCCCAAACTGATGTAAAATGTAGGCTTGTGCATGCTGCTCGATTGCCGCAGAGTCAGCACTAAACGCCTCCCACAGCCAACTCAAGTGGATGCTACTGCCTCTCCTCTAGCCACCAGGCAGAATCCTACCCAACAAGCTGGGACACAAGTATGACCAATCGTGGCTGTATTCCACAGCAACCACCTCCCCGTTTATAGACAGACCAAGCAGTACAACGTCTTGAAGGGTGATAGTCATCTCACCAACTCTAAAATGAAATGTGCAGGTCTCTGGTCTCCATCTATCTACCAAATCCGTAATCAAGCCTCTATCCAAACATATACTCTAATCTGGATAGAAGATGAAAGCCTGTCCGTTGCAGCTCAGCCTGCACACGGACATCTCCAATTGGGATCCGGCTGCTCTGGACTGAGTGGTCAACGCATGTAATCACCTGATCACTCTGCCAATTATAAAATGAGAACTTATATCAGTAACAAATAAATAACATATGTAAGTAAAGAAATAAAACTATAAAGTTTTACCTGTACTACTGCGGCGTTGGCCGACCTGTAGTCAGCCTGCAAGTACAGATCACTCGTATCTATAGGTCCAGGATCTATAGGTATGTTTGCACAATGAAAAAGTAGAGTTATATTATCTTTGAAAAAATGAGCATGTATAATAAAGAACGTATGTAAACGTATGTGTGCGTGTATGTGTTTTTTGTGGTTGGATGTGTGTGTATGCATGTGTATATTTGAAAATATAGGCAGAGATTACCAATGGCGACGTAGGGCTGGAGGATTTTTGCATCATGCTTTGTTGTGACCATACTCATTGCAGATGCTGCATTTATTTTGCCTACGTCTTTCTTATGAATCATCCATAACACCTTTGATACGAGTAGAACGTGGTCGTCCTACTTGTCTCCTACCGATAGACGGTAATATCATTGGACCGCTGTATGCCTCCCAATATCGGTTATCGGGTACAGGATGGAACAACGGGGCATAAGCAGCTTTGTATTTGAGGACAAAATACCATTTCGAAACAAGATCGTGATGTGCAATATTCCTCCCACCCTCTGCTTGTGCATGCTGAAATTATATGTGAACAAGACAACTTTTGCAATTTAGGAATATTGCACGTACAACTGCAGTTCCTACCGTCGATGACTACGCCATAATTTTTTTCATCTTTGTCAGTCACCCGCCATTCGGACTGGCTGAACCTCACGATCCAAGCATGCCTGGCATCAGTAGCCCTTTTTGTTATTAATTGTTCGAACTTAGGACATAACTTTATCGTCCACTCTTGTCTCTCCTGACGTTGTGCAAAGAAGTATTTGTTCGTCCTGTAAAAAGTCTGTCCTACTAAGGCTTGAATAGGCAAAAGATCGAGATCTTTTTAAGATCCCGTTAAACCTTTCTGAAGCATTCGTAGTTATCATGCAAAATCGTCTACCACCATCTTTCGAAAGAGCCCATCTTTTTTCTTTATTGTTTAGACTACTTTCAATCCAAGTATTTGCTCTTGGACATATACGTTTAAGTTCCTCTCTCAGCTCTGTATAGGTCAGGTCATTTGGTGCACATGCAATTTGAGAGAACAAGCTCTGCAAGGTTTTGCCACTAAATACTGCAGTTAAGAAGTTGGGTCTGATATGTCGCATACAATAACGATGACTATGAGATTCTGGCCATGATTTTCATAATGCCGTCGGAATCCTTTTCATCAGATATGTAGGTAATGTGTCTTCCCCGCACGGTTTGAATGTAAAAATGAATGCAAGTAATGAACCACTCCCAATTTTCTGTGGTTTCATCTCCAACTACAGCATATGCCAAATGATAAAGGCTATCATTTGCATCGGCACCGGTAGCAATGAGCAAAGTCCCTTTGTATATGTCGTATAAGTGGGTCCCATCTATACTAATAACGGGACGACAATAAGTGAAACCATCAATGGCCGGTCCGAATGCCCAAATTACACCGGTAAAATATTCCATTCTTTCTAACATTAAAGCGTCGGTTATCTTGAAAACAGTCCCGGAATTAGTAGATTTGATGGCGGCAAGATATCGTGGAATCTCCATATATTTTAGACAATGCCTTGTTCAACGCATTCCATACCTTCATATAATTTATTTCAAGGAATAATGTATCTTTTATAAGCACTTGAATCGTTTGGGGGGTCAAATCGACATCCGCTTTCACAAAAGGCAATATCATGTTACATATGAATGTAGAAGTGGCATGTTTACGATTTGAATTCACTACACGATTCACACAAGTATGATTACTCGCATACTTTTTTATCTGCCAGAATCCTGTCTGTAATTTTTTTAAGATATATGCATGAAGCCTCCACGGGAAGTTCGCGTCTGTTTTACAAACGACGGTGTACTTGGTCGTGATGGTCTTGATTGGTTTAAAAGAAACCCCGTGTTTAATTGACCAAACACTGACTGCCTGAATTAACTTCTCCTTATTCTCGAATAAATCGCCGACCTTCAACCCATTTTCAATATCGACTGCCGAAAACCTATCAGCATGAAAGTTGACATTCTTCATTACCGATGTAGATAACATGTGAGCATCTGTCATGTTATCGGCAAGTGGATCTTCAAACTCAACGAATTCATTATAAACACATGAATTAGTAATCAACTGCCTATCATTCTCATCAGTAAGGACATGTGCAATTTGCATGCTATCTTGTGCTTGAATCTCGTCCTCATTAGTAGCATCATCATCATCATCACTTTCATCTCTATTATGTTCCAACACCGCTGGATCCGTAGCAGATATATCGGTTAGATGTGCGGAACCAACATTGGGGACTTGCATGGTACTTGATGTTCCGGCTTCATACCGACAAAATCCCAACCTATCGTCTGCAAACGGTGTCCATCCCGTATTGTATTCAGTATTGTATGACTGCATGTGCTCGGTATTTTGAGGCATAATATTGTAGCCGAAGCTTGGCGCTGGCATGCAATTAAAACCGAAGTTTGGCGGTGACATGCAATTATAATTGGGCGGCGGTACATAAGAACTGTACACAAATTTATGAATACTTAGTACCTATAGTATACCCCCACTATCAATAAATAATGATCTGCTAAATGTATATGCGGTATAAAGATATGCAAGGTAATACTTTGTAAACTGTTAATTCACTGGTGTCCCGCTTGATGTACCTTCACCTATGTAATTTTGATCTATATACTGTTCGTTACTGGTGGGAGACAAATCCGGTAGAATCAGCATTCATATTGAGCATGCGTGTCATTTCTCCTTACGGATATTGCTCGGATGCTCGAAAAAAAATCAGGCACTTCAGAATAAGGTTCGGGCAGTTGAGCGGACATCAATATCTCATTTTTCACAAACAACTCGATCGATATCGATTCCGAGACAAGCATGACTTTTGTATCCTCATCATCGGATACTTCAATGGCTGTATATTCATGCTCCGTCAGCCATTTGCATATTAAGAAGATATTGTACTCTAGCGGATTGATTTTGGTAGCTGTACACTACTTGGCACAGCTCGTTGCATGTACCCGACTTCTTGACTCTAGTCATCTTAGTTTTTTCACCGACATATCCAGGAATATTTTTTTCAATAGTTAATTGGCCACCGAAATAGCAAATTAGATGGATGTAATTATCCATCATTTTTCCACCTGCCAGAAACATTGACACACTTTGAGCGTTCTTATCAAACAACTTACTTATTTATCTTCACGATTATACTCAACTAACTACATAATATTACAATAAAATCCATATTTATAGCATGTAACAAGTTGCAAGAACTTGTATCTTATTCATTGATCCGTCATAAGTAAAATCGGGGAAAACCCTTAATATATATCCAATTTGTTTGAATTGCTTACCAATACCAAATTTTAACCAATTTTTTAAAAATTATTTTTAAATAAAATTAGGGTTTGCTAACCTTCGAGATGCTCACATTGGTGACGACGATGGCGAGTATGAAGGCGATTGTTCGTCCGTGAATTTCCAACTAAATCTGCACAAGTGAGAGACTGTGAGATCGAGAGCGAGTGAGGGAGATGAGAGAGAGAGACAGAGGGAGAGAGAGGAGAGAGAGAGAGTAGAGCAGTCAAAGGAAGGTCGGAGGAGGCCGGGGGAGGTCGGTGGAGAGAGAGAGAGAGAGAGCGAGGGAGATGAGAGAGAGACAGAGAAAGATCGAGAGAGATCGGGAGAGAGAGAGAGTACCAGAGAGAGCGCGCTCGAGAGAGAGAGGAGAGTGAAGTGAGGAAAGAGGTAAGTGGATTCGGGTATATTGGGGGAATGGGCACACTTTGAAAGTGCGCACCATTATTTTTTGTATGGGTTTTTTAAGACGCGGTTTGAAACTGCGTCCATACAAATGTTATAGGGTGTAGTTTGAAACTGCGCTCCATACAAATGCTATGAGCGCAGTTTGAAATTGCGTCCGTACAAAAAAATTATTCCACGCCAGCGCCAGCGCTGAGCTGGCGCCTACGAGGCAAAAAGCGGTGTCTTTTTTTAATTATTTTTTAAAGTGTTTTTTTATAATTATTTTTTATTTTTGGTTTACTATAAAAAAAATTGTCCTATAATTTTTTGTCACTCACACTTTATCTGCAGTTGACTGCTGGTGTTGCTGGTAATAGAGTGTCAGGCGTTTCTGTCCGGGATGCAACTCCAAAGCATTGGAAGGTTTGGCATAGAAATTAGAAATTTGTAAGCAAGCTAACTATATTTTCATTCTTGATTGCCTGGTAACCTCTTAAAGCTACTAATCTTAACTTCTAGATCAAGTTGAAGATGTAACCAGAGAAAATTCAGAATCCCTTCCCTAAACTTGGGTGAGGATCAACCAACCAACGATCCTGAACAAGGAAATGTTGTCGACTCCCTAAAGTAATGATAAAGTGATGTAAGTTTCCTTTACTGAAGTGATGTAAGTTTCCTTTATTGAAATCATTGTTTGGCTGAACCTCACTCAAGTTTAGGGAAAGGGGTTCTTTGAATCCACTATTTACTGTTGAGGTTGTCTCGGAGGTTGCTTCATTATTGAGGTTTCACTACCCTGCTTTACATGTTGCAGGCCTCTGAAGAGCAAAAAAGCTACTAGTAAATGCAAGCAAATCCGTTACTAAATTTTCTGTCGAGGTTGCCTCAGAAGGTTGCTTAATTGCTATGAGGTTTCACAACATTGCTTCATGTGTTGCAGGTCTCTGTAAAGCAGAAAAGTACTGATTTTAAAGTGTTCTTTCAATTCATTCAAGTTCCATTGAACCGTATTGCATTTTTATCTAATGTTTGATGTTCAGAGTCATATTTTATTTTCCTTTCTAGGTTTGAATCTTTAGCAAGAAAGGCATCGAGTTTGATATGTTATAAAGACATAACACAGATATATGTATGTGCACTCACCTGCGCACACGTGTGTACACACACACAGTCTCACGTGCGCGCACGCGTATATACATGTATATGTGAATGTAAGTTTATGTATGTGTATACACACATATATATGTATGCGTGCGCGCACGCACGTACATACATATACATATGCAAATACATACATATACAAATGTACATATGCAATGCCTATAACATATCCCTTTTGATTAAGCAGCTTCTGCCCATCTGTCTTTCCTATTGGGCCTTCTTGCCAACCTGTGTTGCTTGGTTTCTCAGTAGAAGACATTGAAGCTCAGTCTATTAATCTTTACCCATGAATAAAAAAGAACAAAAATCTTCTCATGGGCATTTTAGCAAGCACAATATCTACCACAAACATAAGACAAATGTTGGAAAGATTAGCACAAATTCAGCAATTTGGCATGTGGGTTTTGCATTACCTAAAAGTTTTAGAAGAATCGTTTCTTCTTTTTGCCTGGGACGGAATCAATACATACACATAGTGAACCTGAGAAAATAATGGGACATGGTCCATCTGACATAGCTGCACCTGCCTGTTGTTGATTTACAATAAATACAGAATTAATATGTATGAAGAATGCTGAGTGGCTCGTCTAGTAACCAATGAAAAAAACTAAATATAAAATCAATACTCGATAGCTTCTTGCTGTTTTATGGAAGCCACACCATAATTTCTTCTCGTGGTCAACCATAATAATCTTTTTGAAATATTATCTGTTTTAAGCTATTTTTTGTCTTTCAAAATTATTTATTTAATGAGATTTATCATTGAAAAGGTAGATAACCTGGATCGAGTCAGAATTAAAAGATCTTGTATTTTGAAATATTATGGTGAGTTATGAGAGTAGGTTAATGTAACAGTGGGCTGAGTTAATGATCTTAGGGCAACATTCACCTTTTGTCCCTCATTCTCTCTCATCCCCAGATTCCTCAACATTAACCCCCTCTCAAATCCTGAACCCTAAAAATCCCCCTCCCCATCGTCCTCTTCCATGGCATCATTCTATCGCTGTAGATCTTAAAGTTATGCCACCTAATCATTATCGCAGCCTCGAGCAGAGCCGCTGCTTCATCACCGCTGACGAGGTCCTCCTCCTCAACTCCCTCAACCGCTGCGTCATTGAACACTGCGTCAACGATATCCAGCGGAGGCTCATCGGCGCCGACGCCGGGGATGATGCCGCCGATTACTGATTGTTTGAGTTTAGGGCGCTGGAGCTAGTGCTTGAGGCCGCGTGAATTTTTGGTGGTTGGTTCTGTGAATTTTGTGTGTATGCATGATTTGAATTGTTTCTAGGTTAAATAGTATTTTGGTTGTATGTGGTCAATTGATTGCTGGTATTGATAACATTACGATAAATATTCTCAAAGATTTGTGCTTTTGCTCTTGGTTTATTTGGATATTAGCTTCTTGCATCGCTGACAATAATTTTAAGCCCCCTAACGGCTATAATTAACAACAATTAATTTGGGACGGATAGAAAGTTAATGGAGTTACTCATATTAACTGATTTAGATAAAATTGAAGAAGTTGGTGTTATTTTTATAAATAGAAAGAATTTGGTGTGTTTTTTAAAAACATTGAAGAATTTGGTGGGCAAAATTTTAAAAAAACCTGTTAATTTTTACCCAGATTCCTACGCGGTATGCGAAGTCCACGTCGCAGCCGCCACCGTGTAAAATTCTGCTAAAAACAGAAAGGGGCTACCATCACTCTCTCCCTCACTCTTGTATCCTATCCAAATTATGGGCGGCGATACGAAACCCTAGGTAATATTATTTATCATCTCTCCCCTCTTTCCTTTTGATATGCTTTTCTCTGTGATTAATTAAGGTTTCATTCTTGCTTTCGCCACCTCTCGTTCTTCTCCTTCTCCTTCAATTTTTGCCACATTTTCTGTAGGAACAAGGGTTTTACTGCGGGGACGCTCTTTCTTTCTTACGATTCTCGAGTCTCACTTCAACGTTGCTTACTGCTGTTTTTCTCTGATTATGTAAAAGCTTCAGATTTTTTGTGTTATATAAATTTTGACCACTCACACTTCATCTGCAGCTGAGTACTGGTGTTGCTGGTAATGGAGTTCCAGGCATTTCTGGCCAGGATGCAACCACACACAGTTGTAGGTTTGTCGTAAAAATTAGAAATTTTGAGATTTTTCCAATTTTTTTCTGGAATATTATCTGAATTTTGATTCTTGATCGTTTTGTTGACGTTGCAATTAGAGAAAAGTTAGAACCCATTTCCCTAAACTTGAGCAAGGATCAACCAACCGACGATAAGTTTGCCTTAGCTTTGGTATTATGTTCAGTATATACATTCTAGGATCGGATTTCGAGAGCACGAGGAGCAGGCTGGGGTGCCATACAAAGACTATCCTTCCCTTGTCCGAGGACTGTCCTAATAACACTTATCTACATGCCTAACATAATTTGTGTAGTTAGCCAATACCTTCTGTACAATCATGACTAGAAATCTGACTGTTTCTTTGGATTCTCTTCTGTTCATACCATTTTCAAAGGCGAGCAAAACAGATGCATCAGAACTAACGACATCAATTGATTAATCTATTTATCTAATCATGCTTTAATTTTGTTTTCTTGACCTAATGGCATAATGTTAAATCGTTAATGAACAGGATCTATTCTCCGTTATCATGTTCTGGTGGAATTTTTATTAACTATCTTACTGCAACTCAAATTGCATATTTGAATTTAGGATTTATTTTTCCAATTTTGCTACGACGATTAAATGTTTTTGGACCTGTGAATAACTAAATGAGCTTATGGTGGCACGGAGTAACTTGGTGAGCCAGCATAGGAATTTATTCTATTTATTTGAATTTTTCTCAGAAACAGTTACTCCCCTTAACAATTCTTCTTTTCAGGGTTTTTTTTTCCAGTTACATGCGCGTAGTCTAAAATTCATGTTTAACTTTCATCGATATTTTATTTCCCTTTTCCTTCCAACCAGGTACGAAACAAACTATTATGAGTTTTTCTTTTTGTTTCAATAATATGATATACATATTCATTCAGGCAATATTTGGCTGGTTCAAAGTAAAACTGTTGTAATTGATTTTTTTTTAAAAAGATTTTTCCATGAAAAGTAGTTTTTCTTTTTGTCAATCACGGTCTTGGAACCTAGCTATTTTGGACGAAAGATTAAATCTCTATTCTTCTACTGCTTAAATGCTCTAAAATGGCTTACTTCTCTATTTCCGTTATGAAGAGTTTTTAGGTCTAGATATCTCGAGGTTAGCACTGGACCACCGGTTAAGGCCTAATGAGTTTAATAATCCTTTTCGGACTCCCCTTTGCTCTTTTATGGCTCTATAAGGTTTAGTTCTGGATAATTATAAATTACACATTTTCATGTAAACCGTGACTGTTCCTTTTTTATCTGCAGCTTTGATCTAATTATTTTCGCATGCTTGATCTAATTATTATCACAGGTTGGTATCAATTATACTCCAGTGAAACTGACAGTTTCAGAAGGCCTAATCATTTTCTTTTTAAATCCAATGACAAGTAACAGTTTCGACTGTTTGCGCATTAATAGTTCATCCCTTAGTTTTCATCTTTCTGCCATGGTCTTTAATTAGTTAGTCCTTTTCTGATATTGGGATCTAGTTCGCTTTTCTACATTTATAACCCTTCTGCACTTCTGTCTTCAGACAATAGAATAGACATTATATCAATCAAGCTCTACTGAGTCTACTCTAAAATATTGTTCTCACCATATTCCTTTGAGACCAACAACGGGGTTGGATCTTTCAGCAAGTAAACTGTATAGATCCACTATCACCGATAAAGATATTAGTTTGCAGGTTTTGTCCGTTTCACATCCATTTGTATAAAGAAGTCAAAGGCCCTTATATAATTACTTTTATTTGCTTTTCACTACAATCTACCTAAATCAGATATGGGGAAAATTCTTAATTGTTGAACCGACATATGTTGGTGTGGTCCAGATAATGAAACTTTTGAGCAAAAGAGAGCTATGGTCATGGGCGGATCCAGTAAGAGGCCTGAGGGGGGGGGGGGGGGGCATGTGCCCCCTCTGGAATTTTGAAAAAGGAGAGACCGATATCAATTATAAACACGAGTTGGGCTATTTTGGATACATATTATATATACTATTATCGCATAATCAAGTTCATATAGAGGTTTAGCTTAGTTGGTAGTGCATTTTGTTTCCCAAGAAAAGGTCTAGGGTTCAATTCCCACTACCCACGATTAATTTTTGAATTATTTTGGATTTTATTAAAGAGGCTATGGATTTAATTAAGCTTTATCTTATTATTGAAAAAAGTTTTTTCCCCATGTTATAATTAACTTATTTAAACTTTTGTTACTACTCTGCAAATTATCTAACAAAGTAACAATTTTATATAATATTTATTTTTAATTTCTTAATGTAAGCTTGCTCTGTTTGGTGCCCCCTCCGGCGAAAATTCCTGCGTCCACCCCTGACTATGGTGGCAATAATTGCTGCCTTCTTTAACCCCATTATATATTTATTTTGATTCCTCCTTCCATGTCATACTCTGCTAATATCTTTTTTCTTGATTACTTTCTACAGTTCCTTGTCATTTAAATGTAGAAAAGAATTCTGTAGCGGAATTAAAATGCTATCTCTATAGAAACGGAGTTTAAATGCTAACCCATCAAGGCAAGTAGAGTCTAAATGCTAAACTATTGGTCACAGGTTTGTTTTTCATTGTAGAGATGTAGCAAAGAGGTGCATAGGTTTGCCATCAAGTCTGATACTGCTTCTTGGAGGGCTGGTTGTTTCTTGTGTTATTCTCTCAGCACTTTAAGAATTTTATTTAATATTTGGCCATTGTTGGGAATGTGTTCTACATCTCTTGGCTTTATCTGTGCCTTGGAGTTGAATATAAATCTCGTTGATAAATACATCATCTCATTTATAAACGTATTTTCTAACTGCTGCCTTTTCTCCTAAAAAGTTTCACCAAGATAAACCTTCATTTTATAGCCTTGAACTCTGATTAATAACTTGTTTATCTATCTTCTTACTTTTTTTTATAACTCTTCTATATCTCTTTTGTCATAGCTTTCCTCTAAAGTCTGTTTACTGCTATATTTCTTTATTTTTTTAAATATTACAAACTAATCCAGTTACTTATTTCTTCCTTTGAGAATTATCATTATTTTCTTTTGCATTTTAGCATTTTTTGGTGTTTCTCTTTGTTTATGGATTCCTTCGAAAGTGTATTGTCTCAATCTTTATACATGTATCTTCCTTAACATAATATACTAAATAATGGTATATCTAAAGGTTTAATAGATGCGCTTCAGCTCAAACTTCTTGAGATATCTGGATGAACCAAATCTAATTTCACTGTTTGTATTTAGAGAAATACTTTACCTCCCATGTGGTAGAATCCACATGGGCTACAAGGCCTCTCGTCGGTTAGAAGGCAGGGTAGAGAATGCTATTACCTAGGTAGTGGATAACTGGATATTATGCCTCACCCTCACCCAATGAGAATCCTTGTAGCCTACATGAATTCTACCAAGTAGGTAGAAAAAGTATTTTTCTTGTATTTAAGCAGAGCACTTTTATTGTACTGTCTTTGTTTTCTGCACAATAGCATAGCGGTTTGCATGAAATTTAATTATGCTGCCTTTGCAAAGCAGCACTGCAGTGAACCTTGTGATTCAATATACCAAAAATAGACTGGTTTACTGTTAGGATGTTTTGAATTCTTCCATTTTGCTGGTTAGGTAATTGTATATTATAATTCTTTCTCCTTTTATTTTTTGGGTATGTGTACTTTGGAGGTTCTATGTGAAGATTTACCTATAGGATATGATTCCGAGGGTTCAATCATACTTGGTATTTGCTTGCATGTCTCAGTTATTTACTTTAGGCTTAATTTCACTAAACTAGCAAAAAGTGTATCCCTTTTGCACCAAACTATTAAAACTATTATAAATTGCAAATTACTACGAAAAAGTTGGCTTCAAAATAGTTTTGGTTTGCTTCATGCCATGCTTGCTAAATAAACTCAAGGAAGATTTAAAATTAGGGCAATTAGCCAGCGTGATGAGTGATGACTAATACAACACTTTAGTTTTGGCGTTGGTTATGAACAGATTAAGAATAAATTGCTGTGCTTGTAATAACTTTTATGCTGCAAATAGATGCATGAGTTGCTGATACCAATTTGGCCAGAACATTGTTGCAGTTATTCTCCCTGGTCTTTTTATATCTGATTACTGTTTTTGCTTAGCATGTTGCTATCGAAGTGTCATGTTGCTATCGAAGTGTGTGAACAGTTGCAAGCTGCATTGTAGTTCGATATCCATCCAATTTTCTTGTTTGATTGTTTCTTACTTTCAGCTTATGGGTCTGTTGGCACGTTTGCTGGTTAAAAAGGTAGACTCCTGCACGTGTTTACTTTGCGGGCCTGTTCATGTACTCGATTTTGAGGCCTTATATTTGGTAATCCTTGCACATAATTTGGGTCATTATGAGATCTTCCATTTTGCTCTGGTGAGGAAATGGTCCAGAACATAGCTGAATGGAAGAACATATTCATATAGCAGACCTCAAATATTTGGGATGAAGACTAGTTTTTGTTGTGGTATGATCTTAATAATTTCTACGTTCTCTACGTTGAGAAGATGCTACAAATTTGTTGGTTTGCTCATGCACTTGGTTCTTATAGACGTTAGCAAACTTTCATGCTATCTATTTTGTTCCCTGTTTCTTTAAGGGTCATGCACTAACCTGTAATTCTTATAATCTTCTCAGTTGGTTCTTGCAGCCTTATTTTGCTGAGAGCTAATGCTTGCTGTTCTTGTTACTTTATTTTTCATAGAATCGAAGCATTTTTCTATAGACCATTTTAAATGGAGGTTTATTAGGGAAGAATTTGGTGGCCCGTTACTGCCTGCACTATGATGATCAATTGTTTTATAGAATCTGAGCCCTTTGTCCCTACATGTGTTATACTTTGTACCTGATATATTTTAAACCCTAGCAAGATTCTCAGAGTTGGCAATATTTTTTGTGTTTGGGCTATGATGACGAGTTTTAGATAGAATCTGTACCTGATATATATTAAACCCACACAGTTCTAAAAGAAAAGGTTATTATTTTTTTTGGGTCTCTTCCATAGTTGTTCCTTTAGCGGTGTTCCATTCGGACTCTTATGCTTTTCTATTCTAATGGCCAGGCAATCTTGGACGGTTTGCTACCATGGAGTCCCCCAATCGTTGCAGCCGTTTGTTAGTACTGCAGAAATATAGAGGTAAAATCAAAGTGAAGGTCTCTGAATTAACCCCTCCTGCCTTTTTTTTTAGATATAAAAACTCTTCTTAATGTGAGAAGGAGAAATGCAAAACTTCATGTCTTTGTTAGTTGAATTTTGGGTTTAGGTATTGAACGAGCTATTTGAACCTTGAAATTTTCTATTACATTTGCATCCCTATTGCTGATCCTATCAGTATATGGTAGGCTGCAGAATAGTATCCTCTGTCAAGGTTATACTAGTGTGTTTCATTCCGGTTGGATGGGTGGGTGGCGATTACCCATTTTCTTTCCTTCTCTTTTTATTCTATCTGCCAACACCTTTTTAGAGATTTGTCGATTCCAATATGGACATTTAATCTCTTTCAAATCCCTATGGGAGAAGAACTAATTTGCGCATTGAGCAGTAATGAGACCATGTTCTCCAAAATAAATAAATAAATAAAAAGGGATCAGAAATGAGATTGTTTCCCAAAATTGAAGTTCTTATACAGTTAATCCCACTTTAATCCACTCGCATCTCCATCTTACTTATTCCACCATGGAAGTTTTACTGGGACTCTTGCTGCCAAAGCCATGAGCCTAACTGATATGGCGAGGTAGTGAAGCTGCAGCCATTCATTAAGAAGCAGATTTGATATTTAAAAATAGACCTTTGGTTTTTCCGGAAAAATTAGGAGGAACGGAGAACCTGATGCTCCAATGGTCTTCTAGGTATTCGACTTTTAAACTGGGGAAAATTATGTTCAAGGGCGTGGTTCAAGGTATATAATGCAAATCTCTCTCTCTCTCTCTCTCTCGGTGACGATATTTGTTGCAAATATTTAATAAAGCTTTCAGGTCAAATGCTGAATTCTTGTAGATGTCTAAATGCTGGACTGGGTGCCGGAATTATCCCCAGCTCGTCTGCATGCATACCTCCTGACTGTGTTTTAGCTGATTGTTTGTGATTCATTGACTGCCGCTTTTACCTTATTCTTCTTTATATCTTTCTATCCATCACTCCATTAAATTGATATTTCTTTAAGGCACTGATGTAAATTATGATTCATTTAGCCAATAATTAAAATCAGTACCATAGCTGATATGGCAAGGTAGCAAAATTCTGCAGCCATTTACTAGGATTGGGATTTTATGTGTAGTAAAGGGAATTAGTTGGGTTTATGGCTAATTGCAGCGAAGCTGAAGGCCCTCACTATAACATCAAGGTAGCTGATAAGTCCTCTATTCAATTATTGGAAAGTTATTGAATGAAAGCTTGTTTGTATCATAACTCTCCATACATCACCATTTGTTGTGTTTTTCAAATCCTGCTGGCAACTTCATGGGCCTAGTAAGTTGAGATACATCTGATATCAGAGTTTGCTTTCTGATGTCAATAATCATATAATGATAACCATTTTATCTTTGGTTTTTGTATCAAAACAGGAAACACTGCATTGGAAAAGCTGCAATTCCTTGTTTAATGAAAGCATCTACTACTTAAACTACTTCTTAGCACCTTATTAATAAATGAGGATTGGAGTGATTTCGTGTAGTTGGGTATCGATTATATTGTATGAACAAGTCTTAAAAGGCTCCCCACCCCCACCCCTCAATAAATAATAATAATAATAATGATAATGATAATGATAATGATAATGATAATGATAATAATAATAATAATTTATTGATGTTTTAGTATGCCTAGTTCAGGAGTGTACAAGGTGGAGGTGCAAGAAAGAACTGGGGTAGACAACCATGCTGAGCGTTGACCCCAAAGGCTCAACCAGTAATCAACCCTATTGCATAGCCTATCTTGAAAACAATGAGTTTCCTTGTTTAATCTGGTGAAATGTTAGTTACTTTGGTAACATTTTCTTACATTGTAATCCATCATGCATCCTTCACCTCTTCTTTTTGATGGTTCTAAGTTTCTTGTAGCAAACACTTCTTTTCTGCAAGCAAGTCTTAAATTAAAAGATTCGATTTGCGATGCCGTCCTTAAGTCATTGTTTTAATGTTTGCTCTCTAAAGAAAATCCATTATAATAGATTAGTAGTATAGATTTTCAGACTTCTTGAAGGTCCACTTCAATTCTGATAATTGTCATATTTGAACTAAACATGGGATGGCATTATTAAGGTTTGGTCGAGAGCTTAAAGCTTCAATTTTGAAGGAGCGGGGTAGTAATAGTATTACCTTGCCTGATTTTTAATGCTTTCCTTTTTCCATATGGTTACTCCTTTCGTGTCCTTAGCTTACACTATTATTATCATCCTTTTCTTAATTTCGAGCATCACCTTCTCTCGATCATATTTTGCATGGAGTTATAACCGAACGCTATACATTAAAATACTGAGATACTCTAGCCCTTTCTAACCTTACCTCAGTTGAGTAATTTTTCCTCCATATTCATATACTTCTATTTGTTACCTGTGTCATCTCTATCTCAAATTAAAATGCCATGACTTTTTGGGTGAAATATACAATGCCATGACTTGGATTAAGATAATTGCTAACTGAACAAGTCATCCGAGTACTAAATGCAGGAATTGGGAAGTCGTCTTGGTTCACAAATCTGTTCAGCACTTGAAGGCCAGACAATTGCTCAACATGCAAACTGATGCAACGGTTAGTAGTCTTGCATGAGTAGAAACTGCCACCTTTTTGAAATTAGAAGACCAGACAGACAATTCTGATGTGACAAGTTTTCGCTAACCACCATATGAAAATCATCAGATTCCTTATTTTCCTGCAGTAGTTTACTCTCAATGCACTACTTCTCTATATTTAACTGTTAGAAAAATATATGATATTATCGCTGACGGGGAGACCGTGTTTTGGAGATTGCAAAAGCAGCAGCGATTATATTTCACTTTAGTCAAATGCTCACTGTTGCATTTTACTAACTACCAAGTGATCTTGCTCTGATACCGTATGAAGACTACTTTAGAAGACGAATTTCTAAGCTCAAGCATTCAATTTCTGCTTGAAGAGCTGAAGTGAGAATGACGTGACATTGGACATAAGAATGCACTTGGCAATGCCACAAATATATGCTCATATATATCTGATTAGAGAGAGACTAGCGAGATTTCTAGTGAGTTCCCAGAGTTTTGTTCCGAGTTAGGAGTCACTAGAGATTTCCTACTGAATCCCCTAATTTCCATGATTGTTAAAGCCAGATTAGATTTTTATAAGTTGAAGATTTTTTTCTCTGATGTTCATTAGGTTCCATTTGAATAAGTGGCATCGTTCTTGTCGATTCCATAGGTGCTACTCGCAACCTCTAAAAATGACGCCTCGTTGTTAGTACCCTCCCAAGGTTCATTAGGTGCTACGTAATTTGACTGGTAACATGTTTGTTGATTTGCATGATGAATTTCCTCCCTTATGTATAGTTAAGAGATAGGGTTGTGACTCGTGACTGCACCCTTTTTTTTATTTTGGTTGTGAGTTTATAGTTTGTGCCGGTTAGCCCGGTCGAGTACCTTGAGTTTAGATGACATGTAGGCAAGTTACTGTAATTGTGAACTTTCGACCTACATTCGTATGATACATGATATTGTCCATCTCAATTGACTTCTTACAAAAAATAGACAATTACAAATATCAGCATGACTTTCTTGTATTGCTTGTAAGCAGGACAATTGTCCAGAGATTCTTATTGTTCCCTCTTCACATGTATGAAACTCTTTCCTCTTCACTTGTATGGAAAACTCTTAAATTTACCCGAAATTTCACTAACTTTTTACATTAGAATTACTAAATCGGGACAGTTTGAAAATCTCAGTAATGGCAGAGAAAAGGGATAGTAAGAAGATGGAGGCTGAACTGCACATGCCTAGAAATTACATGCACTTTTGAGGGGTCCCAGAAACTGTTTGGGTAATTTGCTTGTATGGAAGTCAGAGTTATCTGAGCAAACTGGTGGCTAGGAATTGCTGTCTTTTTGGTCGATTCACTATCAGGAAAAGCTGATCTTATTGTAGCTTTTGCTCGATTTGACTTATTGACTGAGTGCAGGGCAATGGGAGTCGAGGTTTCGATTGTTGAACGCGTCAAGAGGTTGGTGGGGTTCAGCTCTCCATTTGCCAGCCAACTGATTCTGCAAAAGCCTTCAAAGTAGTTTTCGCTCCCAGCTTCATTTCCTGTAAATTTATTTCTCTGGTAAATTGAAATTAGTATAGAATTTTGAAAGTTTTTAGTATAGAATCCTAAATTAGAATATAATTTTTTTCTCTCCTAGAGAAGTGCTATGTGATCGAAGGATACCTTTAAAATTAAGAGGAAAATTTTATGAGTAGGAATAGGACGTGAAGCCGGCAGCATTGTTCTATGGATCAAAACGAACATGTACAGAAAATGAATGTTGTTGGAATGAGAATGTACAGATGGATGGGTGATAGACTGGTGGATAATAAAATAATGTATTTGTAACAAGTTAGAGCCTTAGAGGCCCGTCCCATAAATTAGAGGGTAAAATGAGAGGACCGATGGAGATGGTTTGGGCATGTGTTGAGCATTAAAAGCTCCGATTACAAGAATTAAAAATTGTACTTAATGGCTTGAGGGATAAGGTATACCTAAATGAAATGTGTTGAGAATGCGGTTAACATAGTCCCACATCGGGAAAATTGTGGGTTGCTTATGAGAATAAGGTATAAAATGTGATAAACTTCCATAAGGCTTGAGTCTTTTGGATGGGGTCCTACTATATTAAAAGTCCATGTGCATTCATGTGTGGGCCCAAACCGAGTTTTATATGATATCAGAGCTTGAGCTTGAGCGTTTGTTTGTCCAAGCTCTTGGGCGTTTGTTTGTCCACATTGCACATGAGGTTTCGAGCTCTCGCACATGAAGTCCTCGATGTCCACGTGCAAAGTGTTGAGAATATGGTTAACATAGTCCCACATCGAGAAAATTGTGTGGGATGCATATGAGTATAAGATATAAGATGAGATAAATCTCCATAAGACTTGTCTTTTGGATGGAGTTCCACTATATTAAAAGCCCATGTGCATTCATGTGTGGGCCCATGTGTTGTTGGCCCCAAACCGAGTTTTGTATCTCTGTCACACCCCAAATCCGCACTTATAAAATATCGACCAAATTGAATGACAGGCTGCGATCTCAATAATGAGACCGCAAGGCCTAACTTGCAAGCTTAAAACAAAATACAAAATTAACCAACAGTTCTTAAACAATTATTTTCCAAAATAACATGATAAAATCCGATATCCATAAGACTTGAGTCTTTTAGATGGAGTTCCACTATATTAAAAGCCCATGTGCATCCATGTGTGGGCCCATGTGTTGTGGTCCCAAACCGAGTTTTGTAACTCTGTCACGCCCCAAATCCGCACTTGTAACTATCAATCAAATTGCGTGACAGGCCGCGATCTCAACAATGAGACCGTAAGGCCTAACTTGCAGACTTAAAACAAAATACAAAATTCTTTGAAAACAACATAGTCGAAATAACTAACCGTTCTTAAACAATTATTTTCCAAAATAACATGATAAGATCCGATAGCCAACTACTAAATGTAAAGAAGAACTAATTGTTCACCGCGAGAACACATTCCTACGCAAGGTAATTATTGTTGCAGGCCGCTACGAGGAAAAATTCCAACCTTGTATCAGAATGCTCATCCAACCTACTTGAGTTATCTGTCTCCTTAAGGATATAGTTGTACGACCTTTGTAACGTCTGTGATTTCTAAATGCCGAATAAAGGTCTTTTTATAATTTTCATAGTATTTATTTTAATGCTTCACTTTGTTGGGAAAATGCTTTTAGAAGGTTGTTATATATTTAAAACTAATTTTAGTAATTTTTATGAATTTAAATATAATTTTTGTTAATTTTTAGGATTTATTTTAAGAATGGATATCGGGGAAAAAGAATTTTTCTTGAAGTAATAATGGTCAGAAATGAGTAAATATTTATTTAGAATTTTCTTACAAAATTTCCATATTATAGAGGAAATTAACAATGGTATGTCGGGGCTTTAAATATCAACATAGAGTTCATGCACTGATGGAAACCTTAATGTGAAAGTTTCAAATATGTATGTTATATAATTTTTGACCACTCACACTTTATCTGCAGTTGACTGATGGTGATGTTGATAATAGAGTGTCAGGCGTTTCTAGCCGGGATGCAACTCCAAAGCATCGGAAGGTTTGGCACAGAAATTAAAATTTTGCAAGCATTTTTTCCAACGTTTTCCTGGAAAGATGACTAAATTTTCATTCTTGATTGCCTTTGTTACCTCTTAAAGCTACTCCTCTAACTTCTAGATCAGGTTGAAGATTCAGAACTCCTCTGCTATACTTCAGTGAGGATCAACCAACCAATGATCCTGAACAAGGAAATGTTTTTGACTCCCTAAAGTGATGATCTTGATGCAAAGGGGTGTAAGTTTCCTTCATTAAAATCATTGGTTGGTTGATCCTCACTCAAAGTTCAGGGAAGGGGTTCTGAATTTTTCTTTCAATCCACTATTCTACTGTTGAGATTGTCTCAGAGGTTGCTTAATTATTATGAGGTTTCACTACACTGCTTTACATGTTGCAGGCCTCTGAAGAGCAGAAAAGTGAATAGTAAATGTAAGCAAATCCGGTATTAAATTTTCGGTTGTGGCTCACTCTGTTAACATAAGGAAGTGATTTTAGACGGCCTGCTTCCTCAATTTGTTGTCCCACTTCCTGAGTTGCACGAACTCCGAGCTTTCCCCCCAAGGCAGCCATAGACTCTGAAAACGCGACTTCATATGCTTGTAGGGGTTTATTCATTTGCCTTAAAGCCTGCCTTTTGAGGAAGAGGAATAGGCTGGTCTTCCAACTACAACTCCACCTCCAAAGAAGCTTATACCAACTACTATCGATGAGGGGATGGTGCAACTGTCCTTCCCGCGCTTAGCTTCCTTGTCGCTTGCTAGGTTAGGAAGATGGCAAGCGTGTAAGCGCGTAGTAAGGTCTTAGAGAAGTTCCAGAATGGTCTAGTTAATTTGTCGGTCCAAGGTTACTTAATTGTTATGAGGTTTCACTACACCGCTTCATGTGTTGCAGGTCTCTGAAAATCATGTTGCTGGCTATCGTATTATTGAAGCAATCTCAATGTCTAAACATGTTTTTATTCATTTAATTGGCATGCATGGCTCGTGTCTGAACATGTTACCACATGGTTTGCTTAGCCTCAACTCCCAACATGCATGCAAACCTCATCCTAGAGTTTTTTAAGAAAATATAATAAAAATAAAGTAAATTTGCAAACCTCTCTATTTGGTATTATTTTAAGCTTGCAACTTAAAGATCAAATTCATTATGTGTGCACACCAAATTGTACAATGTAATTCATAAATTTACAATTACTCGGCTTATGCTCAAAATAAAGAAGGGTGCTTTCTTGTGTTTCATCTTCTTGAGCTAGATTAACTGTATGGAAAATAGATTATGCTGAGATGTTTTGGTTCCTCGATAAAAACCTACGTCGTTCAAGTTAGCTTCTTTTATTTTGAAGAGAGAATTTTGGAAAGAAGTTCGATTTTAAATGAGTGATCAATAATGTACCTAATTTAAGAAATTATAACAAGACGATCAAAAACTCACATTTGAAATTTTTTTTATCATTAGCTTCTTGACCAATTTTTCTTGCTCGCTGGGCATCCCTAATTTTATTTTGAATTAGAGCTATACTTTTCCTTTCACCCTCTACGCCAAGTTTTTTTTTGGGGTCCTAAGAAGGGTGCAGTAGATGTAGTAGGGTGAAGCGCTCGCAGGTAAAGTATAAAGATTAAGGTTAAGTAATAATTATGTGAATTATATGTCATCACTATATAAACGGGGAATTATACCTCATTATTAACTCTCAAGTCCCACAATTGTAGGAAATCAGTCAATATATTGCTTGTGAAAGCTACAATCTTCGGATATGATGGAGACTTTCACTTTCAAGTACTTTATAAGCCTTTCAACTAAAGCTTAGATTCTTCCATTAAGAAAGGTATGTACTTTGACAAGCGAACTACTTTGAAAAAAAGAAAAAGATTAGGATCTAAGCTTGCATAATGTGCTAAAGGAATTAGTGATCCACAAAGAATGACTACCCTTTTTAAAAAAGATTTCTTATGTCATTGTCGTCTAAGCCGTAAACAGTAGAAAATATAGATTCAACAAATAACAACGAAGCACGAAAGAAACCCAACAATGTGATTTAACATTGTACGGAACAAGCATCTGCATCCATCGTGAGATCATGTAATCTCTTTTCTATTAACTTTCTTCTAATTCACACCTTTGAGGCGCGTAATGATACACTTTCCGAAAGGTGATATTGCCCTTACTACATTTTGTTCAAAATATTACTTAAATATTGGGAATTAATATAAAGTCTTGGGCATTCGTCTCTCCATACGATGTGGGACTATTTCCCACATACTAATGCTACCGATAGATGCAAACTACTAACACACTCGACCTTCAATTATGTTCATATCATTCTCATGCGAGCAAAAGCACTTTATATTTTAGCATTCTTAATTTGTAACCTCAAGTCAACCAAAAAAATGTGTCTGCAAATGGATGAAGACGGAATGCAAATATCATTGTTGCCTAAAGATATTTCCTATGTGTCAATTGCATGAAAATGGTCATGTCCCTATTGTTCCCCTAACTCTCCCCTAACTTTATGAGTGTTGGTTATAATCACCCATCTTGGAGAGTTTGGGTTTATTTTTCTATGTGATCTTTATTGATATGACTTGTTGATTTTGACAATTTTGGCCTGCCTCTCCTGTGATTTTAGGATTTATTTGGAGCTTAATACTATGATATTTGAACCCCGTAAATAAAGACGTTTTATCCATAGATCCGATGTGTCCTGTCTTTTCTAAGTGGACGTGAAAATTAAGATTTTTTTTTTCCAAATATTTCTCCTATTACAATTGACAAATATCTACGTCAACCTTTCAAATTTTGAATATCCCTCTCCCTAACTTACTTTTGGAAAAAAAATCATTTCATTATTGTTTTTAAGATTTTAAATTTACTCTTTTAATTTCAACCATCTTAATATCTCTCTACCTTTTATCTTCTCTCTCTGTCTCTCTCATGCACATAAGTAAAATATTTATAAAAGTATGAGTTTCTGCCAGGTATGCAAAATCCTTGTAGAATTAAAAGAGTAGATGCTAATTATGTCGGCAATTAACTTGACCGAACCAAAGGGTCATAGTACCAAAATGAAAGATCACCATTAGAATCCTCAGTGATTTGCCAAAATAATTATAAAAAAAGAATTTGAAAGAAACACCCATGGCTAAAGAAGTCGCAGAAAAGAGGGGAAAGTAGGTGGTTATTTGCCTATCCAAGAATAATGCATTTGTGTCTTAGAGTTTCATAGGCCAAACTAAAGGAAATGCAAAAGAATTTTTAAAAGTAATTTGAACCAAAAAAGTAGAATAATAATAAATACATGCCTTTGCTTATATTTCTCAAGCAGGAGTAGGCGAAAAGTAGATATTTTTCTAGTGTTGTTTGGCCCATAGATTTCTAAATGTATCATAGTTTTATTCAATCAGTCAAGGTATGAGTCATGCATGACAAAATTTTCGATAGACTCAATATTATACCAACATTTTTCAAGATATTTATGTTATTTAACATAGGATCTTTGTCACATCGTAGCTCAATATCAGTCCAAGGTCAGGGTCATGCATATATGAACAAAAAGTTTGATAGGCTCTGGATAGCAATTTGAATTGGTACAGCAGTAAACCCAACCTGATGTGGCGAGTTATGAAATAACAAGTGAAAAACAAAATCCATGGTATTTATCCGAAAAATGTTGAAATTTATTTTAGAATGTTGAAATTTAATGTTATTTATTTGTAACGGACAAAGCCAGGATATTTATCTAAGAAACGTTGAAATTTATTAATATTTTTTTGAAACAGACAAAATCTGTTATTTATCTAAAAATATTGAAAGGTTATATTATTTTTTTTTTTATAACGGACATCATGGTATTTATTTGAAAGAGGAAATATTCTTCTTATTTTAATGAATATCTAGTGCCATTAACTTATAAAACATTGAAAGTTTATGTTGCTTATCTGTAAACAGAGCAAGTACATGGTATTTATATGAAAAGCGGCGAAAGTTAATGTTATTTATTTGTAACGGAAAAAGTCCATGATATTTAATTGAAAATCTGATGGTGGTTATGTATAAAACATTGGAAGTTTCGTATTTTAGGGAAAACCTATTGAGATTTTGAATTGATGCCATATTTGTAATTATTGAAATTTTTTGAACTAATAACACATTTATAAACAGTCAGCAGTTGAGGTGATGAAAAAGTTGTAAATAATGAGAAGTTGGCAAAACTTTTCCTTGAACTATCTAAAATAAAACATTAGAATTTACAAAAATACAGAATTTTTTACAAACAAATCTTAAGGAATATTCTATTATTATGAGCATTTTGGGATGTCACCAAATTTTCACTTCAGCTTTCTATAAGTATAATGAAATGAAATGATGGCTTGAGCTACCTATAAAAGAGCAATTGTTGATATCTATTGATTTAACAAAAGAAAATAAGTATCCTACAGCATAATGGAGATCTTTAGGCATGCATCAAACTGCTCACAGGTGCAGATCATGCCATCAATTGATAATCCATTTTCTCTCAATCAATTTTCTCATTTCAAGCTATTTGTCATCCAGTAAATTTATATCTAAGTCATCCATTCAGGCACCTTTTATATATTAATATATGTCTAAGTCGTCCGTTTCTATTTATAAAGATATCCCTAAAACTTTGTTTCCCTGTATTTAAATCATACTAAACCATTTTGGCACTTTAATATCTATTATACATTCACGCACATCGCACAAAAAGAGTTACCTGATATAAAAAAAAGGGGGGGTATTTACCAAAAACCATCATGTGGTTCAATCCTCTTATAGAAGACCACTCTGTAATTTTTTCTCTAACGAAAAATCATTGTGAAGTATGCACTATAAACGAAAAACTTCCATGTCATTAAGTATATCATTAAATGCCCTTACCCCTTATTTTTAACTACGTCAAATTGAAATATTAACCAAAAACCATTATGTAGCTTGATAGTTTTAGCGAAAAACCACCATATAGTTTAATAGTTTTAGTAAGAAACCAATCTACAAGGTGGTATTTTTTGTAGCCATTGCATGTTTCAGGATATTTTTACCTTGGATGAAAAATCACAAGGTGTTTTCTCTTAAAAGGGTTAAACCACCTTGTGTTTTTAGTTAAATGCCCCCTAAAAAAGTTAAATTAGCCATGATTCCTTGGTTATGATTAGTCACTGATTGTTAAAAGAAAAATATGTTAATTCCAATGAAAAGAAGGTTGAATTCTAGCAAAAGAACAATTCAGAGTTGAGATAGCATTGTAGCAATCTTTTTTGTTTTCCTAATAATTCTTTTTTAATTTATTATAATAATTAATTAAGCAGGTAACACCCTAGGGCTGCAAGTGGAAGTGGGCTCCCCTTGTACGGGTGTACTCCAACCCAAAAAAGATAGAATCTTCCCCATCACGGTGGTTGGTCTTTATTTGCATTACTTTACACCCTTATTTTAATAATTAAGCTTTTAATCAGTGCTCCATTTAAAATTAGAATCCTTGCTTAATTACCCTTATCTTATCACATGGTGATTTTTCTGTTTTGCTTTTGAGAGTAAAATTGCACATCTCCATGCATATATAATTAAGAAGGATCGCAACTGTCCTGCGAGCAGATAGATTAAAGATTAATCAACATTCAAGTTTTAATTGGGAGATCAAATCAATCCTATCAAAAAGTTTTATAGTCCCCGTCATTCTACCAAAATTTCAGAGTTTTTATAAGAGCCAAATGAAATAACACAAGAGCCGCTTTTATGAGCAAAAATTATATTACTTTTTGACAACAACGAACTTTTATCCGTTTTGAAACATGTGCTGGATGGAATATCATTTAGATTGTTCCATATAAGAAATACCCGGATTTATGTTATATTAAATACGTTTCTATCTTGAATAAAAGGTAGTCTGGCCCTACTATTGCCCCGTTGTACAGGGAAGTGATCTTTTCTAGATTTTGTGCTCTCCACTATTTGCTCTTCTATCATCTCAAAATACATGGGCCATTTTCTTTCTTAATGGTAATCAACCAAGGACCAAATTTTAGCTGACATTTTATCCTAATGTCACCTTGCATGGCATTATCCATGTAATCATGAATCTTCACTAATTTATATATGAGATTAATGGAGGAAAGAGGCCGAGGGGATTTTCTCCTATGGCGTCGAAAAAACACTCCCTTTCTAGTTTTTTCCGACGATCGGCACCCACCATCTTCGTCGTCGTCTTCTAAGATGTGGGTATACCAAATTTCATGTGATTCTACAACTTTTTCACCGTTGATTTAGTGGGTTCAATATTAACGGTTTACCGACAATAGAACTTTTTACATTGCTAAATCAACGGTGAAAAAGTTGTAGAATCACATAAAATTTGGTGTATCCACATCTTAAATGATGACGATGAAGATGGTGGATGCCGATCGTCGGAAAAAACTAGGGAGGGTGTATTTTTTCGACGCCATAGGAGGGGCTCTTTTCTCCATTATTCTCTTTATATATACAAGGCTATAATAAGCAACCAATAGAAGCTCTCATAAGTTCAGGGGACCAACTCCAATGGCCCCGTCCTGGCCCGGGTAATGAAGCGAATCTACGGCGAATCGATTCGCTTCGTCTCATCACGAATAAATTTCGCTTCGTGTTGACATGGACGAATTTAGCGAATCGATTCGTCTCGCCGACAACGAATTGGAGAAGCGAGCGGGTTCCCAACTTTTCGGTCGTGCTTCGTCGTAGTTTGCCTTGCCTAGCTTGCCAACTCGTCTCGCTTCGTCTTGGGAATCATCACGAATCGGCAAGACTCGCCGATTCGTCTCGTTGACCGATTCACCACGGATTCGCCTCGAACTCGGTCGCCTGCTCGACGAATCGCTTTGCCTCGTCTTGAGTTCGCTTCGTCTCGCTTTGGAATTCCAATCCAACAACTACTAACGGTCGGATCTAGGCGAAGTGAGGTGAATTTAGATTCGCCTCGTAACGACTATAAACGGGCAAAAAATTCAAACACCCCCCAAAAACCTATAAATACCCCCAAACCCTATTTTTTCTCGTTCCAAACTCTTTTCTCTTCCAAAAAAAAATCCCATCTCTCTGAAAAAATATTTAATCTTAATCTCTGTTATTATTGTTGCAATTTCCATCTCTCTAAAGAATAGAAACCCTGATCCGATCCTCCGACGGTCTGACTTCAAATTTTCGAAGCTCCGACCCTCCAATCGACCCATTCTTCTCTCTTCTTATTTCTTATTTCTAATTTTCTATTTTAACACTCTTTTTTTTAACATTTAATAAAAATATTGATATGGAGGGTTCATCTGATACGCATCAAACCTAAATTCCTTATCCCGAACAACAAGCGGAAGGATCCACCCATATATCAAGAGAAACTAAAAAACGTGCGACTACTAGTAATGTTTAAGATCACTATAAAATTGAATTTAGAGACGGTGTTAGAGACGCCGTTTGAAAATATTATGATAATACATATAAACACAAGAATAGTGTCGGCACCGGTAGTTTGAATAAACATGAAAAAAACACACTTAGAAACCCTGGCCGGCTCCACTGCACAAACACAAATTGATTTAAATATTTCAGAAATGACAATATATGTTATAGCATATGAACATGTTCTCGGATTCGGAGAAAGCGCGGTTTTTAAGCTGTACGTGTAGGGTGTTTTTCGTCACGCCATTGAGATGGGAATACGCATCGCTTGTCAGGCGTACTGCAGATTCCCCCTGCTTAGGGTAAGTGGGGGTTTATTGATTGTGGGGATCCGAATCTCCGGCAGCCGCGAACTAAGCAGCCGTTAATTACCCCTCGCTTTTGGAGCGAAGGAACCACTGATTGACGGGTCAAACTGGTCATACGAACTCAATGTGCAGTGTGCGTGTGTTGTGTTTTGAAGGGTCTTAAGTATATCAGAGGGCTCACAGAGTTTATGAGGGTCCTGCTACCCCGATAGAGGGCTGGGCTCAAGGGGGCTAGCGTGCGGGGCAGCGTTCTGTTAGAATTTTTTTCTAACAGGAACAGTATTATGGAGTGTGTATATATAAAAAAGGAAATAGCATCCAAAAGACGTGTGAGTGTCAGCGCCTCACGTGCTTGGCATGCGGGCACTGGGCACGGGGTGCCAGCGACTCACGTGCTCAACACGCAGACACGGGGTGCCAGCGCCTCACGTGCTTGGTGTAAAACCCTAAGCTTTCTGTACAAAATTTTTCCAAAATACAGAAGAAATATCTAAGCCTGAGCATAAGTTATAAATTTGATTTGCTTTTGAACAGCAAGAAAGAACTTGTAGCTCATTGGTAAAGCCTTGCACTGCTGTGATGTAGTCCCTGTGATCGAATCCCATCAGCCACATATTATTTTTATTGTATTTTCTTTTAAACTTTTAGAAGCCCAAGGGTTTACACGTGCACTACATGTAAAATGAAGAGTTACAGAAAAAAACAAACATATGGAAAATGCTATTTATACAGTCTAGGACATGTGGCCCTAATCCAAGCCCCATCCCCTCCAAGATGACCGGTGAGATCGTGATTTGGGCCGGCACCATCGGTCCAAACTGTACCAAATACTCCCAAAATTTAACCCTAATATCTTGTTGGGTTACGGCAGCGTCCCGGCCATCAAACCGTGGCCAAATGCGGAACAAAAATTTACAAAAACTGGCGCTACCACAACCCGATACCCGGATCTTCCCTAAACCCTATACTAGCAAACATATAAAGAGGAGTTAGATAGTTATACGGAATGAACCAAGTCCTTCGGGTCTTCAAACATCATCCCAAGTTCCTCGTGGTCGCGGATCGAATTTGGTTGCCGGTCTTCCTCCATCTACGATGATCCACCCGAGAGAAACGGCACAAGCTTAAACCTTGCCTAGCAAGACAACCAATGCTCCAAGGTTGCTAGTAATGGAGAGTGGAAGTGTAGAATTATCTCGCTATAATTTTTCATTTTAAAAAAATGCTCCAAGAGTAACTCAAGAAGATGAAGAGGAGTTGAGAAAATATGTGGCATGAGCAACTCAAGAAATAGCTAAGTCTCACAAGTGAGTATGAGAGTGAGTAATCAAGCAAGTGAAGAAAAATCAAAAGCATGGCATGTAGGAAAAATATGGTGGCTGCCTCTCTCAATCATGCACCCAAAATATCTCCTCACAATTTACAATAAACAAATCCATGCCATACCTTTCTACATGCCATACAATGTTCATACCACCTCACCCCTTCCACCTCATTTCCCAAAATGATTTTCTAAAAATAAAATCAAATAATGAGGTGTCAAATCTTCTAGAAACTACTCCGTATAAATACGGAATACAGCCTGGTATATGTATCGAAATACATATACGCGTATTCATACAAAAATACGAATAGCCAAGAGAGAAAATGAATAGTGAACAATAATACTAGAATATATATATATAAATTATTAAATCAAAACCTGATTTAATAATTCGGCTTAGTCCTAAGCCGCTAGTATTATCAACCGTCTGATTAAAGTCTGCGCAGCCTGTACACATATTTAATCAGACACCTGTATGTACCAACATACGTCATCTACACCATATCGCCTGAACCATGAAAACCCTCTATGTGAGACTCTAAAGACCGTCAATACGCTGGCAGTGGGTTTAACCACAAGCACGCCAACGACATTAGCTGTACGTAACGGCTACCCAGGTATTGAGCGAAAGGAAGGCCGACGAGCAAACTCATCCGTACCCTTACTGAGCCTGACAATGACAATCTTCGTACATTCCGGTCTGTTCGTCTAAGAGTATCGCATATCGAGTCTAGGGGGCGGATAAAGTCAGACCCCTAATAACGCGATAATTTGTGTCGGTATGAAACCCATCACTACCTGAGAAACTGCTGATTCTAGATCAGTAATTTTTGACTACCTTGGCCAAGAATTTTTGGTGATGGCCACCCGTACACTGCGTGACATCAACCCCCAATACCCGGAGAGGCGAATCCCCGACGATCCACTCACTGCCTCCATGTGGCTCGGGACTGTACCCAACTAAAACATGTTTGCACAACTCCTTTGAGCCGTGGTAGGGTAGTAATTAAAGCACAGTGGGAACTCACACGAGACAAATGACGATCTCAGGTCGACAGACTAAGTTGTACTCATGTCACCTGAGAACTGCAATCTGACAATAGGTATAATACCATCTAGCAGGTTCCCGGCGAGTCCGTCCAGTGTATTTATAACCCAATGAGCACCTGTATAATATCTTAGGTGACTAATTAACACCAATGGCTTGTGAGACCTTGCCACCGCCCCTCGTCGGGGTCTCGATCAGCATACACTAGTCTACTTTGGAGTATCGATGCCCAGTCTCAAAACTCCCACGACTAGGGACATTTAAGAATGTGCTTATAGTCTACCAAGCTCCCACATATATAATCGCCATCATAATACTGGTAGTCAAGATAGAATCCTATGGGCTCTATCAACATGTAATAGTGATCTGTAATACCACCTGAAGCATGCACATGATGATAAAGACAAACCAGATAGCATACTATCATCTCGAGTAAGACCGTTCCACCGGTATAGGTCTTCCCTCGATCATCGTAATCACGTGTCTGCGATCCAATAATTGACTTGAGGGCACTATAGCCAACAATCTCTCACTTGCACTTAAGGCCAATTATTGCGGTGTCGCATACTCACAGCTCGCGTGATACCGAACATCCAACTTCTCTAAGTTTCGTAAAGCTCGTTTGTGAAATTATTGCGTTCGAGAAGTAGCCTCAGTGAGTGGATCCGCTCCAATGTTTCTTTCTATATCTCTCTATATCTCAACTTCGCGGAGAAAGTCATCTCCTAAAATGAGCAATACCTGTCTTAGAATTTGTCTGGATATCAGATGGGACCCAGTTCACAAATGAACTCCAAATCCAGCAAACTTCTTAGACTGTATCATCCACTGAATTTAATCAGTATCCTATACCATGCCTTCCTCAGTATCCGCTTAGACCACCTGTCCAACATATTGTCCCTCAAAAGAAGTAAAACTATAACTCTGACAGCCACTCTGTCATCCAGGTCACCTTGGAAGCCTGAAATGATAACCGCCTCCTGAAGGAAGCTGCCGTTACCATATACCAAGAATATTCATTTATGTTCATAAATTGTTTCCCAACGTTTCTCCAGGATTGGAAAATATATGTTTATTGTAGCTAGTGCAAAAACAATATCTGGTATTGTACTTGACATTTCATGATTGACTCAATTGCCTAAGAAAGTGATATGCAAATCATGCAAATCACTCTCTTCATCAGTCTAGAAGGCATCTCTGTAGAGAGGGTGATGTTCCCTCCAAAAAAATTTATGCGCAAAAGAGCCCAAGGTATCTAATGGCAGCGATACATTTAAGAAAATGTGAACCGGTATTTTCCGGGCTGTATTTTGACAAACTTCCGAATGTGAAACAGCTAAATTCTGATGGTATCGAAAGCGTCTCGAAAAAGCCTTCGATTTGATATATTATGGGCTTCATAATTCATCCGGAATCAAAAGTTATGAGCAAATATGCTATGCACGTGTAATCTAAGGAAGAAAATGCGAACCAGTATTTTTCGGGCTGCATTTTGACAAACTCAGCTAAATTCTGATGGTATCGAAAGTGTCTCGCAAAATCCTTCGATTTGATATATTATGAGCCTCATAATTCATCCGGAATCAAAATTTATGAGGTATCACGTGCTCACACGTGACCGGGCATCACGTGCAGACACGTGACCATTTACAGGCAAAACCTGTAGGCACTGAATAAAATAAATAATTGGAAATAATTAATCAGTTCGGTCATGTGCCAACACGTGATGGGCCTTTAAACCCACTGAAAAGAATTAAAGGTATAATAAAATAATAAGGAAAAATCCCAATGGGGCATCACGTGCCAACACGTGACCAACGGTCACGTGCTGACACGTGATAATTCCTGAGTTCTCTAAAATAACAGAATTAAATTCTGGTCAAATGCTTAATCAGGGGGTCACGTGCCAACATGTGATGGGTTCCTAAAGATCTATGAATTAATAGAATTAAATTCTAATTATGAGGGAATCAAAAACCCTAACTGAAAAAATATTTCTCTAAATCTTTCCAAACAAAAAAGATGGTGCTCTATAAAATGGAGCACCGTTGGATTAAAAATCCAATGGTGATTAAAAATCACTAATTTATGGAAAGAATTTATATAAGGAAAGATTTCCCTGAAATTTTCCAGGAATAACAGATAAAAAATCTTTTGGATTAAAAATCCAATGGTGAATAAAATTCACTAAGTGATCTAAAAGATCATGTTGGTTACAAAACAAACAAAATCTTTCAATGAAAGATTTACTAAACAAATTGATTCTTTTCCTTCTCCTATAAATAGGAGCCAAGAAGAGAAGAGAGAGAATTTTTTGGAGATCTTGAAATTTTCTGAAGGAAAATAGCAGAAAGAAAAGAAAGGAGAATTCAATTCTCAATAAAAGAAACCCTAGGTGAGAAAGGGGAAAAGGATCAAAGCTTCATAAAACAGAAAAAGAGAATTTAATTCTCAATCTAAGAGTTTAATTCTTCTGCAAAAGAACTTAGTTTTTTCTCTGGTTGAAGATTTGCAGAAGCAAATCTCCCCACAAGTTGAGAATTTAATTCTCGTCGGGGAGATTCTGCCATGCAGATCCAAAACTTAGAGAGAGAATTGAGTTTAGAGAATTTAATTCTCCCAATTCACAGGAATTTAATTCCTCCAAGATAAAACCAGGGTTTAACCCTATATGAGAATTCAATTCTTCCAAATTTATAGAAATTTAATTCCTTCAAGATAGACAAAACTAGGGTTTAACCCTACTTGAGAATTTAATTCTCTCAAATTCACAGGAATTTAATTCCTCATAAATGAAATTAGGATTTCACCCTACATAAGAATTTAATTCTTCCACATGCATAGGAATTTAATTCCTCTAAAACATAATTAGGGCTTAACCCTACAGAGAATTTAATTCTTAAAATAAAGAGACTTGAAAGATCTCCATGCACGTGAAGAACATTCACGTGATGACACGTAACCCCAATCCGCAGTGATCAGAAGTAAAGGATAAAGCTAGGTCACGTGACCCCTAAATAGATCCCCCAAAAATGAGAAGGAAAAAGTTTTGAGGCAATGCCTCACGTGCCCCCACGTGACCCTCATAATATAGGGAACAAAAGCAAAGACAGTATTGGCTTTGGGCGCTCTCACGTGTGACCACGTGACCCCTAATAAATGCTTTAATAATCAATGCACAAATATCCATCACGTGTCAATACGTGATGGCCAGAAGATTAAAAGTGTTTAAACACTTATTTGCAGAACAAAGTAAAGGAGATCTGGCCCCACCTTTGGGTGCCCTCACGTATCCCCACGTGACCCATTCTCTAGTGTTTAACACTAATTTGAGCATTTTATTTCCAGTGTTTAACACTGTTGTCCTCTAGTGTTTAACACTATTTTTAAGCCAATCTTAGCCAAATTGGCTAAGTTTCCAGAGGCAAAAACCTCTCCTTTAACTAAACCTCAAAGTTGAGTAAAACTCAGAACTACAATGTTTAATGCTCAGTTAAAGACAAAAATATTACCAGAAGCCTCAAACTCTTGTTTAGCATTGCTAAATGATGGGGGGGCTGTTCATACCGTAATTTTGCATTATTATATTCCCCAGTCCTAGTCATTTTACAAATAAACAGGTGCTTTTGACCCATGTCTGCTACATAGTTGCAGGTTATAGGTTCTCAGAACAAAAGCAGTGAAAAAGATGAAAAGACGATACAAAAGTGAGACTACGACCAACAAATGGAAGAATCTTGATCAAGCCTACAGTTTGGAGACTAAACGAAGATCAATAAACAAATTCACAAAGCACAAAGGCAGCGCAAGGTTCAAGACTTCGACACGAAGCAAGCGGTAAAGTCCACTACATTATTCACTGTGGAAATCTGGAAGAGAACCAGAAGATATTCTGAAGAACAAAGTAAAGAAAACAGAAGAAAAATGCAACCAGATCCAACCCAAGAAAACTCAGCCCACAAGCTCCCTACATGGCCGCGGAATCACGGCCAAACAGGGGTTTTGGCCGCGGATCCACGGCCATATGATGCCCGTATCGGTGGAAAAACGTGTCGATGCGTCGGTGCTTTGACTAGTCTTCTTAGGGGCAAAATTGTAAAAGAAGATGTGCGTCGATTGTAACTCTAGGGTTTTCTATACTCTATAAATAGAAACCCTAATGCTCTTTTTGGAGCATGCCTCTTTTTGTGCCTCATTGTAAATCTCAAAAATTCAGATCTGTAAATTTCTGTGAAGAATGAAGAGTGTATCAAATTAGGAGTAAGTTTTATTTTCAATTCTTGCCCTAAGTAAATTTATTTTCCTGTCATAATATAGATTTCTTATCTGCCCTAGTTAGATCTTTAATTCTCTGCCCTAGATAGATAGTTTAGAATTTTTTTTTAAATTCCCTAATGAGCGAGTAGTCTCATCGCTTGTTAGGGTTAGCTTTGGGGAAGGCTTGAGAGATGAAGATCTCTCACCCCTTTTTTGCCCATCACACGTTTTTATAGGACTCCATGCATACATGCACACACCGCTCCCTACGGCACCCTATCCCACGAGGTAGCGGTGATACCGTAGTATAAAGGCCCGGTTGAGCGTGTTTTCCATGGAGGTTAGGGTAAGGATTAAGAAAGGAAGGACAAGAACCTAGAGGAAGAAACACCGTTTCTTCCCGATGGTACTCATCCCCTTTATTAATAATTACCATAACACCTAATAGATCTTAATTTGGGTATAGAAAGCGGAGATGAAATCTTTGCATTTCCAAACTTAACCTAAACCTAACCCTAGCAAGATTTAGATCTAGATTAATTTAGTTTTTAGATTTAATCAAACCGACAACAATCGGAATTAACTCGTAAGAACAATTAGAGAATACACAACATCCCTGTGGACCGACCCGTATTCACCGGCTAGCTACCAAGTGACGCCGTTCTTGATTGCGGTTAACAAATATTTTTGATTCATCTTTTGAAAGCGCATAAGCACGCTAAATCCATCAAATCAAATGGCGCCGTTGCCGGGGATTAAGTGTTATTTTCTTTTTGCAATTTCGAGTTAATATAAAATTTAAAAAATCATAATAACTGAAAAATTAAAAAAAATAAAAATTTATCATTTTGTTATTTTGTGAAGGGTATTTTCGTGTGAATTTTGCAGGATCTACAATCGAGCTCGGATCTGGAAAAATCTAGAAAGCGAAACAGAAAACGAAAGATCTGAACAACAGAGGATTTTAACAACAGAACAACAGAACAAATCTGGAGATCTGAACCGTACAAATTGCCGCGTTTCCGCCGCTTTGACCCAGCTTTGACCGCGCATCCGCGGTCAGGAGGTGATATCATCATCTCCAAAAAAATTTCGGGAACTGAGCATCTTTGTCCACCGCGGAATCGCCGCTGCACCTTGCTTCTGGCCGCGGAAGCGCCGCGGTAAGGTGATGTCATCACGTGGATTTTCTCTGTAAGTCTTCTGATCTCCTCCTCTGCAAATCCCTATATCTTCTCTGTCAAATCTCCTGCAGGATTCTTTGCGCTAAAAAATCTCTCCCCCTTCCAATAATTGATCTTGTGCAGGATTCTTTGCGCCGCGCTTTAAAAAAAAATTTGTTTGCAAGTGATTGTGTTTACTGCTTTGCATATTTTAAAACTGACTTTAAGGGGCTTGAAACCAATCCAGATTGGGTGGGGATTTCATCACCCTTCCTAGGACCCCAGAAATCACATAAGGCATATGCATTGACCATTATTTAATTAAAAAATACTAGACTCAGCCCTAAGGACTTTGCACTCAATAGAACAAAGGACTAGTTGTAGGCATCGGCCGTTGATCCTAACCTGACTTTGTGGTGTCTAGGCAAGTGTGTCTAAGGCGAGTGGTTACTTAATTAGGGCCACTACTTGAAGTGGAGAGCCTCCCACTCACCTGGCACTTACCTGGCCGCAATTGGCGGTGAAGAGGCGGTTTGAGGTTCTATTTCTAGCCCTTTGGAACAGTTAAGAGCTGTCTAGCTGACCTAGGTGACCCTAGATCTAGGCCTGATTGTGCATTTGTGGTTGATTGAACGTGTGTCTAAGCCTTTTATCGAAAATCTTTTTTGCAAAAAGCTCCATATAAAAAAAACACAAAAAGAAAAAGAATTTTTTTTTTACAAAAATTGGCAACTTGTCGCAAAGAAGTTCATTGCACCCCATTTCTTCCCACTTCCACCCACATTCTTTTTCTTCTCCTTCTTACATCATGGGTACCCCACCTCCCAAAACTCTTGCCGAACTTTGGTACCCTGAACCAAACTTTGCTTCCTACGTGAATTGTTTTGGTCGATTTACGGACGACCCCTCTATGCCCAAAATTTCTTTGAAAGATCGAATAGAAGCGTCTAGGAGAAACAGTTCGACTCCGCAGTCCACTGTGTATCAACCATTTCAACCTTCGCCACCTTCTTACATTGATACTCCTTTTTCAAGTCCTGTTGTAACTCCGAGACCCATGTCTATTGCTGAACACATAGAACAATCTCGTAACCGATCTTTCACTCCTTTCAACACTTCCAGTTCTAGGGATCAACAAGTCCATTCACCTTTTTATCCAAATGTTGATCATACTACTGTCCAACCATTCAATTCCTACCAGTCCTACCCAACTTTCACACCTTCCCTAGACATTGCTTCTACACAGCCATTTGGGAGTTTCCAGAATCCAAGCAACTTTGAATCTTTTACTGAAACCCCTTCACAACCCATGTCTAGTTTGGAACAGTCGTTGGAAGCCTATATGGTAGCGACAAACCAAATGATGAGGAATGTGGATGCGTCCATTGCCGCTCTTATGCAACCTAATGAACCGGTAGCTAGTTTTCAGTTAGCTCAAAATCTTCCAATGTATGATGAGGCGGTTGGACAGAGTGAGAATTTGAGAGGAGAGAGTGAGCTGTGCACCCTTCCAAATCAAACCTACCCATTACCAATTGAATTCCATAACTCCAGTTTTCAAAAAAGTGTCCCAAATGATTCATCAGTTGACAATAAAACATTTAATGAGTTGTGCGACTTTGTAGTGCTTGATTTGCCAGATTGTGAAGGGTCCCTTTCGAGTGAAACCATCACCAATCCTTTCGACCTCTACACCTCCACTCTAGAACCTAAATTGATTAATGTCCATGCTTTTGATGAGGTGACTGAAAAAATGGACTTTCACTTGATTGAGGATATTGACGCCGGGAATATTTTGGATGATGAACCCATAGATTTGACTGAAATTTTATCTCCAATTCATCATCCCGAGTCATTAAATATTTCTCCCGAACTTCATATGCGTCTTGATTTTGATGATAATGGCATGGATGAGATAACTTTTGAGGAGAATTATGAGGATAGTATTGAGGAGAGTATTGAGGTTAATATTGAGGATGAACCATTTTTGTTTGATATGTCGGATTTTCCAATTCATCCTCCTGAACCTTTAACCGTTATACTTCCTAAATCACCCTCCCTCCTTTCCATCGTTCGGACCACGCAAGAGATCACGCTTGAGGACTGTGAGCCAAAAAAATTTCTGTTTGATCACAACAGTTTTGACACCACTAGTGCGTTCCTTTTTGAATCTGACACAGTTCTCACAGCCGATAACGATTACGAGTGCTTCACTTTTTCGGACGATGTTGAAAACTCACTTCCCGAGTTTGAGTCCTTTAAATTTTCAGATGAGTTAGTTGAACCATCAGACTAGGTTGCTTACAGTCATTTCGAACCATTGATGGAATCTTTCAAGTTCGAGACAGATTACTTAGGTGAGAATAAGACTATCCCTAAATCACTCCCTTTCGTCCTTCCTATCGTTTCGACCACGCAAGACTCCGTCGCGTTTCCATTTTCAATGGAGGGTTTACCAAGTTCGACGCACCCATGTTTTCTTGCGAATCTTGAGGGATTTGACCCCATTTCTCGACGGGTTGATAGATTAGCACAATCGCTTTTAACACATTGGTCATCAAAAATTGTGCTAATTTATTCACTCGATTTACACCCTCAAGATCGTACTACACTTCTTTCTCTTTTCCGCCATTCTCCTCCGCCACCAAGACCGTATACCATTTCTATTTCCACACGATCTCGTGTGCGTCTCATTTGTTTTCTTTACACTACATTCTTTCACCAACCCTATCATTACCACGATAAGATTTTTGAATGGTTGGTGCTAACTTTTGGTCTGTGTAAGGCCTTGTATAGTTTGATTTTTCTCCTCCCTAACTCTGAACTTTAACGCTTAGACAGTGGAAATACTGTTTCACTTAAGTTTGGGGGGGGCCTTGTTGTATATATATTTTTGTTTTTCTTTTAACAATAATATATATATATATATATATATATATATATATATATATATATATATTGTAAATAAATAAACAGGGGAGTGCCGACATTTTGACCCTCTTGGTGTAGCATGACAGTGAGGACACTGTCAAGTTTAAGTTTGGGGGTGTGCTCGGTAAGTTCTTTTCCTTCGCATTCATATGTACATTTCTGCATTTGCATACTTATTTTAAAACCCATAAAAATTGAAAATTTTAAAATTATAAAAATTAAAGTATTCAATTTTGGCCATAATTGACTTGAGTTTGACAAAAAGGTTAACTAGCTATGAACAACTAGATCTTAGACTTAGTAAATTAAAAACCCTAAAAACAATCTTTCTTAAAATTTAACGGTAGAAAGTATATGTCTTTGTAGTTTATTTAGAAATAGGCAAATTTCGAGTTGACTTCTTGGGCTAAGTTAAAACAAGGGAAGAGTATTGATATTTTTATTAAAGTATAAGTTTGAAAAATAATTCCTAGCTTAAGTCTAAATTCTGAAAATGTATACCCTACAAATTGCACAAACACGAACCTTTAAACTTGGAATAATAGAAGAGACCATGAAATGCTCTTGTCTAAAGTCCTTAGTACGAAGAAAAATAAAATAAAAATTCAAGTGTGAATAAAAAGATAAAAAAAATGAACACTGGTTTTTGTAATTACTTAAGGCTGCATAAATAGAAAAATATTTAGCGAGGGTGCTTTATCACCTAGTGCCTTAGACCAACTGGTTTGGGAGTCACTGCTAAAGCCTTAGGTGTTACAAGATTAGGAATTACGCTTTAATGTGCAAACACATATTGTAATCGGTTGTTGGTACCTCAAGAAGTATTAACGGTCACATGAAGGATGTGTGAGCGCAATTCATCTAAAAATTCACCTATTAAGAAGTGCTTTGGACAACGGACAAGAGTATGATTGCTTGATTTGAATTTCCAAGTGTAGGGGTGACATATACACGCACGTAGGGGTATGTGATTGGGGTTTAGATAAGAGAAAGGAATGAAGAATAGGACTTGTATCTTTAATAGAGATGATAAAAATTCCTAAGTTGAGATGGAACCCTAAAAGGAAAACTTAAAAGATGCCGAAAGTTAAGTAAGTCTACAAAACATATATAATTTTAAGTTAAATAATAAGGAATCGTGAAGAATACGGGTGGATAATTTATGAGTCGAAAATAATAGAATTCCTTGTTAGAGAACCTAATTGGAGAATAAAAGTTAATAAGCCTGATTGATAGGATTTTGTGGGTAGTATCCGCTGAAAACCCTCAGGAGACAACACTCCTCCTACTAGGGACACCTAGAGGTTTAACGGCTTGTTGCACGAGCTCAGTGCAATCGCGTTTCCCTGCGAAAGTGAGGTTAGGTTTTTGTTGAGAATAAAACTAGGTTTGCTTGAGGACGAGCAAAAGATAAGTTTGGGGGTATTTGTTCATACCGTATTTTGCATTATTATATTCCCCAGTCCTAGTCATTTTACAAATAAAAAGGTGCTTTTGACCCATGTCTGCTACATAGTTGCAGATTACAGGTTCTCAGAACAAAAGCACTGAAAAAGATGAAAAGACGATACAAAAGTGAGACTACGACCAACAAATGGAAGAATCTTGATCAAGCCTACAGTTTGGAGACTAAACGAAGATCAATAAACAAGTTCACAAAGCACAAAGGCAGCGCAAGGTTCAAGACTTCGACACGAAGCAAGCGGTAAAGTCCACTACATTATTCACTGTGGAAATCTGGAAGAGAACCAAAAGATATTCTGAAGAACAAAGTAAAGAAAACAGAAGAAAAATGCAACCAGATCCAACCCAAGAAAACTCAGCCCACAAGCTCCCTACATGGCCGCGGAACCGCGGCCAAACAAGGGTTTTGGCCGCGGATTCGCGGCCATATGATGCCCGTGTCAGTGGAAAATCGTGTCGGTGCGTCGGTGCTTTGATTGGTCTTCTTAGGGGCAAAATTGTAAAAGCAGATGTGCGTCGATTGTAACCCTAGGGTTTTCTATGCTCTATAAATAGAAACCCTAATACTCTTTTTGGAGCATACCTCTTCTTGTGCCTCATTGTAAATCTCAAAAATTCAGATCTGTAAATTTCTGTGAAGAATGAAGAGTGCATCAAATTAGGAGTAAGTTTTATTTTCAATTCTTGCCCTAAGTAAATTTATTTTCCTGCCCTAGTATAGATTTCTTATCTGCCCTAGTTAGATCTTTAATTCTCTGCCTTAGATAGATAGTTTAGAAATGTTTTTAAATTCCCTAATGAGCGAGTAGTCTCCTCGCTGGTTAGGGTTAGCTTTGGGGAAGGCTTGAGAGATGAAGATCTTTCACCCCTTTCTTGCCCATCACACGTTTTTATAGGACTCCATGTATATATGCACACACCGCTCCCTACGGCACCCTATCCCACGAGGTAGCGGTGATACCGTAGTATAAAGGCCTGGTTGAGCGTGTTTTCCATGGAGGTTAGGGTAAGGATTAAGAAAGGAAGGACAAGAACCTAGAGGAAGAAACACCGTTTCTTCCCGATGGTACCAATCCCCTTTATTAATAATTATCATAACACCTAATAGATCTTAATTTGGGTATAGAAAGCGGTGAGGAAATCTTTGCATTTCCAAACTTAACCTAAACCTAACCCTAGCAAGATTTAGATCTAGATTAATTTAGTTTTTAGATTTAATCAAACCGACAACAATCGGAATTAACTCGTAAGAACAATTAAAGAATACACAACATCCCTGTGGACCGACCCGTATTCACCGGCTAGTTACCAAGCGACGACGTTCTTGATTGCGGTTAACAAATATTTTTGATTCATCTTTTGAAAGCGCATAAGCACGCTAAATCCATAAAATCAAATGGCGCCGTTGCCGGGGACAAATGTCTAATGGTCCAATAAAAGGCCAATATTTCAAACTTAATTGGACTTAGCCCAAGTTGGCCATAAGTCCTCAATTCAGATTTAACTGAGCCAGTGTGCTCATAATCTAATTAATTGATCTCAGTTCCAAATCGGACTACAGATCCCCAATCGACTTTGGTTCAAGGGTACATATCTTCACTCCTTTGATATTTATCGTTGTAATCCTTCAACGTCTTCAGAGAGGCGACGGGTCCCGACAACCACACATTTCAAGGACTATGATGTCCTTAAACTTGACTGTGAGGTCTTTAAACTCATGGACTATGATGTCCTTAACCTCGACCGTGATGTCTTTAAACTAACATTGGACTGTGGGGTCCTTAAACTCATGGACTATGATGTCCTTAACCTTGACTGTGAGGTCTTTAAACTCGCGGACTATGATGTCCTTAACCTCAACCGTGATGTCTTTAAACTAACAGTGGATCGTAATGTCCTTAAACTAACAACGGACCACCATGTTCTTAAACTGGTAATTGACCGCAAAGTCCCTAAACTAGAACAATAGAGCCCAAATACTCTTTTGTTGGATCTAAATGATCCCGTTAAGTAGATCTTAGTCTAAAATTAGACTAACATATCCTTAACAAATGGTTAAGTTGACATTAGTTTAAAATTAGACTAACGTGTCCTTAACGAACTGTTAAGTTGATCTTAGTCTAAAATTAGACTAACGTATCCTTAATATACGTTTAAGTCGATCTTAGTCTCAAATGAGACTAACGTATCCTTAAACCCAACCCCAAACCCAAATCTAAGAAGATACGGATTTGGACTAGTCCACGCCCTACGGGCGACGACATAACTCAGTCTCCGTATACAATCCACGGGCAACCAAACATAGAACAAATACACACGACACGAAGTGACCATCTGGAGAAGGAGAAAGTTGTTACCGCAATGCGGTAGCGTAATTAACTGCAGGGGCTTGCGCCTGCAGGGAAGAGCGTCCCCACAATCAAAAACCCCTCAACGAGGGGGAATCTAACGAAGTCCGCTACATCGGCCGCATCCGTCTAAACCTCCGATACATGGTGTCATAAATCAACTCGGCGTCTTCGAAGAGGTGGACGGATAGCACCAATTAGCATCTTCCCCCAAATCCAGACAAGAAGAACCTACGCGGTCGCATCTCTGCGTTTCGGAGGAGAACAGATGACTCCATCACCTGCAGGTACACCACCTCGCTAGGAGTCAGCCATTCTAAAAAATTTTAGAATAATGTCATAGTACCCAGATTGGGACACTTCCCAAATCTAGATCTAAAACTATAGATCTAGTAACCAGAAACCCTGATATTATATCCATATCTTTTGTGGAGAAACAACTATGTGACAACCACAGTATAACCGATCGTAGTATAGAAATTTCACTTCCTATAAAGTGCATGTCATCCAAATACCTGGACATCACTCTCTACTACCTTCTTACCAGATCCATCTCCTATTCTGATGAAGTCAAGACCTATGACTGTCATATTAAAACTGGATGATCTATATCCGCTATACTTGTTTTAGTCTATAAATAGACATAAGCTACTTGCCATCTATGCTTCCGCTGCTCCCACTGACTATAACAACCCTCTGGAAGAGTCATATACACGTGCACTTCTAAACCTAGTTTAGAACAACGTTATACTCATCCTCCTGCCGGATCTTATAGTCTAGAACAGCAGCAATGGTAAGTCTGGGTAAACAATAACCTCCTTGTCACCGTATCTGAGGAGTCCGAAGTACCTCTCGGGTGCCTGAGGTTACCCACCAAATCTGCGGAGTGGCTAATGGAATGTCGAGTCCAATTGAATGTTTAGGTTCTACTAAATTTTTAGTAATTGTTTGTGGTTCTAGAATCACTTCCAGTTCTACCATACTACCACTAATATTTTCTAAAAAGAATCCATTTTACTAAAACTGGTGGCGAGTCAAGAACAATATAATTATTGATCTTCCAGATGGTAAAAAGTTAACCTTCGTCATACCCCGGTATAACCCACAAACTGCCATTACTGAAACGTGCCTTGAGTTTGTCCAGAGTCTGGTTTTAAGCATAAACCGGACAACTCCATATGCCTTAACATCGTTAAGATATGAACCATTCTATATACAATATAGAAACAGAGACACTAATTTAATAGGAACCAGATTCAAATCATGCGGCTGTCTCCAGTGCATGTCAATTAAGTGGAATGAGGCCAAGCAGCATTAGTCATCTTGGAATGGATCCACATATGAGTAACCCGAAAGAGAAGCAAGTTCTCAAAATTATTACTATCAACGGAATACCTAGCACAAGTATCTACATCTTCGATTAGCTTGAAGAATCTCGATACTTGCAACATATGGTTCTCTACTTTATTCATGTATCTATAACTTCTCAAAATTTGGACCTTGTATTTCAGTGAAACACATATCTAAAAACTAGAGAAGTCACAAGTAAACAGAATATAGTATGTGTACCAACCCCTTTGTTCTAATGGATACTGGACAACTTACAATACTTTGTATAAGTCTCCTAAGTTTAATAACTCAAACCCTGTGCGTCATATGTTGAAAACTATACTATGGTTAAGAAGAATTACACCGTTGTTGAATGCTCCTTACCCAATCATCAACTGATATAGGTAAATGTCATAGACATAATTTCAAAAGATTATATCTCATTTTATAAAATAAACGTACAGATATATCAGTTTGAGATTGGTGCATAACAATGGATATTCAAAACCAAATATTTGCCATCAGGAAAAAAACCCAGGTGATTTCCTCAAATAGCACCAATTATAACGAATTCCGATATAATGAGAATATAATCACCTAATTCCCAATATCTTACTCCCACTCAACATCTGTAACGCCATACAGATGTGAGAATCAAATCTGGTAAATACATACTCTGGAGTAAGAATCTAATTGGGAAATCAGTTTTCAATTAACAACACATAGTGAAACTGAAATATGAAAATGTTTCGAAAGGGTATCCGGGTATTCCTAGTAATGCCTCTTCCACTATTCTGATTCATGACGGTAACCGTATAATTCCTTGCCATCTCTCCAATCCCTTTATTTGTCTTTACATATTACCTTCTGTACACCACCTTTTAGGCTAATTGGTTTTCTTTCTTCCTTATCCTTCGGTATCAGCTAAGGTTTGGAAGAAGACTATCCAATAAGCGTAATAGGTGTATGTTCCCCTCCGAAAGACGGCGCGACGCAGGGATGTCTTTCCTGAGATTCGGGGAAGATGCTAATAGGTGCTATCCGTTCACCTCTCCGAAGATGCCAAGTTGATTTATGGCACCATGTATCGAAGGTTTAAACGGATGCGTCCGATGTAGCAGACTTCGTCATATTCCCCCTCGCTTGAGGGGTTTTTGATTGTGGGGACGCTCTTCCCTGCAGGCGCAAGCCCCTGCAGTTAATTACGCTACCGCATTGCGGTAACAACTTTCTCCTTCTCCAGATGGTCACTTCGTGTCGTGTGTATTTGTTCTATGTTTGGTTGCCCGTGGATTGTATACGGAGACTGAGTTATGTCGTCGCCCGTAGGGCGTGGACTAGTCCAAATCCGTATTATCTTAGATTTGGGTTTGGGGGTTTGGGTTTAAGAATACGTTAGCCTCATTTGAGACTAAAATCGACTTAAACGTTTGTTAAGGATACGTTAGTCTAGTTTTTAGACTAAGATCAACTTAACGGGATCGTTTAGATCCAACAAGAGAGCAATTAAGTGAGCCCTGTTGTTTAGTTTAGTGACATTACGGTCAATAGGTAGTTTAAGGACATTGCGGTCCAATGTTAGTTTTAAGACGTTGCGGTCAAGGTTAAGGACATCATAGTCCGAGGGTTTAAGGACCCCACAGTCCGGCGTTAGTTTTAAGACATTACGGTCAAGGTTAAGGACGTCATAGTCCATTGTTAGTTTTAAGACATCCCGGTCAAGGTTAAGGACATCATAGTCCATGAGTTTAAGGACCCCACAGTCCGTTGTTAGTTTTAAGACATCCCGGTCAAGGTTAAGGACGTCATAGTCCATGAGTTTAAGGACCCCACAGTCCGTATCAATGTGTGGTTGTCGGGACCCGTCACCTCTTTGAAGACGTTGAGGAATTACAACGATAAGTATCAGAGGAGTGAAGAGATGTACCCTTGAACCAAAGTAGATTAAATGATCTGTAGTCCAATTTGGAACTAAGACCAATTCATTAGGTTATGAGCACATTGGCTCAGTTGAGTCTGGATTGAGGACTTATGGCCTTCTTGGGCTAAGTCCAATCATGTTTGGAATATTGGCCCTCTGTTGGTCTATTGAAGGAGAGGCTTTGCCTCTGAAAAATCAGCCAACTTGGCTAAGAGTAGTGTTAAACACTAAAGATCAAAAGTGTTAAACACTAGAGATAGATTCCTTAAACTAGTGTTAACCACTAAGAGTACAATCAGTGTTAAACACTGGAAATATAGTTCTTGATGTAGTGTCAAACATCAGAAGGTAATAGTGTTAAACACTGTAGATAGGGTTTTTTCATATTAGTGTTAATCACTAAGAAGATCAGTGTTAAACACTGGAAACAGGGTTTTTAAATTAGTGTTAAACACTAAGAAAACCAGTGTTAAACACTGGAAACAGAGTCTTCAAATTAGTGTTAAACACTAAGAAAATCAGTGTTAAACACTGGAAACAGAGTTTTCAAATTAGTGTTAAACACTAAGAAAATCAGTGTTAAACACTGGAAACAGAGATCTCAAATTAGTGTTAAACACTAAAGAAAGAGAGGCCACGTGTAGCACGTGAGAGCGCCCTGATTCCCTTTATTTTGTTCTGTCAAAAGTATTGAATACTTTGGAGCATCACGTGCTGTCACATGGTGGGAATTTGGGTATTTGTCTGCTAAAGCTTTTGCCAAGAGGTCACGTAGGGCACGTAAGAGCGCCCATAGCTTCTGTTTCTTTTGCTTTTTCTTTGTGTGCTTCAGGGGTCATGTGGGGCACGTGAGGCGTTGCCTCAAAGTTTTTTTCTGTGGATCTTTACAGGGGTCACGTGGTAGCACGCGACTCTGTTTCTTTGCATGTTTGAAGATCTCTTTATCTTTTTAAGAGTTAAATCCTTCATAGGGTTAAACCCTAGCAATAACTTTAAAGGAATTAAATTCCCACTTTTCTTTTGAAGAATTATATTCTTAGATAGGGTTAAACCCTAATTTCTTTTCTGTAGGAATTAAATTCCCCATATATGTAAAGAATTAAATTCTGGCATAGGGTGAAACCCTAATTTCTTTTTTAAGGGAATTAAATTCCTGTGAGTTTGAGATAATTAAGTTCTCAATTAGGGCTAAACCTTAGTTCTGTCCATTTTGAAGGAATTAAATTCCTATAATATAGGGTTAAACCCTAATTTTATCTCAAAGGAATTAAATTCCTATAACTCTTGGGAGAATTAAATTCTCAAAACTCAATTCCTCCTCTATATTTTAGATCTGCATGGCAGGATCTCAACCCAATGAGAATTAAATTCTCAATTTATGGGGAGATGGGCACTTTGCAGATCTTCAACCAGAGAAAGAACTAAGTTCTTTTTTTTATAGAAGAGTTAAAACTCTTTTGAGAATTAAATTCTCTTTTTGAAACCTCTCTTTTCTTACCTAAGGTTTTTCTTTGCAGAGAATCAAATTCTTCCTTCTGAATTTTCAAGATTCTAAGGCTCTATATCTCTCTCTGTCTGTTTTTCTCCCCCTTTTCTTCCTTTTTTTTAACTCTCTCTCTTGGCACCTATTTGTTGGAGAAGGAAAAGAATCAATCTGTTTAGTGAATCTTTCATTAAAAGATTTGATTTGTTTATTGAGAGATTTGATTTATTTTCATCATTGATCCGGGCCTTTAAATTATTAGGTGAATTTTATTCACCGTTGGATTTTAAATCCAAAGATATTCTTTTGTTATTTCGGTGAGATTTAGGGGAAATCTTTCCTTGTCTAAGATTTTTCCATAAATTGGTGATATTTAATCACCTTCGGATTCTTAATCCAACGGTTTTTACATAAATCTTCTCCATTTTGGAAATATTTAAATGATTTTATTCAGAATTTAATTCTGTTGAACAGCAGGGCTTTTAAAGCCAGTCACGTGTGAGCACGTGACCCCCGGTCACGTGTGAGCACGTGACCCCTGAAGGAATTCCTCTTCTGCGCTCTGCTCTTTTCCGCTGCTCAACCATCACGTGCCAACACGTGACCACTGGTCACGTGTGAGCACGTGATGCTTCCTCTGAAACTTTTTCCTGATTTTTTAATCAGGGAACAAATGCCCCCACAGCGTTGCTCTTACGTGTCTGCACGTGAGTGCAACGCTGTCACTTTTGTGACCGTTGGATCTGCTTTGGGAGTAGGGTAGATGAAACGTTTTCCATCCCATCCTATAAATGCCCATGTCTTTTCAGAAGCGCCTCTACTTTGCTCATCTTCCTCCTTTGCTAACTTTCTTCTGTTTGAGAATTTAATTCTCCTTTTCCAGAGCTTAGTTCTCTGCTTCAAATTTTTTCCAGAGTTTAACTCTGTTCCAAGAAGACCCTTTCTTCAGATAATGATCTTTGAACGATTGGAGAACTTTCCTAGCAATCACCACGGGATTTTAAATCCAGATCAAGGGTTTTTCCCTTTGACAAGAACACACATTTCTTTTTATTTTAAGTTCTTCCACAAGAACAGAAAACCATCTAATTTTCAAACTGTAGATCTCTTTAACCTTTTAGGGATATGATGGTGTCGGCTGTCCATTCCATGGAATTTAATTCCATCCCCGAGGAGCTCTGGCTCTGGAACTACATTTTCTGGGAATTTAATTCCTATGAAGAACTAAGTTCTTCCTAGAGAACTTCATGGGTTTTCTTGCTCTGAGTCATCTTCTTCACAATCCAGAAGAAGTTTGCACTGTTGGTCTTTGGGAATTTAATTCCCCTGATTCTGTTTGATTTATCACAGAGTCCAAGATGGATTTGTCTTTTAGGGGAATGTATAGGGTCACTTGAAATCCATTGTCTATTTAATGAGAATATTCCCTTTGTCTCATTATAATTGTTGTGCCTCATCATTAGCCAGCCGCCATCTTGATTTCGTGGGACCCACATGTTTCGTAACTAATGGTCCCACCAAACAAGTCCTCTGTCGCTTTCTTCAACTGTCTTCATATATTTATGCTCATATATATATATATATATATATATATATGTATGTATGTATATTGCTGGCTTCACTTTTGACAGTTTTCCTTTACTTTGTTTCAGGTGCGATGGCTTCTGTTCCGTGCTTTCCCTTCACTCTCTCGGGGGGCGCTTTTCCTTAGTCACCATCTGATGAGGAAGCGATGGAGATGATCCGGGCTCATGACCCGAACTGCACTAGCTTACTTCTATGGGGAACTTGGTACAACCATATTATCCGGGGTCGCCGGAGTTTCCTCTGCGAAGTGCCGACAGAGCCCACTTTCCCGTTCTTGCCGATAGACCCTCCGAGGACGGTTTTCGCTGTGGAGATGCCAAATTGGACTCCAACGGGACGGCTCGAGCCTTTGACAACCGGTATCCCGAACCATCTGATCCCAGCTATAGATATCCTGGGACGATGTATTTGCCAGGGTGAGGCCCACCCATGGGGACAGATTTATAAGATAGGGCTCACTCCTCGACACCCCACGGGCTACCTCCTCTGGGCTCGCTATATTCTTTCTGCCCATCGTGCGCGGCTGCAAAAGGTCGGGCTTTACTAGGCAATATATGCTCGCTTTTCCATTATCAATCCCCGCATGTCTGGTGGGTTAAGGCGTTCTTGAATCAATTGAATCTCCCCACCAACACTTTTCTCCTGGGGGACAGAGAGGTTTCGATCTCTTTGGGGGAATTTTATGAGATCTCGGGGCTGCCAATTCGAGGGACACTTTATGAGGAGTTGCTGCCTTCTGATGAATACGTCTTTGAACCCGAGCCCGCACCGCTTGACGGCTTATCTGCTGAGAACGCCGTCCGTCACAAGCATCCTAGCTTGATCAAGGTGCTAGGTATCTTTGACCGATTGTTCACCGAATCTGAGGAGTAGGGCGTTACTTTTAAGAGCTTCACTGCCTGTTTCCTTCGCGAGGGTGTCTTGTCGAAGACAGCTTCGAAGTTCGCAAATATCAAAGACCCCTTTGGGTTTGGTCCGAAGAAGCTGCCGACCAATGAATCGGATCTACCACAGTACTACATCCCCATAATGTCGCCGATGTCTTTCGAATCCATTGCAGCTCCCGACATGGATGAGGAGACGTTCTTTGTGGGGTTTATCAGTGTCTGGCTCAGCTGGTTTGTCATCCCTATGCATCGCCGCTTTATGAGAGTTTCGGTCATCTATCCGGCTCACCGTATAGCTGAGGGGACGTGGCTGGCCATTGGCATCCCGGCATTGGCGCATCTCTATCACGGGTTGGGCGCTGCAGCTAATACTTCCACCCCTGGTGTAGATGTGGTAAACTTTTCGCTTCACTACTTCACGTCTTGGATCGAAATGCACATCTTGGGTGCTTTCGCTATGCATCAGAGGCCTGCATTTTATGATGCTTACACCTTTTCGCGATTTATGCGATTGGTGGATGCTTTTGCCGCTGACCCGACTCAATTCGGGGCTATTCGGGCATTGATTTCTCCTTATGCTACTGCTGGCGGGTTGGTATTTACTGATCGGGTCTTATCTTCTTCCTCGGGTTCAACTCAGCCGCTTTGGGACCGGTCAAAAGATAACGTGCCCTCTTTAAGGCCCCGGGAAGCCGCGCATTTATACGCAATCAGACCGGGCTACCTGGTATTCCGTCAGGATAGCGCAGCCCTTTTCATGCGGTACAATCCGCATCGCTTTGCCCGGCAGCTTGGCTACGATCAGGGCGTCCCGTTTGAGGCTTTCATAGTCACGCTGGTTCCTTCGCTCGAGGCCGTTTGAGATGTCGCCCATCATTTTGTGAGGTTGAACACCGGTTCCCAGTTCATGATCCCCGATGATGATTACATGCCCCGATGCGTAGGGTCGTTCACGGGCTGGTATCTCCATCGGGTCAACCCGATTATTATTGAAGAAAGAAGGGTACTTCTTGGCCACGGTGCCCCTACTCAGGTTCCGGCCAAAGGGGCTATGCTACGACCGCGCGTCCCGGTCCGCTTTCCTCTAAGGGATACCGGCATCGCGCTTATTCCGGGAGAGTCGGGGGTGGATCTTACCCCAACAGCTGGTATGCCCCTGGGTACCCGGTCGCGGGGTAAACGGGCTCCGGTAGCAGCACCACCGCCCGCGGCAGCACCGCCCCCCGTGGCGTCGACAATGGCGGTGTCATCCTTGGTTGTGGCGCCAAGTGAGGGTGATAAGGAAGAGGGTGTTGGGGGTGACGTGGGCCGGCGTCGCACTAAGGCTCCACGGGGGAGGAAACGGTCGTCTTCGGCGGCCGGTTCTGGATCTAAGAGGCGGAAGAGGGTGACCACCAATTTACTTGATTCTCTAACGGAGTCCGAGCCCATACTTCCAGATGAACCGTTGGTTGTGCAAGAGTCGGACGCTGGTCTTCTCTTCCCGGGTTCGGCCGCCGAGGAAGCCGCACAGTTGGCTGAGGCTATAAGACGTTCCAAAGATGCGTCTCAGAATGCCAGGGTTCCGAAAAAGCCCTATCCTGCTGTAATTTTTTACAAAGACCCCTCGTGGATCCGGCGGCGGTTTATCGGCCCTTTGGAGGAATGAGGAGAAAGGGCCCTGAAGCAGGCTGCTTCGGAGGATGCGGCGGACGTGCTTTCCATGTGGACTGGCGGCCACGAGTCCACCCTCGAACCCCGGTGGGCACACCTCCTTGAGAAGGAGTATCGGCTTGAAGAAGCCATATTGAAGGCTTCCCTACGCATTAGTATGTTTTTGTACTTCTTTGTAGCTTTTCAGATTATTTACGCCTGTATGTATGTATCCTTATTCTTGTGTGAATTGTGCAGAATCTTCGATGATGGGGGAGGTCCCTACGGGCTTATTGAAGCTAAAACCTGTCGACATTCCCGATGAAGCATTGCTCGATGTGGAGGGGGCTGAAGAGGCTGCTCCTCTTACAATAGAGCCTCCAGTGGCAGTTCTTGATTACGAAGCACTCGCTCCTTTGGTAGAGGCTCCTTTGGTGGTCGCCGCCCCAACGACTCTTCCTGAGGGCGGCCCAGAGGCTGGAAGAGAGGTAGTCGGGACTACCCTCTTTTTGTTGGAGCCGGAGATTACGGCGGAGGCCGTTGAAGCCGCCATCCCCCCGACTCAGAATGGGGGGAGTGTTGAAGGTAACCTTTTACATTTTAAATTAGCAATCTTTCTGTTGTCTGAACTCTTTTGTTTTCTCAGAATTGCGCGGGCTGGCGGTGTCTATTGCTGATTTGTCTCCCCGGCAATCGTTTCCGCGTCTGTGAGAGATGGCAGCTCCGCAGGCGATATCCCCTCAACGCATCGTCCTCTCATCTGGGCAAGGTTAGTGTCGTTCGCCATTTCTTATAGCGTCGTTGTTATTTTGCGTATTGACATTGATGTTCTCTACAGTTTTGGAGGCCGATGATGAGGTTGAGGTCCTCGAAGGGCCAGGGGAACCTTCAGCTCCTACTTGCATGACCGTAGGTAAGTGACATCTCAATATGGCCCCACTTGTTCCTTTGCTTAAGAGTTTTACTGACATTTTTCAAATCTGAACAGCCTTGCCAGCCCCCATAGTGCTGAAATCGCGTATCGCCATGCCGCCCGGCCCCTACGCTTTGCGAGCCTCAGAGCGCCTGGCCCAGTTAAGCCTTGTCTCCATGTCGTCTTTGATCGAGGAGCTTTGTGCTGGCAGCGCAACCACAGCTGAAGCATTTGCTGCCGAGGCTAATGGTTCTCTTCCTTTTCTTGCCACCTACCACAGCGAAGAGGTGGTGCGAGTCTGGGTGGAGTTCTGTCGGCAGGTGGAGGCTTGCTTGCACGCACTTGAGTGTTCCCGCCTTTCCTCGGAGGCCGTGGTTGCAAAGGCGGATTTGCGGGGGCTGATAGCGTGGTGCGCGGCAAATATGGTATCATGCGAGAAGAGGCTCGGCCGCAAATTCTTGGAAAGGGAGCTGGCCTCTAAGGCATTGAGCGATCTTCAAACCAGCCTTACAGCCAAAGACAATAAAGCGTATGAACTCTGGCGGATCCTTCAAGAGTCTATCAAAGAGGTGGTGGCTCTTGATAAAGCTGCCGTGTTCACTCGCGAAAGGGTTGAGGCTCACAAGGCTACTGAGAAAGAGCTCGAAGGCCGGCTCGCCTCGTATCAGGCCCAGCAGGCTCAGGCGGAGGTCCGTCTCCTGGCGATCCTGAATCATGAAGCTGTGGCCCAGCAAAAGAAGGATGAGCTAGAAAATTGCCAAATCGCCCGCCGGCTTGAAGACTTGTATCTTTTCTTTTCTTTTTGTACATACTCCTGAATGAGAGTATATTCTTTTTGCTTTTTCATGAATTGTACTTTGTATCCATTTGGTTCATGAATAAAAGACATATTTTTTTTCTCAATGGTGTGTCTTATTTTATTGAATGTGTTCTGCAGACAATTTATCTTGGTCTCCTTGCAGGGTAGTGATGGATTAGGATTCAGGGTTAAGATCTGCCTCCTAAGACTTTTGAGCTTTATGAGCCGTGAGGATCTTATAAAAAGTTTTTCTCCCTACAGGTCGAGACGATCCCGTAGGTGTAAGTTCTCCCTAGGAATCGTGAGGATTCCTAAGTGGGTTTTCCCTTGGGAGTCGTAAGGATCTCACAAGAGATTTTCTTCCCTACAGGTCATGAGGACCCGCAAGTGCTGGGTGCGGTCGCCCTTATCCGTATTTCACGGGGTCAGGGATTGCTTTGGGATGTTTTCTAGGGTACCGTAGTTTAAAGACATCACGGTCGAGGTTAAGGACATCATAGTCCGTGGGTTTAAGGACTCCACAGTCCAATGCTAGTTTTAAGACATCACGGTCAAGGTTAAGGACGTCATAGTCCGTGGATTTAAGGACTCCACAGTCCGATGTTAGTTTTAAGACATCACGGTCAAGGTTAAGGACGTCATAGTCCGTGGATTTAAGGACTCCACCGTCCAATGTTAATTTTAAGACATCACGGTCAAGGTTAAGGACATCATAGTCCGTGAATTTAAGGACTCCACAGTCTGATGTGAGTTTTAAGACATCACGGTCAAGGTTAAGGACATCATAGTCCGTGGATTTAAGGACTCCACAGTCCAATACTAGTTTTAAGATATCACGGTCAAGGTTAAGGACATCATAGTCCGCGGATTTAAGGACTCCACAGTCCGATGTGTGGTTACTGGGACCCGTCACCTCTTTGAAGACGTTGAAGAATTACAACGACAAATATCAAAGGAGTGAAGAGATATACCCTTTAACCAAGGTGAAATCAGTCTAGAATCATCATGGTTGATCGTTAGTTTTAAGACATTACGGTCGAGGTTAAGGACATCATAGTCCGTAGATTTTAAGGACTCCACAGTCCGATGTTTGCTCTGGATGCTTCACACGGGTTCACTGCCGTGCTCTGCGAGGACCAGGCTCCGCTCTGGGCGTTTTCCGCGGGGTCAAAGAGTGACGTTATCCGCGTTCCACGTGACCAGGAATTTTGCTCTGGATGCTTCCCACGGGTTCACTGCCGTGTTCTGCGCGGACCAGGCTCCGCTCTGGACGTTTTCCACGGGGTCAAAGAGTGACGTTATCCGCGTTCCACGTGACCAGGAATTTTGCACTAGATGCTTAACATGGGTTCACTGCCGTGTTCGGCGAGGACTAGGCTCCGCTCTGGATGCTTCACACGGGTTCACTGCCGTGCTCTGCGAGGACCAGGATCCACTCTGGACGTTTTCCACGGGGTCAAAGAGTGACGTTATCCGTGTTCCACGTGACCAGGAATTTTGCGCTAGATGCTTCACATGGGTTCACTGCCGTGTTCGGCGAGGACTAGGCTCCGCTCTGGATGTTTTCCACGGGGTCAAAGAGTGACGTTATCCGCATTCCACGTGACCAGGAATTTTGCTCTGGATGCTTCCCACGGGTTCACTGCCGTGATCTGCAGGGACCAGGCTCCGCTCTGGATGCTTCACACGGGTTCACTGCCGTACTCTGCGAGGACCACGATCCGCTCTGGACGTTTTCCACGGGGTCAAAGAATGACGTTATCCACGTTCCACGTGACCAGGAATTTTGCGCTAGATCCTTCACACGGGTTCACTTCCGTGTTCGGCGAGGACTAGGCTCCGCACTGGATGCTTCACACGGGTTCACTGCCGTGCTCTGCGAGGACCAGGATCCGCTCTGGACATTTTCCACGGGGTCAAAGAGTGACGTTATCCGCGTTCCACGTGACCAGGAATTTTGCGCTAGATGCTTCACATGGGTCACTGCCGTGTTCGGCGAGGACTAGACTCCGCTCTGGATGCTTCACACGGGTTCACTGCCGTGCTCTGCGAGGAACAGGATCCGCTCTGGACGTTTTCCATGGGGTCAAAGAGTGACGTTATCCACGTTCCACGTGACCAGGAATTTTGTGCTAGATGCTTCACACGGGTTCACTGTCGTGTTCAGCGAAGACTAGACTCCGCTCTAGATGCTTCACACGGGTTCACTGCCGTGCTCTGCGAGGACCAGGATCCGCTCTGGACGTTTTCCACGGGGTCAAAGAGTGACGTTATCCGCGTTCCACGTGTCCAGGAATTTTGCTCTGGATACTTCCCACGGGTTCACTGCCGTGTTCGGCGAGGACCAGGCTCCGCTCTGGATGCTTCACACGGGTTCACTGCCGTGCTCTGCGAGGGCCAGGATCCGCTCTGGAAGTTTTCCACGGGGTCAAAGAGTGACGTTATCCGTGTTCCACGTGACCAGGAATTTTGCTCTGGATGCTTCCCACGGGTTCACTGCTGTGTTCGGCGAGGACCAGGATCCGCTCTGGACGTTTTCCACAGGGTCAAAGAGTGACGTTATCCGCGTTCCACGTGACCAGGAATTTTGTTGATTATATCCGTATTTTACGGAGTTGGGATTTGACTCTCAGTGGGAGTACATCACCGAGTCATGGAACTGGGAGTTGCCGCTGTTCCGCTTTGCTTGATGTTGTGTCTGCTGTAATGAGACGAGTGTTGAGAAGATCTCTAGGCTGTCTGTGAACCATCGAGATTTGGCTTCTTCTTCTGATGAAACCTGGAGAGGAGGAGTGTGATTCCTTCTTCGTTTGCGCCCCTGGATTGTATACAGGGATTGATGTAGCATCACCTGTAGGGTAAAACTTTCATTTTTATTTTATTTCTTTTCCCGCGATGCTCTATCATTTCAGCTTTTATATCGCGAAGGTCGCGATTGCCCCATCATTTCGGCTATTTTTCGCGGTGCCCAATCATTTCAGCTATATTTTTTTTATCTTTACTCCCTGCTTTTTATTGCGAGTTGCCCAATTATTTCGGCTATTTTTCATGCATACATTTTTACTTGCTGCTTTTTATTGCAAGTTGCCCCATCATTTCGGCTATTTCGTATGCATGTGTGGCTTGCTGGCTTTTCGCTGCAAGCTTGGATTTAGACACCAATTTTGGCATCAGCACCGCTACAACTGGGATATTGCCATGAGCGAATCATCATTTGCCTCTGTCGATGTTGAACAAAGACGGCTTAGTAAACAGGGTTAAGGGTCCTGTCGACTAAGGCTTTGACTTCATGAGCCGTAAGGGTCTCACAAAGGTATTTCTCCCTACAAGTCATGAGTATCTTGTAGGTGTGTTTTCTCCTTGGAAATCGTGAGGATTCCTAGGTGCATGTTCTCTTGTAAGTCGCAAGGATCTTACAAAAGGGTTTTCTCCTTATAAGTCGAGAGAACTTACAAGGGTTGTTCACCATATGAACATATCCCTAGTCACGGATGGGACTTGGTAAAGGAACTGTTTATTCGCGCCCGTGAATTGTATACAAGGATCAGTATGAGCCACTTGTAGGGCAATATCGAAGGTTGGGGGGTTTGCTTAAGAACAGGTTCAGGTTTCTGTAACTTAAGACTTTCAAATATTATGAGCCGTGAGAGTCCCATAAGAGAGTTCTCCTTACGAGTCGTGAGGATCTTGCAAGTGTAATTTCTCCTTAGGAATCGTGAGGACTCCTAAGTGTGTTGCTCCCTTGTGAGTCGTAAGGATCTCACGCGGATAGTTTCTCCTTACAAGGTCGAGAGGACCTTGTAAGCGTCTTTTAACGAGGTTGCACTCGCCGGTAGTCCTGCTGTTTTTACTTACGGAGCCCTTTCAGGTTTTCATCCGTGCCCATTTTGCTTATGGACATACCGTTTTTATTTTTATTTATTTTTTTTATTCTTTTTTTCGTATCGGTTTTGAGATGAATAACCCACCGTAGTTTATCGACATCTCGGTCAACGACTAGTTTTAGGACATAGTGGTCCGTTGTTAGTTTAAGGACGTTTCGGTCCATCGTTAGTTTAAAGACGTTTCGGTCTGTTGTGGAAGAAGGCCGGTTACTACTTATAGAGTTTGGACTTAGGAAGATAGCGAGCGGACATAGTCGTCGTCATCTATCATTGACCTAGGCCGTGACTCGTCAAGCGTAGTATTTCTTCAGGAAGCGACCGTTTATTGGCCTGAAAGGTCTTTCACTATGCATGTCCATGAGTAGATAGGCTCCACTCTGGTAGACCTTGTCTTTGATGTACGGCCTTCATAGTTTGGCTCGAATTTTCCCCGTTTGGCGCGACTGGGGATCATAGGTCTTTTGACCACTAGCACGAGTTCGCCTTGGCGGAATGTCCTCGGCATGGTCAATCTTTCATATGAGCGTATCATCTTTGCTTTATAAGCCTCCAAATTTTGTTGCGCTATGAGCCGGGTTTCATCAAGGGCATCAATCTCCTCAAGCCGAAGGTGAGCATTTTCTTCGTCCGTTAGCTCGTAGTGGACTGCCACTCGTAGAGAAGGTAATTCTATCTCGAGGGGTAGTACTGCTTCTGTACTGAATACCAATGCGTATGGAGTTGTGTTCGTGGCCGTCTTGAACGTATTTCGATACGCCCAGAGAGCTTCTTGCAGTCTCTCGTGCCAGTCTTTCTTATTTCGGGGCACCGTCTTCTTCACGATCTTCGTCAAGGTCTTGTTGAAAGCCTCAGCTAGACCGTTAGCTCGAGGATTATAAACTGAGGAATATCTCCAGTCTATGTTGTGTTGCTGCGCGAAGCGGCTGATCTTGTGGCTTTTGTAGGCTGGCCTGTTATCGGAGATGATCCGTCTCGGAGTTCCAAACCGATAAATGACATGTGTCTTGAAGAAGTGGAGGATATTCTCCGTCTTCACTTCCCTCAGTGGTACTGCTTCTGCCCATTTGGAGAAGTAGTCAGTTGTCGCCAAAATGAATCGATGTCCCCTGGACGATGTTGGTTCGATGGGGCCGATTATATCAGTCCCCCACATTTCAAACGGCCAGCTGGCCACTGTTGGATGTAGAGGATTTGGGTGCTGATGGATAAAGTCCCCATGGATCTGGCACGAGTAGCATTGCTTCGCATATTCGAGGCAGTCCTGAATCATCGTGGGCCAATAGTAGCCCATTCGTTTAATCTTCAACTTCATCTTCGGGCCTGCTAGGTAAGAACCGCAGAGTCCGTCGTGAACTTCCTGAATGACTCTTTTCGCTTCGTCAGGTCCCAGGCATCTCAACCACAGAGAATCAAATGACCTCTTGTACAGAGTATTATTGACGAAGGCGAAGGACAGAGCTCGTTTCACAAGCTGATGTCTTAAATATGCATCTTCAGGCGTTCGACGGGATTTGAAGTAGTCTATGAAGACTTCTCTCCAATCTTCAGCCTTTTCTTGGTCCTTTATTTGCATAGCCATTTTCTCGGTCGCTTCCTTTTCCTCAGATGATTCCGGAGATATTTCTGCCGGTGTGAGGACCCGACGGCTTTGTACCACGATTCTGACGTCATCGAGGTTTTCATCAGCCAATTCTTTAGCGAGCTTGGCTAACGCGTCCGCCTTGCTATTTTCCGTACACGGTATGATTTCCAGCATGTAGTAGGGAATTTGAGTCAGCAATCACTGTACTCTGTCGCCATACTTCACCAGCTCTGGCTTGCATGTCTGGTAGTCGCCGTTCACTTGGTTAACGACCAGTTGAGAGTCTCCATATATGAGGAGGTTTTCAACTCCCATGCCGATGGCGATCTCAAGGCCTGCTATCAAAGCCTCGTATTCAGCTTCATTGTTCGTCCTCGGATCTGTCAAGGAGAAAGCAAAGCGCATTATCCCTCCTTGTGGAGTTACGAAGATGAGGCCTACCCCCGATTTGATTATAAGCGTGTTTTGTTTGCGCTTCTTCATGGAAGACGCTCCGTCAAAATAGAGTTCCCACCGGGTACCACTTCCGTTGATCGTATCAAATGCGTGTTCGTCTGGCAGCTCGCAATTCAAAGGAGAGTCGGCAGGTATTGGATGCTCAGCGAGAAAGTCGGCAATGGCTTGGCCTTTCACTGCCTTAAGAGGCTGATAGGTTATTGAAAACTCCATCAAGATTAGGGCCCATTTAGCGAGCCGACCTGTCAATATGGCCCTCGACATTAAATATTTAAGGGGGTCCACCTTCGAAATAAGACGGACTTCATGCGCCAACGCATAGTGCCTGAGCTTTGTTATTGCGAAGATCAACGCCAGGCAGTGTTTTTCGATGGGAGAATAGTTGCTTTCTTCCCCCAACAAAACTCGACTCAAATAGTAGAGTGTTCTTTCTTTCCCTCGGTCGTTCTCTTGTGTCTATAATGCGCCTAAGGAACCTTCGAGGGCTGTGGTATAAAGAATAAGAGGCTTTCCCTTGACTGGAGCAGCTAACACCGGCGGGTTCTGCAGGTATTGCTTGATCTTGTCCAGTGCGTCTTGGCATTTGTGATCCCAGACGAACGGGGTTCCCTTCTTCATCAGGTGACTGTAAAGGCAGCACTTGCCTGAGAGATTGGCTATAAATCGCCGGATGTACGCGAGCTTTACTTGGAGAGACCGCAGTTGTTTGAGAGTCCTTGGCGGTGGCATTTCTATGATCTCCTTGATCTTCAACGGATCTATCTCAATTCCTCGGTGCCGGACAATGAACCCTAAGAATTTGCCTGAGGATATCCGAACGCGCATTTAAGAGGGTTCATCTTCAAGTTGTATTGCCGAATACGTTGAAACACGATCTTCAGATGCTCGAGATGTTCCTCGTATGATTTGCTTTTCACCATGAGGTCGTCGATATAGCATTCAACGATTTCATGTATAAGGTCATCGAAGATCTTAGTCATGGCCCTCTGATAGGTGGCACCGGCGTTCTTTAGACCGAAGGGCATCACCTTGTAGCAAAATATACCCAAAGGGGTCTGAAAAGCGGTGTGCTTCTGGTCTTCGGGATGCATTTTTATTTGATTATATCCTGATGAGCCGTCCATGAAGGAGAAAACCTCGTGAGTGGACGTATTATCTATCATCAGCTCGGTGACTGGTACTGGGAAGTCGTCCTTCGGGCAAGCTTTATTGAGATCCCGGAAGTCCACACATATGCGCACTGTCCCGTTCTACTTCATCACTGAGACGATGTTGGCGATCCAATCGAGATACTGAACTTTCTGGATAAACCCAGAGTCGATCAGCTTCTTGACTTCGGCGTTGATGCTCATCTCGAGTTCGAGCCGCATTCTTCTTGGCCCTTGTTTGACTGGCTTGACGTCCGGGGATATGGCCAGTTTGTGAACAACAATCTCTGGGTCTAATCCTGGAATCTCGGAATAGTTCTATGTGAAACAATCTCTATGCTGCATAAGCACGTCTTTTAACGCAACCACCCTTTCTTCAGATAGAAACTCGCTAACGAATGTTGGCCGCGGGTCGCTTGTCGTCCCCAGCTCAATTTTCTTGAGCTCATCTGCAGTGGTATGGATTCCATCTTCTAGCTCTTTCGGAGCTGGTGGAAATTCTGAGATTACCTCGTCGTCATTGTTTTCGAAACACCAAGGAAGGTCATCCATATTCTCGGGCTCTCCTTTTGATATTGTTATCATATGACAAGTACGAACTCGCTTCCAAGACCGATGTAGATCTGATTCTGCTCTTGTGGCTTTGGGTTCGTGCTTTTGTGGCGGCGTTACCCTCCAGCCGCTGGATAGAGCAAACCTGCCTTGCTGGTACTGGTCTTCGACCCAGTTCTTGAAGGTGAAGCAGTCTTCGATAGGGTGTCCAATGGCTCGGTGATAAGAGCAATAGCCCGGATGAGAGACCTTGTTAGCTTGCTCAGGATGCCTAGACTCCGGAAGTGTAATCATTTGATGTTTAAAGCGAGGTCAAGTATCTTCCTCGTCTTATCTTGAGGAAAAGAGTATGCTCGACTCATCTTCTTCATAAGGGACAAATCCGGACCGCTCGATTCCCGACTGCGTGACTTCTTGGTCCCGCTTTGTTGTTGCTGAATGCCTTTTCCGCTTTTTGACTTGTTTCTGCCTCTGCGTCGCGCCTTTTTTACAACAGGTTGACACGGAGCGGCATTTTTGTCTTTCACGGCCTGTTGAAGGAGGCGTTGCGTTCTGGCTTTCTCGTAGATGGCCATTTCGCGATTGTGGTCGTCTCGAACTTTTTGACCCGCTTTCCTGATAAGCTTGTCCATTCGTTCTTCAAATGACGGACTCGGCACCTTGATTGCGGGATCTAATTTTGATACGGGGTCAGCGTTTTCTGACAGAGCATCCTCTTTTTCATCGAAGTTATATATTGCGTAGCTACCGTGGACTCGTTCCCGTTTCCCGGATCTCATATATCCAAGCCCAAGCGTTTCCATTCTCCCGTTGGGCAACTTGCGCCGAGTCCCAGGGACATCCCAAATCCTGTTGTAGAACCGAGCTTGTCGAATAGTCTGTTTTAAGGATACCCCTTGGCGCTTTAATAGCCTTTTTAGTCCATTCGTGTAATATCTGGGCAAATGGATGGGTTAGAGCCTGTCAAGTGTAGAATCCGCGCCATGCCAGATTTCTTTCTCCATTCTTGTTTCCGTGGACCGATAGAATAGGATCGCCCTTTCACCATTTCTCCTGGGAGGGACGTAAAATGTCTGCAGGTCTTGCACGTTGTAAGCTTCAAGTGCGTCAAGATCTTTATAGTGCTTCCGCGGAATTATGGTAATTTGCAAACTCTGATCATTGCCAGGGAATGCTTGTACTGATGGCCGACTGGAGAACACATCATTCACCTCATCTTCCGAGTCGCTTCCGAAGATTAATATAGGGGCGGATGGTCCCGGGTTGTTGCGTCGAGACGGCCCAGCGTAAACTATCTCTTCTTCTTCTTCGGTATCACTCCCGAAAACAGGAATGGTGGCGGCGTCTTTTTTTTCCGGTTTGCGACACCTCTCTGTGTCTTCGAAATCTGGCAAAAAGTATTTTGCATCTTCGTACTTGCGGACTTCGTTCACGGAGAACGGGTTCAGCTCACCTGTTAGGGTATACTCGAGACCATCCTTGAAATACTTCATACACTGATGTTGCATAGAAGGGATGATGTTGTACTCGTGTAACCAGGGACGACCGAGTAGAGCATTGTAGCAGGTCTTGGCGTCAATGACGTGAAACTTAATATCTGTGACGAGTAGTCCGAAGCGTAATGTTAGTATCACAGATCCGAGAGTTCGTGATGACTGGGAGTCAAAACCGGAGATGGTAATTTTATCACGAGCGAGGTGCTGAACGCTCATGCAGATTTCCTTCAACACCCGAATGTTCTGCTTAGTAAATCTCTCATTGAGAGATTTGATTTATATTTATCATTAATCTGGGCCTTTAGATTGTTAGGTGAATTTTATTCACCATTGGATTTTAAATCCAAAGATATCTCTTTGTTATTGCAGTTAGATTTAGGGGGAAATCTTTCCAAGTCCAAGATTTTTCCATAAATTGGTGATATTTAATCACCTTTAGATTTTTAATCCAACGGTTTTAGATAATCCTTCTTCATTTTGGAAAGATTTGAAAGATTTATCCTCAGAATTTAATTCTGTTAAAGAATAAGGCTCTTAAAGCCGGTCATGTGTGGCCACGTGACCCCTGGTCACGTGTAGGCACGTGACCCCTGGAATGGGCTTCTCTTCTTCTGCGCTTTGTTCTCTGGCCGCTGCTTAACTATCACGTGCCAACACGTGACCACTGGTCACGTGTGAGCACGTGATGCCTGTTCTGAAGCTTCCTCTTGACTTTTAATTATAGAACAAATATGCTCTGTGCCGCTGCTTAATCATCACGTGCCAACACGTGACCACTGGTCACGTGTGAGCACGTGATGCCTCTTCTGAAGCTCTTCCTGATTTTTAATCAGGGAACACCGAACATTAAGGAGATTGACGGAGGATCCATTATCAACCAGGATTTTGCCTATCTTGATATCATGGTAGTATCCAGAGACGTACAGGGGATGGTTGTGGTCGCACGTACCAAGGAGAAGATCTTCATCACCAAACGTGACATCGGCTGTGTGCACTTCTTCCAGTTCATCCTTCATCCTTTCCTCGGCGAGGAAGGCTTGGAATTGCTCGGGCTCTTGCAGCGCCTTGATTAATGAGTCTCTCGCTTCTTTTGATAATAAGAGGGCATCGAGAATGCTGAGCTGAGAGGGTAGCTTCCTCAGGTGCGCTAGGATGTTGTAGTCCACTTTATTCTTCCTGGGAGGGTCCTTGGCAGTCAGTTCTTTCATGACTTGGTCATCTAAGGCAATATCCTCAGCGACCTTTTCCTTTCCCTTATCTTTTCTAGTTGCGGGTCCGAGATTCTTTTCCGGGATCGTGCGATTGCGCAGCTGAATGTTTTCGCAGGCCTCTGGCTCTTCCTCTTTCCCTAAGACGGATTCTTTAAAGAGAGAGCCTAGAGCCATTTCCTCCTCAGAGTCGCTCCCAAAGGCAAGAACTTGTGATCCTCCGGCGTTGACCGTGTAACAGTTACCGGTAGTTCTTTTGTGCCCTTCGGTCGTACCTCTCTACTCCCGATGAGTTCTGCGTTTTATTCGCTTAAAATGTTGCCAGTGAGCAACATATCTCTGCCACCATCTCTTAAAAGAGTCGCACTCCTCAGTAGGGTGTGAAATCTTCCGATGATATGAGCAGTAATCAGGATGCATTTCTGCTCCACCGAGCGTGTTTTCTTCCGAGGGTGGTAGCTCCATTCCCATTGATATGGCTTTGGCAAACCTTTTCCTCGTCTTGAATATGTTTTTATCCGCATCGGATGTCTTTTGATCTGGCGGGAGTGCTTCGACTCTTTCGTTTAGCCGCCTGCGTTTGGCTCTTTCTGATGCGGCCATCTCACGCTCCCGATCGGCTTTACTTTTCAGACGAATCTCATCCAGAAAAGCATCGATCAATTCGTCTGACAGCCATACAAGCTCCGGTTCAGGATTTTCCCCCAGTTTCTCAGTGCGAGGAGTTTTTCATCATCCGTAAATGAGTGGGAGATCACATGACAACTCGCCACATATCCCTCGGATTCATCCGACGAGCTTTCTCCATCATCTTCCTCCTGAAAGACGTGGTTGAGGAACTCTTGGAGTGTGATGGGAGTCCGCGCCTTTTGATTGTACTCTTCCAGCGCGTCAATTTGTTTCTGTAAGTCCGTGCGCTTGTCGCCAGGCTTCACGGGCTTTTTGGACCTCTTCTTCTTCTTCGACGGCTGGGTGTGAGTACTTGGGCCATCACCACCGATCTTTGGAGTTGGGCGCGGCTTCAGCATCCCTTCAATGATTTGGGGTTCCAGCGGGTTCTTCCACCTGATCGCTGGGCATGTCTGGAGCTCATTCAACATTCTTTTGGTTTTTCCTGAAAACACGATTTCCCATGGATCTTCTTCAATGAAAGAACAAGTTGTCCCCGGTGTGTCCGTCTTCTTAGGAGTGTGTGGTTGGGGCGGGTTCACCTTCCACTTCTCGGACAGCGCAAACTTGCCCTGTAGGTATTGATCTTCAATCCATCCTTTGAAGACGAAGCAATCCTCAATCGGATGGCTTACCGTTTGATGGTAAGGGCGGTAATTGGGGTTATTAACCTCACTGGGTTGTGGCGGTCGCCTTGGATTTGGCAAGTTGATAAGCCTGTTGCGTACCGCCAGCTCGAATAGCCTCTTCGTTTTATCCCGCGGGAATGAGTAAGGGTGCTTTATTTTCTCATTATAATACTGCCGTCTTTCTTCCAGTTGATCCGCTAGCTTTGGGACACTGGGTTGCTGCTGAGCGTTCGCGACGAAAGTTGCCTTCCCTTTACCCTTATCATTCCGGGGCTCCGGGTTCGGGGGAGGCGGTCTGTGACCCATCTGGTCCATCTGGGCCAGCTTATCGATTAAAGCCTGGAACGTGGTCGGTTTGAAGAACATCATGAACTGTGAAATAGTTGCATGAGGGTCTAGAGTGCCCACGAACATGCCTACCGCCGGCGCTTCTTCGATGCGCTGTTCGCACTTCGACCACAGGTTTCGCCAGCGTATAGCGTACTGGACCCATGTCTCGCCTGGTTTCACCCTGGCATTAATCAACGCCGTTATCGGGGTGCGTTCGCTGGAGCTCGTGAATCGCTGAGTGAATAGCAACTCCATTTCAGCGAACGTCTTGACGGAATCTTTCGGGAGTTCAGAATACCATTCGAACGCTGTTTCTGACAAGCTGCCGACGAATTGGCGAAGCAAGAGCTTATCGTCGCCGCCAGTGTTGCCACAAAGCACCCTGAACTGGGCCACATGTTGATGGGGATTGCCTGTCTCCTTGTAGACATGGAACTTCGAGATCGTATAGCCCGGCGGGTATTTGTTCTGATCGTACCAGCTCGGATATGGTCGTCCCGTCTTGACAACTTGACCGGCTGCCTCAGTTGCTTGATGAACCCGTATCTGCTGAGCTATATATTCATCCAGGTTAGCCTTGGAAATTGTCTCCTCCTTGGCTGTTGACAGAGCCGGTGGAGGATTCGACGTTTCTCCTTTGTCATCTTCGAGGACGATCGGAGGATCTTCAGCAGGAGGATCTTGTTGGATCATCATACCTACCATATTCTGAAACAGAAGGGTCATTCGCTTTATATTGGCTGCTTGTTCCGCAGCCTCTTTATCCTTCTTTTCTAGTATCCTGCGAAGGAATTCAGCGTCAGTTTCCTGCTCCTGGCGTTGATCCGAGGATGCTTCGGGGCTTTCTTTTGGCCCAGTGAGTGCGGCCATCGCATTCATCATTTCTTGGAGCTTCTGCTGCTTCTCCTGAGTTTTAGTCACCGATCGCGTGAGCGGTCGATGACCTGTAGATGTACGGCTGTCCTCCTTCCAGGACACCATGTAAACGGTATGCACCACCATGCCCCCAGACTTAGGGCGTTTAGGCTTACTGTCTTTGACATTAGCTGCAGGCATGGGGACCTTTTCCGGCCTTCCTCTCTTTTGAGTAGTTGACGTGGAGGGAGCCATTGCAGTAGGCACCCAAGTGGTTGTCGTCCTTTGTGATTTGACAGGACGGTTCTTTCCTTCCTGAACATTCACCTTCTTTTGCCGGTGAGAGTGATCTTGAATGATTACCGAGTCCTGAACCCGTCACCAGACCTTGTAAATTTTGGAGGACAGCCGTTGAGGGGGCTGCTCTGGCTTTGTTTCTGTGACATTCTCCGCAGGTGGAGGGGATCTTTTCAGCGTGGCAGTCGGAGAGTTTCTGCGCACCTTGTTGAGCAGTTCAAAGCTGTTCCCAGTCGAAACAACAGCATTGATTTCCACCATTGGAGCCGGTGGAGTTAGCCCTGAGGGAGAGTTGCCCCCGGCCTTCCTTACTCGGCGCCAGTGACGACGTCGAGCGTGTCGAGCTGTTGGGGCTGGTCCGGTGATGGGGATGGTTTCGTCTTGCCCCCTGTTTGGATGAGGCGCCGCTGGTGCCAGCCTCTTGAAGACTGACGTCTTTTGAGTGGCGGTGTCCAATCTGTCAAAGACAGACCTTCAAGCCGGAGCGGGAGCTGGGACAGCCAGTCTTGTAAAGACCGACTCTTTGGCAGTAGAAGCCGCCTTGACGACCTCAGGGATGGAAATGGCTGTCTTCTTCGCGATGGCCACGTCAGGGGTCATGAGCTTCTTGGCGGGCCCATCAGAGTTCAGGTTCAGCCTGGTAAAGACCGAGGCTGCCGGCTTGGCATTGGACGACCCGTTGAGAGGGGCCGTGGTAGTAGTGAGCTGATGGAAGACTGGCTTCTTTTGCGCTTCCGGTGCGGGCACTGGAATGGTGAAGCTTGCAGGCGGGAGCATGGTCCCGAAAAACAGACCGGTGGTGGCCTGAGTCATTTGTTCTACCGGCATGGCAAGGATGGAGGCCGCTTGAGGCCCATAGGCTACACCTCCATGTGAGGCGGAGCGTCGGTTGCACTTGCATTTTGAGCAGCTCGAGGAGTTGGATGCCATTGATGCTTGATTTCTGCGTTAGGCAAAAGTCCAAATCTTAGTAACTTGAAACCCAAAGGCAACCATTACCAAACCGCGATTCATTCGCGAAGACGACACACGAAGTGTGGAGTGGAAAGAGGAAAAGGTCCCATCGGGTGTGCCAGAATCTGTTCCCCTCCGAAAGACGGCGCGACGCAGGGACGTCTTGCCTGAGATTCGGGGCAGATGCTAATAGGTGCTATCCGTTCACCTCTCCGAAGATGCCAAGTTGATTTATGGCACCATGTATCGAAGGTTTAAACGGATGCGTCCGATGTAGCAGAGTTCGTCAGATTCCCCCTCGCTTGAGGGGTTTTTGATTGTGGGGACGCTCTTCCCTGCAGGCGCAAGCCCCTGCAGTTAATTACGCTACCGCATTGAGGTAACAACTTTCTCCTTCTCCAGATGGTCACTTCGTGTCGTGTGTATTTGTTCTGTGTTTGGTTGCCCGTGGATTGTATACGGAGACTGAGTTATGTCGTCGCCCGTAGGGCGTGGACTAGTCCAAATCCGTATTATCTTAGATTTGGGTTTGGGGGTTTGGGTTTAAGGATACGTTAGCCTCATTTGAGACTAAGATCGACTTAAACGTTTGTTAAGGATACGTTAGTCTAGTTTTTAGACTAAGATCAACTTAACGGGATCGTTTAGATCCAACAAGAGAGCAATTAAGGGAGCCCTGTTGTTTAGTTTAGTGACATTACGGTCAATAGGTAGTTTAAGGACATTGCGGTCCAATGTTAGTTTTAAGACGTTGCGGTCAAGGTTAAGGACATCATAGTCCGAGGGTTTACGGACCCCACAGTCCGGCGTTAGTTTAAAGATATTACGGTCAAGGTTAAGGACGTCATAGTCCGTTGTTAGTTTTAAGACATCCCGGTCAAGGTTAAGGACATCATAGTCCATGAGTTTAAGGACCCCACAGTCCGTTGTTAGTTTTAAGACATCTCGGTCAAGGTTAAGGACGTCATAGTCCATGAGTTTAAGGACCCCACAGTCCGTATCAATGTATGGTTGTCGGGACCTGTCACCTCTTTGAAGACGTTGAGGAATTACAACGATAAGTATCAGAGGAGTGAAGAGATGTACCCTTGAACCAAAGTAGATTAAATGATCTGTAGTCCAATTTGGAACTAAGACCAATTCATTAGGTTATGAGCACATTGGTTCAGTTGAGTCTGGATTAAGGACTTATGGCCTTCTTGGGCTAAGTCCAATCATGTTTGGAATATTGGCCCTCTGTTGGTCCATTGAAGGAGAGGCTTTGCCTCTGAAAAATCAGCCAACTTGGCTAAGAGTAGTGTTAAACACTAAATATCAAAAGTGTTAAATACTAGAGATAGATTCCTTAAACTAGTGTTAGCCACTAAGAGTACAATCAGTGTTAAACACTGGAAATATAGTTCTTGATAAAGTGTCAAACATCAGAAGGTAATAGTGTTAAACACTGTAGATAGGGTTTTTTCAAATTAGTGTTAATCACTAAGAAGATCAGTGTTAAACACTGGAAACAGGGTTTTTAAAGTGTTAAACACTAAGAAAATCAGTGTTAAACACTGGAAACAGAGTTTTCAAATTAGTGTTAAACACTAAGAAAATCAGTGTTAAACACTGGAAACAGAGATCTCAAATTAGTGTTATACACTAAAGAAAGAGGGGTCATGTGTAGCACGTGAGAGCGCCCTGATTCCCTTTATTTTGTTCTGTCAAAAGTATTGAATACTTTGGAGCATCACGTGCTGTCACGTGGTGGGAATTTGGGTATTTGTTTGCTAAAGCTTTTGCCAAGGGGTCATGTGGGGCACGTGAGAGCGCCCATAGCTTCTGTTTCTTTTGCTTTTTCTTTGTGTGCTTCAGAGGTCACGTGGGGCACGTAAGGCGTTGCCTCAAAGTTCTTTTCTGTGGATCTTTACAGGGGTCACGTGGTAGCACGTGACTCTGTTTCTTTGCATGTTTGAAGATCTCTTTATCTTTTTAAGAGTTAAATCCTTCATTGGGTTAAACCCTAGCAATAACTTTAAAGGAATTAAATTCCCACTTTTCTTTTGTGAATTATATTCTTAGATAGGGTTAAACCTTAATTTCTTTTCTATAGGAATTAAATTCCCCATATATGTAAAGAATTAAATTCTGGCATAGGGTGAAACCCTAATTTCTTTTTTAAGGGAATTAAATTCCTATGAGTTTGAGATAATTAAGTTCTCAATTAGGGCTAAACCCTAGTTCTGTCCATTTTGAAGGAATTAAATTCCTATAATATAGGGTTAAACCCTAATTTTATCTCAAAGGAATTAAATTCCTATAACTCTTGGGAGAATTAAATTCTCAAAACTCAATTCCTCCTCTATGTTTTAGATTTGCATGGCAGGATCTCAACTCAATAAGAATTAAATTCTCATTTTATGGGGAGATGTGCACTTTGCAGAAGAACTAAGTTCTTTTCTTTATAGAAGAGTTAAACTCTTTTGAGAATTAAATTCTCTTTTTGAAGCCTCTCTTTTCTTACCTAAGGTTTTTCTTTGCAGAGAATCAAATTCTTCTTTATGAATTTTCAAGATTCCAAGGTTCTATATCTCTCTCTGTCTGTTTTTCTCCCCCTTTTCTTCCTTTCTTTTTAACTCTCTCCCTTAGCACCTATTTATAGGAGAAGGAAAAGAATCAATCTGTTTAGTGAATCTTTCATTGAAAGATTTGATTTGTTTATTGAGAGATTTGATTTATTTTCATCATTGATCCGGGCGTTTAAATTATTAGATGAATTTTATCCACCGTTGGATTTTAATTCCAAAGATATTCTTTTGTTATTTCGGTGAGATTTAGGGGAAATCTTTCCTTTTCCAAGATTTTTCCATAAATTGGTGATATTTAATCACCTTCGGATTCTTAATCCAACGGTTTTTACATAATTCTTCTCCATTTTGGAAAGATTTAAATGATTTTATTCAGAATTTAATTCTGTTGAACAGCAGGGCTTTTAAAGCCGGTCACGTGTGAGCACGTGACCACCGGTCACGTGTGAGCACGTGACACCCTGAAGGGATTCCTCTTCTGCGCTCTGCTCTTTGCCGCTGCTCAACCATCACGTACCAACACGACCACTGGTCACATGTGAGCACGTGATGCTTCCTCTGAAACTTTTTCCTGATTATTTAATCAGGGAACAGTGTACCCTCCTAATCCTAAGAGCCCTCGCAACCTGAGAGAAGGTAAAAATAAAAGACCACCCGAATAATCCTATTCGATTTCTCTTGAACTGGAATCCATCCTCGAACTGGAACAAGTTCCTTCGAGTTCGTATGTAACTATACGATGGCTTATCTAATAAAAGTGGATCTTCGTAGTGATACGGAATGTTCCAGAGAAATGCAAAGGTGAAGTAAGAGTGGCAATGATATACGTGGTTTCGTCGTAAATGATAGCAGTCGCAATTTACTTTGCCCTTATCCTAATCCCTTTATATGTCTTCACTTATTACCTTCTGTACACCACACTCAGACTAATTGGTTTTCTTCCTTCCCTACCATTCGGCACCTGCCTATGGTTTGAAAGAAGACTATCCAATAAGCGTAATGGGTGTACTCTTCTAATACCAGGAGCCCTCGCAACCTGAGAGAAGGTAAAAAGAAAAGACAACCAAATAATCCTATTCAATTTCTCCAGAACCGGAAACCATCCTCAGATCTAAAACAAGTTTCTTCGAGTTCGTATGTAACTATACGATGGCGTATCCAATAGATGTGGATCTTCGTAGTAATACGGGGTGTTCTGGAGAAACGCAAAGGTGATATAGAAGTGGCAATGATATATGCGACACCGTGACATTCCAAAAGCCAAAGTGTTTTAAGAAGGTTCGGTTAACTTGGTTCATGAGTTTTAGTTTAGGGTCGGGCCATGGTCACTGCAAAAAAGAGAGAGAAAAGAAACACTCAGCGTGCACTCTAACCTAGATCAGAATGGTTAATCACTTTATCTAATCAGGATGGCTCCCACTGTTTCCTCGAATTCTCCTCTAAACCCAAAAAGAGAATTAGTCAGGATCATCCCAAATCACCCGAGGAGTAGCACCTACTCATCAGTGGGAATCGAGATCCAACTATCATCACATGATAACTTGATGGAATACACTCAAGTCACCACACTCCAGAAGGTATTCATATGCCTGATAAGTTTCCTGTATGTTTGAAACTACCGATGTGTATTTTTACCCCTAGATCCCAAGTGATCTTGACAAGGTCAACAAGTCAAAGGGTCCTAGTCAAGTTCAACCCGTCATTATCCTGATTGCATTAGACCCACCCGCACAGACCCTTGACAAGATCAAAAAGGTCGAATGACTGTCCTAACCAATCCACATATCCATGCGACAGAAAAGTATTACAGAGCTACCACACACTACGCCTTGACAAGGTCAACAAACACAGCACGAATACTAAGCAATACTAATCTGAAATGACGGAGAGCTACGGCTGGTTTTTGGCGAAAAAACTTTAATGTAATAAACTTGATCTCGTTGAAGGAATCCAAGTGGTTTTACAAATATATAGTGGCGAAAACTTTTGCTAAAGAGGTCACTCCTGGTGAAGGGATCTCGGCTCTTTCCTTATCGAATGAGGTGCAGGATATTCCAAACTGAATACCACGATGCAAAGCAAAAGAATTGACTATAGTAAAGTTATTACGTTGACGCAAACTTCTACCCAAGGGGTCACTCCCGATGAAGGGATCTCGGCCCTTACCTCGTCGAATGAGGTGTAGGATATTCCCAATCGAATACCACTGTACAAAGCAAAAGAGAACGTCTGTAATATCATTTTTTAAAAACTTGGTTCCAACAACATCATATATTGGTTTGTTTTATCCTTGCATTGATCAGAATCAACGCAGTCCCATCAATTAACATATCACACCAGAAAAGAACGAAAAATATGATGTACGTATATGCCATCCGTATTCTCCACTGAGCCCCGCCATCACCCGTTAGGTTACTTAACTAACGACAGAGCGGGGGCTGGACTAGCGTGGGTGCAAAACATATACAACATCTACTAGTATATATATAAATATATATAACATTCGTCCCAGGTATGATATAAAGTAACATCTCAGAATCTCAGCCAAGCAACATAGAGTGGTGGATAATCTTGGAGTCTCGGGTTTCACTTGGGCCGCAAATGAGACCCGACGTTTCCTGTCGTGTGGATAGCCTGTGCAATGTAAACCTAGACCCCTACGAGCGCGGCAAGCTACCTTCCAATTCCAGAAGCGAGGCAACCCCAATCAACAATGTGAATGGGCTACCCAGCACTTCACGGAATCCGGTAACTTAGACACCCCACCTTGGGTCAACCTATACACTCTACGAGTACGGCGAATAACCCGCCAATTCTAGTGTGAGGCCCTGATTGGATCTCAAAAACTATCTATTACCGTAATCAAGAACGGCGTCGCTTTGCAGCTAGCCGGTGAGTACGGGTCGGTCCACAGGGATGTTGTGAATTTCCTAGTCGCTCTTACGAGTTAATTCCGATGGGTGTTCGGATTGATTATTAAATCTAAAAATTAAATCTATCATTTATCTAGGACAAAGAATTAAATTTAACTAGGGCAAGGAATTAAAGATCTAACTAGGGCAAGGAATTAAATTTAACTAGGGCAGAGAATGAAAAATTACCTAGGGCAAGAATTGAATCTAAACTAGAGCAATTAAATAAAACTACTTACAGATGGCTCTCTCCAAACATCAACACAGGGTTGTCAGATCTGAATTCATGAATTGAAAAGAGGCACCGATGCTCTCCAAAAGAAATCTAAATTTTATTGATAAAAAGAGGCATAGGGAGGCATAGCCTTTACAATGATTTAGAGTTCCTATTTATAAAGGATAGGAAACCCTAGGTTACAATTGATTCGCACGTCTACATTTACCAAAATATCCTTAGGAAGACCTAGTCAAAGTAGACTCCAAGCTTTGGTAAAATTTTATGTCTCTGTCTTTTTAAAAGGAAGTATTGGGCCTTGAAATTTCCTTTGTGGGCTCTTCTGTCTTTGGGCTTCCTTATTATTTGGTTCTTTTATTAAAATAGCTTCTATGTTTCTTCCAGATCTCCAGTGAATAATTACGGTGGACTTTTAACCGTTCGCTTTGTAATCTTGGACCTTGTATTGCCTTGTACTTTGTGAATTTTATCTTTGATGTAGGCTTAATCAAGAGTCTTCTGTTTGTTGGTCAAACTCCACTTTTGCATCGTCTTTTCATCGTTTTCACTGTTTTAGATCCATGAACCTGTAACCTGTAATATGTAGCAGACATGCGTCAAAAGCACCTGTTTATTTATAAAACGAATAAGAATGGGGAATATAATAATGCAATATTATGGTATGAACAAATACCCCCAAACTTATTTTTTGCTCGTCCTCGAGCAAACTTATTTTTTATTCTCGACAAAAAACCTAACCGCACTTTCGCAGGGAAACGCGATTGCACTGAGCTCGTGCAACAAGCCGTTAAACCTCTAGGTGTCCCTAGTAGGAGGAGTGATGTCTCCTGAGGGTTTTCAGCGGATACTACCCATAAAATCCTATCAATTCGGCCCATTAACTTTTATTCTCCAATTAGGTTTTTCTAACAAGGAATTCTATTATCTTTGACCCGTAAATTATCCACCCATATTCTTCACACTTCCTCATTATTTAACTTAAGATTATATATGTTCTATAGACTTACTTAGCTTTCGGCATTTCCTAAGTTTTCCTTCTGGGGTTTCATCTCCACTTAGGAATTTCTATCAACTCTACTAAAGATACAAGTTCTATTCTTCACTTCTTTCTCTCATCTAAACTCCAATCATATATCCCTACGTGTGTGTTTAAATTACCTCTACACTTGGAAATTCAAATCAAGCAATTGTACTCTTGTCCGTTGTCCAAAGCACTTCTTAATTGGTGAATTTTTAAATGAATTTTGCTTACACATCCTTCATGCGACCGTTAATACTTCTTGAGGTACCAACAACCGATTACAAGATGTGTTTGCACATTAAAGCGTACTTTCTAGTCTCGTAACACCTAAGGCTTTAGCAGTGACTCCCAAACCAGTTGGTCTAAGGCACTAGGTGATGAAGCACCCTCGCTAAATATTTTTCTTATTTTTGCAGCCTTAAGTAATCACAAAAATCAGTGTTCATTTTTTTTCTTTATTCACAATTGTATTTATTTATTTCATTTTCTTCGTACTAAGGACTTCAGACAAGAGCATTTCAAGGTCTCCTCTACTATTCCAAGTTTCAAGGTGCGTGATTGTGCAAATTGTAGGGTATACATTTTCAGAATCTAGACTTAAGGTAGGAACTATTTTTCAAACTTATACTCTAATAAGAACATCAATACTTTTCCTTTGTTTCAACTTAGCCCAAGAAGTGAACTCAAAATTTGCCTATTTCTAAATAAACTACAAAGACATATATTTTCTACCGTTAAACTTTAAGAAAGGTTATTTTTAGGGTTTTTAATTTACTAAGTCTAAGATCTAGTTGTTCCTAGCTAGTTAACCTATTTGTCAAACTCTAGTCAAATAAGCCAAAATTGAATACATTAATTTTTATAATTTTTGAAAATTTTCAATTTTTTATGGGTTTTCAAATAAGTATGCAAATGCAAAAAATATGTACAAATGAATGCGAAGGAAGAAGACGTACCGAGCATACCCCCAAACTTAAACTTGACAGTGTCCTCACTGTCATGCTACACCAAGAGGGTCAAAATGCCGGCACTCTCCTGCTTATTTATTTATAATTTTTTTAATGTTTTGTTTTTTTTAATATTTTTTATAGAAAAAGAAAACAAAAAAATATATGTACATATATACAACAATGTTCCCCCCAAACTTAAGCTTGGCCTTACATAAGCCAAAAGTTAGCACCAACCATTCAAAAATCTTATCGTGGTAATGGTCGAGTTGGTGAAAGAATGGAGTGGAAAGAAAAGAAATGAGAAACACACGAGACTGTAGGGTGTTTTTCGTCATCCCATTGAGATGGGAATACACGCGCGCTTGTCAGGCGTACTACAGATTCCCCCAGCCTGCGGTAGGCTGGGGTTTATTGATTGTGGGGATCCGAATCTCCGGCAGCCGCGGACTAAGTTGCCGTTAATTACCCCTCGTATTTTGGAACGAAGGAACCTCCGATTGACGGGTTAAACAGGTCATGCGAACTCAATATGCAGTGCGTTGGTGTGTGTGTATTTTTTTTGTTTTGTTCCACTTGTAAAAAAAAGATGTATATATACATATATGTTTTCTATATATAAAAACAAAAATAAATAAGTAGATAAATATTTAGAGATTTTTTTTATTTTAAAATTTATTATTATTATTTTTTTAATTTTAAAATATTATTTATAATTTATTTTTATTTATTTAATATTTATTTATTTTTATTTTAAATAAAAAAAAGGAGGAAGAAAGAAGAAAAGAAGAAAAGAGAATTTTGCTTTTTTTTTTTAAAAATGTGGGGTCACATGTTAGCATGTGACCCCTCATATGAGGGGGGTCACATGCTAGCATGTGACATGGAGGGTCACATGTTAGCATGTGACCCCTCATGTGAGGGGGGGGTCACATGCTAGCATGTGAGAAGGCCATCACATGCTTAGCATGTGAGGGGGCCGTCATATGCTTAGCATGTGACCCGTCACATGCTTTGCATGTGACCCACGTCACATGTTAATCATGTGATGGGGCTGCTTTGCATGTGACGCCCGACACATGCATAGCATGTGACGCCCGTCACATGCTTAACATGTGACCATCATCTTTTTTTTTTAATAACGTGGAGTTCAACTCCAAAAGAATTTTATATGGCTAAAAAAATATAATGTGGAGTTAGACTCCCCCAAAAAAGTATTTTTTGGTGGAGTTAAACTCCAAAAGAATTTCTGTAGTGGAGTTAAACTCCAAAAGAATTTTATTTGTGGAGCTGAACTCCAAAGAAATTTTATTTGTGGAGTTGAACTCCAAAAGATTTTTACCGTGGAGTTAAACTCCAGAAGAATTGTTGTAGTGGAGTTCAACTCCAAAATAATTTTCCTGGTGGTGGAGTTGAACTCCAAAAGAATTTTATTTGTGGAGTTGAACTCCAAAAGATTTTCTCCTTTCTCCTTTGAGAAGAAACCCAAAATGGGTTCTCTTGAAACTCCAAGATCTAGATCTTGGATGATAAAAAAAGAGACCCTTTTTCCTCTCTTGATGGAGTCTTGGAAGGTGGATTTATGGTAAAACTTTGTTTAGTTTTAAAAAAAAGAGAGCTAAGCTCTTGATTTATTTGGAAAGTGAAAAGGAAGAGGAAGAACTTGAAAAAGAGAGAGTGGAGACACAACCCCTAGTTTTTTTGAGGGAATGAAAAGTGTTCTCTTATTCATCATCATGTTGCCTTATATAGGCCCACACATTTACATATAACCCCTTGGGCTTTTCAAAATGACATTTTAGCCATCCCATGGCTCATGTGCCATTTCATTTTTTGCACATAAGCCATGGGCTTACAAAATATTGGCTTTATGCCCATTTTGTTTACATTCATGCATAAAAAATTACATAAAAATTACTTATTACATGATTTTGTTGTTAGCATGGGGAGGCTGACCGCGGGCTCGACTTGGGCATGGGCCCGCTTGATCTGGGCTTGGGCCCACCTAGCTTGGGGGTTGACCTTGACTTTGACTCGGTCAACAGGGGTGTAAATTTTTACCCCAACAAATTGCCCCCCATCAATAAATGCACACAACATATGTGGGTCGTGTGCATGAAATTGATGGATCTTCTTTCACGTGGAGGCGACTTGCTTTGGTTCCCACTTTTTGGGATGCACTGCCCTTTTTACGACATGGACAGTCGACGCTCTGATCCGAAGCGATTTGGTAGACGTGTCCCCGGCACGGAGTGTCGCTGGTCGACGTTTCCCCGAGGCGGAGTGTCTGTTGTCGATGTGCCCCCGGCATGGAGTGTCTGCTTGACGTTTCCCCGAGGCGGAGTATCGGCTGGTTGACGTTTCCCTGATGCGGAGTGTCTGTGTTGGACGTTTCCCCGATGCAGAGTGTCGCTGGTTGACGTGTCCCCGGCACGGAGTGTCGCTGATCGACTTTTCCCCGGCGCAGAGTGTCGGGTTGACTTTTCCCCGGTACGGAGTGTCGCTGATCAACTTTTCCCCGGCGCGGAGTGTCGGTGGTTGACTTTTCCCCGGCACGGAGTGTCGTTGATCGACTTTTCCCCGGTGCGGAGTGTCGGGTTGACTTTTCCCCGGCACGGAGTGTCGCTGATGGACTTTTCCCCGGCGCGGAGTGTCGGGTTGACTTTTCCCCGGCACGGAGTGTCGCTGATGGACTTTTTCCCGGCGCGGAGTGTCGCTAGTTGACTTTTCCCCGCCACGGAGTGTCGCTGATCGACTTTCCCCGGCGCGGAGTGTCGGGTTGACTTTTCCCCGGCACGGAGTGTCGCTGATGGACTTTTCCCCGGCGCGGAGTGTCGCTGGTTGACTTTTCCCCGGCACGGAGTGTCGCTGATGGACTTTTCCCCGGCGCGGAGTGTTGGGTTGACTTTTCCCCGGCACGGAGAGTCGTGGGTTGACTTGATTCCGAGACGAAGCATAATTTCGACAGGGAAGGCATGTACACCGAGGCGAAGCATCATTTCGACACGGGGTGCATTCTGAGACGAAGCATAATTCCGACGCAGAGCTTGCTGGTTGACTTGATTCTGAGGTGGAGCATAATTCCGACGAGGAGGTCGTTGGTTGATTCCGAGCCGAAGCATAATTCCGACAGGGAAGGCAAATACACCGAGGCGAAGCATCATTTCGACACGGGGTGCATATTCTGAGACGAAGCATGATTCCGACGCAGAGCTTGTTGGTTGATTTGATTCCGACGTGGAGCATAATTTCGACGAGGAGGTCGTTGGTTGATTCCGAGCCGAAGCATAATTCCGACAGGGAAGGCAGATACACCGAGGCGAAGCATCATTTTGACACGGGGTGCATATTCTGAGACGAAGCATGATTCCGACGCAGAGCTTGTTGGTTGATTTGATTCCGAGGCGGAGCATAATTCCGGCATGGAAGGTAGATATCCCGAGGCGAAGCATGATTTCGACACGGGGTAAATTCTGGGACGGAACATGATTCCGCCGTAGAGGTTGTTGGTTTGATTTGATTTGGGTTGACATCAGCAACGCTACACTGGAATATGGTACCAGGAGCGAATTATCATTTGTCCCGAGAGGATTTGAGAATTGGTTTTTGTTTGGCATCTGCATTGCTGCACTGGGATAATACCATGAGCAATTCATCATTTGCCCCGGAAGGATTTGGGAATTGGTTTTTGTTTGGCATCTGCATTGCTGCACTGGAATAATGCCAGGAGCAACTCATCATTTGCCCCGGAAGGATTTGGGAATTGATTTTTGTTTGGCATCTGCATTGCTGCACTGGAATAATACCAGGAGCAACTCATCATTTGCCCCGGAAGGATTTGGGAATTGGGTTTTTTGCTTGGCATCGGTATCGCTACACTGGAATATGGTACCAGGAGCGAATCATCATTTGCACTACCTTATCAGAAAGCGATGGTTTAGGAGACAGGTTTTAGGTCCCTATCACCTAAGACTTTTCAATTTTGTGAGCCGTAAGGGTCTCACAAAGTATTTTCTCCCTACGGGTCGTAAGGATCCCGTAAGTGTATTTTCTCCTTAGGAGTCGTGGGGACTCCTACGTGTATTGCTCCTTTGTGAGTCGTAAGGATCTCATGCGGGAATTTTCTCCTCACAAAGTCGAGAGGACCTTGTGATTGCATTTCATCTCTTTCTTTTTTTTACGAGTTTGTGCCCTTTCGGGTTTTCACAAACTCGCCGGCAGTCCTGCTGTTTTTACTCACGGAGCCCTTTCGGGTTTTCATCCGTGCCCATTTTGCTTGTGGACATACCGTTCTTTTTTTTTTGGAGAGATCGGGATTGTTTTACGCCCGTGGATTGTATACGGTTTTGCAGGATGTATGATCCAGACCGTAGGGCCGGAAAACTTTCAGGACCTTGTTGGCGTCTGCATCGCTGCACTGGAATATGGCACCAGGAGCGACTCATCATTCGCTATCGGGGTATGGGATTTGGAATTTGGTTGGCGTCTGCATCGCTGCACTGTAATATGGTACCAGGAGCGACTCATCATTCGCCACTTGGGGGTTGGGGAGCGATGGCTTAGGAGACAGGTTTAGATCCCTGTCACCTAAGACTTTTCAATTTTATGGGCCGTGAGGGTCCCATAAAAGCATTTTCTCCCTACGAGTCGTAAGGATCTCGCAGGTGTATGTTCTCCTTAGGAGTTGTGAGGACTCCCAAGTGTGTTTTTCCTTCGTGAGTCGTAAGGATCCCACGAAGGTTTGTTCTCCTCATGTATCATGAGGACACATGAGTGGATTTCCCTCGTTCCCAGTTTAATGACTTAGAGGTCGACTGTTTCCAGTTTAACGACTTAGCGGTCATCTGTTTCCAGTTTAACGACGTGGTGGTCATCTGTTTCCAGTTTAACGACGTAGAGGTCATCTATTTCCAGTTTAAAGACGTGGAGGTCTTCTGTTTCCAGTTTAAAGACGTGGAGGTCTTCTGTTTCTAGTTTAACGACTTGGAGGTCATCTGTTTCCAGTTTAACAACTTGGAGGTCTACTGTTTCCAGTTTAACGACTTAGAGGTCATCTGTTTCCAGTTTGAAGACTTAGAGATCTATTGTGCCCAGTTTAATGACTTGGCGGTCATCTGTTTCCAATTTAAAGACTTAGAGGTCATCTGTTTCCAGTTTAAAGACTTAGAGGTCTACGGATGGCGAGCTTGGAATTTTGGGGTAGGGGCCGGCATCAGCGTTGCTAACACTGAAGCAGAGGTGCCAGGACACATAAGTGGGTCTTCCCAATGGAGCATAATTCCGAGGGTGGAGACCAACCGCTGGACTGGTGATTGCAGTGGGATATGGGTATGATGAAAATTATTTGAGCCCATGGATTGTATACGGTAGTCAATTTGGGGACTAGCCGTAGGGCCGGCGAATTTTGGAAATTTGAATTTTTCTTGGCGTCTGCATCGCTGCACTAGAATATGGTACCAAGAGCGACTCATCATTCGCCTTTTTTTTTACTCTATCATTTCAGCTTTTCTTATCGCGAAGGTCGCGATTGCCCTATCATTTCAGCTTTTTTATTCGTGGTTGCCCCATCATTTCGGCTTTATTTTCATTTTTCTTTTATTTACACATTTTTTACATTTCCAGTTTAACGACTTAGAGGTCGATTGTTCCCAGTTTAATGACGTGGTGGTCGATTGTTCCCAGTTTAATGACGTGGTGGTCGATTGTTCCCAGTTTAATGACGTGGCGGTCGATTGTTCCCAGTTTAACGACGTGGTGGTCATCTGTTTCCAGTTTAGAGACTTAGAGGTCTACTATTTCCAGTTTAACGACTTAGAGGTCATCTGTTTTCAGTTTAACGACTTGGAGGTCATCTGTTTCCAGTTTAACGACGTAGAGGTCATCTGTTTCCAGTTTAACGACTTGGAGGTCATCTGTCTCCAGTTTAACGACGTAGAGGTCATCTGTTTCCAGTTTAACGACTTGGAGGTCATCTGTTTCCAGTTTAAAGACTTGGAGGTCATCTGTTTCCAGTTTAAAGACTTAGAGGTCTATTGTGCCCAGTTTAACGACTTGGCGGTCATTTGTTTCCAGTTTAAAGACTTAGAGGTCATCTGTTTCCAGTTTAACGATGTAGAGGTCATCTGTTTCCAGTTTAGAGACTTAGAGGTCTATTGTTTCCAGTTTAACGACGTAGAGGTCATCTGTCTCCAGTTTAACGACGTAGAGGTCATCTGTTTCCAGTTTAACGACGTGGAGGTCATCTGTTTCCAGTTTAACGACTTAGAGGTCTGCTGTTTCCAGTTTAAAGACGCAGAGGTCAACTGTTTCCAGTTTAACGACGTAGAGGTCATCTATTTCCAGTTTAAAGACGTAGAGGTCATCTGTTTCCAGTTTAACGACGTAGAGGTCATCTGTTTCCAGTTTAAAGACGTAGAGGTCATCTGTTTCCAGTTTAACGACGTGGAGGTCATGTGATGAGGAGCTTAGAGAAGATACCTGATCGGGCAGTTGTCGGGGGTACCGCTGGAGCTTGCATGAGATGCCTTATTATTTTGTCGGAGTTGATGGCCTTGCCCCCAGCTGGGGCCAAGGAAAGCCGTTCAAATACCGACCTGCGTTCGAAGATGGCAATTGAAAATTGTTAACCCCCCTGCAAATAGAAACATGATTTCAGTATAGAAAATCGATATATACATCGATTGAGCTCGCATAAACGTTTAACCCGAAATATGGGAGGAGAGATGGGTCCTACCGGGCGTGCCAGAATCTGTAGGGTGTTTTTCGTCATCCCATTGAGATGGGAATACACGCGCGCTTGTCAGGCGTACTACAGATTCCCCCCGCCTACGGTAGGCTGGGGTTTATTGATTGTGGGGATCCGAATCTCCCGCAGCCGCGGACTAAGCTGCCGTTAATTACCCCTCGCATTTTGGAACGAAGGAACCTCCGATTGACGAGTTAAACTGGTCATGCGAACTCAATATGCAGTGCGTTGGTGTGTGTGTATTTTTGTTTGTTTTGTTCCACTTGTAAAAAAAAGATGTATATATACATATATATTTTCTATATATAAAAACAAAAATAAATAAGTAGATAAATATTTAGAGATTTTTTTTTATTTTAAAATTTATTATTATTTTTTTTTAATTTTAAAATATTATTTATAATTTATTTTTATTTATTTATTTTTATTTTAAATATAAAAAAAGGAGGAAGAAAGAAGAAAAGAAGAAAAGAGAATTTTGCTTTTTTTAAAAAAATGTGGGGTCACATGTTAGCATGTGACCCCTCATATGAGGGAGGTCACATTCTAGCATGTGACATGGAGGGTCACATGTTAGCATGTGACCCCTCATGTGAGGGGGGGTCACATGCTAGCATGTGAGAAGGCCATCACATGTTTAGCATGTGACCCGTCACATGCTTAGCATGTGAGGGGGCCGTCACATGCTTAGCATGTGACCCACGTCACATGTTAAACATGTGATGGGGCTGCTTTGCATGTGACGCCCGTCACATGCTTAGCATGTGACCATCATCTTTTCTTCTTTTTTTTAATAACGTGGAGTTCAACTCCAAAAGAATTTTATATGGCTAAAAAAATATAATGTGGAGTTAGACTCCCCCAAAAAAGTATTTTTTGGTGGAGTTAAACTCCAAAAGAATTTCTGTAGTGGAGTTAAACTCCAAATGAATTTTATTTGTGGAGTTGAACTCCAAAGGAATTTTATTTGTGGAGTTGAACTCCAAAAGATTTTTACCGTGGAGTTAAACTCCAGAAGAATTTTTGTAGTGGAGTTAAACTCCAAAATAATTTTCCTGGTGGTGGAGTTGAACTCCAAAAGAATTTTATTTGTGGAGTTGAACTCCAAAAGATTTTCTCCTTTCTCCTTTGAGAAAAAACCCAAAATGAGTTCTCTTGAAACTCCAAGATCTAGATCTTGGATGATAAAAAAAAGATACCCTTTTTCCTCTCTTGATGGAGTCTTGGGAGGTGGATTTATAGTAAAACTTTGTTTAGTTTTAAAAAAAAAGAAAGCTAAGCTCTTGATTTATTTGGAAAGTGAAAAGGAAGAGGAAGAACTTGAAAAAGAGAGAGTGGAGGCACAAACCCTAGTTTTTTTTTTGAGGGAATGAAAAGTGTTCTCTTATTCATCATCATGTTGACTTATATAGGCCCACACATTTACATATAGCCCATTGGGCTTTTCAAAATGACATTTTAGCCATCCCATGGCTCATGTGCCATTTCATTTTTTGCATATAAGCCATGGGCTTACAAAATATTGTCTTTATGCCCATTTTGTTTACATTCATGCATAAAAAATTACATAAAAATTACTTATTACATGATTTTGTTGTTAGCATGGGGAGGCTGGCCGCGGGCTCGACTTGGGCATGGGCCCGCTTGACCTGGGCTTGGGCCCACCTGGCTTGGGGTTGACCTTGACTTTGACTCGGTCAACAGGGGTGTAAATTTTTACCCCAACAGAGACCGTATGGGAAGAAGAGTGGAATATGGTCTCGGTGGAGGAGAAGAAGGGCGGAAAAGAGAAAGAAGGGTAGCACGATCTTGAGGGTGTAAATTGAGTGAATAAATTAGCACAATTTGTGATGACCGATGTGTTAAAAGCGATTGTGCTAACCTATTAACCCGTCGAGAAATGTGGTTAAATTCCTCAAGATTTGCAAGAAAACATGGGTACATCGAACTCGATAGTGGAGATGAAGGCGTAACGGTCACTTGCACGGTCAGAACGATAGGACAGATGAAAGGGAGTGAATTAGGGATAGTCTCATTCTCACCGTAGTAAACTGTCTCGAACTTGAAAGATTCCATCAATGGTTCGAAACAACTGTATGCAACCGAGTTTGATAGTTCAACTAACTCATCAGAAAATGTAAAGGACTCAAACTCGGGCGGTGAGTCTTCAACATCGTCCGAAAAAGTGTAACATTCGTAAGTGTTATCGGCTGTGAGAACTGTGTCAGATTCAAAGGAAAATTTTTCAAGCTCACGGTCTTCAAGCGTGATCTTTTGCATGGTCGGAACGATGGAAAGGAGGGAGGGTGATTTAGTTAAAGGTTCAAGAGAATGAATTGAAAAATCTGACACATCAAACAAGAATGGTTCAACCTCAATATTATCCTCAATACTCTCCTCAATACTATTCTCATAATTCTCCTCAAAATTTAGCTTATCCATGCCATTATCATCAAAATCAAGACGCATATGAAGTTCGGGAGAAACATTTAATGACTCGGGATGATGAATTGGGGATAAAATTTCAATCAAATCGACTGGTTCATCATCCAAAATATTCCCGGCGTCTATATCCTCAATCAAGTGAAAATCAATTTTCTTAGACACCTCATCAAAAGCATGGATATTTATCGATTTAGGTTCTAGAGTGGAGGTGTAAAGATCGAAAGGATTAAGTGTGGTTTCACTCGAAAAGGGTTCTTTACAATCTGGCAAATCAAGCACTACAAAATCACACAACTCATTATTTTGGACACATGTTTGAAAATTGGAGTTGTTGGATTCAATTGGGTATGGATAGGTTTGATTTGGAAATCCTCTCACATTATCACTCTATCCAACCGCCTCCTTATACATTGAAAAATTTGGAGCTAGCGGGAAACTAGCTACCGGTTCACTAGGTTGCATAAGGGCGGTAATGGATGCTTCCACATTCCTAACCATTTTGTTTGTTGCTGCAATGTAAGCTTCCAATGACTCTTCCAAACTAGACTTGGGTTGTGGAGGGGTTTCGGTAAAAAATTCAAAACTGTTTGGATACGTGAAACTCCCAAGAGGCTGTGTAGAAACAGTGTCTAGTGAAGGTAAGAAAGTCGGGTAGGACTGGTGGGAAGTGGATGGTTGGACAGGAGTAGGTTCAACATATGGATAAAAAGGTGAATGGACTTGTTGATCCCTAGAACTAGATGTGTGGAGAGGGGTGAAAGATCGGCTACGAGATTGAGCAATATGCTCAGCAATGGACATCGGTTTAGGAGTTACAACTGGACTCGAAAAAATGGTATCAACATATGAAAGTGGTAAAGGTTGACTTGGTTGACACAAAGTGGGTTGCAAAGTCGAACTGTTTCTCCTAGACGTTTTTATTTGATCTTTCAAAGATATTTTGGGTACGGAAGGATCTTCTTTAAATCGACCGAAACAATTGACGTATGACGCAAAATTAGGTTCGGGATACCAGAGTTCGGCAAGAGATTTGTGATGTGGGGTACTCATGATGTAAGAATGAGAAGAGAAAGAAGGTGGGTTGGGGTGCAAGGATTTATTTGCGGCAAAAATTTGCAAGTTGTTTTTATAAAAAAAAAATCCTCTTATATATATTTTTTTATTTGTTTTGCAAAAATGATTTTTGATAAAGGGCTAAGACACACTTTCGATCAACCAAAAATGCACAATCAGGCCTAACTCTAGGGTCACCTAGGTCCGCTAGACAGCTCCTAACTGTTCCAAAGGGCTAGAGATAGGACCTCAAACCGCCTCTTCACCGCCAATTGCGGCCAGGTAAGTGGGAGGCTTCCCTCTACAAGTAGCGGTCCTAATTAAGTAACCACTTGCCTTGACACACTTGCCTAGACACCGCAAAGTCAGGTTAGGATAAACGGCTGATGCCTATAACTAGTCCTCTGTCCTATTGATCTCGAAGTCCTTAGGGCTGAGTCTAGTATTTTTTTTAATTAATAGATGGTCAATGCATATGCCTTATGTGATTTCTAGAGTCCTGGGAAGGGTGATGAAATCCCTACCCAATCTGAATTGGTCAAAAGCCCCTTAAAGTCAGTTTTAAAAATATGCAAAACAGTAAATCACTTGCAATCAAAGATTTTTATTTTATTTGCGGCGCAAAGAATCCTGCACAAGATTTGTTATTTAGAAGGGGAAAGATTTTTTAAGCGCAAAGAATCCTGCAGGATATTTTTCAAAAGATATATTTTAAGTTGCAGAGGGGGGAAAAAGGAAACAAACGGTGAAAATTTTACGCGATGACGTCAGCATGACACGGCGGTTCAGCGGCGGGAGCGCGCTTGAGCGGCGGAATGGCGGCGGTACGGAGGCTTCAAGTCTCCAAAAAAATTATGCTGTTCTAATTTTCTAACATCTTTCTGTTCTGATATATCTTTTTCTGTTTCGAACTCTGGATTTTTCCAGATCCGTCTCGATTGTAGATCCTGCAAAATTCAAAAAAAAAATACCCTTCACAAAATACAAAGATGATAAATTTTTATATTTTTTGATTTTTCAGTTTTTATGATTTTTTTAATTAAGATTAACCCGAAATTGCAAAAAAGAAATAACACGCCATCCCCGGCAACGGCGCCATTTGATTGGATCTCAAAAACTATCTATTACCGCAATCAAGAACGGCGTCGCTTTGCAGCTAGCCGGTGAGTACGGGTCGGTCCACAGGGATGTTATGAATTTCCTAGTCGCTCTTACGAGTTAATTCCGATGGGTGTTCGGATTGATTATTAAATCTAAAAATTAAATCTATCATTTATCTAGGGCAAAGAATTAAATTTAACTATGGCAAGGAATTAAAGATCTAACTAGGGCAAGGAATTAAATTTAACTGGGGCAGAGAATGAAAAATTACCTAGGGCAAGAATTGAATCTAAACTAGAGCAATTAAATAAAACTACTTACAGATGGATCTCTCCAAATATCAACACAGGGTTGTCAGATCTGAATTCATGAATTGAAAAGAGGCACCGATGCTCTCCAAAAGAAATCTAAATTTTATTGATAAAAAGAGGCATAGGGAGGCATAGCCTTTACAATGATTTAGAGTTCCTATTTATAGAGGATAGGAAACCCTAGGTTACAATTGATTCGCACGTCTACATTTACCAAAATATCCTTAGGAAGACCTAGTCAAAGTAGACTCCAAGCTTTGGTAAAATTTTATGTCTCTGTCTCTTTAAAAGGAAGTATTGGGCCTTGAAATTTCCTTTGTGGGCTCTTCTGTCTTTGGGCTTCCTTCTTATTTGGTTCTTTTATTAAAATAGCTTCTATATTTCTTCCAGATCTCCAGTGAATAATTACGGTGGACTTTTAACCGTTCGCTTTGTAATCTTGGACCTTGCATTGCCTTGTACTTTGTGAATTTTATCTTTGATGTAGGTTTGATCAAGAGTCTTCTGTTTGTTGGTCAAACTCCACTTTTGCATCGTCTTTTCATCGTTTTCACTGTTTTAGATCTAAGAACCTGTAACCTGTAATATGTAGCAGACATGCGTCAAAAGCACCTGTTTATTTATAAAACGAATAAGAATGGGGAATATAATAATGCAATATTATGGTATGAACAGGCCCCCTCTGTCTCAACGCCATGAGATGCGGGCCCGTTGCCCTCTAGAACCCGGCTATTCGTGCACTCCACCATGGGGTAATCCTAGTACAGAAAAGAAAATAATATGTACAAGGGTAACATCGACCTCAACCCGGTCGTGCCCCAAACAAATAATATACAAATTAGCAGAGAAGGTAGTCCACATGTTGGACGATCGCCCCGTAATATCAAATGTACAAATAAATCTAAACTGTACTAATATTGCACCTAAGCTATCCACCACGACGATCCAGCCACAACAACAGCACAACACAGAACATCAACGTAAATGTCACGTTCGCAAACTCGTCTAAAAGGACATATAGCAATTAGACGAGTTGTACCCCTCTAATGACATTCACGGTTGCAGATAGTAATGTATGCACTATAAACATTTAAACAGTGTTAAAATATCGACTTTGAAACACCCCGAAATGCCCCTGAACTAAAGACAACAAAATATCCAAACTGGGCAAAACAAACAATACCACTGCACCAATATTCCAGAGACAAGAAAGCACCAAAAATCTCAAGCCCAAACAACTTTAAAAACCGGCCACGCCCATTTTTTAAGCAATCTCACCGGGTCAAATGCGGCAGTTTGGGCTCGTCTTTGTGGTGTGTTCTAGTGGTCACTTAAGTAGTCTTCTGCAATTGCTTAAAAAAAATTTGAAGACTCGGAAAAAATCGACAGAGACTGGAATGTGCAGTGTACTATTTCGGGATTGTTTCGGTTTCGATACTTTAAAATTGTCTAAATTGCTAGAAATGGGTTTACGGGTTGACTTTGATACCATGTTGGGTTACGACAGCGCCTCGGCCATCAAACCGTGGCCAAATGCAGAAAAAAATTTTACAAAAACTGGCGCTACCACAACCCGATGCCCGAATCTTCCCTAAACCCTATGCTAGTAAAAATATTGTTCCCGCCAAAAATTTCTGCGCAAAAGAGTCCAAGATATCAAATGGCAGTGATACGCTTAAGAAAATGTGAACCAGTATCTTCCGGCCTGTATTTTGATAAACTCCCCAATAAGGAACTGTTAAATTATGATGGTATTGAAAGCATCTCGAAAAAACCTTCGATTTGATATATTATGGGCCTCATAATTCATCCAGGATCAAAAGTTATGAGCAAATGTCTATGCACATGTGATCCAAGGAAGAAGATGCGAACCAGTATTTTCCGAGCTGTATTTTGACAAACACCGGAATGAGAAACAGCTAAATTCTGATGGTATTGAAAGTATCTTTAAAAGACCTTCGATTTGATATATTATGGGCCTCATAATTCATCCGGGATCAAAAGTTATGAGCAAATGTTTATGCACATGTGATCTAAGGAAGAAGATGCGAACCAGTATTTTCCGAACTGTATTTTGACAAACTCCGGAACGAGAAATGGCTAAATTCTGATGATATTGAAAGCATCTCGAAAAGACCTTCGATTTGATATATTATGGACCTCATAATTCATCCGAGATAAAAAATTATAAGCAAATGTGTTATGCACGTGTAATCTAAAGTAATGCTCTACTACATGGGGAATGCATTTTTTAGTCCCACATCGGGAAAAGGAGAGATGGCTTCTCTACCACTCCCATATAAATAAGAGGGGATACCTCTTAGAAAGGGTAGAGTAAAATCCTCAAAAGATTCAATACTCAAAGGAGCTTAGTTCTCCAAGATAGGAGCATTCTCCTCCCCATAATGCGCATTTGCGCAAGCGCTATGTGCGCTACGTGTAACGCACGTGTGCCCGCCATGCGGCACCACGTGCAACGCACATGCGCACCACATGAGAACATTTAATAATATTAAAAGGAGCCTGTTCTCCATATATAAAAGCCCTGCTTCTCCTCATAATGCGCATGTGCGCCACGTGCAACGCACGTGTGCCCGCCACGCACACCCCACGTGCAACGCACGTGCGCACCACATGAGAACATTTAATAATATTAAAAGAAGCCTGTTCTCCATATATAGAAGCCCTGCTTCTCCTCATAATGTGCATGTGCGCTACGTGCAACGTACGTGTGCTCGCCACGCGCGCACCACGTGCAACGCACGTGCGCACCACATGAAAACATTTAATAATATTAAAAGGAGCCTGTTCTCCATATATAGAAGCTCTGCTTCTCCTCATAATGAGCATGTGCGCCACGAACAACGCACGTGTGCCCGCCACGCGCGCACCACGTGCAACGCACGTGCGCACCACATGAGAATATTCAATTAAAAGGAGACTCGTTCTCCATAGGAGCGTGCTCCCCCCCATAATGCGCACATGCGCAAGATCCATGTGCGCTACGTGCAAATATGAGTGCCCAACACGTGCGACGCACGTGCGACCAACACGTGCGACGCATGTGCGCGAACGCGAAGAAGCCTTTTCAGCAGCGAGAAGCTTAAGCTCCAGCCTGTTCTTCCCCCCTAATGAGTGATGCATGGTTCAAAGGGTACATCCTTCCACACCTTCGATATATGGCACTGTAATCTCTCAGTGTCGTCGGAGAGGTGATGGGTCCCAACGACCAATGATCCTTCTTTCTAAAATAAAAAAAGAGAGAAGAAGAATCAACATTTTGTGAGAAATCAAAAATTTCAAACAGAGAGAACTCTGAAGAAATTTCAAGAAGAAAAAAGGTAAAAGACCTTTTAGATAGAAGAATTTCTTCTAATAGATCATTGATCTAGGAACAAGATCAATGATCTTTAATAAAAAACAGAATAAAAATAGTGCTTGGCACTTATGAACCATTGGTTCTCTAAGATCAAGAAAAATAAGAAACGCTTATTTTCTTTGATCTAAATTAGATCAAGAAACCAAGCAGTGTTTTGCACTTCTTTTATGAACCATTGGTTCTGGAATCTAAAAGATTCTCAAGTTAATAGTGCTTTGCACTTATAGAATTGCGCTGTTGTGCTCTTGGGTTGGCGCAAGCCACCTGAGAGCGCCACGTGTCAACATCTGAACCATTTGCGCTACGCGCTTTTGAGATAGAGCCTTGCTCTCTGAAACTGGCGCAACTCACCACAGCGCGCCACGTGTCGACAGCGCAAGCGCAGTGCACTGGCGCAGTGCACTGCGCTTGCATGACACGTGTCATCACCACAAGCGCTTGCGCTCTTTGATTGGCGCAAAGCGTTTGACAAATGCAATGCATTTCTTTTGCTAAAGGGCCAAGCCCAAGTCAACAAGACCTAGCAGGCCAAAATAAATTGCAAAGCAATAAAAGGGCGAAGCCCAAATAAAATTGATGCTCTGCATCATTTATAAAGGGCAGAGCCCAAGTAATTGATGCTTTGCATCCTTTATGGGCAGAGCCCAAACAAAAATAAAAAGTAATGCAATGCATTATTTAAATGTGGGCAAAGCCCTAGCATAGGTCTAATAGACAAAAAATAAATAAAAATGTTGAACATTTTCAACTGGACTTAACCCAATCATGGCCATAAGTCCTCAAATTAAATCGACCGAGCACAGCTGTTCTCTTAAATTAATTTATATCCGGTTCGAGGGTACATCTCCGAACTCTTCTGACACCCATCGTTGTAATCCTTCAACGACGTCAGAGAGGTGACGGGTCCCGACGACCACACATCAATACGGACTGCGGGGTCCTTAAACTCGTGGACCGAGACGTCCTTAAAACTAATATTGGACCGAGACGTCCTTAAAACTAATATTGGACCGAAACGTCCTTAAACTAATGTCGGACCACCACGTCCCTAAACTGGAATATGGACCACCACGTCCCTAAACTGGAATATGGACCACCACATCCCTAAACTGGCGATAGACCACCACGTCCCTAAAGTGGAGTATGGACCACCACGTCCCTAAACTGGAACAATAGAGCCTCCAAATGCTCTTTTACCGGATCTAAACGATCCCGTTTAAGTCGATCTTAGCCCCAAACACGGCTAACGTATCCTTAAACATTCAAGTGGACTACAAAATTCCAAATCAACTCTGGTTCGAGGGTACATCTCCGAGCTCCTCTGACACCTGTCGTTGTAATCCTTCAACGACGTCAGAAAGGTGACGAGTCCTGACGGCCATATATTAAATGAATCACTACGTTAAGTTGATCTTAGTCTAAAACAGGACTAACGTATCCTTAACGAACGTTTAAGTCGATCTTAGCTGCAACGCGACTAATGCATCCTTAAACTAAAAACACCAAACACAAATCTAAGTAAATACGGATTTGGACTAATCCACGTCCTACGGGCGACGGCATTACTCAGTCTCCGAATACAATCCACGGGCAACCACAAACAAAACAAACACACACGACACGAAGTGAAATTCTGGAGAAGGAGAAAGTTGTTACCGCGATGCGGTAGCGTAATTAACTGCAGGGGCTTGCGCCTGCAGGGAAGAGCTTCCCCACAATCAAAAACCCCTCAAGCGAGGGGGAATCTGACGAAGTCTGCTACATCGGCCGCATCCGTCTAAACCTCCGATACACGGAGCCATAAATCAACTTGGCATCTTCGGAGAGGTGGACGGATAAAACCAAATAGCATCTGCCCCGAATCTCAGGCCCAGACGTCCATGTCGTTGGCCGCCATTCGAAGGGGAACAGATTCTGGCACGCCCGGTGGGACCTCTTCCTCTTTCCACTCCACACTTCGTGTGTCGTGTTCGCGAACGAATCGCGGTTTGCTGTGGTTGCCTGTGGATTCGAGATACTAAGATTTGGTGTCTTGCTCCGTGCAGAAAATAGAAGATCAATGGCTTCAAACTGCACTACCTGCAACTGCAACTCTCGCTCGGTCCTTGCTGGAGGAGTGACTTATGGGCCCCAAGCGGCCTCCCTTTTCAAGATGCCAGTGGAGCAGGTAACTCAGGCCACCACTGGATTATTCTTCGGAACCATGCTCCCACCGTTGAGCTTCAATGCCACAATGACGTTGCAAGAAGCCCCAAAGAAGTCGGTCTTTGATCGGCTTACCACTGCCGCGACCCCTCTCAACGGGTCGCCCAACTTCAATACCTCAGTTTTCAACAGATTGGGCCAGAACGTCTACAAGCCCGTGATACCCGAAGCTGCCATCCCAAAGCGGATATCCATCCCGGCTCAAGCGGACGAAATCATTGGAAAGGCTCCTCCTTCCAAGAAATCAGTTTTTACAAGGCTGGCCATTCCGGTTGCTGCTCCAGGCGAGGTCCTCAAAGCTGCTTCCCCTGCTCAGAGGTCTATCTTTGATAGATTAGACATTGCTTCTCAACGGGTGTCAGTCTTCGATAGGCTAGCACCAATAATAGTCTCTCCTCAAAGCAGGGGGAATGAAGAAGCTTATCCAACAACGGAGGTGATCTCATCCGCGCGACATGCTCGACGTCGCCACTGGCGCCGAGTGAGGAAGGCCGGGGGCAACCCCCCCTCTGGGATAACTCCGCCAGCTTCAACGGTGGGGATCGATGCTGCCGTTCCAACTGGGAACAGCTTTGAATTGCTGAATACGGTGCGCGGAAATTCTCCTACTGCGATGTTGAAACGAACTCCTTCACCTGTGGAGAATACTCCAGAGAAGAAGCTAGAGCGGCCCTCTCAACGGCTGTCCTCTAAAATTTACAAAGTCTGGCGACAGGTCCAAGAGTCGGTGATTGATGAAAACTATCTCCGCCGACAGAAAAAGATGAAGGTGCGGCAGGAGAAGGATTACTCTGTCAAGCCGAAAAAAGCAACAGCTGGATGGGTGCCCACTACGACGGCTCCCTCAACGTCAATCACCCAAAAGAAAAGGAGGCCGCAAAAAGCCCCTGTGAATATGGCGAACCGTAAAAGCGCTGAGCACAGACGCCCCAGGTCTGGAGGCATGGTAGTGCATACTGTTTATATGGCTGCCGGAAAGGAGGAAAGCCGCACTTCGACGGGTCACCGACCGCTCACCCGATTTGTGACGAAAGCCCAAGAGCAGCAACAGAAGCTGCAGGAAATGATGACTGTGATGGCTGCACTTACCGAACCGAAAGAAAGTTCGGAAGTATCATCAGAGCAGCGTCACGAACAAGAAACTGATGCTGACTTCTTACGTAGAGTCCTCGAAAGGAGGGACAAAGAAGCTGCAGAGCAAGCGGCTAACATAAAACAGATGGCGCTCCTCTTCCAAAATATGGTAGGGATGATGTTACAGCCGGACCCTCCTGCTGAAGATCCTCCGATCGTCCTTAAAGACGACAGGGGAGAAACGTCAAATCCTCCGCCGGCTCTGTCAACAGCCAAGGAGAAGGCAATCTCCAAAGTTGACCTAGACGAATATATAGCTCAGCAGATCCGGGTTCATCAGGCGAATGAAACGGCTGGGCAAATTGCTAGAACCGGACGACCGTATCCGAGCTGGTACGACCGAATCAGTTACCCGCCGGGATATACGATCCCTAAATTCCACGTATATAAAGGGACAGGGAATCCACATCAGCATGTCGCTCAATTCAGGGCCTTATGCGGCAATACTGGAGGCGATGACAAGTTGTTGCTACGCCAATTCGTCGGCAGCTTAGCAGAAACAGCCTTTGAATGGTATTCAGAACTACCTAACGACTCTGTCAAAACATTTGCGGAGATGGAGCTGCTGTTTACACAAAGATTCACGAGTGCTAGTGAACGCACCCCGATAACAGCACTAATAAATGCCAGAATAAGGCCTGGCGAAACGTGGGTCCAATACACAACACGATGGCGAAACCTATGGTCGAAATGTGAACAACGCATAGAAGAGGCACCTGCGGTAGGCATGTTTGTGGGCACTCTTGATCCGCAGGCGACCATCTCGCAATTCATGATGTTCTTCAGGACGACCACCTTCCAGGCCTTGATCGACAAATTAGCCCAAATGGACCAGATGGGCCATGGACCGTCTCCTCCAAGACCCGATCCCCGAAATGAGAAAGGAAAAGGGAAAGCGATCATCGTCGCCAATGCTCAGCAACAGTCGAACAACTCAAAGCCGGTCGTTCGCCAAAACAACGCGCGTCCACGCCCATCCCTCGAAGAGAGGCTAGGACGTCCTTACTCGTTTCCTCAGAATAAAACGAGAAGACTGTTCGAGATGGCAGTGCGCAACAGACTTATTAATCTGCCGAGTCCAAAGCGTCTGTCGCAGCCAGGCGATCTTAATAATCCCAATTATTGCCCTTACCACCAAATGGTAAGTCACCCGATTGAGGATTGTTTCGTCTTTAAGGGATGGATCGAGGATCAATACCTACAAGGCAAGTTCGCGTTGTCGGAAAATTGGAAGGTGAACCCGCCACAACCGCATGTTCCGAGAAAGATGGATACGCCAGGGACATCATGCTCATTCATGGGGAAGGACTCATAGACCGAAAAGTCGGTAAACTAGAGATTCGCCTCAAATACGGCGACGGCGGACCGAAACGTCCTTAAACTAATGATGGACCGCAATGTCCTAAAACTTGCAAGCGGACCGAAACGTCCTTAAACTAATGATGGACCACAATGTCCTAAAACTTGCAAACGACCGAAACGTCTTTAAACTATACCGCAGCATTCTCAGGCTGGCAAAAAAAAAAAAAAGATAAACGGTATGTCCATAAGCAAAATGGGCACGGATGAAGACCCGAAAGGGCTCCGTGAGTAAAAACAGCAGGGCTACCGGCGAGTGTTCGTGAAAACCCGAAAGGGCGCGACCTCATAAAAAAAAGTGAGAATAAAATTATAAAAAAAAAGGGTACGTCCATAAGAAAAAAGGGCACGGATGAAAACCCGAAAGGGCTCCGTGAGTAAAAACAGCAGGACTACCGGCGAGTGTTTGTGAAAACCCGAAAGGGCGCAACCTCGTTAAAAGACACCTACAGGGTCCCCTCGACCTTGTAAGGAGAAACCACCCGCGTGAGATCCTTACGAATCACAAGGGAGCAGCATACTTAGGGATCCCTACGATTCCTAAGGAGAAAATACACTTGCGAGATCCTCACGACTCGTAAGGAGAACTCTCTTATGGGACCCTCACGGCTCATAAGATTCGAAAGCCTTAAGCTACAGAGACCTAAACTTGTGCTTAAGCAACCCCCACAACTTTCGTTATGGCCCTACAAGTGGTCCAATACTGGCTCTTGTATACAATCCACGGGCGTGAATAAACATTTCCCTAACAGAGTCTCATCCGTGACTAGGGATATGCTCGTACAGCAAACAACACTTGTAAGTCCTCTCGATTTACAAGGAGAAAATCCTCTTGTAGGATCCTTACGACTTACCGAGGAACATACACTTAGGAATCCTCACGACTCCTAAGGAGAAAATACACCTACAAGATCCTCACGACTTGCAGGGAGAAATACTTTTGTGAAACCCTTACGGCTCATGAAGTCAAAAGCCTTAGTCAACAGGACCTTAACCCTGTTCGCTAAGCCACCTTTGTTCGACATCGACGGAGGCAGATAATGATTCGCTCCTGGCACTGTAGCGATACTGATGCCTAAATCGGTATCAAATTCCAAGTCCTTTCATGGCAGATGATGATTCGCTCCTGGCAATATCCCAGTTGTAGCGATACTGATGCCTAAATCGGTATCAAATTCCAAGTCCTTTCATGGCAAATGATGATTCACTCCTGGCAATATTCCGGTTGTAGCGATGCTGATGCTGAGATTGGCACCAGATTCCAAGCTCTACGCTCGCGATAAAAATCAGCGAGCTGAAAATGCATATTAAATAGCCGAAATGATAGGGCAACTTGCAACAAAAGCAGCAAGTAAAAACGAATGCACACGAAATAGCCGAAATGAATGGGCAACTCGCAATAAAAAACAGCGAGTAAAAATAAAATAAACAGCCGAAATGATTGGGCAACTCGCAATAAAAAGCAGCGAGTAAAAATTAAAAAAAATATAGCCGAAATGATTGGGCAACTCGCAATAAAAAACAGCGAGTAAAAATAAAATAAATAGCCAAAATGATTAGGCAACTCGCAATAAAAAGCAGCGAGTAAAAAGAAAAAATAGCCGAAATGATTAGGCACCGCGAAAAATAGCCGAAATGATTGGGCAATCGCGATTTTCGTGATATAAAAAGCTGAAATGATAGAGCATCGTGGAAAGAATAAAAAAAGATGAAAGAATGAAACTTTTTGCCCTACAGGTGAAATCACATCGATCCCTGTATACAATCCAGGGGCACAGATAAAGAGGGAACCATACCTTCCCAACAGGCTCCATCAGAAAGCGAAGCCAAATCTCGACGGTTCATAGACAACCTAGAGACAATCTCGACATTTGTCGCAATATTACAGACACGATGTCAACAAATGAAGCAAACGAAGATCCCGAGCTTCAGGGTCTCGACGTCAACATCGAAAACTTAGAGATCACCAACGGCGTTTTTCCTTACTCCGACCAGATGCAGACGTGACGTCAACAATCGACCTCAAAGTCGCAACGAAACGGAACCATGGCAAAGCCCCTAGTTCCAAATCTCAATGGCCACATCTACAGCCTGGAGACCAACAACGGTGTGCCTCCTCATTCCAGCAGGACATAGATGCTCCACCATCAAATGGGGCCACAGCATAGTCCTTAGTTCCAAATCTCGACGGTTCGCAGACAACCTAGAGACCATTTCAGCATTCGTCTCGATACAGTAGACGCAATGTCAACAACGGCGTTCCTTCGTAGTCCAGCAGGATGTAGATGCAACGTCAACAAAAGACCTCACGGTCGAAACAAAGCGGAGCGACGGCAAAATTCCAGCTCCACCTCAACATTCGTCTCGATACAGCAGACGCAGTCAAAGCAAATGAAGCAAAGGCTAAATTCCTAGCTTCAGGGTCTTGACGGCAACTCATATAAAGCCTGAAAGACAATCGAAGATCATCTCACACCAGCGCGGAGTGGTCATCACCTCAACATTCGTCTCGATACAGCAGACGAGATGTCACTACATCGTCCTTCCTCCAACAGGATTCGGACGCGCCAAATCAAATGAAGCAAAAGGCCAAATTCCTAGCTTCAGGGTCTTAACAGCAAGTCATATAAAGCCTGAAAGACAATCGGAGATCATCTCGAACCAGTGCGGAGTGGTCACCACCTCGACGTTCGTCTCGATACAGCAGACGCAACATCACCAAAAAGAGCCACGGCAAAATCCCTAGTTCCAAACCTTGACGGTTCACCAGCAACCTAGAGACAACCATGACATTCGTCTCGATACGGAGGACCCGATGCCAGCAAATGAAGCGAAGGCCAAATTCCTAACTTCAGGGTCTTGACGGCAAGTCATATAAAGCCTGAAAGACATTCGGAGATCATCTCGCGCCAATACGGAGTGGTCACCACCTCGACGTTCGTTTCGATACAGTAGACGAGTTGTCACCCCGGCGTTCTTCCTCCAGCGGGATTCAGACGCGACAATCAAACAAATGGAGCCACGGCAAAATCCCTAGTTCCAAAACTCGACGGTTCATCAACAACCTAGAGACAACCTCGACGTCCGTCTCGATACAGCAGACGAGATGTCACCCTAACGTTCGTCTCGACACAGCAGACGCAACATCATCAAACAAATGGAGCCACGGCAAAATCCTTAGTTCCAAACCTCGACGGTTCACCAGCAACCTAGAGACAACTACGACGTTCGTCTCAATACAGCAGACAAGATGTCACCCTAGCGTTCTTCCTCCTACAGGATTCGGACGTGACAAAGCAAACGAAGCGAAGGCCAAATTCCTAGCTTCAAGGTCTTAACGGTGAGTCATATAAAGCCTGAAAGACAACTGGAGATCATCTCACACCAGTGCGGAATGGTCACCACTTCAACGTTCGTCTCGACACAGCAGACGCAACAATCATCAAACAAATGGAGCCACGGCAAAATCCCAGCTCCACCCCAACGTTCGTCTCGACATAGCAGACGTAACATCATCAAACAAACGGAGCCACGGCAAAATCCCAGCTCCACCACGACATTCGTCTCGATACAGCAAACGCAATGCCAGCAAACGAAGCAAAGGCCAAATTCCTAGCTTCAGGGTCTTGATGGCAACTCACATAAAGCCCGAAAGACTATCGGAGATCATCCCCACACCAGCGCGGAGTGGTTATGACTCATCGGGGCTCGCCAAAATGAGCCTAACCTCAAGTAAAAAGCGGCATGGCAAATTCCTAACGCTTGCTCTTCCGACGGTCAAACTGCCTAGGAAGATTGCTTGAAGACGTCTTGTCCAGCCCCCGAAGGGATCAGTGACACGGCAGTCGCAGGGCTACTCGAACAGCACGATTGCCTATCGAGGACTATATCGGCTTATGCGACGGTACGATGGCCAAAACCCTAAGTACCACCAACCTTAACGGGCTTCTGTCGTAAAGAACAGAGGTTAAATGCGACGTTAAGAGGTTCTTGCGAGAAACGCTCGATTCGTCTCGACTTGTGAAGAAATTGTTGAGGCGGCTCGACTCGTGAGATAAAGCCTAAGGCAGTAGGCATAAAAGAAGCCTGTTTCCTAAGCACTGGGACCCTACAAGTTGACCCAAAACGGTCCCTTGCATACCATCCACGGGTCTCACTCTTCAAAGTCGAGTTTCGACAGGGAGGGAAACAACCGCTTACGGGTCTTTTCGACTCGTAAGAGGGAAAAATTCTCTTATAAGATCCTTACGACTTATAAGAGAAAACCACACTTAGGAATCCTCACGATTCCCAAGGAGAAAAAACCCACCTACGAGATCCTCTCGATCCGTAGGGAGAAAAGTCTCTATGAGACCCCCACGGCTCATAGAGTTGAAAAGTCTTAGGTGACAGATCCTACCCCTGTCTTCTAAGCCATTACTGCCCTACAAAAAGGTTAAGATGGACCATCTATGAGCCACACTTACTAAAGCTACATGCCACTGAAATGGAGAAGTTACTCATGAGCATATAAACTACTTCACACCAGAGTAAAACATAAAGAAATAGAAGGGTGCGGCTCATGGAATTGAGAGTTTGGAACTATATCTTTTAAGAGTCGAGATTTGAGTCAATGATAAATGACGACGCTCGTATCCGCTCGTTATCTTCTCAGATCAAGATTCTGAAAGTTATATACCAACCCGAAACTGGTCATACGCTATGCATTACTCTGCACTACTTCACCCACATATATACTTACGTGGGAAAAGTAGTGGGGGGCATTTGTTCCCGCCAAAAATTTCTGCGCAAAAGAGTCCAAGGTATCAAATGGCAGCGATACGCTTAAGAAAATGCGAACCAGTATCTTCCGGCCTGTATTTTGATAAACTCCCCAATAAGGAACTGTTAAATTATGATGGTATTGAAAGCATCTTGAAAAAACCTTCGATTTGATATATTATGGGCCTTATAATTCATCCAGGATCAAAAGTTATGAGCAAATGTCTATGCACATGTGATCTAAGGAAGAAGATGCGAACCAGTATTTTCCGAGCTGTATTTTGATAAACTCCGGAATGAGAAACAGCTAAATTCTGATAGTATTGAAAGTATCTTGAAAAGACCTTCGATTTGATATATTATGGGCCTCATAATTCATCCGGGATCAAAAGTTATGAGCAAATGTCTATGCACATGTGATCTAAGGAAGAAGATGCGAACCAGTATTTTCCGAACTGTATTTTGATAAACTCCGGAACGAGAAATGGCTAAATTCTGATGATATTGAAAGCATCTCGAAAAGACCTTCGATTTGATATATTATGGGCCTCATAATTCATCCGAGATCAAAAGTTATGAGCAAATGTGTTATGCACGTGTAATCTAAAGTAATGCTCTACTACATGGGAAATGCATTTTTTAGTCCCACATCGGGAAAATGAGAGATGACTTCTCTACCACTCCCATATAAATAAGAGGGGATATCTCTTAGAAAGAGTAGAGTAAAATCCTCAAAAGATTCAATACTCAAAGGAGCTTAGTTCTCCAAGATAGGAGCATGCTCCTCCCCATAATGCGCATATGCGCAAGCGCCATGTGCGCTACGTGCAACGCACGTGTGCCCGCCATGCGGCACCACGTGCAACGCACGTGCGCACCACATGAGAACATTTAATAATATTAAAAGGAGCTTGTTCTCCATATATAGAAGCTTCGCTTCTCCTCATAATGCGCATGTGCGCCACGTGCAACGCACGTGTGCCCGCCACGCGCACCCCACGTGCAACGCACGTGCGCACCACATGAGAACATTTAATAATATTAAAAGGAGCCAGTTCTCCATATATAGAAGCCCTGCTTCTCCTCATAATGCGCATGTGCGCTACGTGCAACGTACGTGTGCTCGCCACGCGCGCACCACGTGCAACGCACGTGCGCACCACATGAAAACATTTAATAATATTAAAAAGAGCCTGTTCTCCATATATAGAAGCTCTGCTTCTCCTCATAATGCGCATGTGCACCACGTGCAACGCACGTGTGCCCGCCACGCGCGCACCACGTGCAACGCACGTGCGCACCACATGAGAATATTCAATTAAAAGGAGACTCGTTCTCCATAGGAGCTTGCTCCCCCCCATAATGCGCATATGCGCAAGATCCATGTGCGCTACGTGCAAATATGAACGCCCAACACGTGCGACGCACGTGCGCCCAACACGTGCGACGCACGTGCGCCCAACGCAAAGAAGCCTTTTCAGCAGCGAGAAGCTTAAGCTCCAGCCTGTTCTTCCCCCCTAATGAGTGAGGTATGGTTCAAAGGGTACATCCCTCCACACCTTCGATATATGGCACTGTAATCTCTCAGTGTCGTCGGAGAGGTGATGGGTCCCAACGACCAATGATCCTTCTTTCTAAAATAAAAAAAGAGAGAAGAAGAATCAACATTTTGTGAGAAATCAAAAATTTCAAACAGAGAGAACTCTGAAGAAATTTCAAGAAGAAAAAAGGTAAAAGACCTTTTAGATAGAAGAATTTCTTCTAATAGATCATTGATCTAGGAATAAGATCAATGATCTTTAATAAAAAACAGAATAAAAATAGTGCTTGGCACTTATGAACCATTGGTTCTCTAAGATCAAGAAAAATAAGAAACGCTTATTTTCTTTGATCTAAATTAGATCAAGAAACCAAGCAGTGCTTTGCACTTCTTTTATGAACCATTGGTTCTGGAATCTAAAAGATTCTCAAGTTAATAGTGCTTTGCACTTGTAGAATTGCGCTGTTGTGCTCTTGGGTTGGCGCAAGCCACCTGAGAGCGCCACGTGTCAATATCTGAACCATTTGCGCTACGCGCTTTTGAGATAGAGCCTTGCTCTCTGAAACTGGCGCAACTCACCACAGCGCGCCACGTGTCGACAGCGCAAGCGCAGCGCACTGGCGCAGCGCACTGCGCTTGCATGACACGTGTCATCACCACAAGCGCTTACGCTCTTTGATTGGCGCAAAGCGCCTGACAAATGCAATGCATTTCTTTTGCTAAAGGGCCAAGCCCAAGTCAAAAAGACCTAGCAGGCTAAAATAAATTGCAAAGCAATAAAAGGGCAGAGCCCAAATAAAATTGATGCTCTGCATCATTTATAAAGGGCAGAGCCCAAGTAAAATTGATGCTTTGCATCCTTTATGGGCAGAGCCCAAACAAAAATAAAAAGTAATGCAATGCATTATTTAAATGTGGGCAAAGCCCTAGCATAGGTCTAATAGACAAAAAATAAATAAAAATGTTGAACATTTTCAGCTGGACATAACCCAATCATGGCCATAAGTCCTCAAATTAAATCGACTGAGCACAGCTGTTCTCTTAAATTAATTTATATCCGGTTCGAGGGTACATCTCCGAACTCTTCTGACACCCATCGTTGTAATCCTTCAACGACGTCAGAGAGGTGATGGGTCCCGACGACCACACATCAATACGGACTGCGGTGTCCTTAAACTCGTGGACCGAGACGTCCTTAAAACTAATATTGGACCGAGACGTCCTTAAAACTAATATTGGACCGAGACGTCCTTAAAACTAATATTGGATCGGAACGTCCTTAAACTAATGTTGGACCGAAACGTCCTTAAACTAATGTCGGACCACCACGTCCCTAAACTGGAATATGGACCCCCACGTCCCTAAACTGGCGATGGACCACCACGTCCCTAAACTGGAATATGGACCACCACGTCCCTAAACTGGCGATAGACCACCACGTCCCTAAACTGGAGTATGGACCACCACGTCCCTAAACTGGAACAATAGAGCCTCCAAATGCTCTTTTACCGGATCTAAACGATCCCATTTAAGTCGATTTTAGCCCCAAACACGGCTAACGTATCCTTAAACATTCAAGTGGACTACAAAATTCCAAATCGACTCTGGTTCGAGGGTACATCTCCGAGCTCCTCTGACACCTGTCGTTGTAATCCTTCAACGACGTCAGAGAGGTGACGAGTCCTGACGGCCATATATTAAATGAATCACTACGTTAAGTTGATCTTAGTCTAAAACAGATCTAACGTATCCTTAACGAACGTTTAAGTCGATCTTAGCCGCAACGCGACTAATGCATCCTTAAACTAAAAACACCAAACCCAAATCTAAGTAAATACGGATTTGGACTAATCCACGTATTACGGGCGACGGCATTACTCAGTCTCCGTATACAATCCACGGGCAACCACAAACAAAACAAACATACACGACACGAAGTGAAATTCTGGAGAAGGAGAAAGTTGTTACCGCGATGCGGTAGCGTAATTAACTGCAGGGGCTTGCGCCTGCAGGGAAGAGCGTCCCCACAATCAAAAACCCCTCAAGCGAGGGGGAATCTGACGAAGTCTGCTACATCGGCCGCATCCGTCTAAACCTCCGATACACGGTGCCATAAATCAACTTGGCATCTTCGGAGAGGTGGACGGATAAAACCAAATAACATCTGCCCCGAATCTCAGGCCCAGACGTCCATGTCGTCGGCCGCCATTCGGAGGGGAACAAATATAAAGAGGAGTTATATGGTTATACCGAATGAACCAAGACCTTTGAGTCTTCAAATATCATCCCAAGCTCCTAGTGGTCGCGGGTCAAATTTGGTTGCCGGTCTTCCTCTATCTACGATGATCCACCCGAAGGAAACGACGCAAGCTTGAGCCTTGCCTAGTAAGGCAACCGACTCTCCAAGGTTGCTAGTAATGGAGAATGGAGATGTAGGATTATTTCACTATAATTTTTCTCTCATCAAAATGCTCCAAGAGCAACTCAAGAAGATGAAAAGGAGGTGAGAAAACATATGGCATGAGCAACTCAAGAAATGACTAAGTCTCACAAGTGAGTATGAGAGTGAGTAATCAAGCAAGTGAAGAAAAAGCAAAAGCATGGCATGTAGGAAAAATATGGTGGCTGCCTCTCTCAATCATGCACCCAAAATTTCTCCTCATAATTTACAATAAACAAATCCATGCCATACCTCTCTACATGCCATACAATGTTCATGCCACCTCACCCCTTCCACCTCATTTCCCAAAATGATTTTCAAAAAATAAAATCAAATAATGAGGTGTCAAATCTTCTAGAAACTACTCCGTATAAATACGGAATACAACATGGTATACGTATCAAAATACATATATGCGTATTCGTAAAAAAATACGAATAGCCAAGAGAGAAAATGAATAGTGAACAATAATACTAGAATACATATATAAATTATTATATCAAAACCTGATTTAATAATTTGGCTCAGTCCTAAACCGCTGGTATTATCAACCGTCCGATTAAAGTCTGCGCAGCCTGTACATATATTTAATCGGACACATGTATGTACCAACATACGTCATCTACACCATATCGCCTGAACCGTGAAAACCCTTTGTGTGGGACTCTAATGACTCATCAATACGTTGGCAGTGGGTTTAACCATAAGCACGTCAGCGACATTAGCTGTACGTAACGGCTACCCAGGTATTGAGCGAAAAGAAGGCCGACGAGTAAACTCATCTGTATCCCTACTGAGCCTGACAGTGACAATCTCCATACAGTCCGGTCTGTTCGTCTAAGAGTATCACATATCGAGTCTATGGGGGCGGATAAAGTCAGACCCATAATAACGCGATAATTCGTGTCGGTATGAAACCCATCACCACCTGAGAAACTACTGATTCTAGATCAGTAATTCTCGACTACCTTGGCCAAGAATTTTTGGTGATGGCCACCCGTGCACTGCGCGACATCAACCCCCAATACCGGGAGAGACGAATCCCCGACGATCCACTCACTGCCTTCATGTGGCTCGGGACTATACCCAACTAAAACCTGTTTGCACAAATCCTTTGAGCAGTGGTAGTGTGGTAATCAAAGTACAGTGGGAACTCACACGAGACAAATGACGATTTCAGGTCGACAGACTAAACTGTACTCATGTCATCTGGGAACTGCAATCTCACAATAGGTATAATACTATCTAGCAGGTTCCCGGCGAGTCCGTCCAGTGTACTTATAACCCAATGAGCACCTGTATACTATCTTAGGTGACTAATTAACACCAATGGCTTATGAAACCTTGCCACCGCCCCTCGTCGGGGTCTCGATCAGCATACACTAGTCTACTCTGGAGTATCGATGCCCAGTCTCGAAACTCCCACGACTAGGGATATTTAAGGATGTGCTTATATACCACCCAGCTCCCACGTATATGATCTCCATCATAATGCTGGTAGTCAAGCTAGAATCCTATGGGCTCTATCAATATGTAATAGTGATCATAATATCACCTGAAGTATGTACATGATGATAAAGACAAACCAGATAGTATACTATCATCTCGAGTAAGACTGTTCCACCGGTATAGGTCTTCCCTCAATCATCGCAATCGCGTGCCTGCGATCCAATAATTAACTTGAGGGCACTATAGCCAACACACCCCTTGGCCTACCCCACTACCCCCATGCTGTTTTATTTCTCTGCATTTATCCAGAGAATGATAAATCCCCTCTTTAATCCATTTTTATTGCACATTTTAATTCTATTCTTCATTACCCTAAATCTTAATTTTCTCTATAAATACCACACTCAATTTCACCCCTTCTCACCCAGAATTTCATTACAAAACCTCTCAAAAATTTCCAAGTCCCAAGTTATGCAAGTGGAGTTAGCAAAGGGTAAGATTCCGACGACATTTCGAGGAGTTTTCGGGGACGAAACGACGCCCCGACGCTTTCCTAAGCTTCTACCTTATCACCTATATCCTTGTAGCCTATAATTACCCTATCCCCCTCTCTTTTTCTATTCTAAAACTTTCATTCTTCAAAACCCGACGAAAGCGAAGTTAATCCGACTTCCGATTCGTTTTTCTTTAAAAATTTCATTTTTCTTAAACCATAAAATACCATACTCTCATTTAATGTTTAACAAACATAAATAAACACATTAGAACATGTTTCATCTCAAAATAATTCATGTTGCAATCTTTATTTCATTTTTACAGTAAAATACCACCATGTTTACAAATAATATTGTTATCCACTTTTTACCGTATTACCTTTAGAAAACTCACGAGGTAAGGACCTACCTCATCGTAACAAACATATTGGATATAGTACGATGAACTTTGAAATTCTAGATTATGGGATAATACGCTTTTATGAATAAATACCCTAAACTTACAAAACCGTTTTCTTTAAAAAGAGTGTTAACTAAATTCCTTGTAAATACGCCTCTACAACCCATTTTGGGAAACCCCGATCGGGATGGTGCGGGTTTTCGCACGTCCTCGGGCCTAGTAAAGCGAGATGCAGACCTCTGCAAGGAGCATTCGATCTCGATGGAATTTTTAATGCTATTTTTAAGAAAATGAGATTTCTACAAAATAAATACAATTTATTTTTATTAAATATATAAATATATATATGAATATTATCAAAAGATCTATTCTAAATATATTATACAAATATTCCAAGTTTTCTAAATCAAGAGAACCACCATTACATGAAAGTATCATTTCAATACAATACAATTCCAATATTTCAATGAAATACCATATACAGTGAAAACTAGGTTCTATTCACTAGAAATTTCACTTTTATAAAATATAAATCTATGAAAATCCTAAATACGATAATTAAATACTTGAGGTGTATTTTGAAAATATATCCAAACTATTTTACATAAAACCCCCACAAGTTATATCAATTTATAATAAGGACCCTAGTAAAAATAGGTTTAAGCGAGACCAATTCTCTTGAGCTTCGGGGATCCGAAGAAAGTCGGTGCTTGCCTATCTAAGGTATACGATCTGACAATGGTGTTATCAACACGGTAATTGTCTTGGAAAAAGACACAAATCTTGCCGGCCACGTATAGCAGTTACCAATAACTCCAAAACAATCAGGACTTCAATACTGTTTAAAAGTCTGACCCAATTCGAGTCACGGGCAAATATACAATTAATCTATCTTGAATTTGATTCAAGTATAACTCCATTTACAACATGAATCTGTCTATACCAGAATACAATCTATAACAACATGAACATGACTGAACCGAACCATGGATATACCCTGATTACATGATTATCCATTTATATCCATTCCGTTTACTGATATCATGGTTTCGGCAAGTCTTCCATTTATTACAAGACAATACAATACCACCAGTACACCAATACAATCAATACAAAAATATTACGGGGTTTATAAAGGGGTAGACTGGTACGGAACATGTTAAAGGTGGCACGGGGTGGTTATTAAAGACGTAATTACATCCATGCCGTTGTTCCGTGGTATTTTCGATGGAGCCTTGTGCTACGGGTTACCAAAATCCATGGTGTAAGTTGGACTCCTCTCGTATATCCTGGCATATTCTGTACCACGCAGCAAATAACTGCGTTAACATTATAATACTATCTTTCTGTCTAATCTATCTCTACCCATCTTTGGGACTTAGCGAGCGATTGTTCGCTGACGACATTCCTATTTCTCTTCTTCTTTGGAATGTTGTCAGGTGGATCGGACGCACTAGAGATCGAGACCAGCCAGGAGCACTTAAAGCAGTACACCGAAGACCCCGAGCTATAGTCACATGTATATTTTTTTCATTTCAGTTCATGCCATTGTTTAGGCATTGCTTTCCAGACTTGTATTTACATTTTCAGTTGTACCTGTAAAAGAATGTTTAATAAATAAAGTTGTTATTCATTACATTCATATCTCTTGTGTACATTTTCTTTATATTGCATAGATACGCTTAGCGTGTTTACTTCTGAGTAAATACGCAGCGGGCCTCGCCGCGTCCCCTCCCCGTACACCGGGAAGCGGGGCGTGACAGGTTTTGTTGGTGGCCCATGCAGGTCAGTTCTGTATGAACATGCAGGTCAATTCTGCATGAAGTCTTAAGCAATATAACACAAGAACAACAACTAAAAACATTCTTTACATTTTATATTCCTTAAATCTTACAATTTCATATACTTTGAATCTATCCTAACCCAAATTTTTCTTTCAAGGTTATGGATTTTCCAAACAATACTAGCACCAACTTCAACAACACACCATCACCTCTACCACTTACGACTACCATCGCTGCTCTGATTAATGAGCATACAGTACTGCTTGAGGCGATCCGCAGCCTGGAAGGACAGTAACAGCAGACTGCTATTCTGATGAACCGTCCAGAAGTGGAAGCACCCAGAGTAAAACAATTCCGGGCATTGCACCCAAAATAATTTTCAGGAAAAGAGAGCCCTCTGGAAGCTGAGGAATAGGTTCAAAGTATAGAGAATGACCTGGCAGCGGCACAAGTGCCAGAGATCGCTTGGGTTCGAGTTGCGAAGCTGCAGCTCACTGCCAATGCCCGAGTTTGGTGGAAGGCGGAAGAAAGTCGTCTTGACCAACCGATTGAATGTAGGACTTTTCCCGACATGTTCGACGCGAAATACTTTCCTGAGACTGCCCGATTTGATATGGAACAACAATTCATCTATCTACAACAGGGTTCGATATGGACCAAATCTGTGGATGAGTATGATGCTGAGTTTAACCTTCTCAGTAGGTAAGATATGTTTCAATATTCATTTTTCTAATATCACATACTACACAGCTAACACAAGACCGTAATAGGTTTGCGGCCCATCTCATACCGACTGCTGAGATCAGAGATAGAAGATTTCAGTAAGGGTTGGACCAGGAAATCCAAGCCGCCTTAGCTACAGGAGATTTCCCAACCCATGATTTGGCTTTGAAGGCTGCCCGAAGATACGAGGCAGTAGTGAAGAGGAAGGACAGACCTCAATCTGTCGGAGTGAAATGCCCTGCCACTTAGATAGCAGGAGGAGCCTCTTCAAGGCCAACTGTTGAACCCAGGAGACCGGAAGAAACCAATAACCAGCAAAGTCCAGATTTTTGCTTCTACTGCAAAAGGGATGGACACCTATGGAAGAACTGAAGGCACGCAAAAGGCCTGTTCTTAGTTTGTGGCGCATCCAATTATAGAATTGGAACATGTCCTTATAGACGCAACTCAGTTACAACCCACAACACTTATCTGTAGCAGCTAGCTATCCAGACTCCTGCACCTCGTCTTGCTCTCCCAGCTCCACCTCCTGCACAGCCTAATCTCCAATTCCATCAGGCACTGAGGAACATGCCTTAAGGACAGAGAAATATGTTCCAAGGACAAAGGAATATGCCTCCAGCTAGGAGGAATGTACCCGGCGTCAGGCTTTTACTTTAGTGGCCGTAGAAGCCGAGGCTGTAGATCAAGGTAACCCTGGTATTTCCCTCACATTTTTTCAATCTTACCAAAACTTTCGCATTCTTTCGTTCTTCCAAATATTTTTTATGCACTATCAATAGTTCTAACACTATTATTATCTCCAAATTATTTTGAATCTATTACACTTTCCTTCTAAAAATTTCGTGAACGAAATTTTTATAAGGAGGGTAGAATGTAAAATCCCTAAACTTCCTATACAATTTTTTTCCAAAATACAGAAAGAATACCTAAGTCTGAGCATAAGTTATAAATTTGATTTGCTTTTGAACAACAAGAAAGCACTTGTAGCTCATTGGTAAATCTTTGCACTGCTGTGACGTAGCCCCTGTGATCGAATCCCATCAACCACATATTATTTTTATTGTGTTTTCTTATAAACTTTTAGAAGCCCAAGGGTTTACACGTGTACTACACGTAAAATGAAGAGTTACAGAAAAAACAAACATGTGGAAAATGCTATTTATATAGCCTAGGACACGTGGCCCCAATCCAATCCCTATCCCCTCCAAGATGACCGGTGAGATCGTGATTTGGGCCGGCACCATCGGTCCAAACCTTACCAAATGCTCCCAAAATTTAACCTTAGCACCCCTTGGCCTACCTCACTACCCCCATATTGTTTGATTTCTCTGCATTTATCCAGAGAATGATAAACCCCCTCTTTAATCCATTTTTAATGCACATTTTAATTCTATTCTTCATTACCCTAAACCATAATTTTCCCTATAAATACCCCACTCCATTTCAGCTCTTCTCACTCATAATTTTATTACAAAAACTCTCAAAAATTTCCAAGTCCCAAGTTGTGCAAGTGGAGTTAGCAAAAGGCAATATTCCGACGACGTTTCGAGGAGTTTATGGCGACGAAACGACGCCCTGACGCTTTCCTAAGCTTCTCCCTTCTCCCCTCTATCCTTGTAACCTGTAAGTCCCTCTCCCCCTCTCTTTTTCTATTCTAAAACTTTCATTCTTCAAAACCCGACGGAAGCGGAGTTAATCCAATTTCCGATTCGTTTTTCTTTAAAAATTTCATTTTTCTTAAACCATAAAATACCATACTCTCATATAATGTTTAAAAAACATAAATAAACACATTAGAACAAGTTTCATCTCAAAATAATTCATGTTTCAATCTTTATTTCATTTTTACATTAATATACCACCATGTTTACAAACAATATTGTTATCCACTTTTTACCGTATTACCTTTAGAAAACTCATGAGATAAGGACCTACCTCATCACAACACACATATTGGATATAGCACGATGAACTTTAAAATTCTAGATTATGGGATAATACGCTTTTATGAATAAATAGCCTAAACTTGCAAAACCGTTTTCTTTAAAAAGAGTGTTAACTAAATTCCTTGCAAATACGCCTCTACAACCCATTTTGGGGAACTCTGATCGGGCTGGTGCGGATTATCGCACGTCCTCGGGCCTAGTAGAGCGAGATGTAGACCTCCGCAAGGAGCATTCGATCTCGATGGAATTTTTAATGCTATTTTTAAGAAAATGAGATTTCTACAAAATAAATACAATTTATTTTTATTAAATATATATATGAATATTATCAAAAGATCTATTCTAAATATATTATACAAATATTCCAAGTTTTTTAAATCAAGAGAACCACCATTATATGAAAGTACCATTTCAATACAATACAATTCCAATATTTCAATAAAATAACATATACAGTGAAAAATATGTTCTATTCACTAGAAATTTCACTTTTATAAAATATACATTTATAAAAACCCTAAATACGATAATTAAATACTTGAGGTGTATTTTGAAAATATATCAAAACTATTTACATAAAACCCCCTCAAGTTATATCAATTTACAATAAGGACACTAGTAAAAATAGGTTTAAGCGGGACCAATTCTCTTGAGCCTCGGAGAGCCGAAGAAAGTGGGTGCTTGCCTATCTAAGGTAGACAATCTAACAATGGTGTTATCAACACGGTAATTGTCTTGGAAAAAACACAAATCCTCCTGTCCATGTGCAGCAGTTACCGATAACTCCAAAACAATCAGGAATTCAATACTGTTTAAAAGTCTGACTCAGTTCGAGTGACGGGAAAATATACAATTAATCTATCTTGAATTTGATTCAAGTATAACTCCATTTAAAACATGAATCTGTCTATACCAGAATACAATCTATAACAACATGAATATGACCGAACCGAACCATAGATATACCCTGATTACATGGTTATTCATTTATATCCATTCCGTTTACTGATATCATGGTTTCGGCAAGTGTTCCATTTATTATAAGACAATACAATATCGCCATTACACCAATACAATCAATACAAAAAATATTACGGGGTTTATAAAGGGGTAGACTGGTACAGAACATGTTAAAGGTGACAAGAGATGGTCACTAAAGACGTAATTACATCCATGCTGTTGTTCCGTGGTATTTTCGACAGAGCCTTGTACTACGGGTTACCAAAGTCCACGGTGTAAGTTGGATTCCTCTCGTATACACTGGCATATTCTGTACCAAGCTCCAAACAACTGTGTTAACATTATAATACTCTCTTTCTATCTAATCTATCTTTACCCATCTTGGGGACTTAGCGAGCGATTGTTCGCTGACGACATTCCTATTTCTCTTCTTCTTTGGAATGTTGCCAGGTGGATCGGACGCACTAGAGATCGAGACCAGTCAGGAGCACTTGGAGCAGTACACGGAAGACCCCGAGCTATAGTCACTTGTATACTTTTTCATTTCAGTTCATACCATTCTTTAGGCATTGCTTTCCAGACTTGTATTTACATTTTCAGTTGTACCTGTAAAAGAATATTTAATAAATAAAGTTGATGTTCATTACATTCATATCTCTTGTGTACATTTACTTTATATCGTTTAGATACGCTTAGCGTGTTTACTTCTGAGTAAATATGTAGCGGGCCTCGCCGCGTCCCCTGCCCATACACCGGGAAGTGGGGCGTGACATGTGGCACGCGGGCGCTGGGCGCTAGCAGGAAAAAGGGGGGCTTAGCCTCATATACTGGGAGTTGTACTTCCAATTGGCTTTTGAAGTTAAACACCTAAAAAATGGATAAAGGGGTCTTAGCCCCTGCACTGGGAGTTGTACCCCTGCACTGGGAATTGTACTCCCAATTGACTTTTAGAGTTAAACTCCTAAAAAAAGGATTTATTATTATTTTTTTTGTGGAGTTAACTCCTAAGAGATTTTTGGAGCTGATAAAAGGGGACCCTTTTCTTTTCCCTTGAGCCCTGCATCTTCCCAAATTGGGATTTTTGGAGATGTGTCTCATTCTTCCTCCTCTCTGTTGGCTGGATCTTGGGAGAAAAGGGAGGGTGAGACTTAAAAATCTCCCCTTTTAGAGATATGATGGGAGATCCGAGCTCCCCTTTGTGGGTTTCATGGTGAAAAGCTATTCTTTTTTGGGAAAAGAAGAGTGAAACTCTTGATTTAATTTAAGAAAAAGGAAGAAGGTTTAGAACCTTGAGGAAGGAGAAGGAGGCACAGTACCCTAATTTTTTTTTGAGAGAGAAAAGGTTATGCTTTGATTTTTTCATCATATTGCCTTTATAGGCTACACACTTTACATATAGCTCTTGGGTTTTACCAAATGGCACGTGTGTCACCCCATGCCTTATGTGCTTATTTCTTTTTGCACATAAGCCATGGGCTTTACAAAATTTTGGATTTCTGCCCATTTTACATACATTTATTTCTAAAAATTATATTTAGACTAATTTATTACATCCTTTTTGGCATGGAGCCGGCCTCTTCCATGCTTGGTCTTGACTTGGGCCCACTTAGCTTAGGCTCGGACCCACTTGACTTGGGATTGACCTTGGTTTTGATTTGGTCGATCGGGGTGAAACTTTTGACCCCAACAAAGTTCCCCCCATCAATACATGCACACCACATATATGGGGGCGTGTGCATGAAATTGATGGATCTTCTTTCGCGTGGAGGTTGACTTGATTTGGCTCCCGTTTTGACGACGTGGAGGTCAATGCTGCCCTTTTCGCGACGTGGACGGTCGGTGCTGCCATTTTTGCGACTTGGACGGTCGGTGCTGCCATTTTAGTGACTTGGAAGGTCGGTGCTGCTTTTTTTGCGACTTGAACGGTCAGTGCTGCCCTTTTTGCTACTTGGACAGTCGTTGCTGCCATTTTAGCGACGTGGACGGTCGATGCTGCCATTTTAGCGAATTGGACGGTCGTTGCTGCCATTTTTATGACTTGAACGGTCGTTGTTGCTATTTTAGCGACGTGGACCGTCGGTGCTGCCATTTTAGCGACTTGGACGGTCGTTGCTGCTATTTTTGCAACTTGGACAGTTGGTGCTGCCATTTTTGCGACTTAGACTGTCGATGATTTGATTTGACTTGCTCCGTTTTCTGTGGTGTCGGGATTTGATTTGACTTGCTCCGTTTTCTGTGGTGTCGGGATTTGATTTGACTTGCTCCGCTTTCTGCGGTGTCAGGGTTGAAGTTGACTTGCTCCGCTTTCTACGGTGTTAGGGTTGATTTGTTTGATTTGATTTATTTTGGGAGTTCCTTACCCGTCCAGCGGGACTTTTGAGCTTGGAAGCGCTACCGGGTGGGACATTAATTTGATTTGTTTGATTTCTGCCTTGTTTGGTGGGACTTTTGAATATGAGAGAAACTTGGAATTTGGATCTTATTTGGCATCAACATTGCTGCACTGGAATAATACCAGGAGCAACTCATCATTTGCCCTTAGGAAGACTTAGGATTTGTTTTTTTTTGGGTCGGCATTAGCATCGCTAACACTGAAGCGTAGTGTGAGTAGCAACTCATTATTTGCCTTTGGGAAGACTTGGGATTTGGGTTTTTTTTTTGGGTCGGCATCAGTATTGCTGCACTGGAATAATGCCATGAGCAACTCATCATTTGCTCCGGGAGGACTTGCGATTTGGTTTTTGGGTCGGCAACAGCACCGCTAACACTGAAGCGTAGTGCCAGGAATGACTCATCATTTGCCTTTCGGATGACTTGGGATTTAGGTTTTGGGTCGGCATCAGCACCACTAACACTGAAGCAATGCCAGGAGAGACTCATCATTTACCATTGCCTATTGGGGAGCGATGGCTTAGGAGACAGGTTTAGATCTCTATCACCTAAGACTTTTTAATTTTATAAGTCGTAAGGGTCTCATAAAATCATTTTCTCCCTACGAGTCGAGAGGATCTCGCAGGTGTATTTCTCCCTAGGAATCGTGGGGATTCCTAAGTGTGTTGCTCCTTTGTGAGTCGTAAGGATCTCAAGTGGGGATTTTCTCCTCACAAAGTCGAGAGGACTTTACGAGTGTATTTCATCTCTCGTCACGAGTTTGCGTCCTTTCGGGTTTTCACAAACTCGCTGGCAGTCCTGCCGTTTTTACTCACGGAGCCCTTTCGGGTTTTCATTCGCTCCCGTTTTGCTTGTGGACATACCCTTTTTTTCTTTTTTTACATTGGCAGATCTTCATCGTTGGTGGGACTTTAAATGTAGTCTCGCCGGTAGGACTTGGGAGAGATAGGGGTCGTTTATGCCCGTGGATTGTATACGGTTTTACAGGATGTATGATCCAGACCGTAGAGCCGGTGTGCTCAATTCGCCTGCGACTTGGAGCATTCACGCGTAATATTTCTTGAGGTGTCGACCATTGATGGGTGGCATGAGCCTTTCTCCCTCGACATTTATCAGCTGGTAGGATCCTCCATCAAACACTTTTTCGATGACGTATGGTCCTTCCCAGTTTGGCTCGAATTTTCCCTTCGCATGTCGATTGGGGATATCGGTCTTTTGAGGACTAACACCAATTCGCCTTTCTTGAAAGCGCAGAGACGGGTCATCTTATCATAGGCCCGTGACATTTGGCCTCGATACAGCTTCAAATTTTGCTGTACTGGGAGTCTCTTTTCTTCGAGAGCGTCGAGCTCTTCGAGCCGTAGGAGGATGTTTTCCTCCTCCGTCAACTCGTGTTGGACGGCCATTCTCAGGCTTGGAATTTCGACTTCGAGCGGGAGGATTTCTTCCACCCCGAAGAGTAGTGAGTATGGAGTGGACTGAGTTGAAGTGCGGTGCGTGGTACGATATGCCCATAACGTCTCGTGGAGCTTGAGATTCCAGTCTCTCTTATTGGCTGAGGCATTTTTCCTCAGGAGCTTGCATAGAGTTTTATTGAAGGTTTTGGCTAGCCCATTGGCTCTTGAATTATAGGTGGAGGAATATCTCCGCTCTCTCTTGTGCTGAGTAGCGAACCTCGAGACTTTGAAGCTCTTGAAAGAAGGCTCGTTTTCATATATGATTCTTTTCGGTGTACCGAAGCGGTATAGAATATTATGCTGGAAGAACGTCGGAATATCTTCTGTCTTGACTTCTTTTAGTGGGACAGCTTCAGCCTACTTGGAGAAGTATTCAGTTGCGGCCAATATGAACCGGTGGCCTTTAGACGATGGAGGATCAATTAGACCAACTATGTCGGTGCCCCAAACTTTGAAGGGCCGTGACGCCACCGTAGGATGCAGCAGATTGGGATGCTTGTGAATGAAGTCACCGTGAATTTGGCAGAGATGATACTTCTTTGCATGCTCTTCACAATCCCTTATTATAGTAGGCCAGTAATATCCAAGCCGTTTGATTTGAAGCCGCATTTTGGGGCCGGATTAGTAAGCTTTGCAGACGCCTAAGTGAACTTCTCTCATGACTTTCTGGGATTCGGTCGATGACAGACATCTGAGCCAGAATTGCTCATATGATCTGCGGTATAGCATATTATTTACAAACACGTATCGAAGAGCTCTCTTCTTCAGCTGAATTCTCACAGATTTTCCTTCGGGCAACTTGTCGTATCGGAGGTACTCTATGAAGGGTTCTCTCTAATCGGGTTCATCTTGGATGATCAGAGCTTTTTCGGCAGGATTGTTCTCTTGTTCTACGCTTCCTTCTTCATGCAAAGAGACCGGAGGTAGAATTTTCTGGCTTCTGGTTGTTATCAGAATTTCATCCACATCGGGATTAGCCATCTCCTTGGCTAAGCGAGCGAGTACGTCAGCTTTTCCATTCAACGCCCTAGGAACTCTCATCAGTTCAATGTGGGTGAATTGTTTCATAAGCTCTACCACCCGGCTTTTGTACCGAGCTAACTCGGGTTTGTATACCTTATAGTCGCCGCTTACTTGGTTGACAACAAGCTAGGAATCACCATAGACTCATAGCCGAAGGATTTCCATTTCTATGGAGAGCTCCAGACCAGCTATCAGAGCCTCATACCCAGCCTCGTTTTTTGTGTGAGGCTCGATGAGAACAAAAGAACGCCGTAGGGTTCCCATCGATGGTGTGATGAACACCAATCCTATCCCTGCTTTTATCTGTAGGATGATTGATTTGCTGGAGGTCTTAATCGATGAGGCTCCGTCGAAGTAGAGCTCCCAACATGGCTCGTCATCCTCGAATGCAGCACTTGTTCGTCGGGTTACTCGCAATTGAGCGGTGACCCTCCTGGTACGGGATAAGCAATAAGGAAGTCGGTGATGGCTTTCCTTTTTATTGCTTTCTGAGGAGTATAGATTATGTCAAATTCAAGCAGCGTGATAGCCCATCTTGCCATTCTACCGGCTAGGCTTTCTTTAGTCATTAAGTGTTTGAGCGGGTCGACCTTGGAGATCAGCATAACCCGATGAGTGAGAAGATAGTGTCTTAGCTTTTTCACGGCAAATATCAGGTCCAGGCACTACTTTTCGATCGGGAAATAGTTATGTTTCGCCCCGACTAACGTTCGACTGAGGTAGTAGAGGGCATTCTCTTTTCCCTCATCATTGTTCTGGGCGAGGAGTACACCGAGTGACTCATCTAGCATAGCAGTATAGAGGATCAACGGTTTATTTGGAATGGGAGCAGCAAGCACTGGAGGGTACAATAGGTACTATTTGATATTTTCGAACGCTTCTTGACATTCTGCATCCTAGATGAAAGGAGCTCCTTTCTTTATGAGCTTCAAGAAGGACCTGCATCTTCCCGATAGGTTCGAGATGAACCTTTGTATGTAAGCGAGCTTGTCTTAAAAGGATCTTAGCTGCGTCAGATTCTTCGGAGGAGGCATCTGTATGATGGCCTTTATCTTCGATGGGTCGACTTCGATCCCCCGATGTCGGACTATGAAGCCCAAGAATTTTCCTGATGACACACTAAAAGCGCACTTTAGAGGATTTATCTTCAGATCGTATTCACTCAGTCTGGTGAAAACGGTCCTGAGATCTTGGATGTGATCGGCCTTGGCTTTAGCTTTGACGACCAAATCATCAATATAACATTCGACGACTTTATGAATTAAGTCGTCAAAGATATTGGTAATTTCCCTTTGATATGTAGCACCTGCGTTCTTTAATCCGAATGGCATCACCTTGTAGCAGTATATCCTGACCGGGGTTCGAAATGTTGTGTGTTTCTTATCCTCGGGCGACATCTTGATCTGATTGTACCCGGGCGACATCTTGATCTGATTGTACCCAGACGAGCTATCCATGAAGGTGAATATCTCGTAATTTGAGGTGTCGTCGACCATCATTTCCATAACCGGTAGCGGGAAGCCGTCTTTAGGGCATGCCTTGTTGAGGTCCCTAAAATCAACGCAAACTCGTATCTGTCCATTCTTCTTTTTCACTGGGACGATGCATGTGATCCAGTCCGTATATTTCTCTTCTCTGATGAAACTGGTATTGATGAGTTTCTTGGTTTCCTCGATAACCTTTTCTTCCAGTTCCCTTCTCATTCTTCGAGGAGCTTGTTTGACCGTCTTGGCATCAGGAGAAATAGCCAGCTTATGCACGGCCACTTCAGGGGAAAGGGCAGGCATTTCTTTGTACGTCCATGCGAAGCGGTCAGTGAACTCATGCAGCAGAGCGATTATCTGCTATTTCATTTCCTCTGACAAGAGCGAGCTGATATAGGTCGGCCTTGGATTATCGGACGTTCCCAAATCAATCTCGGTTAGCTCATCGAAGGTTGCTTATCCACCATCTTCTATCTCTCGAGGGGCTTCTTCTGGCTCGGCTAGCTCGTCGTCATCATTTGACCTCTCGCTGGATTCACCAACATAGATCATGTAGTACGCTTTGGCATCAGGTTGAATGAAACCTATGCCCCTTCTATCTGGGATTCGTCCATCAATGAGTACTCGGACCTGAGGCGGGTGCCACAGCCCCTCATAAAACTTCGCTTCAGAGTTTGTTTGATATAACCGACATCCGCACTTTTTAAAATATTCCCGCATCTTGGACGCATAATATCTGGGGTTTAGGACGACTCTTATGACTCTTTCATAGGGAAGACACGTGACAGACAAATCGTCCTGATGCACGACAGGATTTGACCCATAAAACAGGATGCCCTTCTGCCCACTCTTTCTTCCGGGAATGTAGAAAGTTTTCAGCTGATCCACGGTGGAGACTGATAATGCATCGAGCTCTTTGCACATCTTCTTTGGCACCCTTGTGACGTCTAGGGACCCTTCTGCAACTTCGAAGGTCTCTCATAGCTTTGCTTGTTGCATGGGGGCTCAATCTGTATAGCTGTTACAAGGCAGGTTCTTTTCCTCCGACTCTTCAGTGTCGCTGCCTAAACGAAGGTGAATTTTGCTGTCGGATGGGCTTTCGATATCAGACTCGTCCGTATCGCTACCAAGATGAGGGCAGTTTTTATGGACGGACGGACTTCCAACGCCGGACTCATCAGTGTCACTGCCGAAATGCGGACGCACTTGGGGTTTTTTGCTTTTGAAAGTGACAGCCGGCTTTGATTTGCTTTTGAGTTTCGGGGCCGCTCTATCATTGGTCAGCTGTGGCTTAGCACTTTGGAGGTTCACAAAGTACCGAGAATCTTCATATCGGACTTCATGCACACCGAACGGCTGGATGTCTCCGTCAATGTGTCTTTCTTCTCCCTTTTTGGTATACTTCATGCACTGATGGAGAGTTGACGGAACGATACCGTAATCGTGAAGCCACGGCCTTCCCAAGAGAATCTTATAGGATGTCTCGGCGTTGATCACGTATATCTTGGTTTCAGTTTGTAGGTCCCCGAACCTGATCGGCAGAGTTATGGATCCCAGAACTTGCTGACAATTTTGATTGAAGTCTTGAATGACAATCTTTTCCCTTGACAGGTGTCGGACGTCCATTGACAAACTCTTCAGAGTCTACAAGTTCATGATGTTCACTGAGGACCCTGGATCAATCAATTGCGATTAATCCGGTCTCCGTCGATGTACCCTGTCGCGTAAAGCGGTCGGTTGTGCTCAGCTGTTCCTAGTAACAGGTCTTCATCTTTAAATGTGACTGCGGCTGTATGCAGAGTGTACTGGGCATCTTTCATATCAATTTCCGCAAAGCGAGCCTGGTACCGCTCGGGGTTTTGTAGAGCGTGAATGAGAACATCTCTAAACACCTTAGATAGAACCAATGCATCGTAGATGCTCAGGAGAGACGGAAGCTTTCGGAGATGAGCCAAGACATTATAGTCCACCGAGGAAGGACTTGAATTTTCATGAGCCAGCTCTCCGTCACCTTCTTCATCAGCGAATTATTTTTCCTTCCCTTTTGGGGCGTTGCCTTAATTTGGCGATAGAGCCTTGCCACTTCTGAGCTAGATTTGGTTGGCCTTCGTGGCGAGCTCCTCGTCCTCGTCGGGAAAACAGAGTTCTTCCTCAGATTCGCTATCAAGGTGGACGACGTAGCAGGTCACTATAGGGATCTCGTTATCGGAGTCTTCATACGGCTCCTCCAGAATCTCAGCCGCTTCTACGGGGAAGAACTCCTTCAATTGAATTAGAGTTCTTTCCTTTTGTTCATAGTCTTCGAGAGAATCAATACATTTTTGAATGGTCGATCTTCCTGTAGACTCTTTTTCACGTCGAGCTGCACTTTTCTTCTTCTTGAGCTTTTTGGATTTTGAGCCTGATTGAGCCAAATTGGTAGCTAGAATGGTGGGCTCCTTCTGCCCTTCTCATTCCGTTCTGGGCTCTTTCTGAAGTAGCTTTAGCATTTTCTTCATCTTTTTAGACATGTGCATGCTCCATGGAGGCTACAGCGAGTCAGTTTCATTTTTCCGGGTAGCGGGTTCAGTTGTCTGCTCTCAAAAGGCTTCAGCTTGTGTCTGTATGAAGTTGGTGGTTGCAGCTTAATTGTTCACCAACACACTCTTGGACCACTCGATCTTCCCAGTCTTGTACTGCTTCTCGACCCGGTCTTTGAAAATATAGAAATTCTCGATCGCATGGCTCACTACTCGGTGGTATGGGCAATATAGAGGATTGTCGGTCATTTTTGTTTCGTGAGGTTTTTCTGACTCTGGCAATTGTAGACCGTTGTTCAAGGCATCTTTGAATATCTTACAGACCTTGTTCATTCTGAAAGAGTAAATCTTGTTCTTTTTCTCCTCTAGGGAAGGCCCTTCTCCTCTTAGCACTGGCTTTCAAGACCGGTTGGTTTTGGATTCGCCTGCTTTTCGCTTGCCTTCATTATCGGATGCATTAAAGACATTGGTATTGCTGGAATTTTTGCTTCTACGGTTGTCATCCCTCTTACTCTTCCAAGTCTTATCTCTTTGAGAGTCTGGGGTAGACTCTTACTTCGAGCGTTCCAGCATTTGGATTTTCTTGGTCAGCTCCTGGAACGTCTTAAGGCCTACTGTACACAAGAATGGGACCATCCAATTGCTAAGGTTCCCAATGAGGAGGCTGACGGACTGGTCCTGCTCTAGCGGTGGTTCGCACTTGACAGTGAGGTTGCGCCATCGGGCAATAAAGTCCGTATTGCTTTCGTTGTTTCCCGGCTTGGTTCTCACAAGGTCAGCAATGGAGATTTTATCACTGACACTCATAAACTTTTGCCGAAACAGAGACTCCATTTGGGCAAAAGTAATGACGGACCCGTCTGGTATGCTTGCGTACCAGTCGAAAGTGACACCGGTCAGGCTGTTGACAGACCGACGAAGAAGGAGCGCATCATTGCCCCATGTATTTCCGCACGACGCTTTAAAGGGGGCGACGTGCTGATTTGCGTTTACCGTCCCGTCAAATCTTCCGAACTTAGGAATGACGTAGCTGCTGGGAAGCTCGATCAGATCGTACTATGCGGGATAACTGCCCACTGCTGCCAATTTTTTTATGAGCTTCGGCTTCGGCCACCAATGTTTTAAACTTGCTGGTGACCAAATCCATTATCCGATCTTGTGTTAGCGGGATAGTGCTATCTTGGGCCAAGGCGTCCCCAGAAGCGGAATGTGGCCGGCTTTCGTGCGGCTCACCCAATCTTGGACCCAAGGGGACATGCATTGGTTGCTTCGGGTTGTCATCACCCGGCTTATGAGTAGAGACATGTGCCTAATAGGAAGGCGCTCGAGCAATTTGAGCCGTGAGATGCGTCACAACATTCGTCAGGTCGTCGATTTTAGAGTAAATCTTGGCCATTTCTTTATCTTTGCTCCTGAGCTGTTTTCGAAGCACTTGAAGCAGCTCTTGCTCTGCGGTCCTGGTACGGAAAGTCAGCTCTTCTTCGTTGTCCGAGATTTATTCCATATGGACTGAGGGGTCCTTCTGCCTATCGGCCTCATCGAGAGGGTTTTCATCGTCCAGCGGAAGCGGATGATCTTGGGAAACGGCAATCACCTTCAAGCCATATTGGGCTTGAGATGTGGTGGCCCCATCCCTGCTTTTGCAGCGCAAGTTATCACTGGGCCGGCTGCCCGCCATATAGACCGTATGGATAACATATCCGGCCGTCTTTTCATTATTGGCAGCGGATTTCGTGGACCGCTGTCGTGACCCTTCTGTTTTGGTAACGGACAATCGATTAAAGATGGCTGGCCTGACCGGATTCTTGAGTAGTACCGGTGCTTATTTTCTGTATTTTCCCCGCTGCTTTCCCGCGGCACATAGCGCCTGATAGACTCTTGAAGAGACAGTGTCATACTTTCTTTGTTGGGGCTTGGACACGTCTCTTTGTAGCAACGTTCGGACTGCTGTATCCTTGATTCTGACGGTCATGGAATTTTTCTGAACCCACTTCAGAGGTTCGAAAGAATTGCTAACTTTTACGGCCGACTCAGCCGCCGTCACGGGGTAACCCTGCTCTTGGAACCTCACAAGATTCTACTTGGCCAGAGTCCTGGCCCTCTTATTGGCTCGATACCTGAGCCGCTTCTGTCTCAACCTTTCTGTTTTGAGCACTTGGCAGGCTTCGGCCCTTCGGGACGACGTCGTAGACCGACTGATAGAGAGTCTAGAGAATATGCCTGCTCGCTCGATCATCAAGGGCACCGTCTGAGCTTGCTGGAGCTGCTTTGTGGCCATATTGGTGTTGACTGCCTTACCCCCAGTTGGAATAGTGGAGAGCCGTTCGAATACGGATTTGCATTTGGGGTGGGATGCTCTAGCGACCACGACGTTCGGCCTCCTGCCCCTTGAGGTCGGATTGGCCGCTTGGTTTGTCGGGACCTCCGCCAGATGAGCGCTTCCAGCAGGGTAGACGACGACTGAACCAAATTGACGGGGTGGCTCCTCCCATTGCCGGATGAGACTGACAAGGAGAAATACATGAGCATTGATCTTGACTACGTACGAGATTGGGGTCGTGTCGGCAGCTGAATTCATCTTAGGAGACATCGTCGTCGAAAGTTGATTGCTGCACGAAAGGAACATTACTTCAGTACAAACGTCGATATATATGTTAAATGAGTTCATATAAACGCTTGGCCCGAGATATGGGAGGAGAGAAAGGTCCCACCGGGCGTGCCAGAATCTGTAGGGTGTTCTTCATCACCCCATTGAGATGGGAATACGCATCGCTTGTCAGGCGTACTATAGATTCTCCCTGCTTAGGGTAGGTGGGGGTTTATTGATTATGGGGATCCGAATTTCCGGCAGCCGCGGACTAAGCTGCCGTTAATTACCCCTCGTCTTTGGAGCGAAGGAACCTCCGATTGACAGGTCATACTAGTCATGCGAACTCAATGTGCAGTGTGTTGTGTTTTGAAGGGTCTTAGGTATATCAGGGGCCTCGCAGAGTTTACAGGGGTCCCGCTATCCGGATAGCGGGCTGGGGTCAAGTGGGCTAGCAGCCCCTTGCGGGGTGCGGGACAGCGCCCCGTTAGAAAAATTTTTCTAACGGGGACAGTGTTGTGGAGTGTGTGTATATATAAAAAAGGATCAGTGCACCAGGAGTTGTATCCTTGCACCAGGAGTTGTACCCTTGCACCGGGAGTTGTACCCCTAATTGACTTTTGGAGTTAAACTCCTAAAAAAAGAATTTATTATTATTTTTTTTGTGGAGTTAAACTCGTAAGAGATTTTTGGAGCTGATGAAAAGGGACCCCTTTCTTCTCCCTTGAACCCTGAATCATTCCAAAGTGAGATTCTTGGAAATGGGTCTTCTTCTTCCTCCTCTCTGTTGGCTGGATCTTGGAGAAAAAGGGGGTGAGACTTAAAAATCTTCCTTTTTAGAGATCTGATGGGAGATTTGAGCACTCCTTTGTGGGTTTCATGGTGAAAAAATATTCCCTTTTGGGAAAAAAAGAGTGAAACTCTTGATTTAATTTAAGAAAAAGGAAGAAGCTTTAGAACATTGAAAAAGGAGAAGGAGGCACAGAACCCTAATATTTTTTTTGAGAGAGAAAAGGTTATGCTTTGATTTTTTTTCATCATATTGCCTTTTTAGGCAACACACTTTACATATAGGCCCTTGGGCTTTGCCAAACGACACTTGTGCCACCCTATGTCTTATGTGCTTATTTCTTCTTGCACATAAATCATGCGGTTTACAAAATTTTGGATTTCTGCCCATTTTACATACATTTATTTTAAAAAACTATATTTAGACTAATTTATTGCATCCTTTTTGGTATGGAGCCGGCCTCTTCCATGCTTGGTCTTGACTTGGGTTTGGGCCCACTTAGCTTAGGCTCGGACCCATTTGACTTGGGGTTGACCTTGGTTTTGACTTGGTCGATCGGGGTGAAACTTTTGACCCCAACAGTACGTTCAAACGACGTTGTAACCGGCATTCAAAAGGGTTCCAAGGACTACGCTTAAAAGTCGTTTTAACCTCTACAACGACGGTAAACATGTATTAATTGCTACTCTTGCTTCTTTTGATACCGGTATTTCATTAATTTCTTATATTTGGACGGATAAAAGGGAACTTCCCCGAATCTGTATTACTGCACATTGGATAGATTCTGACTGGATTTTGCAAAAAAGAATTATTGCTTTTAGACAATTTTCATACCCGTACAGTACTTTTCATATAACTTCTGAGATTAGATTTATTTTAGAAGAATATTATTCTGTAAATAAATTTTTTTTCTATTTCTTTCGATAATGCTAGCAATAATAATTCTGCTATTGCTAAACTCATTAGGCTATGCAAACCAATTTGTAGTGGCCGTTTTTTTCCATATTCGTCGTGCATGTCATATACTTAATCTTACTGTATATGATGCATATACTGTATGTAATTCAAAATTTCAAACAATTAAATATGCATGTAGGTTTATTAAAAGTTCTGGAAAAAAAATGCTGAATACAAAACTAGATGTCTAACTGCAGGTGTAAGGCCGTCTCTTAAAAAAGATGTAGCCACTAGGTGGAATAATACATATGATATGTTTCGTACTGCATTAAAGACGGCCAGAATTATTGGTAACATGTGAAATGAACAAATGTCTAGAAAATCACTTAACACCCGATCATTGGGCGGTTGCAGATATTTTTAAAGACTTTCTTATGACTTTTAAAATAGCAACCGAATAATTTTCTGCTACTTATTATTCTACTTCTCATATTCTTGTCTCTGGATTGTATAATATAACTAATTGTTTTGCTTATCACGTCGAAAATCCAGTACTTCACCATTAGATACTTACTATGTTAGCTAAGATTTCTAAATATTTCTCTGAAATTCCAATTATTTACTGTTTATGTTCGATAATGGACCTTCGAATTAAATTAGAAGGTTTGGAGGCTCTTTTAACCGGGTTCCACACGGCCATGAGACATAGTGTAGATATTGATGTCTATGTTAGTATCGTTAGAAGTAATTTAGATGAAGTGTTTGATTTGTATGTTACACGATCTTCATCTAGTAGAACTAGTCGACCACTGCTCTTAACCAGTTCGCATGCTTTGACTCCAGGTTTGGCACTTATCCAACAAAAGAAAAAGGCAAAAGGCCCGGTAGTCTCATCATTATCATCTTTAAATGAATTATCAATATTTTTACGAACCAAGTCAGATGAAGATTTAACTGTAGATGATTTTGATATTTTTGTCTGGTGGAAAAGCCACAGACATTTGTATCCGGTGTTTTCTATTATAGCCCGTGATTTACTAACCGTTTCAGTGTCTACAGTAGCGGCGGAAAGTGATTTTAGTACAGATGACAGGATATTAAGCGAGAAGAGATGTAGCTTGACGCACGATACAATGGAGTGCATGATTTGCTTGTAAGATTGGAAAGCAGCAGCCGTTAGGAAACAAAATACAATCATTTTGGACTCGAATTATCTATTTGAGGAGCTTACAGGATCGGACAAGGCCAACACCGAGAAAGGAGGAAGCACAACCAGTGCCGACGAGTAGTGAGTAAGATTTATAATAATAGAAAAAGAACTACATAGATCTGATTCTCTCTCATTGAAATCAATATTTGGGAGGGATACGTAGACAACCCGAATGGGTTCGGTATTTAATGTAAAAAAACAAATTGTATTATGAAATTGTAATTTGATTAAGATTTTTTTAATATAAAAACTTGTTTAAATTTCAAAATTTTAAGCCTAATTTTAATTTTAAAAAAAAATAGCAACCGAGCCAGGCGAAAAATTCGTCTCGCTCGGCGAATTCGCCTAACGAACCGGCGAGGCGAAGCAAGCGGGTTTTGTTTTTTTACTGTTGCACTCGCCTCGCTTCGTCTAGCCTAGTCGGCGAAGCGAGAAAAATTCGTTTCGCCCACTAGACAAAACAAACGAATTCCGAAACGAATTGCTTAGGCTTGCTTCATTAGCCACGTCTACCGTCTCTTTTGATATTATAGATTATATAAAAGATTGTGGAACCCCACACTTTGGACAAATTTGTACATGAAAACTAGGAGATTGATTGATCCTGGCTTTGGCCAGCCAATTGACATTATCACAAGCATGTGGCATGTACAAAAAGGTGAAGAAATTGAATGATACCATGCATTCAAAACAGTTGGCAGGCAAATGAATTTGGAATCATTCATGCCATTGCAATCCATCCTTAACATGGCACATTACAGCACACCAAACAAAGCCATGGTTTGTTTCACCTCCTCTGTTTTGTGTCTTGCCCATGTGTTTGATTTGACTCGTTTTTGTTTTTTGTTTTTTGTTTGGTTGAGCCTTGAAGACCAAATGCAATATCTTTGAAGCTTCTTGATTAGTTTGCTCTATTAAAGACTAGTTTGTTCTGATGCAATTGACATGGAATGGTTGGAAAATGATGTTTAATGTAATTGCAAGGAAGACTTTAATGATTATTATTTTCTGGTCGACAGAAGCTCATTTTATCATAATAACGTCAAAAGTTTATCATAGAAAAGGGTTAAATCCTCAGTAGATTTATCCGAAGCAAACATAATAAAAGATATAATGCAGAACTGATAGCATTTTTATTGATTTTCTAAAATCACAAAAACAATGTTTAGAAGTTGTATTTTTCTTGCTAGATTACATGTTGAGTTGAATAACAATCTAAGAAGCACATAAAAGCACATAAAAGTTGAGGCAAGACCTATGACTTGCAATTCAAAGCATTCTTTGGAAAAAGGCTTGACTGATTATGAATTGATATTATTGTAATCAATATGCTAAAAACATGTGATGAGCATATCAAAGATAATGAATAATCTGCTAAATTTACATTCAATAGAGCATACCAATGATATGAAACATTCATCTAAAGCTCACATACAAAAGAGAAGAAAACAACCAAGACAAGATATTGGTTGTTGAAAGAAAATGAAAAGGTCTCATTACTTTTCTTACTTCAATTTACACAGGAGGAAGTACATTCTCTGTAAAAACAAAATGTTACATATTTTTCCAATACATGAAGGGGTACCTAAAATCTAAAGACAGAATACATCATAAAAATTTCTGAAATTACTACACATATTATCACACATCCACTGCATAACCAGGAAGAGACTTTGTTCTTGTGAGGCCATTTGATACAAGATCTTCGTTTACATAGAAATTCTTTGCGGTGAAGAACTCGGGACTTCCTTCGATTTTCGCCTCACAATCTCGAGCCCTTTGGGCTTTCGAATCAGGGCAGCGGCTAGTAGAGAAATGCAAAGACTTCAACTTTGTTTCATCGAAAACTTGTAAATGTGAGTTATCAAAGTCCGGAGATGATGGATGAAGAACCCGAGTCGATCCTTCAAATTGTCGACCTTTATAGTCTCTTAATTCCATCTGATACTTAGCTTTAATCCATCTCAGCTCCTGCCTTAACTCATTGTCGTAATCATCTCCAAATTCGTTTACATCGTTAAAATTTCTATCCAAGTCTCCCATAGATTTTCTCATTCTACTATGCCCATTACCATGAATGTGCGAATTTTGTTCTTGTGCCTCAATTTCGCCTTCAAAATCTTCGTCGGATTGGCTAGTAGAGAGCCCCGGAGCCCCCTCCATCACAAATTGCTCCTCCGAATCCTCTACATTATATGTGATCTCCCCAAATCGCCCGTGCATTGATGCACACTCAAGGTTTGAGCAATGAACAGACTTAATATTACTAAAGCCTTGAGTTTTCGAAAGATATTCAAGAAGAGAACCACAAGACGATACATTCGAAGCGCAATTTCCACATAAGCCTACTGAAGCAAATCTAGGAGATTCAGCTACACTTAGGCCACGCTCCCATTCGGGAACTAAGGTAGAAACCTCGTTATCAATCATTTCTGCGATTCTTGTCACTTCGTAATCTGTTATATCTAGTTCTGATACCATCTCAGCTGCGACGCTCAATGCGGTATCGGTTTCAATATCAAAGGGGAAGTAGATATTTCGTACGCGGTCTACAAAGATAAATGTGTTTAAGCAACTGGGTCATATAGCATTAAATAAGTGTCATTTGAACTTGGTTTGGTATGATCCCATATTAAATGTCCCTCCACCGCACCAAAACTCCCAAGTTGTGATGCGGGGGTTAAGGGAGTATATTTTTGTATACAAACACATCGTTGTTCATATGTATCAACGTAAAAAACCAAAAAATTAATTTATTACCATCTTTATCGGCGATTCTAAGTCTTAGGAAGACCCCTCCATCTTCTTTCCTTCTTCCTTTGATTGTGATATCTACATTAGCAATCGGCTCATCCTCATGGCTATTAAATAAGTCCATCCCATGCGTCGAAATATCAGCGGCATCATAATCCCACCCATTCTCTATCTCAGTTTGGTACTCAAGATCATCATTGCTATATCCATTCACATATCCATTGGCATTGAACAAATCTAGCGAAGGTTGTCTATACACAAAACCAATCTCGTTACTAACATCATTCTCGCTACACAATGGAGCATGATCATCAATTTGAAGAAATGGGTCCTTTAAAAGCTCTCGCGCCGGCAATCTTCTAGAAGCCGTAGCCAAACATTTCTCCACAAATTGCTTCACCTCGAGATCTTCAACTCGATACAAAGCTTCGGGTTTAGTCCCCTAAAAACATAGATACTAGTTATTAAATCTACATATGGTGTTACTAAATTTGTGTTAAGAATGAAGACATGGATTTAGGATCTTACGGAAACAACTTTTTTGTAGATTTGCGCTGGGTGTGTGCATTCGCTGTAAGGATACTCGAAGGTGACCATTTCCAAAACACACATCCCAAAAGAGTAAATGTCAACTAATTCATTGTATTCCTCTTCATAGACCTCAGGGGCCATAAATTCCGGTGTCCCTGTTGAAAATTAAAATTATCCATTTAAATCTAGAGAGCATTGGATCATGTAGAATGCATCTCAAATTAGATAAGATGCATATCTAAGCAATATGGATTTGATTTTTATTGAATTGATTACATAATATAGATGAAGTATGCTATAAGGAATTAATCAAAGGCCTGATTTCACTAAACTACCAAAAAGTTCATAAATTACAAGTAATTACCATAGACTTTAATATCAACATTAGAATTAAGCCTTAATCAAAACACAAGGTGAAGATTGTGAGCTCACCTACACAATGAGCAGCATGAGATTTTCGGAGAATGGCGGCAAGGCCGAGATCTCCGATTTTGACAACCCCTTGGTTGCCATTGATGAAGATGTTGTCACACTTCAGATCTCTATGAATCACAGGGGGGTCATGACTATGAAGATACAAGAGCCCCTTCAAAATTTGCCTACACCAATGCTTCACTGCTCTCAAATTCACCCTCCTATGCTTCTGCCTATATCTAAATTATAAAAATAAAATAAAAATTGTATAAAACAAAGGGAACTTTAAAGGATCGATATCAAAAAGATGAAAACTTTAAAAAGATTAAAAAATTGAGAGCTTACTGTCTGAGAGTACCAGAGGTGAACATCTCAGTAACAAAATTGATGTTCCTCTTTGATGTATCCACCCAAGATGTGTAAAACTTCATGATGTTCTTGTGCTTGAGGGTCTTCAAGAGGTGGATCTCACAGTAGAGCCTCTCAAGATCCTCAGGGCTCTGCAAGAAATCATAGAGTTTCACTTGATTCCAAGCCACCTCAATCCCTTCATACTCATCAAAAGCTCTATATCTACAACAAAACAAAAAGATACCCATATGAGAAAAAACCAATCAATTATGGGAAAAATTGATAGAAATGATGAAGCATACACAATCTTGGAAGACCCCTTGCCTAGAATTTCATTGTACTGCATGAGAAGAAAATTTAGACTAAATTAGCAAATACCCATTAAAAAAATTGGAAAAAAATAAATAAAATTGGTTATGGGGATTTACTCTGCCATATCTGCCTGTGGGATCAACCTCTACAAATTCAGGGTATTCTGAATTTTGATTCATTTTCTTTTTTCTTAATCAAAAGATGAACATGAGAGAGAGAGAGAGAGAGATGTGTCAAGGGGCCAAAAACAATAAAAACTTAGGAGAGGTCACCAAAAGAAGCCAAGGGGACAAGATTGTGTAGCAGTGTTTAGCTCTCTTGTTATAACAAGAGCAAACGCTTAATTAACTTGGATCTCCGAAGCCTAAAATCCTTCTATGAGCAATAATGACTCAACTGGTATGAGCACTTTTTCTCTTTGGAGGGAGCGGATTCAAACTTTAAGAATCCTTTGATGGAAAGTAGGCTTTATTGAGATATGCATATCTTTTAACATATCTTTTATATTATTTTGCATTGGGTTTTACGTGTATTATACGTATATATGTATTAGGGTTTATCTTATGGACTATACAGAGAGAGGCATATTGTAAATTGCTCTTTAATCAATCAATAATATTATTTTCCCCTTTTCACAAATCTACGATTTGTAACATGGTATCAAAGCACGAAAAAACCGTAAATTTATATATGTATATAATGGCTCGATCCAAAATTTATTTTCATTTATATTTTTAGTTATTATTCCAAAATAAATAAAGTTGCGTCAATAATATCTAATTTAAAAATGAGTTCTCTCAGTTTGATCATAAGCAGTTGCCTCCATCAATATCAAGTCCGAGCAGCTATTTTTTATTTATGACGTCTTCCAGCAGCATGATCTTCTTTCGTCTAAACTGCTATTCTTTGCTTATAACGTCTTCTAGCAGCATAATTTTCTTCCTTCAGTATTTCCAGCGAAAGAGACTGTAAGTTATTTGGTCTACTTTGCAATCCGCGAAAGAGACCAAAGGGTATCAGTCCGTCATGCTCGATGCTTTAGATCTGTTCTTCTCCGTCGTTCTACAAGTTGCATATTTTGGTTCAAGATATTATCAAAACTCTTGGTTATCCACCGTGAGTTTGAGTGAGGCTGTTAGATTATGAGATATTTGAATATAACTGTATTAGATATTATGGTTATCATAAATCCGATAAGTTCTGATTTATTTTTGTTGAGATTATGATTAGTATGGTAGATTGTTAGAATTATTAGTTATCAGTTAGTTATATTATGAGGTGTATAAATTGAGATAATTTATCTCTTAATAAGATTGATCGAGTTTATTGATCAAGTTTATTGTTTTCTCATCCACTTCTTGTATTGTGCAGGATCGAGCACTGGTCAGAAAATTGGAGCAGGCCGTTGAGTGAATGGCTTATATCAGTTGGTGTATCATCACTTACCTGGCTCGAGTAAGATTGTAGCTGGATCAGTTATCTCTGATATGTGTCATCGCCGTCTTGGTCATATTTCACATTCTCGTCTTAAGTTCTTATCTGAGTATGGAGTCTTAAGCTCTTTTCGTGCTACTGTCTTAAATAATCGTGTTGGATGTCGATTAGCCAAACAAACTTCCTTACCATTTGTCTCACATAATAAAACTTTTTTTGAACCTTTTGATTTGATTCATTCTGATATTTGGGGGCCTGCTTCTGTGATATCCATGTCTGGTTATCGATATTATGTTTGTTTTATCGATGACTGCTCTCGTTATTCTTGGGTTTATCTTATGCATGCCATATATGAGATTTTGTTCATTAAAATGAATTTACAAACATGATCTACATCCAATTTCAAAACCGAATTAGAATTTTCAGATCTGACAACGCTTGTGAGTACGTTTCATCATCAATGCAAGCTATCCTTAAATCTTATGTCACACTTCCCTAACAGTCATGTCCACGTACTCATGAACAAAATGGTATAGCAGAGAGAAAATATTGATATATCCTTGACACCACCTGAGCCCTTTTACTCTTTACATATGTTCCTCGTTCTTATTGGGTTGAGGCTCTCTTGACTGTTGTACTTCTCATCAATATTACTCCATCTTCTTTATTTATTGATGACACTCCATACTCGAGAATTTATAAATCCACTTTTGACCATTCCATTTTACGCACGTTTGACTGTGTTTGTTTCGTTTTTCTTCCTTCTCGTGAAACGTCAGGTTTTTCGAGAATGTGCCGTATTTTGCTCATTCCGAGATAGTGTCCTTTCTTGATTCCTCTACATCATCGTCAGTTACACCCACTATTGTGCCTACATACACTCCCGCTCCACCTCCTGTTACACGTACTGATGCTCCTACGCCTTTTACCATTCTCTCCACTGATACAGTGCTGACAGAGTATTCACCTATGTTTGTACTGTCTTCTCCAGATGCTATTTCTTTTCTTCCACCTCGTCGGAATCCTTCGCGAGAAAGACGGCCACCTGCCCGTTATAGTTTTTGCATGATTAACGATTATTCTCCTCAGCTTGTATCTTTTCTTTCTGCTATTTATTCTATTCAAGAACCCAAGTTATATACTGAGGCTATGAAATATCCAAAACAGTAGCAGGATATGCAGGAAGAATTGCAGGCTTTCCGCGATACTCACACGTGAGATCTTATTCCTTTACCATCATATGTCAAGACTATTAGTTGCAAGTGGATTTATAAGGTTTGAGTCTTATTGATGGAACCTACTTATATCAAATGCCCGTGTATATTCATATAAATAAAATATATAATCGCCCCCTCGTTCGTGCACACCTATATTTTATTTATACATGAAAAGAGACATTATATACATACGCATACCTAGGGGTTCGGTAGAGTGACTCCATCTGCTCGACGAAGCTTCAGATTAAGTACCATTGACGTAGTTGTAGAAGTACTGACAGTCATAGTAGAATCATTAACCGTGTCTCGTGCAAGAAGATCATAAATGTATTTCTAGTATGACAAAAGATAACCATGGAAAGAGAAAGCAACTTCGATCCCCAAGAAATAGCGTAAATATCTAAGACTCTTCATCTCAAACTGCTGCCGAAAAAGTTTCTTTAAATATATAATAGTTACTGTGTCATCACCAGTGATAATCATATTATCAACGTAGATCAAGAGAAGAGCTCGACCTTTGGAGGAAGAGCGATAAAAGGGTGCATAATCAGCAAGGCTGTCCGTGAATCCTACAGTCAGAAGAGTTTGACAAAATTGCTCAAACCAAGAGCACGACGCAGACGACATGCATACACACGGGAAGCAGAGACACCAGAAGGCGGCTCCATATAAATCGTCCCCGAAAGATCACTGTTAAGAAAAGCATTCATAACGTCCATCTGAAGTATAAACCAGCGACAGGCTGCAGCAACTGCAGTGAGCGCGCGAATGGAAGTGATCTTAGCAACATGAGCAAAAGTCTTTTCATAATCAATGCCATATTCCTAAGAAGACTCATGAGCAATAAGACGTGCCTTGTAGTTCGACTGATCCTTTTGACTTGGTTTTGACCTTGTAAATCCACTTACGGCTAATGGGCTTGACATCTGATGGTAAAAGAACAGGATCCCACGTGTGAGTATCACGGAAAGCCTGCAATTCTTCCTGTATAGTCTGCTGCCATTCTGGATTCCGAGTCTTATTAGGTACATCTTTGATTTCCTGGCGTAGCAAGCGTCAAGATACTGTTTCTCGCTTCAGCACTGAAGCTAAGTACCATGCAATGGCTGATACAGCTGCAAAGCTTAAAGGGCTTCGTAGTTTACTTACTGATATAGGTGTCGTCATTCCTTTTCGTGTTCCACTTTACCGTGACAACAAAAGTGCTGTTCGTATTGTTGAAAATCCAGTTTTTATAAATGTACTAAGCATATTGAGGTGGATTGTCACATAGTTCGCCAAGAGTTCGACCGAGGTCAGATTTCATTTCTTTACATTCATTCCAATAATCAACTAGCCGATCTATTTACGAAATCTCAGATACTCAACTTTCGCATTTCTTGTCCAAACTCTCGGTTTATGATTCACCGTGAGTTTGAGAGGGGGTATTAGGATATGCATATCTTTTATAGTATTTTGGATTTATATTTTTGCGTTGGGGTCACGTGTATTATACGTATATTATGTATTAGGGTTTCATCTTATGGGGTCTATATATAGAGGCATGTTGTACATTGCTTCTTGATCAATCAATAATATTATTTTCCTCTTTTCCCAAATCTATGATTTGTAACAGCCTTAAATTAACGCTTTCGGAGTAAATTCGTGGATCCTCTAAATGCGTGTATGTGAGTGTATTTATGTGTGTTGTGTACATGGGTTAAAGCTTTGGAACCGGCGCAAAAAAAGAGCTTATAAAATCCGAGAGAGAGAGAGAGTACGAAAGAGGACAGTTGGGGGGCCCTCTCTCTCCTTTCCAACTCTTTCCTTACTTTCACTCACACTCACACTCACGTGCAGCTGTGAAAAACCCACATATTTTTCCTCTCTCTTTACTTGCTTTCCATGGTTGTTGTCTCTCATGCAAACCAATAAAAAAGGCAGCCTCACATGAAAGGGTCAGGGCTTTTTGTTGTTGGGTGCTTTAATTTAATTTATTTTATTTTTATCATAATGATTAGAACATTTTAGAAGAAACCAACATATTAAATTTTAAATATATCACCATTATTAGATTTAACAGTTCTCAGACTACTTTCACTGTTTGATTTGATCCTGTTCAGTGCTTTGTGAACAAGTGCTTTATTTATTAAGGGGTCCCCCCCCCTCCTCCTCACCCCACACATCCCAATAGCATATTTTGAAATAATCCACTCAGATTTAAGTAATTTTAAATAACTCATTCGAAAATCCTCCATCAACTAAATATCTCTTATGTAAGCTTATGTTAGGTTTGATGACTTATGGATTTTCATAATCCAATTGTTTAGTTTTGATGATATTATAAATATTAATAGATATCTGTATACATGTGTTTATTCTTTGTTGTACATATTTTATATAACATTGTTTTAGATGTGAGATTGGATTTACAAGAATAGATCACGATAAGTTTTAGATGGAGAATGAAAGAAATTGAGCTAAAACGGCAAATCTATTGGAGGTTGGAGAATAATAGAATAGAGCTCTTCAATGATCACATTCAAGCTCAAGAAGCTAAGGAGTCAAAAGTCCAAATTTAAAAGAATTCAAGAAATCGAAGATTCAAGAACTCGTGTCGAGATATTGGAAAATGCAAGATTTGGCAAAAGAACGATATCGACATAGGAAATCAATGTGAGTACCCATGACTATGAAAAACATCACATTAAACTCTTGCACACACTCTTCGTATTATTTGTGAAACTCTTGGTGAAAAACTTGCGTTGGTTTTCATTTAAAATATTTTTCAAAACTAAGTTCAAATTTGTCTGAAAAATCCTTCTTTAGACGTGTGTAACATTGTGCTTCAGACGTCGGTCCTGTTTTCCAAAATATGCATAAGTTTTAAAATATCAGTTTCTTTCTTCAAAACAAACGTCTGAACCTTACTAGAACAAACGTCCGGTTGTTCTCAAGGCTTTTATTGTTTATAACCTTTTTACAGAATAAACGTTTGCAACGCTTCTTGAGACGTATGTTTGTTCTCTATGTTTTCATTGGCTTAAAACTTTTTACAGAACAAACATTTGCCAAAACTTCTTCAGATGTCTAGTTGTTTTCTGTGTTTTCATGGCATTAAATATTTTTGTGGGAACAAACGTCTGAACTTATTTAGCACAAACGTCTGAAGGTTAAATACTTTGAAAATCTTTTCTTCTTCAGACGTGTGTCACTTGTTCTTCAAACGTTTGTTTGTTCTCTGTATTTTCATTGGCCATATTTTGAAAACCAAGACAAATGTCTGAAGCTATTTAAGACAAACATCTGAACCTCAAAATTATTTGGAAACATTCCGTCTTCAGATTTTAGTGTCTTTCTCTTCAGACATTTGATTGCTTTCTGTGCTTTCTTGTCTTCTTTCAAAAACTACTAGCAAACGTCTGAAGCTTATTCAAATAAACGTCTGAAGCTATTTTATAACCGTTACCGATCTATCTTCAGACGTCTTTCTGGTTCAACTTCAGATGTCTGATAACGGCTCTTTTTGACTGATTTGATTTGTAACGGCTAGTTTTTCTTGAGATTTGCTTTGGGTTTTGAACAGCTAAGACTTACAAAAATTATTCTGAAACATTTCAAAGCTTTTTCTCATCTCTTGTGAGAGCAAAAACTTGATTTTGATTATCTTTTCTCTTACACTAAAAAAAATGAGCTTAATTTGATTAATCCATATTTATTGAGTATTAGTTGTGAGCTTTAAGAGAAACTCTTTTGAGAGTATTGTGCTTTATTGTAAATCCTCTTCTTATTTTTGTGTGAGAATTCTTGAATGTAAGGGTGTCTTTATAAAAGAGGAGTGAGAATTGTATTTCTTTTTTTGTGTGAGGATTCTTGAGTGTAAGAGTGTCTTGGTAAGAAAGAAGTGCAAGACTTGTAGAGAGAAGTGCTGCTCGTGTGTCGAGCAATATATTGTCTCGGTGGAGACGTGTTTTAGTAGAACGGGCTCGTACGCCTAAAGATAGAGGACTAGAGGATCTTCCAAACCTCTCTGAACCTTACGTGTTTGCGATTGATTATGCTTGCAATTTCTCACTCTCTAGTTTTAGCTTCATAACTTAGAAATTGCTCAATTGCATACTTATTCCCTATATGTTCTTTACTTGCTCTTAATATTGCTCTTGTTATATATATATATTGCTTATTTTATAATTGTAGTTTGCTTAGCCACTATTCTCTATTGGTATATCACTGGTTAAGCTTGCATTTGTGATATTTCGATTAGTAAGAGTTTAGAATTTTTTTTTTTGAGCATATTGGTAGCTAATTCCTATTCACTCCCCTCTTGAAATTATTTTCATTTGGTATCAGAGCCTGGTGCTCTTTTTGTTAGGCTTTACAACCTAGAGTTGATCCTATGGATTCATTTTCTCCTTCTTGCTTTTATCATGATGAACCATCTATACATAACCTTCCATATTTTGATGGTTCTAAATTTGACTTGTGGAAAATTATGATCAATTTTTTCTTGAATTTCGGGGTAAGGATATATGGAAAATAGTTGATAATGAGTACTTGTAACATTTCAGAAAATATAAAACATTATTTTTTGAATTTAATATTAAAATAATATATTTCCCGAAAACTGCCCGATTTAAATTTTATTATATGCAGTTTGGATAAAACCCGATTAGTGCACTGCTAATCGCGATTAAGCCAAATCCGTGTTTCTACAGTTTTCATGGTTAGTGCACCATGACATATTTTATTTGGTTACATGTTCAATTGTGTTGTTTTATGTTATGGTTTTATTATGGTGAGAAGGGGAAAAATGTGTTGTTTATATCAGATTTTTGCATTTTTATATCGTCCATTCTTAATCACATTACATATAAGTAGGTACTTTTGATTCATATCTGCTAAATAGTTGCAGATTACAGATTCTCAGCTCTTTACAGTGAAATTCATGAAAAGTCGCAATAAATATGGGACTACGATCAACAACAGATAAATACTGATCTCCGCTAACCATCCGTATGATACCACCTACCAGTTCAAGGGACAAATGGAAAATCATTAGGCACTTCAATGCACAAAGCACAAGGGCAGCACAAGATCCAAGACTTCAATGCGGAGTTCAAGGCAAAAGTCCACTGCTGCATATATGGAAGAGAACAAAAGAGCTTTTGAGAAACCAAGTGAATAAAACAGAAGATATAAGCAACATGGAGAAGCCCTAAAAAGATGGCCCCACGATTCCACCAATTGGCCGCGGTTCCGCGGCCGTGCAATGCACGTGTCGGTGGTAGTGTCGGTGCATTGATTTGGCTCTCTTGGGGTAGTTCTGTAATTTCGTGTATGGACCAGATTGTAAACCTAGGGTTTTCCTATCTATAAATAGGAGGGTTCAAAGCCAAATTAGGTATGTCTCTTTTAGGGTGCCTTTCTTAGATGCCTCTCTTTATTTTTATGTCTCTTTTTAATTTCTAGATCTAAATTTAAATTCCATTGTAATGCGTTTTTGAGAGGACATCAATAAAGTAAGCTTTTTATTTATCTCGCATTCTTTTTATTGTACCTGCAATTTTTAATTGTTAATATAGTTGTAGAATTAATCTGCAATTTTTTTTATTTTAATCTTTAATTTAAATCTCTTAATGGGTGAGTAATTCCTCACTTGTTAGGGTAGGAGAGGGAAGGTTTGAGAAAAGTAAATCTCTCTCACTCTTTTCTTTGCCAAATAATTTTAAATATGGACTCCCTTTAAATCAACCATAATCCGCTCACTACGGCACCCTATCCTACATGATAGCGGTGATTCCCTAGTTAGACCGGTTGTGGTTGAATTAACCGGAGATTAGGGCTAAGAGTCAAGAACGGACGGACAAGGACCAAAAGGAAGAAGCTAAGTTTCTTCCCAGTAGTGCTAATCCCCGTTGTTGCCGATTACCCTAATACCTTTACTCACAACTAAGGCATTGAAAGAAGTGAGAAGATCCCTATCTCGAACTAACCTAATCTTAACCCTAACAAGATTTTTATCAACTTTTATCTCATTCGTAGATCATAAAACAAAACCACCAATTTTTTGGACTTAACTCGTTATAACATAAAGAAAAAGATTCCATCTCCCTGTGGATCGATCCATGCTCAACCGGCTAGTTACTAAGCGACACCGTCTTGATTGCGGTAAATTAAACACAGAAAATCTCTACCAATCAAATGGCGCCGTTGCCGGGGAGACGGTAATTTCTTTCTTTGTGTAATTTCGGGTTAATTAAAAATTTAAAAATATAAAAATTGAAAAACCAAAAAAAATAAATAATAAAATAAAAAGAAATAAAAAAAAACATAAATAAAAATCATCTTGTTATTTTTGAAAGGTTTTTGTGCAAGTGTGGAGGCTTAGAGCAAACTCTGTTTCAGATCTGGAGCAAATTCAGTGAACAAATCAATATTCAGGAGAGCTAGACAGAAAGAGAAAAACAAACTCAGCACAGGGAACAATTTTGAAGCGGTCAAACGTCTGAACAGCCGCGGAACCGCGGTCAAAGGGTGACATCAGCAACCCAAAAATTTCTGTGAGTATCTCATTTCTCATCTACTCTCCTCTGCACTCCACTGAAATTTTTTTCCTGCAGGCTTCTTTCCACAGATTATTTTTCTCCTATCCAATAAATTGTTTTTGTGCAGGATTTTTTGCGCTGCCAAATAAATAAAATTTTTTGCAAGTGTTTTAAATTTTTGGTGTGTTAACTGCTTTGCATAATTAATACGAAATCTAAGGGGCTATAACACCAATCAAGATTGGGTGTGGATTTCATTACCCTTTCTAAGACCTCCAAAATCACTAAAAAGCATATGCATCACCCTTGAGCTAAATTAAAAAATACCTAGACTCAGCCAATTAAGGACTGTCGTGCTCATTAGGACAGAGGAAGGTTGTGGACATTCAATTGTTTATCTAAACCTGACTTTGTGGTGCCTAGGCTAGACAAGTGAGAAAGGTAACTTTAAAAGGCCCGTCTCACGGTAATTCGTGAGTGGAATCCTCCTTTCTTTATTTGCTTACCTGCCCACAATTGGCAGTGAAGAGACAATTTGAGGGATATCTCACAACTTGTCACTTTGGAACAGTTAGGAGCAGTCTAGTGGGCTTAGAAGACCATAGATCTAGATTTGGTTGTGCATATTTTAATTGTGATTGTTTGAAATAAGTCCGTATATATTCTCCCAAAACTCTTTCAAAAATTTCTAAACTCCCAAAACAAACAATTTTTTTTTACAAAAAAAAAATTAAAATAAAAATCACATTCTTTTTCTTCTCATTTCTCTCATTACATCATTGGTACCCCATCTCGCAAAACTCTTGCCGAACTTTGGTACTCACAACCAGACATTACTTCCTACGGTTCTTGTTTTGGTTGAATTTTGAACGACCCCTCCATGCCCAAAATTTCTTTGAAAGATCGGATAGACGCGTCTAGGACAACCAATTGGACTCCGCAATCCACCTTGTATCAACCATTTCAACCTTCACCACTTTCTTACGTTGATACTCCTTTTTCGAGTCCTGTTGTAACTCCGAAACCCATGTCTATTGCAGAACATATTGAACAATCTCGTAACCGATCTTTCACTCTTTTCACCAATGCGAATTCTTTGGATCAACAATTCCATTAACTTTCTTATCCGTATTTTGATCCTACCCCTGTCCAAACATTCTATTCCTATCCATCCTACCCAACTTTTACACCTTCCTTGGACATTGCTTCTACACAGCCATTTGGGAGTTTTCAGTATCCAAACAAATTTGAATTTTTTTACTGAAACTCCTTCACAACCCATGTCTAGTCTGGAACAGTTGTTGGAAAACTTTAGGGTAGCGTCATGCCAACAGATGATGGATCTGAACGCGTCTATGGCCGCCCTCATACAACCTAGTGACCCGGTAGCTGGTTTCCAACTAACTCCAAATTTTCCAATGTATGATGAGGCAGTTGGACAGATTGATAATTTGAGTGGAGAGAGTGAGCTGTGCACCCTTCCATATCAAACCTACCCATCCCCAATTGAATCCCACAACTTCGGTTTTGAATGTCTATCAAGTGTCCCAAATGATTCACCAGTTGAAGATAGAACGTTTAATGAGTTGTGCGACTTTGTAGTGTTTGATTTACCTGATTGTAAAGGGTCCCTTTTGAGTGAAACCATCACCAATCCTTTTGACCTCTACACATCCACTCTAGAACCTGATTTGATTAATATCCATACTTTTGATGAGGTGTCTAAGAAAATTGATTTTCACTTGATTGAGGATATCGACGCTGTGAATATTTTGGATGATGAACCCGCAGATTTGACTGAATTTTTCTCTCCAATTCATCATCTCGAGTCATTAAATGTTTCTGCCGAACTTCATATGCGTCTTGATTTTGATGAGAATTGCATGGAATGTATTGAGGAAATTATTGAGGATGAAACAGTTTTACTTGAGAAGTCGGATTTTCCAATTCATTCTATCCCTTTCATTGACTGCGCACACCCTCCTGAATCTTTAACCGATACCCTTTCTCACTCACTTCTCTCCATCTTCACTCCGACCTTGCAAGAAACCGTTACACTTTCATTTTCAATGTCTGGTTTACCAAGTTCGACGTACCCATGTTTTCTCATGACTCTTGAGGGATTTGACCTCATTTCTCAGTGGGTTGATAGATTAGCACAATCACTTTTTACACATCGGTCATTACAAATTGTGCTAATTTATACACTCCATCTCCACCCTCAAGTTCGTATTCAACTTCTTTCTCCCACTTTCTCTAGTTCTTCCTTTAATCTTCCTTTAATGATAGCGAGTGTTAATGAATCACAATCCGATATTTTGAGTTTGATAATTCTAGAAAAACAACTTAATTTAGACTCTTTTGAGAATAAGGTAGATGAGCCTTATGAGTCTCCTACCTCCATAACTTTTGAAAAATCAAGTGTGTTGAATTCTGGCGCGACGCTTATTGACATTGAAACGTTCAATCGGTCCATCGATGAAAGTTTCGAAGATATTTTCGCCGACGAAATCGCATTCTTAAACGACATGGATTTTGTGATTAATCAACCTCTACCTGAAGAAGTCGAACCACCACCATTTCTTCTTATCCCATACGAGAATGTGACCATTCTTCCCATTCCTAATCATCCACATTCTCGTTTCCGTTCACCATTATTGTTTCGTCTCTACAAATCGAGACGTAAACCTTTTCCATTACACCACTTATCTTTACCTCATTTCTTCCTGACTCTATACAACATGTTCTTCCACTAACCGGTGCGCTTCACTGATAAATTCTTTGAATGATTGGTGCTGCCTTTGGCCTGTGTAAGGCATTGTATAGCTTGATACTGTGTTTTTCTCCTCCCTAACTCTGAACTTTAACGCTTAAACAGTGGAAATACTGTTTCACTTAAGTTTGGGGGCACCTTTTTGTGTATATATATTTTGTTTTCTTTTTCTGTTAATAATAATAATAAAAAAATAAAACAGGGGAGCGCCAACAATTTTGACCCTCTTGGTATAGCCTGACAGTGAGTGCACCGTCAAGTTTAAGTTTGGGGTGAAGGTATTGTAAATAGTTATCTTTGCATTGCATATGCATATTTTTATTTTTTATTTTTTGTACATATTTGTTTTTTTTCTTTGCATATTTAATTCCGCATTGCATCTTTATAAATTTTTTTTAAAAAAAATAAATAAAAATTAAAATTTTTAAAAAATTATAAAAATTAAAAAGTTCAAATTTGGCCATATTTGACTTAAGTTCAACATGACAGTTGACTAGTTAGGAAAAACTAGATTCTAAACTTAGTAAATTAAAACCCCTAAAAATAACCTTTCTTAAGTTTAACTGTAGAAAATATACGTTCTTATAGTTTATTTAGAAATAGGCAAATTTTGAGTTCAGTTCTTGGGCTAAATCGAAATTAGGGAAGAGTATTGAAAGCTCTATTTGAAGTATAAGTCTAAAAAATAATTCTGAAGCTTAAGTCCAAATTCTGAAAATATATACCCTACTTTACGCACTCACACACATCTTGAAACTTGGGATAGTAGAGAATACCTTGAAATGCTCTTGTCTAAAATCCTTAGTATGAAGGAAAATAAAATAAAAGTATAAGTGGTGAATAAAGAGATAAAAAAAAAATGAACACCGGTTTTGTAATTACTTAAGGCAACATAAATAAAAAATATAGCGAGAGCGCTTTATCACCTAGTGCCTTAGACCAACTGGTTTGGGAGTCACTGCTAAGCCTCAGGTATTGCAAGACGAGAAATTACGCCTAAATACGCAAGCACATTTTGTAATCGGTCGTTTAGTATCTCAAGAAGTATTAACGGTCGCATGAAAGATGTGTGAGCAATTTCATCTAAAATTCACTAACTAAAAGTATTTTGGAAGATGGAAAAGAGTATGATAGCTTGAATTGAATTTCCAAGTATAAGGATGATAATTACACACACGTAGGGGTATATAATTAGAGTTTGGAGGAGAGATATGAATAAAAGATAGGGGTTATATTTTCAGTGGAGATGATAAAAAATCCTGAGTTAAAATTGCACCTTAGAAGGAAAACTTAGGAGATACTGAAAGCTTTATAAACTGGCAAAACGTATGTGATGTTAACATAAATGAAAAGGAAGTGTGAAAAATATGGATTGATGATTTCTAAGTTGAAGATAATAGAATTTCTTGCTAGAATACTGAATTGAAAAATTAGAGTCAACGGCCAAATTGATCGGATTTTATGGGTAGTATCCGCAGAAAACCCTCAGGAGACAACACTCCTCCTACTGGGGACACCTAGAGGTTTAACGGCTTGTTGCACGAGCTCAGTGCAATCGCGGTCACTGCGAAAGTGAGGTTAGGAATTTTTGAGAATAAAATTGGTTTTGCTCGGGACGAGCAAAAGATAAGTTTGGGGGTATTTGTTCATATCAGATTTTTGCATTTTTATATCGCTCATTCTTAATCACATTGCATATAAGTAGGTACTTTTGATCCATGTCTGCTAAATAGTTGCATGTTACAGGTTCTCAGCTCTTTACAGTGAAATTCATGAAAAGTCGCAACAAATATGGGACTACGACCAACAACAGATGAATACTGATCTCCGCTAACCATCCGTATGATACCGCCTACCAGTTCAAGAGACAAATGGAAAATCATTAGGCACTTCAATGCACAAAGCACAAGGGCAGTATAAAATCCAAGACTTCAATGCTGAGTTCAAGGCAAAAGTCCACTGCTGAATATCTGGAAGAGAACAGAAGAGCTTTTGAGAAACCAAGTGAATAAAATAGAAGATATAAGCAATATGGAGAAGCCCTGAAAAGATCGCCCTACGATTCCACCAATTGGTCGTGGAACCGCGGCCAATTAGGCACTTCTGCCGCGGTTCCGCGGCCGTGCAATGCACGTGTCGGTGGCAGTGTCGGTGCATTGACTCGGCTCTCTTGGGGTAGTTCTGTAATTTCGTGTATGGATCATAATGTAAACCTAGGGTTTTTCTATCTATAAATAGGAGGGTTCAAAGCCAAATTAGGTGTGCCTATTTTAGGGTGCCTTTCTTAGATACCTCTCTTTATTTTTATGCCTCTTTTTAATTTCTAGATCTAAATTTAAATTCCATTGTAATGCGTTTTTGAGAGGACATCAATAAAGTAAGCTTTTTATTTATCTCGCATTCTTTTTATCGTACCTGCAATTTTTAATTGTTAATCTAGTGGTAGAATTAATCTGCAATTTTTTTTATCTTAATCTTTAATTTAAATCTCTTAATGGATGAGTAATTCCTCACTTGTTAGGGTAGGAGAGGGAAGGTTTGAGAGAAGGAAATCTCTCTTACTTCTTTCTTTGCCCAAATAATTTTAAATACGGTCTCTCTTTAAATCAACCATAATCCGCTCACTACGGCACCCTATCCTACATGATAGCGGTGATTCCCTAATTAGAACGGTTGTGGTTGAATTAATCGGAGGTTAGGGCTAAGAGCCAAGAACGGACGGACAAGAACCAAAAGGAAGAAACTAAGTTTCTTCCCAGTCGTGCTAATCCCCGTTATTGCCGATTACCCTAACACCTTTATTCACAACTAAGGTATTGAAAGAAGTGAGAAGATCCCTATCTCGAACTAATCTAATCCTAATCCTAGCAAGATTTTTATCAATTTTTATCTCATTCGTAGATCTTAAAACAAAACCACCAATTTTCTGACTTAGCTCGTTATAGCATAAAGAAAAAGATTCCATCTCCCTGTGAATCGACCCGTACTCAACCGGCTAACTACCAAGCGACACCGTCTTGATTGCGGTAAATTAAACCCAGAAAATCTCTACCAATCAAATGGCGCCGTTACCGGGGAGACGGTAATTTCTTTCTTTGTGTAATTTCGGGTTAATTAAAAATTTAAAAATATAAAAATTGAAAAACCAAATAATAATAATAATAAAATAAAAATAAAAATAAAAAAAATACCAAAATGAAAATCATCTTGTTATTTTTGAAAGGTTTTTGTGCAAGTGTGCAGGCTTGGAGCAAACTCTGTTTCAGATCTGGAGCAAATTCAGTGAACAAATCAATATTCGAGAGATCTAGACAGAAAGAGAAAAACAAACTCAGCACAGGGAACAATTTTGAAGCAGTCAAACGTCTGAACAGCCGCAGAACCGCGGTATAATCGACAATTTGACCGCGGAACCGCGGTCAAAGGGTGACATCAGCAACCCAAAAATCTCTGTGAGTATCTCATTTCTCATCTACTCTCCTCTGCATTCCGCTGAAAAAAATTTCCTGCAGGTTTCTTTCCACAGATTCTCTTTCTCCTATCCAATAAATTGTTTTTGTGCAGGATTCTTTGCGCTGCCAAATAAATTTTTTTTTTTTGCAAGTGTTTTAGATTTTTGGTGTGTTAACTGCTTTGCATAATTAATACGGAATCTAAGGGGCTATAACACCAATCAAGATTGGGTGGGGATTTCATTACCCTTCCTAAGACCCCAAAAATCACTAAAAAGCATTTGCATCACCCTTGAGCTAAATTAAAAAATACCCAGACTCAGCCAACTAAGGACTGTCGTGCTCATTAGGACAGGGGAAGATTGTGGGCATTCAATCGTTTATCTAAACTTGACTTTGTGGTGCCTATGCTAGACAAGTGAGAAAGGTAACTTTAAAAGGCCCGTCTCACGGTGATTCGTGAGCGGAACCCTCCTTTCTTCATTTGTGCTTACCTAGCCACAATTGGCAGTGAAGAGACGATTTGATAGATATCTCACAACTTGTCACTTTGGAACAGTTAGGAGCAGTCTAGTGGACTTAGAAGACCATAGATCTAGGTTTGATTGTGCATGTTTTAACTGTGATTGTTTGAAGTAAGTCCGTATACATTCTTCCAAAACTCTTTCACAAAAATTTCTAAACTCCAAAAACAAACAATTTTTTTTTACAAAAAAAAAATTAAAAAAAAATCACATCCTTTTTCTTCTCATTTCTCTCATTACATCATGGGTACCCCACCTCGCAAAACTCTTGCCGAACTTTGGTACCCACAACCAGACATTACTTTCTACGGTTTTTATTTTGGTTGAATTTCGAACAACCCCTCCATGCCCAAAATTTCTTTGAAAGATCGGATAGATGCGTCTAGGACAACCAATTGGACTCCGCAATCCACCTTGTATCAACCATTTCAACCTTCACTACCTTCTTACGTTGATACTCCTTTTTCGAGTCCTGTTGTAACTCCGAAACCCATGTCTGTTGCTGAACATATTGAATAATCTCGTAACCGATTTTTCACTCCTTTCACCAATGCGAATTCTTTGGATCAACAATTCTATTCACCTTCTTATCCGTATGTTGATCCTACCCCTGTCCAACCATTCTATTCCTATCCATCCTACCCAACTTTTGCACCTTTCCTGGACATTGTTTCTACACAGCCATTTGGGAGTTTTCAGTGTCCAAACAAATTTGAATCTTTTACTGAAACTCCTTCACAACCAATGTCTAGTTTGGAACAGTCGTTGGAAGACTTTAGGGTAGCGTCATGCCAACAGATGATGGATCTGAATGTGTCTATGGCCGCCCTCATACAACTTAGTGACCCGGTAGCTGGTTTCCAACTAGCTTCAAATTTTCCAATGTATGATGAGGCGGTTGGACAAATTGATAATTTGAGTGGAGAGAGTGAGCTGTGCACCCTTCCAAATCAAACCTACCCATCCCCAATTGAATCCCACAACTCCGATTTTGAATGCCTATCAAGTTTCCCAAATGATTCATCAGTTGAAGATAGAACGTTTAATGAGTTGTGCGACTTTGTAGTATTTGATTTACCTAATTGTGAAGGGTCCCTTTCGAGTGAAACCATCACCAATCCTTTTGACCTCTACACCTCCACTCTAGAACCTGATTTGATTAATATCCATACTTTTGATGAGGTGTCTAAGAAAATTGATTTTCACTTGATTGAGAATATTGACGCTGGGAATAATTTGGATGATGAACCCGCAGATTTGACTGAATTTTTCTCTCCAATTCATCATCCCGAGTCATTAAATGTTTCTCCCGAACTTCATATGCGTCTTGATTTTGATGAGAATTGCATGGAGAGTATTGAGGAAATTATTGAGGATGAAACAGTTTTACTTGAGGAGTCGGATTTTCCAATTCATTCTATCTCTTTCATTGACTGCGCACACCCTCCTGAATCTTTAACCGATACCCTTCCTCACTCACTTCTCTCCATCCTCGCTCCGACCTTGCAAGAAACCGTTACACTTTCATTTTCAATGTCTTGTTTATCAAGTTCGACGTACCCATGTTTTCTCACGACTCTTGAGGGACTTGACCTCATTTCTCAGTGGGTTGATATATTAGCACAATCACTTTTTACACATCGATCATTACAAATTGTGCTAATTTATACACTCCATCTCCACCCTCAAGTTCGTATTCAACTTCTTTCTCCCACTTTCTCTAGTTCTTCTTCTAATCTTCCTTTAATGATAGCGAGTGTTAATGAATCACAATCCGATATTTTGAGTTCGATAATTCTAGAAAAACAACTTAATTTAGACTCTTTTGAGAATAAGGTAGATGAGCCTTACGAGTCTCCTACCTCCATAACTTTTGAAAAATCAAGTGTGTTGAATTCTGGCGCGACACTTATTGACATTGAAACGTTCAATCGGACCATCGATGAAAGTTTCGAAGATGTTTTCGCCGACGAAATCGCATTCCTAAACGACACGGATTTTGTGATTAATCAACCTCCACCTGAAGAAGTCGAACCACCACCATTTCTTCTTATCCCATACGAGAATGTGACTATTCTTCCCATTCCTAATCATCCACATTCTCGTTTCCGTTCACCATTGTTGTTTCGTCTCTACAAATCGAGACGTAAACCTTTTCCATTACACCACTTATCTTTACCCCATTTCTTCCTGACTCTATACAACATGTTCTTCCACCAACCGGTGCGCTTTACTGATAAATTCTTTGAATGGTTGGTGCTACCTTTGGCCTGTGTAAGGCCTTGTATAGCTTGATACTGTGTTTTTCTCCTCCCCAACTCTGAACTTTAACGCTTAAACAGTGGAAACACTGTTTCACTTAAGTTTGGGGGAACCTTTTTGTGTATATATATTTTGTTTTCTTTTTCTGTTAATAATAATATTAATAATATAAAAAAAACAGCGGAGCGCCAACAATTTTGACCCTCTTGGTGTAGCCTGACAGTGAGGGCACTGTCAAGTTTAAGTTTAGGGGTGAAGGTATTGTAAATAGTTATCTTTGCATTGCATCTGCATATTTTTATTTTTTATTTTTTGTACATATTTATTTTTTTTTCTTTGCATATTTAATTCCGCATGCATCTTTATAAATTTAAAAAAAAATAAAAATAAATAAATAAAAATTGAAAAAATTTAAAAATTATAAAAATTGAAAAGTTCAAATTTGGCCATATTTGACTTAAGTTCAACATGACGGTTGACTAGTTCGGAAAAACTAGATTCTAAACTTAGTAAATTAAAAACCCTAAAAATAACCTTTCTTAAAGTTTAACTGTAGAAAATATACGTTCTTGTAGTTTATTTAGAAATAGGCAAAATTTGAGTTCAGTTCTTGGGCTAAATCGAAATAAGGGAAGAGTATTGAAAGCTCTATTTGAAGTATAAGTCTAAAAAATAATTCTGAACCTTAAGTCTAAATTCTGAAAATATATACCCTACTTTACGCACTCATACACATCTTGAAACTTGGGATAGTAGAGCATACCTTGAAATGCTCTTGTCTAAAATCCTTAGTATGAAGAAAAATAAAATAAAAGTATAAGTGGTGAATAAAGAGATAAAAAAAACGAACACTGGTTTTGTAATTACTTAAGGCAGCATAAATAAAATATATAGTGATGGTGCTTTATCACCTAGTGCCTTAGACCAACTGGTTTGGGAGTCACTGCTAAGCCTTAGGTATTGCAAGATGAGGAATTACTCTTAAATGCACAAGCACATTTTATAATCGGTCGTTTAGTACCTCAAGAAGTATTAACGGTCGCATGAAGGATGTGTGAGCAATTTCATCTAAAATTGACCAACTAAAAGTATTTTGGAAGATGGACAAGAGTATAATAGCTTGAATTGAATTTCCAAGTGTAAGGGTGATAATTACACACACGTAAGGGTATATAATTGGAGTTTGGAGGAGAGATAGGAATAAAAGATAGGGTTTATATCTTCACTAGAGATGATAAAAAATTCCGAGTTAAGATTGCACCTTAGAAGGAAAACTTAGGAGATGCTGAAAGCTTTATAAACTGGCAAAACGTATGTGATCTTAACATAAATGAAAAGGAAGTGTGAAAAATACGGGTTGATGATTTCTAATTTGAAGATAATAGTATTTCTTGCTAGAATACTGAATTGAAAAATTAGAGTCAACGGCCAAATTGATCGGATTTTGTGGGTAGTATCCGCTGAAAACCCTCAGGAGACAACACTCCTCCTACTGGGGACACCTAGAGGTTTAACGGCTTGTTGCACGAGCTCAGTGCAATCGCGTTCCCTGCGAAAGTGAGATTATGAATTTTTGAGAATAAAAGTGGCTTTGCTCGGGACGAGCAAAAGATAAGTTTGGGAGTATTTGTTCATATCAGATTTTTGCATTTTTATATCGCCCATTCTTAATCACATTGCTTATAAGTAGGTACTTTTGATCCATGTCTGCTAAATAGTTGCAGGTTACAGGTTCTCAGCTCTTTACAGTGAAATTCATGAAAAGTCGCAACAAATACGGGATTACGACCAATAACAGATGAATACTGATCTCAGCTAACCATCCGTATGATGCCGCCTACTAGTTCAAGGGACAAATGGAAAATCATTAGGAACTTCAATACACAAACACAAGGGCAACACAAGATCCAAGACTTTAATGCGGAGTTCAAGGCAAAAGTCCACTGCCGAATATCTGGAAGAGAACAGAAGAGCTTTTGAGAAACCAAGTGAATAAAACAGAATATATAAGCAACATGGAGAAGCCCTGAAAAGATGGCCCCACGATTCCACCAATTGGCCGCGGAACTGCGGCCAATCAAGCACTTTTGCCGCGGTTCCGTTGCCGTGCAATGCACGTGTCGATGGCAGTGTCGGTGCATTGACTCGGCTCTCTTGGGATAGTTCTGTAATTCCGTGTATGGATCAGAATGTAAATCTAGGGTTTTCCTATTTATAAATAGGAGGGTTTAAAGCCAAATTAGGTGTGCCTCTTTTAGGGTGCCTTAATGCCTCTCTTTATTTTTATGCCTCTTTTTAATTTCTTGATCTAAATTTAAATTCCATTGTAATGCGTTTTTGAGAGGACATCAATAAAGTAAGCTTTTTATTTATCTCGCATTCTTTTTATCGTACCTGCAATTTTTAATTATTAGTCTAGTGGAAGAATTAATCTGCAATTTTTTTTATCTTAATCTTTAATTTAAATCTCCTAATGGGTGAGTAATTCCTCACTTGTTAGTGTAGGGGATGGAAGGTTTGAGAGAAGGAAATCCTTCTCACTCATTTCTTTGCCCAAATAATTTTAAATACGGACTCCTTTTAAATCAACCATAATCCGCTCACTACGGCACCCTATCCTACATGAAAGTGGTGATTCCCTAGTTAGACCGGTTGTGGTTGAATTAACCGGAGGTTAGGGCTAAGAGCCAAGAACGGACGGATAAGGACCAAAAGGAAGAAACTAAGTTTCTTCCCAATCGTGCTAATCCTCGTTGTTGCCGATTACCCCAACACCTTTATTCACAACTAAGGTATTGAAAGAAGTGAGAAGATCCCTATCTTGAACTAACCTAATCTTAACCTTAGCAAGCTTTTTATCAACTTTTATCTCATTCGTAGATCTTAAAACAAAACTACTAATTTTTTGGACTTAACTCGTTATAACATAAAGAAAAAGATTCCATCTTCCTGTGGATCGACCCGTCCTCAACCGGCTAATTACCAAGCGACACCGTCTTGATTGCGGTAAATTAAACACAGAAAATCTCTATCAATCAGGTGTCATGATGACTTGAGGAGAGAGAGATGGGACATCATGATGAGAGTGAGTATGTTAGGAGAGAGAATGAGAGTGAGAAAGAGAGAGAGGGGGAGAGTGCTGCCCATGTCTTTCCCCCCACCATTTCTTTCATCTCCTTCTTCATCCTTAAGCCCCTCATTCTACCCTCATGACCCATCTCCAATCTTTCATCAAAACCCTATATCCCTTCACAAAAGATGATCACCTCCTCACCCTCATCGCAATGGACCAAACAAAGTGGGATTTTGACAACATTGGGACTTATAGGGTTTTTCTTGGGTGTAACTATGAGGTATATCTCTTTTCATTTAGGGTAGTATTGATTTCCTAGCATTTTGTTTAAGTTTAGAAGTCGTTTAGTGATGGATTTGCGAGCTTTGAAATTCTAGAGAAGGGTTTGGGAGATTGATGATGTTAGTGGCTGTCAATAAGACTTAGAGGTGATTCTTGACCTGGACCATAGCATAAAAACCAGAATACGGATTTAAGAATTTACCCGTGTCGGTTTTGTGACTTTTAGTGTGCCTACAGTGAATCTGGGATGACCCGGGGAATTTCTGAGCTTAGCAAACAACTCCAGGAACCAAATTAGGGTACTAGGAGACCACCCCGTTTATACGAACCCCAACTGAGGCACCATGGCCGAGGTGGCCGGATCTAGAGGGGTTGTGGTCGGCCAGTTTGGAGAGTTAGGGGTCTAGGTTGGTACAGTAGCTTATACACTTCATGCACAACACCCTATACCTGTTTGTTTAACTCCTATTGGCCTGAGTCAAAATCCGGGAGCACTTTGGTGTGATTTTGGCTATGTTTTCCATATTTTGAAATGTTTAGTTTTGATATATGGATTTGTTTTTGGTTGTTGGATGTCCATATATCAACGACAAGGGATTATTGGTTGGTTTTGCATGCGTGGCTTATAGGTTCTAACCTATAGGCGATCCGTGTGCCGTTTTGGTTTCCGGATTCGATTTTAATAGCGATTGCGACTGTGTATTATTGTAGGTACCTTCGCGTGGATTCCGAGACGACGGAGTGTGGCGTCATCAACTTCGGCAAGCGAAGACCACAGTGAGTAGATCTATATCTACGGGGGAAGTCGGATGGATGGCGTATAACACCCCCACAAACTTTGATGGAAACCGATTATATATATAGATTATGATTAATGGAACCTTTAATAGAAGACTATAGATAGAGTAAAAAGGTAGTTAGAGAACCATATTATAAATTAAGGATAGTTAGAAGTGATATGATACGACTAGTATGTGATGACGGGATTTGAGGATGATATTTGATGATATTGCCGTTTAGGGTACCATAAGACTAGATAGTCGATGTAGATGTGTCATCCGAACCATACCTATTTCCAAACTGAAGAATCGTATGCATCTTTTAAATAGATACCTTGAGGGACGTTACGGATTTTCAAATGATATCTTTTCTTTAAAAACACCGTAGCCCCTACTTTCAAAACTACGATTCGCATCTTTCAAAAACTGTTTGTATGGTTCGGGTGTGTACATTAGATTAGATACGTATACTTATAGTAAAGGTAGAATGTATTTGTAAAATTGACTTGATGTGAGATATAAATGCGATGAAAAGAATATATGACATGATATGATGATTTGATGATATGTTGGTATACGGATGCTAGTCGATTGAGATGATTTATACCCTGCCGGTCCCCTGATATGAGATTGTTACGGATGTGACCTGGGACATAGGTATATAGAGATATTTATATATTTTGTGAATCGTGAGTGATATTTTCGTACGTGACGTTAGGTCCGTACCCCTCATTGTCATATAGGTTGATATGATCCTTAATGTTTTAATGCCGCCGTATGATAATTTTTCCGTACGTGATGAGTTGACTTGATGATTGATCCATACCCTTGACTAGAGGATGCCGTACGATGGATTGTACCGTACACGATGTTGTGAGGCTGGATGCCGATTGATAGATTCACCGACTCGGTCATGTAGACTCGTATACCTTATAGCTTTTAGCTGACGATTTACCTTATGCTGCATTCATGTTATTCGCATTGCATTACATATACCTGTGCTAGTACACTTACACCATTATCGATGATGCGTATGTTACACATACACAGATTTTTCGGCTCACACACTTCATCATCGATAATTGCCATGTCACTACACAGTAGGAGTTGCTGCATTATGATATGACTCCTTGCATAATTTACTTGCGTACATACATATTGTACACCCATACTTGCGTACATACATATTGTACACCTGTTTACCCCAATCAGAGCAAAGCTTTGTTCAAATTCCAAGGCGGGAGATGAAGCAACGCTTCATCTTCCCCCAATCAGAGCAAAGCTCTACTTTGAAAATTTAAATTTTAATAAATGAAGCAACGCTTCAGATCTTTTGCGCTGCGCGCAGCGCGCCCAATCAGAGCAAAGCTCTATTTAAAACAAAATTAAAGAAAGCAACACTTCAGTTGCGCAAGCGCTGCGCTGTGCGACATGTGTCAACGCAGATGCGCAAGCGCAGTTGCGCTGCGCCGTGCGCTGCGCGACACGTGTCAGCGCAGTTGCGCTGCACTCTGCGCTGCTTGACACGTGTCATGCGCTGGGGCGTTTGCGCCAAACAGAATTAAATTCTAGCAAGATTTTTCTGTTCTTGTTAAAACAAGAAGATTGCCTTCTGTAAAACAGAAGCCCTTGGATCAAAGATATGGGCACTATATAAAGGCCCCTAGAATAATCTCTTTAACAAACTTAACAAATCTATGGGCACTATATAAAGGCCCCTAGACCCCAATTCAAATGATCAACATTGTGAGAAATCAAGAGCTTCAAACAGAGAGAATTCTGAAGAAATTTCAAGAACAAAAAAGGTAAAAAAACCTTTAAGATAAAAGAATTTATTCTAATAGATCATTGATCTAAGAACAAGATCAATGATCTTCAATAAAAAACAAAAAAAATAATAGTGCTTTGCACTTATGAACCACTGGTTCTCTGAGATCAAGAAAAAAAAGAAACGCTTGTTTTCTTTGGTCTAAATTGGATCAAGAAATCAAACAGTGTTTTGCACTTCTTTTATAAACCATTGGTTCTGAAATCTAGAAGATTCTCAAGTTAATAGTGCCTTGCACTTGCAAAACTGCACTGTTGCGCTCTTGTGTGGGCGCAAGCCACCAGAGAGCGCCACGTGTCAGCTCCAGAACAACTTGCGCTATGCGCTTTTGAAATAGAGCCTTGCTCTCTGAAATTGGCGCACCTCACCAGAGCGCGCCACGTGCCAGCAGCGCAAGCGCAGCGCACTGCACTTGCGTGACACATGTCATCACCACAAGCACTTGCGCTCAGTGATTAGTGCAAAGCGCCTGACAAATGCAGTGCATTTCTTTTACTAAAGGGGCCAGGCCCAAATCAGAAAGGCCTAGTAGGCCAAATTAAATTGCAATGCAATAAAAAGGGCAGAGCCCAAACAAAATTGATGCTCCGCATCATTTGTAAATGGGCAGAGCCCAAACAAAATAATAAATAATGCAATGCATTATTTTAAAAGGGGCAGAGCCCAAATAAAGTGTCACGCCCCGCTTCCCAGAGTACGCTAGATTGGGCACGTGACATAGCCAACCATGCTACCTATGGGTAGGAAGTATCCATCCACAGTCACATTACGGCTATAGAGATATCAAGAACAAGATAAAACTATCTAAAACATGTCCATAATCCAGAATAACAGGAGTCAATAATAAATAAATGCGGAAGCAAATGATCCAATACAAACAACTGAAAAGCATGTCCCATAATGCGGGCTCACATCAGGAAATAAATGCAGGAAATAAAACTAACTACTACTGAACTCACAGCTCAGCCTGCTGGCTGAAGTACTCCTGCTCGGACCGTGACAGCGGTACGGAATCTGGGCCATGCAAAACCCAGACGTCAGCGCGTCATGTCAACAAGTAATATAATATGAACAATGTAACAGGCAATGCCAAATAAACATGAATAAAATGAGAGTAGCAATAATGTGAATCAAGCAGTGCAGGGTGGTGTGCAGTGGGTAACTAAACTGTTCTATCAGGTTTTCTATTCTAAAGTCTTTGAAATCAATTGATGAATCGTCGATGTAACTCAATAGTATCCCGTGCGTGCCCGGGACCACGGTCAAGATCCTCGGGGCTGAATCCGAGACGTGCCGCTAGGCAGTAACAGGTAGCAGGATGGGCGAGTGATGTCAGCATCATCACTCCGGGGCTGGCCTAGCCCGTAAGACTGATCAGAACATGTATCGAACTGTTGAGTTACAAGTCGGTTTCACCTTTGATTTTCCCATACCCCCAAGTTATGTATGTCGAGTCAGGTATTCAGTAATCAAGAACTAATGCCAACACGGGATCAGGTAAAAGCAGGTTTGTCTGGGTAGACAACAGGAACGGTCCATGAGGACTACATGTCAGGTTTGTTGGAATTAGACACAAGATCAGGTAACGTGTCGGGTCATGGTACATCAGGTCAAGTCAACAGTATACGGTACCATGTCAGGTATATCAATATATACATGTGTAGCAATGTCAGGTCAAGATGTAAACAATGTCGTGGGTGTGCTCACAATTAGATATATAATCAAACGTGGGTATTAACAACATGAGATAAGCAATGAATTAAATAATAAGCAGTTTCATTCAAATTACAAGAGTGCAGTAAAACGATATAGCCGTTTAGTCATGTTAACAGGTTTAAGCACCCTTAGCGGTGCAATAATTTATGTAACGGTTCAATACAGTTATTTCAGGTTAAATGCCTACGAGTGTCCGAATGTAACAGAACTACAGGGATAAATGCTACCAGCTGTTTTAACAGTAAAATGTGATTGAACAGGTAGATATGATTATTAGGTTCAATTTGCAAACTGTAGGTTCCATGTTTAACAGTAAAATGATATAATGCAATATTGTAACCGAAAATGGGAAACGATTATACCAAGTTAAATTTTTCAGGTTTAGGGCGTCAATACATATATGTAAATATTGTATAGCATGTAGAAAGGGGTGTTTGACTCGACGGGTCGTGAACCGGGAAAACGGAACGTAAACGTCGGCGGGAAAACTCGCGACGGGCGCACGGTTCACGGATTAAACCCAAACAACGAACAAAGGAACCACGCGGGTCGGGGTAGCTCGCTGGATCGTCGGGACACGTCACCGGCACGGCCGGATTCCGGTGAGCAGCGAAACTACAAATTCAAGAATTCATGAATGACCAAAAGGAGAATCAGGAAGAGGGAATAGAAAGAGGAAGAGAAGAGATTGCTTACTGGGTTGCAGAGGGTGTGACGGCGGTGAGATCGACGGCGGTGAGGGCGCCGGCGAGGAGGTTACTGCGGTTAGGGTCAGGGCTCGAGTAGGGAATGTTGGTGCAGGGAATGGAGAAACGGAGAGGGAGAGGAGCTGGTCGGGGGTGTTGGAGTGCGCAGGTGGTGAGGAGGGTGCTGGTGGTGGTGCGGATGGCGACGACGAGAGACCGCCGGCGATGGGTTGCAGGCGTGGCTCGGGTAAACGAAGGAAGAAGGAGGAGGTGGCGAGGAGAGGGAGGCTCGGTTGAGGGTGAGGAGACGACGAGGCCGGCGAGGGTGGTGCCGGCGTTGGGGCTGCGGCGGCGAGGAGCACGCGGCTGGGGTTCTCGTGGTGTTGGGTTTGTTCTGCGAAGGAAAAAAAAGAAGGAAACGAAGGGAAATATATACATAAAGGGGAGAGAGAGAGATTATGGGAGATAGAGAGAGAGAAAGATATGAGAGATAGAGAGAGACGCAGAGGTAGGAGAGAGAGAGAGAGAATGGGAAATGGAGAGGGGCCCACGGGAGAAATTTTAGGCGAAATGATTGGCTGAATGGGGAAAAGTTGGTTAAGAAAAAAATATAAAAGATTTAAGAATTCAGATTGAACAGTAAAAATATATTATAAGTTAGGAAATATTCGAAGGTTTTAAAATATTAAAATTTGGGATTTGGCGCCAAATAAAACATTTCCAAATCGCGCCCTGATTGGGTCCAAAAATTTGAAATTTAAATAATAGGATTTTAAGCGGGTTCCAAATTTTAAAATTAAGTGTTTTATGATTAAAAAGCATACCCCCAAGACGGACACATGTACGCGCGCGTAGCCGTCCAAACTCGCTCGTTTCACTGAACGGGACGAGAACACAATGCACGGACGTTACCACAAGGCTAGGGGTGTCGAGTAGGCCAAGATGCATATTTTTAATTTTATTTTAAATGCCAAAAATTGTTATATGCAGAAATGACTTTGCCAGGTAAAATTTTACAGTAAGTGACAATCAAGTAGGGTAAATGAAATGAGTAGCACATTAATGCTCAAACAGTAACTGAAAAACAGTAGCATTGGGCTCGGGTGTTACATAAAGGCCCAACAGAGACCAAGATTAATGCAGTGCATTATTTTAAAAGGGGCTAAGCCCTAGCACAGGCCTAATAGGTCAAAAACAAATAAAAAAATATTGAACATTCTTCAACTGGACTTAGCCCAATCATGGCCGTAAGTCCTCAAATTAAATTGACCGAGTACAACTGCTCTCTTAAATCAATTTACAACCGGTTCGAGGGTACATCTCCGAACTCCTTTGACTTCTATCGTTGTAATCCTTCAACGACGTCAGAGAGGCGACGGGTCCCGACAACCACACAAAAATATAGACTGTGGGGTCCTTAAACCCACGGACTTAAGCATCCTTAAACTACCAATGGACCGAGACGTCCTTAAACTAACATGGACCACCATGTCCCTAAACTGGAAATGGATCTAGACGATCCCGTTAAGTAGATCTTAGTCTGGAAATTAGACTAACGTATCCTTAATAAACGTTTAAGTTGATCTTAGCCTCAAATATGGCTAACGTATCCTTAAACAAAAACCCTAAACCCAAATCTAAAAAAATACGGATTTGGATTAATCCACGTCCTACGGGCGACGGCATAACCTAGTCTCCGTATACAATCCACGGGCAACCACAAACAAAACAAACAAACACGACACGAAGTGAAATTCTGGAGAAGGAGAAAGTTGTTACCGCGATGCGGTAGGGTAATTAACTGCAGGGGCTTGCGCCTGCAGGGAAGAGCGTCCCCACAATCAAAAACCCCTCGAACGAGGGGGAATCTGACGAAGTCTGCTACATCGGCCGCATCCGTCTAAACCTCCGATACACGGTGCCATAAATCAACTTGGCATCTTCGGAGAGGTGGACGGATAAAACCAAATAGCATCTGCCCCGAATCTCAGGCAAGACGTCCTCACGTCTCGGCCGCCGTTCGGAGGGGAACAGATTCTGGCACGCCCGGTGGGACCTTTTCCTCTTTCCACTCCACACTTCGTGTGTCGTGTTCACGAACAAATCGTGGTTTGCTGTGGCTGCCTGTGGATTCGAGGTACTAAGATTTGGTGTCTTGCTCCGTGCAGAAAACAAAAGATCAATGGCTTCAAACTGCACTACCTGCAACTGCAACTCTCGCTCCGCCCCTGCTAGAGGAGTGACTTACGGGCCCTAAGCGGCCTCTCTTTTCAAGATGCCAGTGGAGCAGGTAACTCAAGCCACCACTGGGCTATTCTTCGGGACCATGCTCCCACCGATGAGCTTCAATACCCCAATGACGTTGCAAGAAGCCCCAAAGAAGTCGGTCTTTGATCGACTTACCACTGCCGCGGCTCCTCTCAACGGGTCGTCCAACTTCAATACCTCAGTTTTCAACAGACTGGGCCAGAACGTCTACAAGCCCGCGATACCTGAAGTTGCCATCCTAAAGCGGATAGCCATCCCGGCTTAAACAGACGAAATCATTAGAAAGGCTTCTCCTGCCTAGAAGTCAGTTTTTATAAGGATGGCCATTCCGGTTTCTGCTCCAGGCGAGGTTCTCAAAGCTGCTTCCCCTGCCCAGAGCTCTGTCTTTGACAGATTAGACATTGCTTCTCAACGGGTGTCAGTTTTCGACAGGCTAGCACCAATAACAGTCTCTCTTCAAAGCAGGGGGCACGATGAAGTCACCCTTATAGCTGAAACAACTCCATCCGCACGACACGCTGGACGTCTCCACTGGCGCCGAGTAAGGAAGGCTGGGGGCAACTCTCCTTCTGGACTGACTCCGCCGACTCCAACGGCGGAAATTGATGCTGCTGTTCCAACTGGGAACAGCTTTGAACCACTTAGGAAGGTCCGCAAGAACTCTCCGACCGCTGTGCTAAAAAGATCCCCTCCACCTATGGAGAGCGCTACAAAGGTGAAGCTGGAGCAGCCCCCTCAACGGCTATCCTCTAAAATTTACAAGGTCTGGTGTCAAGTCCAAGACTCCGTAATGGATCAAGACTACCTCCACCGACAGAAAAAGATGAAGGTTCAGCAGGAGAAGGACTACTCTATCAAGCCGAAAAAAGCAACAGCTGGATAGGTGCCTAGTACGACGGCTCCCTCAACGTCAATCACTCAAAAGAAAAGGAGGCCACAAAAAGCCCCTGTGAATATGGCGAACCGTAAAAGCGCTGAACACAGACGCCCCAGGTCTGGGGGCATGGTAGTGCACACGGTTTATATGACTTTCGGAAAGGAGGAAAGCCGCGCTTTGACGGGTCACCGACCGCTCACCCGATCCGTGACGAAGGCTCAAGAATAGCAGCAGAAGCTTCAGGAGATGATGAATGCAATGGCTGCACTTACCGGGCCAAAAGAAAGCTCGGAGTCGTCATCAGAACAGCGTCACGAACAAGAAACTGACGCTGACTTCCTACGTAGAGTCCTCGAAAAGAAGGACAAAGAAGCCACAGAACAAGCGGCCAACATAAAGAGAATGGCCCTCCTGTTCCAGGACATGGTGGGAATGATGATTCAACAAGATCCTCCCGCTGAAGATCCTTCGATCTTCCTTGAAGACGACAGGGGAGAAACGTCAAATCCTCCACCGGCTCTGTCAACAGCCAAGGAGGAGACAATTTCCAAAGCTGACTTGGACGAATATATAGCTTAGCAGATCCGGGTTCATCAGGCGACTGAGGCAGCCGGCCAAGTTGTTAGAACCGGACGACTCTACCCAAGCTGGTATGACCAAATCAGTTACCCGCCGGGATATACGATCCCTAAGTTCCACGCATATAAAGGGACAGGGAATCCGCATCAGCATGTCGCTCAATTCAGGGCCCTATGCGGCAATACTGGAGGCGATGACAAATTGTTGCTTCGCCAATTTTTCGGCAGCTTAGTAGAAACAACCTTTGAATGGTATTCGGAGCTACCTAACGACTCTATTAAAACATTTGCGGAGATGGAGTTACTATTTACACAAAGATTCGCGAGTGCTAGCGAACGCACCCCGATAACAGCACTGATAAATGCCAGGATAAGGCCAGGCAAAACGTGGGTCCAATACGCAACACGATGGGGAAACCTATGGTCGAAATGCGAACAACGCATAGAAGAGGCACTTGCGGTAGGCATGTTCGTGGGCACTCTCGATCCGCAAGCAACCATCTCGCAATTCATGATGTTCTTCAGGCCGACCACCTTCCAGGCCTTGATCGACAAATTAGCCCAAATGGACCAGATGGGCCATGGACCGTCTCCTCCAAAACCAGAATCTTGAAACGAGAAAGGATAAGGGAAAGTGATCGTCATCGCCAATGCTCAACAGCAGCCGAGCAACTCAAAGCCGTTTGTTCGCCAAAACAACGTGTGTCCACGCCCATCCCTCGAGGAGAGACTAAGACGTTCTTACTCGTTTCCTCAGAATAAAATGAGAAGACTGTTTGAGCTAGCAGTGCGCAATAGACTCATCAATCTACCGAGTCCAAAACGTCTGTCGCAGCCAGGCGATCTCAATAATCCCAATTATTGCCCTTACCACCAAACGGTAAGTCACCCGATCGAGGATTGTTTCGTCTTTAAGGGATGGATCGAGGATCAGTACCTACAAGGCAAGTTTGCACTGTCTGAAAACTGGAAGGTAAACCCACCACAGCCGCACACTCCAAAGAAGACGGACACGATAGGGACAGCTTGTTCTTTTGTTGAGGATATAAACGATGAAGAAGACTCATCAGATGAATCCGAAGACTCCGTAGCGAGTTGTCATGTGATCTCTCACTCATCGACGGATGATAAAGAGGCTCCTTGCGCCGAGAAACCAAGGGCGGACCCTGAACCAGAAATTCCGCGGCCGTCATACGAGTTGATCGATGCCTTCCTGAATGAGATTCGTCTGAAAGTTAAAGCCAATCAAGAGCGTGAGATGGCCATACTGGAAGGAGCCAAACACCGACGACTGGACTAAAGAGTCGAGGCATTTCCGTCAAATCAAAAGTCATCCGCTGCGGATAAAAACAAATTCAAGACAAGGAAAAGGTTCGCCAAAGCCCTATCAGTAGGAATGAAGCTACCACCCTCTGAAGAAAATACTCTCGATGGAGTAGCAATGCATCCTAACTTCTGCTTATATCATCAGAAGATCATACATCCTACCGAAGACTGCGACTCCTTTAATTGTTGGTGGCAAGGATATGTCGCTCAAAAGCAACACTTCAACAGGACAAAGTGTGAAGCTCGTAGACATCGGAAAAATGCGATAGATGAGCGCAAAAGAGCCGCCGCCGACTGTCATATAGTCGACTCCAAGGAATCGCAAATTATCACCTTTGGAAGCGACTCTGACGAAGAAGTTGCCCTCAACCCTCTCCTCAAGGAATCCATTTCAAAAATGAAAGAATTAAGGAGTTGCGAGAATATTCAGCCGAGCAATCGTCCGCTACTCGAAAGGAATCTCGGCCCCGCGGACAAAGGATCGAGCAAAAAGGATAAAGGAAAGGGGAAAATAGCCCTCGTAGCTAATACTCAACAGCAATCGAGTAGCCCTAGACCGGTTGTTTGTCGAAACAACAAGCGGCAACCCCTCCAGGAAAAGCTGAAACGTCCTTACTCATTTCCGTAAGATAAAATAAGGGGACTGTTCGAGCTGGCAGTGCGCGACAGACTCATCAATCTGCCGAGTCCAAAACATCCGTTGCGGCCAGAAGATGTTAACGCTCTCAATTATTGCGCTTACCATCAAACAGTATGTCACCTGATCGAGGATTGTTACGTCTTCAAGAACTGGGTCGAAGACCAATACTAACAGGGCAAGTTCGTCATCTCCGAAAGCTGGAGGGTGAACCCGCCACAACCGCACGCTCCGAGAAAGATGGATACGCTGGGGGCATCATGCTCATTTATAGGGAAAGCCCTATAGACCGAAAAGTCAGTAAACTAGAGATTTGCCTCAAATACGGCGACGACGGACTGAAACGTCCTTAAACTAATGGCGGACCGAAACGTCCTTAAACTAATGAAGGACCGAAATGTCTTTAAGCTACTACCGCAGCATCCTTAGGCTGATGAGATGAATAAAAAAAAAGAGAGAATAAAAAGAATAAAAAGAAAAAACGGTATGTCCATAAGCAAAATGGGCACGGATGAAAACCCGAAAGGGCTCCGTGAGTAAAAACAGCAGGGCTACCGGCGAGTGTTCGTGAAAACCCGAAAGGGCGCGACCTCGTAAAAAAAAGAAGAAGAAAATAAAAAGAATAAAAAACGGTATGTCCATAAGCAAAATGGGCACGGATGAAAACCCGGAAGGGCTCCGTGAGTAAAAACAGCAGGACTACCGGCGAGTGTTTGTGAAAACCTGAAAGGGCGTAACCTCGTTAAAAAAGCACTTACAGGGTCCTCTCGACCTTGTAAGGAGAAACCACCCGCGTGAGATCCTTCCTGTGCTTAAGCAAACCCCACAACTTTCGATATTTCCCTACAAGTGGCTCAATACTGACCCTTGTATACAATCCACGGGCGCGAATAAACATTTCCCGAACCAAGTCCCATTCGTGACTGGGGATATGTACGTATGATGAACAACCCTTGTAGGTCCTCTCGATTTACAAGGAGAAAACCCACTTGTAGGATCCTTACGACTTACAGATGAACATACACTTAGGAATCCTCATGATTCCTAAGGAGAAAATAAATACACCTACAAGATCCTCACGACATGTAGGGAGAAATACTTTTGTGAGACCCTTACGGCTCATGAAGTCAAAAGCCTTAGCCGACAGGACCTTAACCCCGTTCGCTAAGCCACCTTTGTTCGACATCAACGGAGGTGAATGATGATTCGCTCGTGGCAATATCCCAGTTGTAGCGGTGCTGATACCGAAATCGGTGTCTAATTCCAGGCTTACGGCGAAAAGCCAGCAAGCCGCACATGCATGCAAAATAGCCGAAATGATTGGGCAACTCGCAATAAAAAGCAGCGAGTAAAAATAAAATAAATAGCCAAAATGATTGGGCACCGCGAAAAATAGCCGAAATGATTGGGCAATCGCGACCTTCGCGATATAAAGCTGAAATGATAGAGCATCGCGAAAATAAAATAATAATACAAAAGAAAAATGAATGAAACTTTTGCCCTACAGGTGAGATCACATCGATCCCTGTATACAATCCAGGGGCACGAACAAAGAAGGAACCATACCTTCCCAACAGGCTTCATCAGAAAGCGAAGCCAAATCTTGACGGTTCATAGACAATCTAGAGACAATCTCGACATTTGTCGCAATATTACAGACACAATGTCAACAAACGGAGCAAAAAGAAGATCCCTAGCTTCAGGGTATCGGCGTCGATATCGACAACTTAGAGATCACCAACGGCGTTTCTCCTCATTCCAACCAGATGCAGATACAACGCCAACAAAAGACCTCGTGATCGAAATAAAGCGAAGCTACGGCAAAATCCCAGCTTCATCTCAACAATCGTCTCGTTACAGCAGGCACAATATCAACAATGGCGTTCTTTAGCAGTCCAGTAGGATGTATATGCAACGTCAACAAAGGACCCTATGGTCGGTAAAGCGGAGTGACGGCAAAATCCCAGCTCCACCTCAGCATTCGTCTCGTTACAGCAGACGCAATGTCAACAACAGTGTCCCTCCTCCAACAGGACTCGGACATGACAGAACAAACGAAGCGAAGGCTAAATTCCTGGCTTTAAGGTCTTAACGGCGAGTCATATAAATCCTAAAAGACAACTGGAGATCATCCCTACACCAGTGCGGAATGGTCACCACTTCGACGTTCGTCTCGACACAGTAGACGCAACATCATCAAACAAACGGAGCCACGGCAAAATCCCAGCTCCACCGTGACGTTCGTCTCGATACAGCAGACGAGATGTCACCCCAGCGTTCTTCCTCCAGCAGGGTTCAGACGCGACAATCAAACAAACGGAGCCACGGAAAAATCCCTAGTTCCCACCGCGACATTCGTCTCGATACAGCAGACGCGATGCCAGCAAACGAAGTAAAGGCCAAATTCGTAGCTTCAGGGTCTTGACGGCAACTCACATAAAACCTGAAAGACTATCGGAGATCATCCCTGTACCCCTCCGAACGGCGGCCGAGACGTTAGGACGTCCTGTGCCTGGGGTTCGGGGCAGATGCTATTTGGTTTTATCCGTCTATCTCTCCGAAGATGCCAAGTTGATTTATGGCACCGTGTATCGGAGGTTTAGACGGATGCGGCCGATGTAGCAGACTTCGTCAGATTCCCCCTCAGGGTGAGGGGTTTTTTGATTGTGGGGACGCTCTTCCCTGCAGGCGCAAGCCCCTGCAGTTAATTACGCCACCGCATCGCGGTAACAACTTTCTCCTTCTCCAGAATTTCACTTCGTGTCGTGTGTGTTTGTTTTGTTTGTGGTTGCCCGTGGATTGTATACGGAGACTTAGTGATGCCGTCGCCCGTAGGACGTGGATTAGTCCAAATCCGTATTTACTTAGATTTGGGTTTGGTGTTTTTAGTTTAAGTATACGTTAGTCGCGTTGCGGCTAAGATCAACTTAAACATTCGTTAAGGATACGTTAGTCCTGTTTGAGACTAAGATCAACTTAACGTGATCGTTTAGATCCGACAAAAGAGCGTTTGGGCTCTATTGTTCCAGTTTGGGAGATTCATAGTCCAATTTGGGACTAAAGTCTGTTTGGAGGATACGTTAGCCATTTTTGAGGCTAAGATCGACTCAAACGTTTGTTAAGGATACGTTAGTCCAGTTTGAGACTAAGATCAACTTAACGGGACCGTTTAAGTCCGGCAAAAAAGCATTTGGGCTCTATTGTGCCAGTTTAGGGACATGGTGGTCTATCGCCAGTTTTAGGGACATGGTGGTCCATTGCCAGTTTAGGGACGTGGTGGTCTATGTTTAGTTTAGGGACGTTTCGGTCCGATATTAGTTTAGGGACGTTTCGGTCCACGAGTTTAAGGACCCCGCAGTCCATATCGATGTGTGGTCGTTGGGACCCGTCACCTCTTTGACGTCGTTGAGGAATTACAACGACGGATGTCAAAGGAGTTCGGAGATGTACCCTCGAACCAGAGTTGATTTGGGGTTTTATCATTCATTTAAATGTCTAAGGATGCGCTAGCCGTGTTTGGGGCTAAGATCAACTTAAACGGGACCGTTTAGATCCAACAAAGGAGCATTTGGAGGCTCTATTGTTCCAGTTTAGGGACGTAGTAGTCCACTTTCCAGTTTAGGGACGTGGTGGTCCATCGCCAGTTTAGGGACATTGTGGTCCAATATTAGTTTAGGGACGTTCCGGTCCGATATTAGTTTAGGGACGTTTCGGTCCGTCGCCAGTTTAAGGACGTAGTGGTCCATCTTTAGTTTAGGGACGTTTCGGTCCGATGTTAGTTTAGGGACGTTTCGGTCCATCATTAGTTTAGGGACGTTTCGGTCCGGTATTAGTTTAGGGACGTTTCGGTCCGTCGCCAGTTTAAGGACGTAGTGGTCCATCTTTAGTTTAGGGACGTTTCGGTCCGATGTTAGTTTAGGGACGTTTCGGTCCGATATTAGTTTAAGGACGTTTCGGTCCAATATTAGATGAGTGGTCGTTGGGACTCATCACTTCTTTGACGTCGTTGAGGAATTACAACGACAAATGTCAAAGGAGTTCGGAGATGTACCCTCGAACCGGTCGTGACTTAGTTTATGAGAGGCATTTAATTTAAGGACTTACAGCCAGGATTGGGTTAAGTCCAATTTTTATTTTAGGCTCTGCCCGATTAAAAGAATCAATCTAAACAGGGCTCTGCCTCTTTTTATTCTTGCAGTTTGATTTGGGCCAAGCCCTCAAGCATTTCCAAACAGGGCTCTGCCCTTTGTATGATTTGGGCCAGGCCCTCAAGAATTTTCCAAATAGGGCTCTGCCCTTTCATGATTTGATTTGGGCCAGGCCCTCAAGAATTTTTCAAATAGGGCTCTGCCTTTTTATTTTTGTGATCTGATTTGGGCCAGGCCCTCAAGAATTTTTCCAAATAGGGCTCTGCCCTTTTATTTCTGATTTGGGCCAGGCCCTCAAGAATTTTTCAAATAGGGCTCTGCCTTTTTATTTTTGTGATCTGATTTGGGCCAGGCCCTCAAGAATTTTTCCAAATAGGGCTCTGCCCTTTTATTTCTGATTTGGGCCAGGCCCTCAAGAATAATGAGCTGCAGGAACTCAAGAATCTTCTGATTGAAGATCAAAAGTGCTATGCACTTCTGATTGAAGATCAAAAGTGATATGCACTTTTGATCTACATTTAGATCAAAAGAAAACAAGTTTTTCTTCTTGTTTTCTTTTCACAGAACCAAGGGTTCATATCAAGTGCAAGGCACTATTTATTATTCTTTTATTTTTTAGAACCAGAGGTTCATATCAAGTGCAAGGCACTATTTCATTTTTTAGATCTAAGAAAAAACAAGTTTTTCTTGTTTTTCTTATCTTAGAGAACCAAAGGTTCATAAAAGTGCAAAGCACTATTAATTTAGGAACCTTTTAGGTTCAAGAACCGATGGTTCATAAAACAAGTGCAAGGCACTATTTTTATTTATTTATTTATTTATTTATCGTTAAAGATCTATGATCTTGTTCATAAGAGAATTTTCTCTTCTTCAAAAGGTTTTTACCTTTTTTTTTTATTCTTCAAGAGTTCCCTTCTCTTTTCTTTTTTAGGAAGATGTTGATGATTTTAAAATGAGGTCTAGGGTCCTTTTTATAGTGCCCATAAATTAGTTAAAGTTTGTTAAAGAGATTATTCTCTAAGTGATTTGGGGAATTTTCCCCACCGTCGGATCTTTAATCCAAAGGTCTCTGTTTTACAGAAGAAATCTTATTGTTTTAACAAAAACAGAAAAGATTTTCTCAAATCTTTATTCTGTTTTTCCAATAAAGAATTTTATTATTTTTTTTTTTACTGCGCGCGCGCACTGCGCACTGCGCGGCGCGCAATTTTTTTTTTTTCCAGAGCTTTGCTCTTCAAAGCTCTTATAGAGTACGTTACTTTATTTATTTTAACTTTAATTTTCTTTTTAATTTTCAAGACAGAGTTTTTCTCTGATTAAGGTAAACAAATGCCCCCCCACCGTTGCGCTTACGTGGCTTCCTAACGTGAGCGCAGCGGTGGTAGACTCCGGACCGTCGCGCCATATTTTGGAAGCTGAAAGGGCACTTGATGCCTATAAATAGGACCTTTGGTCCTCGAAAATTTTTTTACCACTTCAAGAATCTTGACTCAGAGCCTTGCTCTTGCTTAAGAATTTTCAGAGCCTTGCTCTTGATTTTTTTTTTTCTTCTTCTTCTTCTTCTTTTAAGAACTCTAGAGTTCATAATCATCATAGGTAAAAATTAATTTAAATTAAAGCTGATTAATAGAGCCTTGCTCTCCATAGATCCCTGATCTAAAGAAAACCTATTTAGGGTTTCATTTAGCAGAGCTTTGCTCTAAAGAGGTCCAAAGAGAACTCAGGAGAATCCTGTTAGGGTTCCATTAATAGAGCTTTGCTCTATAAAAGATTTTTCTTATATCTTCTTAATTAATGGAGCTTTGCTCCTCCCAACTTATATGGCACTTAAGAATATTATTATTATTATATCATCATTTTTTCCAGAGCGGAGCTCTCAATATTTTCAGGGAATTTTCCTCAAATTCTCCTCATAACTGATTTTGACTGGTGTCGCTCCTGTCTGCAGAGCATTGCTCTCGAGGAGTTTAACTTTTAACTTTCTGTATTTTCTTGTTTATTAATATCCCTGTATTGTTTTCTTCAGGTATTATGGCGGTGCGTCTATACAGCTTGCACGAGTTCATCACTTATGAGGATATCCGTGTACAAGGCCGTCAACAGAACCAGGAGTTTACGGATGCTCAATGTGCAGAGGTCATGGGTCGCCTGAATGCCAGCGGTGGCTGGCTGGTACCTCGTCGTTCGGCCCTTTTGAAAGTCGTGTTGGGGTCCATATGGAGAGCACTCCCAGGTCTTCACGAGGCCTTACCGCTCAATGCGCTAGATGATGCCGAAGACAAGGTGCATTCAGTGTACCTGACGGGCTGATTTCGAAGAAACGGCGAAACAACCTCGTTGACATCCTACATCAAATTTTTCAGCAGACGACAATCGTTGCTGCTTATCGAAGGCCGGAGGGGCTTGCCGATGATATTGACACCGAGGAGCGCGAGAGGCTGCGCATAAGAATAATTAGAAAGGCCAAAGGAAGTTTGGACGGCCTTACTTTTGAATTCCTCAATCCCTGCCCCGGATCTGAAGTTATTCCATTGTAATAATGTTTTCCTTTTACCGCTTTTCAAAATTGTAAGAATTTTTGCCAATATGAATGGAAACTTTTTACTTCAGCTTCTCTTATTTCCCGTCCTGAGTTTTCTGTCCATGCATAAATGAATGCGTCACGCATGCCAGATCAAATGTAGACCGGATATTCTCTCTGTCATCTTCTTTCTTTTAAAGCCAGCAGGCTGTCTTAATAACCATGGTTGATGGATGTCTAAAACGAGTATTCTGACTTCCTCAGGAAATAGTGATGGCTTAGGCCGCAGGTTCAGGTCTAATGCCCAAGACTTTTCAATTCTATAAGCCGTGAGGGTCTCATAGAGGCTTTTCTCCCTACGGATCGAGAGGATCTCACAGGTGGATTTTCTCCTTAGGAATCGTGAGGATTCCTAAGTGTGGTTTTCTCTTATAAGTCGTAAGGATCTTATAAGAGAATTTTCCCTCTTACGAATCGAAAGGATTCGTAAGTGGTTGTTTCCCTCCTCGTCGAAATTCGACTTCGGAGAGTGAGACCCGTGAATAGTATGCAAGAGACCAATTTGGATTGACTTGCAGGGCCCCATTGCTCAAAAAGCAAGCTTTTCAATTCTTGCTGTCTGAGACTTTATCTCACGAGTCGAGCCGCCTCGACAATTTTTCACAAGTCGAGACGAATCGAACGTTTCTCGCAAGAACATCTTAACGTCGCATTTAACCTCTGCTCTTTACGACAGAAGCCCGTTAAGGTCGGTGGTACTTAGGGTTTTGGCCATCGTACCGTCGCATAAGCTGATATAGTCCTCGATAGGCAATCGTGCTGTTCGAGTAGCCCTGCGACTGCCATGTCTCTGATCCCTTCGGGGGCTGGACAAGACGTCTTCAAGCAATCCTCCTTGGCAGTTTGACCGTCGGAAGAGCAAGCGCTAGGAATTTGCCATGCCGCTTTTTACTTGAGGTTAGGCTCATTTTGGAGAGCCCCGATGAGTCATAACCACTCCGCGCTGGTGTGGGATGATCTCCGATAGTCTTTCAGGCTTTATATGACTTGCCGTTAAGACCCTGAAGCTAGGAATTTGGCCTTTGCTTCGTTTGCTGGCATTGCGTCCTCTGTATCGAGACGAATGTCATGGTGGGAACTAGGGATTTTGCCGTGGCTCCGTTTGTTTGATGACGTTGCGTCTGCTGTATCGAGACGAACGTTGGGGTGACATCTAGTCTGCTGTATCGAGACGGACGTCAAGGTTGTCTCTAGGTTGCTGGTGCACCGTCGAGGTTTGGAACTAGGGATTTTGCCGTGGCTCCATTCGTTTGATGACGTTGCATCTGCTGTATCGAGACGAACGTTGGGGTGACATCTAGTCTGCTGTATCGAGACGGACGTCGAGGTTGTCTCTAGGTTGCTGGTGAACCGTCGAGGTTTGGAACTAGGGATTTTGCCGTGGCTCCATTCGTTTAATGACGTTGCGTCTGCTGTGTCGAGACGAACATTGGGGTGACATCTCGTCTATTGTATCGAGACGGACGTCGAAGTAGTGACCACTCTGTGCTGGTGCAAGATGATCTCCGATTGTCTTTCCGGTTTTATGTGAGTTACCGTAAAGACGTTGAAGCTAGGAATGTGGCCTTCGCTTCATTTGCTTTATCATGTCTGAATCCCTGCTGGAGGAAGAACGCTGAGGTTGACATTTCGTCTACTGTGTCGAGACGAACGTCAAGGAGGTGACCGCTTCATGTGAGATGGTCTCCGATTGTCTTTCCGGTTTTATGTGAGTTACCGTAAAGACGTTGAAGTTAGGAATGTGGCCTTCGCTTCATTTGCTTACACTACGTCTGAATCCCTGCTGGAGGAAGAACGCTGGGGTCGACATCTCGTCTGCTGTATCGAGACGGACGTCGAGGTGGTGACCACTCTGTGCTGGTGCGAGATGATCTCCGATTGTCTTTCCGGTTTTATGTGAGTTACCGTAAAGACGTTGAAGCTAGGAATGTGGCCTTCGCTTCATTTTCTTTGGTGTGTTCGGATCCTGTTGGAGGAAGGACCTCTCGTCTGCTGTATCGAGACGAACGTCGAGGTGGTGATCACTCTAAGCTGGTGCGAGATGATCTCCGATTGTCTTTCAGGCTTTTTATGACTTGCCATCAAGACGTATGAAGCTAGGAATTTGTCCTTCGCTTCATTTGCTTTGGCGCGTCCGAATCCTGCTGGGGAAAGAACGCTGGGGTGACATTTCATCTGCTGTGTTGAGATGAACGTCAAGGTAGAGCTGGGATTTTGCCGCCGCTCTGCTTTGTTTTGACCGTGAGGTCTTTTGTCGGCGTTGTATCCGAATGCTGAGGTGGAGCTGGGATTTCGCCATCATTCCGCTTTGTTTCGACTATGGGGTCTTATGTTGATGTTGCATCTGCATCTTGATGAACCACGAAGGAACACCATTGTTGACATTGCGTCTGCTGTATCGAGACGAATGCTGAGGTGGGGTTGGGATTTTGCCGTCACTCCGCTTGTTTCGACCATGGGGTCTCTTGTTGACGTTGCTTCTACATCCTGCTGGACTGTGAAGGAACGCCGTTGTTGACATTGCGTCTGCTGTATCGAGACGAATGCTGAGGTGAAGCTGGGGTTTTGCCGTCGCTCCGCTTTACTGACCATGGGGTCTTTTGTTGACGTTGCGTCCACTGTATCGAGACGAATGCTGAGGTGAAGCTGAGATTTTTGCCATCGCTCCGCTTGATGGTGTAACATCTGTGTCCTGTTGGAATGAGGAGGCACACCGTTGTTGGTCTCCAGGATGTAGATGTGGCCATTGAGATTTGGAACTAGGGACTTTGTCATGGTTCCGTTTCGTTGCGATTCTGAGGTCAGTTGTTGACGTCATGTCTGCATCTGGTTGGAGTAAGGAGAAACGCCGTTGGTGATCTCTAAGTTGTCGATGTTGACGTCGAGACCCTGAAGCTCGGGATCTTCATTCGCTTCATTTGTTGACATCGTGTCTGTAATATTGCGACAAATGTCGAGAAGGTCTCTAGGTTATCTATGAACCGTCGAGATTTGGCTTCGCTTTCTGGTGGAGCCTGTTGGGAAGGTATTGTTCCCTTTTTATTTGTGCCCCTGGATTGTATACAGGGATCGATGTGATTTCACCTGTAGGGTAAAAGTTTCATTCTTTCATTTTTTTTTTGTGATGCTCTATCATTTCAGCTTTTATATCGCGAAGGTCGCGATTGCCCAATCATTTCGGCTATTTTTCGCGGTGCCCAATCATTTCGGCTATTTTTTTTTTTTTTTACTCGCTGTTTTTTATTGCGAGTTGCCCAATCATTTCGACTATTTTGTATACATTTTTTTTTTTTTTTGCGAGTAGGGAATTTGGGGTCTGATACCAATCTTGGAATCAGTATCGCTGCGACTGGAATATTGCCAGGAGCGAATCATCATTTGCCGTGAAAGGACTTGGAATTTGATACCGGTTTAGGCATCAGCATCGCTGCAACTGGGATATTGCCAAGAGCGAATCATCATTTGCCATGAAAGGACTTGGAATTTGATACCGATTTAGGCATCAGCATCGCTGCAACTGGGATATTGCCAGGAGCGAATCATCATTTGCCTCTGTCGATGTTGAACAAAGGTGGCTTAGTAAACAGGGTTAAGGGTCCTGTCGGCTAAGGCTTTTGACTTCATGAGCCGTAAGGGTCTCACAAAGGTATTTCTCCCTACAAGTCGTGAGGATCTTGTAGGTGTGTTTTCTCCTTGGGAATCGTGAGGATTCCTAAGTGTATGTTCTCTTATAAGTCGTAAGGATCTTACAAGAGTGTTATCTCCTTATGAGTCGAGAGGACTCACAAGGGTTGTTCACCGTGTGGACATATCCCCAGTCACGGATGGGACTTGGTTAGGGAAATGTTTATACGCGCCCGTGGATTGTATACAAGGGCCAATATCGGACCACTTGTAGGGCAATGTCGAAAGTTGTGGGGGTTGCTTAAGCACAGATTTAGGCCTCTGTAACTTAAGACTTTCAAATCTTATGAGCCGTAAGGGTCCCACAAGAGAGTTCTCCTTACGAGTCGTGAGGATCTCGCAAGTGTATTTTCTCCTTAGGAATCGTGGGGATCCCTAAGTGTGTTGTTCCTTTGTGAGTCGTAAGGATCTCACGCAGGTGGTTTCTCCTTACAGGGTCGAGAGGACCCTATAAGTGTTTCTCAACGAGGTTGCGCCCTTTCGGGTTTTCACAAACACTCGCCGGTAGTCCTGCTGTTTTTACTCACGGAGCCCCTTCGGGTTTTCATCCGTGCCCATTTTGCTTGTGGACATACCGTTTTTTTTATTCTCTTTTTATTCTTTTTTTTTCTTTTCTTTTTTTTTTCTTTTTTTTTTTCAAACGAGGTCGCGCCCTTTCGGGTTTTCACGAACACTCGCCGGTAGCCCTGCTGTTTTTACTCACGGAGCCCCCTCGGGTTTTCATCCGTGCCCATTTTGCTTGTGGACATACCGTTATCATTATTTTTTATTTTTATTTTTATTTTTATTTTTTAACGTCAGCATGAAGATGCTGCGGGTTGGGAGTAGTTTAACGACGTTTCGGTCATTTGCAAGTTTTAGGACATTGCGGTCCGTCATTAGTTTAAGGACATCTCGGTCCGTTGTTAGTTTAAGGACGTTTCGGTCCGTTATCCAGTTTTAGGACGTAGTGGTCCGTTAGGCTTTCTCTATGAATGAGCCTGATGCCCCCGGCGTGTCCATATTTTTCGGAGCATGCGGTTGTGGCGGGTTCACCTTCCAAATTTCGGACAACGCGAACTTGCCCTGTTGGTATTGGTCTTCAACCCAGTTCTTGAAGACGTAGCAATCCTCGATCAGATGACCTACCGTTTGGTGGTAAGGGCAATAATTAGGATTATTAATATCGCCTGGCCACAACGGACGTTTTGGATTCGGCAGATTAATGAGTCTGTTGCGCACTGCCAGCTCGAACAGTCCCCTTGTTTTATCTTGCGGAAAAGAGTAAGGGCGTTCCAACTTTTCCTGGAGGGATTGCCGCTTGTTGTTTTGGCAAGCAATCGGTCTAGGGTCACCTGATTGTTGGTGAGTGCTGGCGACGAGGGCCTTTTTTCCTTTTCTTTTATCCTTTTTGTTCGATCCTTTGTTTACGGGGCCGAGATTTTTTTCGAGTAGCATGCGATTGCACGGCTGAACGTTCTCGCAGCTTCTCAATTCCTTTATTTTTGAAATAGATTCCCCGAGGGAAGAGTCGGGGGTAGCTTCTTCGTCAGAGTCGCTTCCAAAGGTGATAATTTGTGATCCCTTGAAGTCGGCTATATGACAGTCGGCGGCGACTCTTTTGCGCTCATCTATCGCATTTTTCCGATGTCCACAAGCTTCACACTTTGTCCTGTCGAAGTGTCGCTTTTGAGCGACATACCCTTGCCACCAACAGTTAAAGGATTCGCAGTCTTCGGTAGGATGTATGATCTTCTGATGATATAAACAGAAGTTAGGGTGCATCTCTACCTCAGAGAAAGAATTTTCTTCAGAGGGCGGTAGCTTCATTCCTACTGATAGAGCTTTGGCGAACCGTTTCCTCGTCTTGAACTTGTTTTTACCCGCAGTGTATGGCTTTTGATTTGACGGGAATACCTTGGTTCTTTCCAGTATGGCCATTTCATGCTCTTGATTGGCTTTCGCTTTCAGACGAATTTCATTTAGGAAGGCATCGATCAACTTGTCTGACGGCCGCGGAATTTCTGTTTCAGGGTCCGCCGTTGATTTCTCAGCGCAAGGATCCTCCTCATCATCCGTCAGTGAATGAGAAATCACATGACAAGTCGCTACGCAGTATTCAGATTCATCCGATAAGTTTTCTCCATCGTTTTCATCCTCGACGAAAGAACAATTTGCCCCCGGCGTGTCCGTCTTCTTTGGAGAGTGCGGCTGTGGGGGGTTTACCTTCCAGCTTTCAGACAGCGTGAACTTGCCTTGCAGGTATTGATCCTCGATCCATCCCTTAAAGTCGAAACAATCCTCAATCGGGTGACTTACCGTTTGGTGGTAAGGGCAATAATTGGGATTATTAAGATCGCCTGGCTGCAACGGACGCTTTGGACTCGGCAGATTAATGAGTCTGTTGCGCACGGCCAGCTCGAACAGTCTTCTCGTTTTATTCTGCGGAAACGAGTAAGGACGTCCCAGCCTCTCTTCGAGGGATGGGCGTGGACGCACGTTGTTTTGGCGAGCGACCGGCTTTGAGTTGCTCGACTGTTGCTGAGCGTTGGCGACGATGATCGCTTTTCCTTTCTCATTTCGGGGATCGGGTCTTGGAGGAGACGGTCTATGGCCCATCTGGTCCATTTGGGCTAATTTGTCGATCAAGGCCTGGAAGGTGGTCGGCCTGAAGAACATCATGAATTGCGAGATGGTCGCCTGCGGATCGAGAGTGCCCACAAACATGCCTACCGCAGGTGCCTCTTCTATGCGTTGTTCGCATTTCGACCATAGGTTTCGCCATCGTGTTGCGTATTGGACCCACGTTTCGCCTGGCCTTATCCTGGCATTTATCAGTGCTGTTATCGGGGTGCGTTCACTAGCACTCGCGAATCTTTGTGTAAACAGCAGTTCCATCTCTGCAAATGTTTTGACAGAGTCGTTAGGTAGCTCCGAATACCATTCAAAGGCTGTTTCTGCTAAGCTGCCGACGAATTGACGTAGCAACAATTTGTCATCGCCTCCAGTATTGCCGCATAAGGCCCTGAATTGAGCGACATGCTGATGCGGATTCCCTGTCCCTTTATATACGTGGAATTTAGGGATCGTATATCCTGGCGGGTAACTGATTTGGTCATACCAGCTCGGATACGGTCGTCCGGTCCTAACAATTTGCCCAGCCGCTTCATTCGCCTGATGAACCCGGATCTGCTGGGCTATATATTCGTCTAGGTCAACTTTGGAGATTGCCTCCTCCTTGGCTGTTGACAGAGCCGGCGGAGGATTTGACGTTTCTCCCCTGTCGTCTTCAAGGATGATCGGAGGATCTTCAGAAGGAGGGTCCGGCTGTAACATCATCCCTACCATATCTTTGAAGAGGAGCGCCATCTGCTTTATGTTAGCCGCCTGCTCTGCAGCTTCTTTGTCCCTCTTTTCGAGAACTCTGCGTAAAAAGTCAGCGTCGGTTTCTTGTTCTTGACGCTCATCCGAAGACGTTTCAGAGCTTTCTTTTGGATCAGTGAGTGCAGCCATTGTATTCATCATTTCCTGAAGCTTTTGCTGTTGCTCCTGGGCTTTCGTCACGGATCGGGTGAGCGATCGGTGGCCTGTAGAAGTGCGGCTTTCCTCCTTTCCCGAAGCCATATAAACAGTGTGCACCACCATGCCCCCAGACTTGGGGCGTTTGTGTTCGGTGTCTTTGCGATTTGCCGAAGACACAGGGGCTTTTTGCGGCCTCCTTTTTTGAGTGATTGGAGTTAAGGGAGCCGTTGTAGTGGGCACCCAAGTAGCTTTTGCTTTTTGTGGTTTGACAGAGTAATCCTTCCCCTGCCGAACCTTCATCTTTTTCTGTCGTCGGAGGCAGTCCTGATCGATCACCGACTCTTGAACCTGTCGCCAGACTTTGTAAATTTTAGAGGACAGCCGTTGAAGGGGCTGCTCTAGCTTCTTCTCTGGAATATTCTTCACAGATGAAGGAGTTCGCTTTAGCACCGCAGCAGGAGAGTTTCTGCGCACCGAGTTCAGCAACTCAAAGTTGTTCCTGGTTGGAACAGCAGTATCGATCTCCACCATTAGAGTTGGAGGAGTAAGTCCAGAGGGGGAGTTGCCCCTAGCCTTCCTCACTCGGCACCAGTAGCGACGTCGGGCATGTCGTGCTGATGGAGTTGTTTCAGCTATAGGGGTGACCTCCTCATGCCCCCTGTGTTGGTCAGAATATACCGGTACCAGCTTTTTAAAGATCGACGTCCGTTGAACGGGGACGGCCAACCTGTCAGAAGCGGGCTTCCGAACATGGGAAGCAACCTTGGTGACTTCGCCAAGAACGGGAGTTGGAATGGCTATCCGTTTCGGTATAACGCCTTCTGGTATGGCAGGCTTCTTCATGAGCCTGTTAGAGCTCTGGCCTAATCCATTAAAACCTGAAGCAGTGGAGTTGGACGACCCGTTGAGAGGTGTCGCGGCAGTGGTGGGTCGATCGAAGACCGACTTCTTTGGAGCTTCTTGCAATGTCATTGGGGCGTTGAAGCTCATTGATGGGAGCATGGTCCCAAAAAATAGTCCAGTGGTAGCTTGAGCCACCTCTCCATCGGCATTTTGAAAAGGGAGGCCGCTTGGGGCCCATAAGTCACTCCTCCAGCAATGACGGAGCGAGAGTTATCGCTGCGGACGATGCAGTTCGAAGCCATTGATCTTCTGTTTTCTGCACGGAGCAAGACACCAAATCTTAGTACCTTGAATCCACAGGCAATCACAGCAAACCGCGATTTGTTCGCGAACACGACACACAAAGTGTGGAGTGGAAAGAGGAAGAGGTCCCACCGGGCGTGCCAGAATCTGTACCCCTCCGAACGGCGGCCTGCGACGTTAGGACGTCCTGTGCCTGAGGTTCGGGACAGATGCAATTTGGTTTTATCCGTCTATCTCTCCGAAGATGCCAAGTTGATTTATGGCACCTTGTATCGGAGGTTTAGACGGATGCGGCCGATGTAGCGGATTTCGTCAGATTCCCCCTCAGGGTGAGGGGTTTTTGATTGTGGGGACGCTCTTCCCTGCAGGCGCAAGCCCCTGCAGTTAATTACGCTACCGCATAGCGGTAACAACTTTCTCCTACTCCAGAATTTCACTTCGTGTCGTGTATGTTTGTTTTGTTTGTGATTGCCCGTGGATTGTATACGGAGACTGAGTGATGTCGTCACCCGTAGGACGTGGATTAGTCCAAATCCGTGCTTACTTAGATTTGGGTTTGGTGTTTTTAGTTTAAGGATACATTAGTCGCGTTGCGACTAAGATCGACTTAAACATTCGTTAAGGATACGTTAGTCCTGTTTTAGACTACGATCGACCCGACGTAGTGATTGATTTAATTATCTGGTTATCGGGACCCGTCACCTCTCTGACATCGTTGAGGGATTACAATGACAGGCGTCAGAGGAGTTCAGAGGTGTACCCTTGAACCAAAGTTAATTTGGAGTTTTATCGTTTATTTAAATGTCTAAGGACACGTTAACCGTATTTGGGGTTAAGATCAACTTAGGCGGGACCGTTTAGATCCAACAAAGGAGCATTTGGGCTCTATTGTGCCAGTTTAGGGACGTGGCGGTCCATTGCCAGTTTTAGGGACGTGATGGTCCATTATTAGTTTAGGGACGTTTCGGTCCGAAATTAGTTTAGGGACGTTTCGGTCCGATATTAGTTTAGGGACGTTTCGGTCCGATATTAGTTTAGGGACGTTTCGGTCCAATATTCTCATTTTGGGGCAAATATTAGTTTAAGGACGTTTCGGTCCAATATTAGATGAGTGGTCGTTGGGACCCGTCGCCTCTTTGACGTCGTTGAGAAATTACAGCGACAAATGTCAAAGGAGTTCGGAGATGTACCCTCGAACCGGTCGTGACTTGGTTTATGAGAGGCATTTAATTTAAGGACTTACAGCCAGGATTGGGTTAAGTCCAATTTTTATTTTAGGCTCTGCCCGATTAAAAGAATCAACCTAAACAGGGCTCTGCCCCTTCATTATTTTGCAATCTGATTTGGGCCAGGCCCTTTTAAATAATGAGTTACAAAAACTCAGGAATTTTCTGAACAGGGCTTTGCCCTTTTATTTTCCTGCAATTGGGCTAGGCCCTCTTAAATAATGAGTTGCAGAAACTCAATAATTTTCTTGAGTTGGGCCAGGCCCTTTTGCATGATGAGTTGCACTTGTGCAGAAATTCAAGAATTTTCTTGATTTGAGAACAAAAAGTGCATAGCACTTTTGATCTAAATTTAGATCAAAGGAAAACAAGTTCTTCTTGTTTTCCTTGATTTTACAGAACCAAGGGTTCATATCAAGTGCAAGGCACTATTTATTATTCTTTGATTTTTCAGAACCAGGGGTTCATATCAAGTGCAAGGCACTATTTATTATTCTTTGATTTTTCAGAACCAGGGGTTCACATCAAGTGCAAGGCACTATTTATTATTCTTTGATTTTTCAGAACCAGGGGTTCACATCAAGTGCAAGGCACTATTTATTATTCATTTTTTTTTTCTCGTGTTCTTCAGAGATTTTTCTCTTTTTTTATTCTTCAAAAAGAAGATTTTACCTCTTTTTTGTTCTTGAATAATGTTCAAGAGTTCTTTCTCTTCTCCCTTTTTTTTTCCTCAGAGGTTTTTCCTTCTCTTGATGATCATTCCTCCTTTTAAAATGAGGTCTAGGGTCCTTTTTATAGTGCCCATAAATTAGTTAAAGTTTGTTAAAGAGATTATTCTCTAAGTGATTTGGGGAATTTTCCCCACCGTCGGATCTTTAATCCAAAGGTCTCTGTTTTACAGAAGAAATCTTATTGTTTTAACAAAAACAGAAAAGATTTTCTCAAATCTTTATTCTGTTTTTGCAATAAAGAATTTTTTTTTTTTAATTTTAATTTATTTTTATTTTTTTTTTATTTTTTGCTTGCGCAACTGCGCGTTGACACGTGTCGCGCAACTGCGCACAGCGCAGCTGCGTGACACGTGTCGCGCAGTTGCGCAGTTGCGCACTGCGCAGCTGCGTGACACGTGTCGCGAAACTGCGCACTTGCGCAGTTGCGCAGCTGCGCGCCACGTGTCGCGAAACTGCGCACTTGCGCAGTTGCGCACTGCGCAGCTGCGTGCCACGTGTCGCGCAACTGCGCACTTGCGCAGTTGCGCAGCTGCGTGCCACGTGTCGCGAAACTGCGCACTTGCGCAGTTGCGCACTGCGTGACACGTGTCGCGCACTTGCGCAGTTGCGCACTTTTTTTTTTTTTTTTTTAAGAGCTTTGCTCTGAAGTTTTCGTGGAGCATATTTTAAATTTAATTTTCTTTTTAATTTTCAAGACAGAGCTTTACTCTGATTGGAGAACAACAGAAGTATTGCTTCTTTTCCCGTCTTGGAATTTAAACAGAGCCTTGCTCTGATTGAGGTAAACAATCCCACACCAGCGCGGAGTGGTTATGACTCATCGGGGCTCTCCAAAATGAGCCTAACCTCAAGTAAAAAGCGGCATAGCAAATTCCTAACACTTGCTCTTCCGACGGTCAAACTGCCTAGGAAGATTGCTTGAAGATGTCTTGTCCAGCCCCCGAAGGGATCAGAGACACGGCAGTCGCAGGGCTACTCGAACAGCACGATTGCCTATCAAGGAATATATCAGCCGATGCGACGGTACGACAGCCAAAACCCTAAGTACCACAGACCCTAACGGACTTCTGTCGTAAAGAGTAGAGGTTAACTGTGACGTTAGGATGTTCTTACGAGAAATGTTCGATTCGTCTCGACTTGTGAAGAAATTGATGTCTTTGCGAGAACTGCTCGATGCGGCTCGACTCGTAAGATAAAGCCTTAGGCAATAAGGATTAAAAAACTTGTTCCCTAAGTATTGAGACCCTGCAAGTTGGCCCAAAACGGTCTCTTGCATACTATCTGTTAGTTGTATGTATACCCTAGAGGCCAGTATTGTACAGATGATGTATATTATATTGGATGCTTGGACATATATAGAGATGACTTTCTAGCTCGATATGATAGTATGCTATCTGGTTGCTCCTTATCTTAACATGTACACTTGTCTCTTTAAACTGTCTTATAGTTACATGTTGGTAAAGCCCTTAGGATGTGTACTTGACTACCTGGACTATGATGCAGATCATACTAGTGGGGACATGGTAGTCCATAGGTACATCCTTCAAGGTCCCTAGTCGTGGGTGTATCGAGACGGGGCATCGATATACCAGAGTAGACTAGCGTATACGCTTCTCGACCCATGAGATGGGCGATGGATGATCCCATATCCATTGGTGTTTGACATCAGAGATGGTATACGGGTGCTCAGTGGAGACTGGGTACACTGGACGGACTCGCCGAGAACTCCCAGATGGTATTATACCTCACGTCAGATGGCAGTTCTCAGGTGACACTTATGCAGGTTAGTCTGGAGACCCGAGATCGTCATAGAGTCTTGTGTGATTCCCCACTGTGCTTTGATCTCCACCTTACCACGTCCATAAGGGCGTGCAAAACGGTGGTTTTTGGGCACAGTCCCGAGTCACATGGAGGCAATGGGCGATAGGAGGGGTTTCGTCTCTCCCGGTATTAGGAGTTGATGTTGCGCTGTGCTCGATTGGCCGTAACAGGGAAGTCCCTGGCCAGGGCTGATCAGAGATTTGCTGGTAAGTGTTACCAGTAGTTTCTCGACCCGTTATGAGCCTCACATCGGCACGACTTATCGGTTATTGGGGTCTGACGTTTACCACCCCTAGACTTGATATGCGACATATCAGACGAACAGACCGGACTGTACGCTAAGTGTTACTGGTTGGATTCACAGGAGTGTGAGCGGGCTGGCTCGTCGATCTTCTGATCGCTCAATACCCGGATGGCCGTTACGTTTAGCAGACCACTTGCGGCTTGTGGGTGCTTGATATGATCATCATCTGCTGCCGGTGTACTGACGAGTCTTTAGAGTCCTACACAGAGGTTTCCTGGCTTAAGCGAAACGAAATAGGAGCGCATATGAGATATGTGCAGGACCGAGAATAATGTGTGTATGTGATACCGTATTTCATTCTCGCGATGAATGTATCGATTGGTTATATGCGATATAACCTAGATATCGAATCAAGGATTGATTCGATAAGCCGATACATAGGATACTAGTCGGTTATATGCGATATGACCGGATCGTTAAATCAAGTGTTGATTTAATGATTTAATGTATAATTATATATTTGATATATTACTTTGCATTAACTAGTATTGGTTCACTTTAAATGGATTTTCTCACTTGGATGTGCAAGTTGTATATGTGATATACTTTTGTGCACATGAATGTATCATGTTTGATGATACATGCTTATTTGGTTAAGTGTAAAGAATTAAACCATGGTTAAGTTGATGATTAAGGTTTTGCTTATTCATTTATTTATTTGTTTATTCCTTTTTGATAGATAAACATGAATGGTGGCTTTGTTTGTTTTTAGTTGAAGATTCATGAAGCTTTGACTTAGTCACCATTCTTGTCTCATGCTTAACCCTAACCATTTGAACTAACCCTAGTTCATTCTCTACACTTAACTATGGTTGAGAATATGATAAGAATGAATTCTTTTTCAATTATTATTCAACACTTATCATATTCTATCTTCTTCATCATCTTCTTCTTCTTCTTGACATGAAGAAAAGCTTGCTACCAACAATGGCAACTTGAGCAAAAGTGTGAGAAATCCAATTCTAAAGTGAATCTACCTCCTATTTCTTCACCCTCTACCTCTTGCCAAGTAGTATAGGGTGTTTTCTTCACAAGTTTCACAACTTGGTGAAATTGGAGCTTGATCTTGTGTAACCTCGACGTAGATCATCTTCGGCATCGTAGCCGACGACTAGTCCGCTCATTTTCTCCGATGAAGCCGATGTTAGAGTCCGAGATCCGACTTGGACAGCGAGAGGACGACTACGTGGAGCTAAGGAAGTGGATAACCGGATCTATAAAGGTTGTAGCTTCTTATCTTTAGTTAAGTTGTTAACTAGTTTATTGTTTCGCCTAAAATTCTAGTAAACGATCCGTATTAGAGTTTCTCGGCACTTGCAAAATTTGAAATTGGCATGGTTGATGCCTTGTGAGACCTCTTGAGAGTGCCTAGGAACCCTACAGTGGTATCAGAGCCTAGCTAGAGCCTTAGACGAAGTGTAAACGGAGTTAGAAGTCCGATCGAACCGAAACCCTAATTCAAAACATGCTCTATGTACATTTTTGAAAATTGTGGATTTTTGTGAATTAAAAATATGCAGAAAATTAAGCAGGGATTTGTAGGAATTACTGTAAATTTCGTGGACCTAAATCGATTAAACCGCCACGGAACCGCGGCAGGAGCCTGCCTATGCGGCGGTTCCGCGGCCGTAAAGATGGTTCATCCAATAAAAGTTTCACAGTAATTCCTCCTTTTTAGTGCTGTATTTTCTGGGATATTTTAATATTTACTCTACAGTTGAGTTTTCCAGGGTTGTTTTGGGGACTCGATATTTCGATCGGATATTTTATCTTCGTCTGTAGTTTTCCGGATATTTTAGAATATGTTAAAAAGTTCGACCGGATGTAAATACCCAATCTTTCCCCTGCCGGGAAATTTCCAATTGTTGGACTTTTCCGTAGTTTAATGACGTTCTAAGTAGTGCAAGTAACACGATGGTCCCTCTAGAAGACAACAAACCTTAACTCGATTATGTGACCGTCTTGAACTGCCCTTTGAACCTTAGGGTTTGGGGCAGTACGGCGTGCCACATGTGAGGCGTTGGCTTGACCCTTCTACGGCTGGACCGTTGGTACTGAGGCATGAAGTGAATGTCTTTGAACTTATTTCATGTGTTGATCGGTTTCGGGAAAACTTGGGTGTTCGAATGTTCGATCGGAAAGTTTAATATTTTCTATTTATCCGGAATGGGATACAATAATTGGAATTCACAAACAGTTATGAGATAACTGAATGAATGTTATAAATCTAGCGGTTTAGTCTCACATGATATTGAAAAGAGTTTTCGATAATGAGACTAAAATGCGGGGTTTATAATTGTTAGGCATGTGATGTCTAAGTATTTCATTTGATTAGGCATGCGATGTCTAAAAGGGTTGCGGATTCCAATTGTTGTAGTTTTACACTTTCTTTTCTGTGACCGTAAGTGTAGTATGTCGATATCGCCGGTTTCGTTGCTATACGTCAACGACAATTGGGGTTTGCATACTTACTTACGTTGATGATATGTGATGTTATGTGTTGCTGGATATGTTTTATTGGATCGTCGTGTTCGAATAGCCGGGGTTTTTTTTATGTGAAATGAGTGTTTTTCATTTTCATTCATGTAAAAACTTGTATGTAATATTCTTTTATTGGGGCACTTCCAGGTTGCGGAAGTTGTCACCTTTTGTATAGTATTTACTTTTTCGCATTAGGATAGACCCAAGGAGGGGAGCACAAGTAACCGGGTTCTAGGGTCCAGTGGGAGACCATCTCGAGGAGTCGAGTCCGGGTCTCCTAACCCTAGAATTGGTAGGGTTACTTGCCACTCTTGTAGGGGTCTAGGGGTGTGTGATTGGTTATTCATCACGACCGTGGAATCTGTGTTTTATACTGGCTCGTATTGAAAACACGGACGTCCTAGTATATCCAATATTTCATATGATATTTTCTGCTACGATATCTGTGATGTGATCATTTGATATGTTCTGATGGATACAATATATAGTATATATGATATATTATATAGACGTTACTTATGTTTTGCACCCGCACTAGCCCTGCCCTGCTCTGTCGTTAGTTACCTAACCTAACGGTGCACGAGGGGACATCGAGGCGAATGCGGATGGCATACGTGTACGTCGTATTTATCTGTGATGTTTAGGTGACTTAAATGATGGGACTTCATTAATATGATTAATGAATGAAAAGAAACCTAAAATGTTGTAGAATCAAATTTTAAATAAAACAGGTAGCTACAGTTCTTGCTTTGCACAGCGGTATATGTGATATATCCTGTACCTTATTCGATGAGGAAAGGACCGAGATCCCTTCACCGGGAGTGACTCCTTTAGCAATAACTGGCAGATGCTACACACTCGGTTTGTCTTTTGATTGCTTCTATAGTTTCTGCTTTGCACAGTGATATATATGATATATCCCGCACCTCATTCGACGAGGAAAGGGCCGACGATCCCTTCACCGGGAGTGACCCCTTTAGCAAAACTAGAAAAAGCCTCAAAAACACTCCATTTCAAAATCATTCGATTCTACAACGATATCAAGTTCATTACGCAATAGGTTTTCAGAAAAACCTGTCGTAGCCCTCCGTCATTTCAGATAAGTTACATATATTATTCGTGCTACATTTTTTGGCTTTCGTCAAGGTGTAGTGTGCGGTAGCTATGTGCTGCTTATCTGTTGCATATGATGCGACTGGATTAGGGTAGTCGTACGGCTTTGTTGGCTTTCGTTAAGGGTCGTGCGGGTGGGTTTAATTCAGTCAAGAAATGTACGGGTTGAACTTGACTAGCGGACTGTGGTTTGTTGGCTTTCGTCAAGGTCATAGCACGCTAGGGGCAAAAACCACTATCGGGAATTTCAAGTGTTGAAATTTGCAATGAGATTGCATACCTTCTATGAGATAGTTGGATCTCGATACCCACTGCGAGTAAGAGTTACTCCTGGGAGAGTTTTACACATTACAATTAGCCGATCAAGTAGGTGTCTAGAAAGGTGTCAACGGGGTTACGCCTCTGGGAAAACGAGGTTTACTTTAATTAGGTCCGTGCGAAAGTACGGGGAACCTCCCTCAAAGTACCGACACTGGCCTGGCTGAAAGATCGACGAAGTTGTAGGGTGTAATTAATCCTGGCTAGTCTTTCCTTTTAGGGTTTGAAGGAAGATTTGATAAAAACCAGTGAGAGCCATCCTGATTAGATAAGATAATAACCAATCTGATCTTGCACGAGCATACGCTAAAGTGTTTTCTTCTCTCTCTCTCCAGGTAGCGACCATGTCATGCCCTAATAAAGATAATAATATGGATGTATTGACCGAACCCGCATGTTATACTGTGCTGGGGAACGTTGGTTCCGTTCTTTCTTATAAGAGTTATAGGACTGAACAGGATATAGGGGAATACCAGGATTCCTATGCCACCCGAATGAAGAAAGTACATGATGATGCATTTTCTTCGGGTGTGTTCGTTACAGAGAACTGTTTCTCCATTTGCTCCACGTCCTGGGTATTAGATACCGGGTCAGGATCCCATATATGTAATCAGTTACATGGGCTCAGGAAAGGTAGAGAACTTGGAGAAGGTGATAAAGACATTAGAGTTGGAAATGGTGCAATTGTTGCAGCTAAGACTGTCGGGGATTATCACCTTGTATTACCAACAGGTAATACATTGGTTCTGAACGAATGCTATTACATGCCGAACCTGATATGCAATATTATATTGGTTTCTTTGCTAAGTAAAGAGGGATATAATTTTGTATTACAGGACAATGTTATGAACATTTTCCGTAACCAAAAGTTGGTTGGATCAGGCACGTTGTGCAATGGCATTTATGTTCTAAATCAATCAACAGTTCTGAACATAACACACACACACAAAAGGAAGAGTTCTGAACTGAACGAATCCTTCTTGTGGCATTGTAGACTGGGTCACATCAATGCGACACGACTGGCTAAGTTGCATAAGGATGGATATTTGAAACCATTCGAATTTTCATCTTATGACACTTGCCAGTCATGTCTCAAAGGCAAGATGACCAAAACTCCGTTTACGGGACACGGAGAGAGAGTTACCGAACTCTTGGGACTGATACATAGTGATGTATGCGTTCCCATGTCTACACATGCCAGGGATGGTTCTTCGTACTTCATTACATTCACTGACGATCTCTCAAGATACGGACATGTGTACTTGATAAGACACAAGTCTGAAGCTTTTGAGAAATTTAGAGAATATAAACAAGAAGTCGAGAACCAAACCGGAAAAAGTATTAAAATCCTTCGATCTGATCGAGGAGGTGAATACTTGAGCAATGAATTCCTGGACTTCCTAAAAGAGAATGGGATTCTCTCTCAGCTGACTCCTCCATATACACCACAGCACAATGGTGTATCAGAACGGAGGAACCGCACCCTATTAGATATGGTGCGCTCTATGATGAGCACAGCTGAGTTACCTATTTCCTTCTGGGGGTATGCGCTTGAGACAGCCATACATCTATTGAATATGGTCCCCACCAAATCCGTGCCTACCACTCCATATGAGATATGGAAAGGAAAGAGTCCATGTCTTAACTATGTTAAGATATGGGGTTGTCCAGCCTATGTCAAACGACAAAATCCGGACAAACTCGAGGCACGGTCTGTTCTATGCAAATTTATAGGATATCCCAAGAATTCACAAGGGTATATCTTCTACCACCCTGAGGAACAAAGAGTGTTTGTTTCTCGGCATGCCACCTTTTTAGAAAAGGAATTTCTTGAAAAAGAGATTTGTGGTCATGAGGTAGAACTGGAAGAGGTTCCAGCTACAAAAGCTACAACAGAAGATCTGGTGGAACCAGAGGATTCCGTAGTTCCCAATGAACCCCAGCCACTCCGCCGATCTAGTAGGGTTCCTCACCCACCTGAGAGATACTACGGTTTTCTCATGGATGGTGGGAGCGAGGATTGCATCATGGAGGATGATGACCCAACTAGTTTCGAGCAGGCCATCACGAGTTGGGACTCAGTGAAATGGCTGGATGCTATGCGGTCCGAGATGGAATCCATGTACACCAACAAAGTATGGACTTTGGAAGTTGCTCCTGAAGGGGTAAAACCCATTGGGAGCAAGTGGATCTTCAAGAAAAAACTTGGTGTAGATGGGAAAGTGGAGACTTTCAAAGCTAGACTTGTTGCAAAGGGTTTTCGTCAAAGACCAGGTGTGGACTATGACGAAACCTTTTCTCCAGTGGCTATGCTTAAATCCATCCGGATCATGCTTGCCATTGCTGCATATCATGACTACGAAATCTGGCAAATGGATGTTAAGACCGCCTTTCTAAATGGTGATTTAGAAGAGTGAGTGTACATGACTCAGCCAGAGGGTTTCGTAGACAGTGGGAGCAGCGGAAAGGTGTGCAAGCTGCTTAAATCCATTTATGGATTAAAGCAAGCATCGCGGAGTTGGAACATCTGCTTTGACGTCGTTATCAAAGAGTTTGATTTCGTCAAAAACCCAGATGAACCTTGTATTTACAAGAAGGTGGCAGAGAGTAAGGTTGTCTTCCTCGTATTGTACGTGGACGACATACTCTTGATAGGAAATGATATTCCTATGCTGCAATCGGTCAAGCTCTTCTTATCACAAAGATTCTCAATGAAAGATCTTGGTGATGCCTCCTGCATATTAGGAATTAGGATCTATAGAGATAGATCCAAACGGATTTTGGGATTGTCCCAATCCAGGTACATTGACACCATACTAAAGAGGTTTAGTATGGAAGAATCCAAGCGTGGGAACTTGCCCACGATCTCTGGAGTCACTCTTTCCAAAGAGATGTCTCCCAAGACTGATTTGGAGAGAGCTCGCATGCAAGGGATACCCTATGCTTCGGCTGTAGGCTCTATCATGTACGCGATGCTATGTACCAGACCCGATGTTGCATACTCACTAAGTGTAGTGAGCAGGTATCAAGCTGATCCTGGAGAGAGTCACTGGACAGCTGTGAAGAGCATTCTCAAGTACTTACGAAGGACTAAAGAGATGATCTTGGTGTATGGTAACGGAGAACTCCAAGTGGAGTCCTTTACCGATTCGAGCTTCCAGAGTGATAAGGACGACTCTAAGTCGCAGTCGGGTTTTGTCTTTACCCTTTACGGAGGGGCGGTTAGCTGGAAGAGTTCCAAGCAGGAAACCGTGGCAGACTCGACGATGGAGGCTGAATACATCGCTGCCAACGATGCTGCTAAAGAGGCTGTCTGGATCAAGAAGTTCATTACTGAACTTGGAGTGGTTCCATCCATTGAGCATCCAATACCTTTGTATTGCGATAACAATGGAGCGGTGGCTTTGGCCAAGGAACCCAGGTCCCATCAGCGATCCAGGCATATTCTGAGGCGGTATCACCTGATCCGGGAGATAGTTGATCGCCGGGAGATCGAGGTCAGGAGGGTTGACACGAAGAACAACACGGCGGATCCACTCACGAAGGCCATACCCCAGATACAGTTTGAGAGACTCTTCGGGATGCTCGGTATGCGATACTACAGCAGCTGGCCCTAGTGCAAGTGGGAGATTGTTAGTTGTATGTATGCCCTAGAGGCCAGTATTGTACAGATGATGTATATTATATTGGATGCTTGGACATATATAGAGATGACTTTCTTGCTCGATATGATAGTATGCTATCTGGTTGCTCTTTATCTTAACATGTACACTTGTCTCTTTAAACTGTCTTATAGTTACATGTTGGTAAAGCCCTTAGGATGTGTACTTGACTACCTGGACTATGATGCAGATCATACTAGTAGGGACATGGTAGTCCATAGGTACATCCTTCAAGGTCCCTAGTCGTGGGTGTATCGAGACGGGGCATCGATATAACCAGAGTAGACTAGCGTATACGCTTCTCGACCCATGAGATAGGCGATGGATGATCCCATATCCATTGGTGTTTGACATCAGAGATGGTATACGGGTGCTCAGTGGAGACTGGGTACACTGGACGGACTCGCCGAGAACTCCCAGATGGTATTATACCTCACGTTAGATGGCAGTTCTCAGGTGACACTTGTGCAGGTTAGTCTGTAGACCCGAGATCGTCATAGAGTCTTGTGTGATTCCGACTGTGCTTTGATCTCCACCTTACCACGTCCATAAGGGCGTGCAAAACGGTGGTTTTTGGGCACAGTCCCGAGTCACATGGAGGTAATGAGCGATAGGAGGGGTTTCTTTTCTCCCGGTATTGGGAGTTGATGTTGCAATGTGCTCGATTGGCCGTAACAGGGAAGTCCCTGGCCATGGCTGATCAGAGATTTGCTGGTAAATGTTACCAGTAGTTTCTCGACCCGTTATGAGCCTCACATCGGCACGACTTATCGGTTATTGGGGTCTGACGTTTACCACCCCTAGACTTGATATGCGACATATCAGACGAACAGACCGGACTGTACGGTAAGTGTTACTGGTTGGATTCACAGGAGTGTGAGCGGGCTGGCTCGTCGATCTTCTGATCGCTCAATACCCGGATGGCCGTTACGTTTAGCAGACCGCTTGCGGCTTGTGGGTGCTTGATATGATCATCATCTGCTGCCGGCGTATTGACGAGTCTTTAGAGTCCTACACAGAGGTTTCCTGGCTCAAGCGAAACGAAATAGGATCGCATATGAGATATGTGCAGGACCGAGAATAATGCGTGTATGTGATACCGTATTTCATTCTCGCGATGAATGTATCGATTGGTTATATGCGATATAACCTAGATATCGAATCAAGGATTGATTCGATAAGCCGATACATAGGATACTAGTCGGTTATATGCGATATGACCGGATCGTTAAATCAAGTGTTGATTTAATGATTTAATGTATAATTATATATTTGATATATTACTTTGCATTAACTAGTATTGGTTCACTTTAAATGGATTTTCTCACTTGGATGTGCAAGTTGTATATGTGATATACTTTTGTGCACATGAATGTATCATGTTTGATGATACATGCTTATTTGGTTAAGTGTAAAGAATTAAACCATGGTTAAGTTGATGATTAGGGTTTTGCTTATTCATTCATTTATTTGTTTATTCATTTTTGATAGATAAACATGAATGGTGGCTTTGTTTGTTTTTAGTTGAAGATTCATGAAGCTTTGACTTAGTCACCATTCTTGTCTCATGCTTAACCCTAACCATTTGAACTAACCTTAGTTCATTCTCTACACTTAACTATGGTTGAGAATATGATAAGAATGAATTCTTTTTCAATTATTATTCAACACTTATCATATTCTATCTTCTTCATCATCTTCTTCTTCTTCTTGACATGAAGAAAAGCTTGCTACCAACAATGGCAACTTGAGCAAAAGTGTGAGAAATCCAATTCTAAAGTGAACCCACCTCCTATTTCTTCACCCTCTACCTCTTGCCAAGTAGTATAGGGTGTTTTCTTCACAAGTTTCACAACTTGGTGAAGTTGGAGCTTGATCTTGTGTAACCTCGACGTAGATCATCTTCGGCATCGTAGCCGACGACTAGTCCGCTCATTTTCTCCGATGAAGCCGATGTTAGAGTCCGAGATCCGACTTGGACAGCGAGAGGACGACTACGTGGAGCTAAGGAAGTGGATAACCGGATCTACAAAGGTTGTAGCTTCTTATATTTAGTTAAGTTGTTAACTAGTTTATTGTTTCGCCTAAAATTCTAGTTAACGATCCGTATTAGAGTTTCTCGGCACTTGCAAAATTTGAAATTGGCATGGTTGATGCCTTGTGAGACCTATTGAGAGTGCCTAGGAACCCTACACTATCCACGGGTCTCACTCTCCAATGTCGAATCTCGACAAGGAGGGAAACAACCGCTTACGGGTCCTCTCAACTCGTAAGAAGGGATAATTCTCTTATAATATCCTTACGACTTGTAAGAGGAAAACACACTTAGGGATCCTCACGATCTCTAGGGAGAAAATCCACCTACGAGATCCTCTCGATCCGTAGGGAGAAAAATCTCTATGAGACCCTCATGGCTCATAGAATTGAAAAATCTTAGGCAGCAGATCTGAACCTGCGGCCTAAGCCATCGCTACCTCTTGAAGAAGCCAAGACAGACTGCTCGCTCTATCATCTGTCAACCATGTTCACTAAGGTAACATGCGGATAATAAAAGGAAGAAGAAAGCGACAGAAAGAACACTTGACTGGCGTTGGATCAAGCATTCGAGACACACTCATTCATGCATAGGCAAAAGACTCAGAACGAGAAATAAGACAAGCTGAAATAAATTCTTTCATTAATATTTCAAAAGGGTTCTTACAATCATAAAGAAATAAATAACAACATTATTGAAATGTTTACAATGGTATAACTTCGGACCCAGGACATGGATTGAGGAACTTGAAAGTAACCCTATCTATGACTTTCCAAGCCTGGCGAACCATCCTAGTGTGCTTTCTTTCACGAGTGCAAGCGTCGGGGTCCCCACGGATGTCCTTCTCCCTCCAGTAAGCAACAAGTATCGCGGACTGTTGGAAGGCCTGGTACAGGAGATCGACAAGATCGTCTCGCCGTCTCTTCGAGATTAAGTTCATCAGGTACACCAAGTGCACTTTATCCTCAGCGGCATCCAACGCCCTAAGCGGCACACCGGAACAGAATAAGGGAAGTGCTTCCCAAATGGCTCCCACGACAAGCTTCAAGAGAGAGGAGCATCGAGGAAACAGTTGACCATTGTACGCGTCGAAGCGACTCATGATCTCGGCACACTCAGCGTTTGTGAATTCTCGATTTTGAGAACGACCAAGTCGTCGGATGTCCCCGTAAGAGATAATCTCGTCGAGATTATACATGTGGGCGTCCATTACTCCTATAAAAGAAAATTGACAAAAATTAGCAACTCTTAAGAGTTCTGCTATATGATTTAAAAGGAGTAAAGCTCCATTAATGAATCAAAAAAATTATAAATGAAATCTTTCAGAGAGCAGAACTCTATTGATGGAATCCTAACAGGGTTCTCTTTAGTCCTCCTTAGATCCTTTTGGACCTATAGAGCAAAGCTCTGCTAAGTGAAACCCTAAATGGGTTTTCTTTAGATCAGGGATCTATGGAGAGCAAGGCTCTGTCAATGAAAATTAATTTAATTTAATTTAAATTTAAATTTTCACCTTAAAGTTTGAAGAGTTTAACTCTTGGATTTCTTGAAAATAAAGAGCAGGGCTCTTAGTTCTGAAAGTGAAATTTTGAAGATGAAAATCATCTAAAGGACCAAAGGTCCTATTTATAGGCATCAAATTCCCTTTCAGCTTCCAAAAGTTGCCGCGACGGTTGGAATTCTGCCACCGCTGCGCTCACGTTTGGGGGCCACGTAAGCGCAACGGTGGGGGGCATTTGTTTAGCCCAATCAGAGCAAAGCTCTGTTCAAATTCCAAGACGGGAGATGAAGCAACGCTTCATTTTCCCCCAATCAGAGCAAAGCTCTACTTTAAAATTTTAAATTTTAATAAATGAAGCAACGCTTCAGATCCTTTGCGCTGCGCGCAACGCGCCACGTGTCAAAAGCTGATACATCAGCGCAGCGCCCAAGGCAGCGCGCCCAATCAGAGCAAAACTCTATTTAAAACAAAATTAAAGGAAACAACGCTTCAGTTGCGCTGCGCCGTGCGCTGCGCGACACGTGTCAGTGCAGTTGCGCTGCGCCGTGCGCTGCGCGACACGTGTCAGCGCAGATGCGCAAGCGCAGTTGCGCTGCGCCGTGCGCTGCGCGACACGTGTCAGCGCAGTTGTGTCCGCGCAGTTGCGCTGCGCTCTGCGCTGCTTGACACGTGTCATACGCTGGGGCGTTTGCGCCAAACAGAATTAAATTCTAGAAAGATTTTTCTGTTCTTGTTAAAACAAGAAGATTGCCTTCTGTAAAACAGAAGCCCTTGGATCAAAGATCCAACGGTGGGGAAAATTCCCCAAATCACTCAGAGAATAATATCTTTAACAAACTTAACAAATCTATGGGCACTATATAAAGGCCCCTAGACCCCAATTCAAATGATCAACATTGTGAGAAATCAAGAGCTTCAAACAGAGAGAATTCTGAAGAAATTTCAAGAACAAAAAAGGTAAAAAGCCTTTAAGATAAAAGAATTTCTTCTAATAGATCATTGATCTAAGAACAAGATCAATGATCTTCAATAAAAAACAAAAAAAATAATAGTGCTTTGCACTTATGAACCATTGGTTCTCTGAGATCAAGAAAAAACAAGAAACACTTATTTTCTTTGGTCTAAATTGGATCAAGAAATCAAACAGTGCTTTGCACTTCTTTTATGAACCATTGGTTCTGGAATCTAGAAGATTCTCAAGTTAATAGTGCCTTGCACTTGCAAAACTGCACTGTTGCGCTCTTGTGTGGGCGCAAGCCACCAGAGAGCGCCACGTGTCAGCTCCAGAACAACTTGCGCTATGCGCTTTTGAAATAGATCCTTGCTCTCTGAAATTGGCGCAACTCACCAGAGCACGCCACGTGTCAGCAGCGCAAGCGCAGCGCACTGGTGCAGCACACTGCGCTTGCGTGACACATGTCGTCACCACAAGCACTTGCGCTCAGTGATTGGCGCAAAGCGCCTGACAAATGCAGTGCATTTCTTTTACTAAAGGGGCCAGGCCTAAATCAGAAAGTCCCAGTAGGTCAAATTAAATTGCAATACAATAAAAAGAGCAGAGCCCAAACAAAATTGATGCTCTGCATCATTTGTAAATGGGCAGAGCCCAAACAAAATAATAAATAATGCAATGCATTATTTTAAAAGGGGCAGAGCCCAAATAAAGGCCCAACAGAGACCAAGATTAATGCAGTGCATTATTTTAAAAGGGGCTAAGCCCTAGCACATGCCTAATAGGTCAAAAACAAATAAAAAAATGTTGAACATTCTTCAACTGGACTTAGCCCAATCATGGCCGTAAGTCCTCAAATTAAATTGACTGAGCACAACTGCTCTCTTAAATCAATTTACAACCGGTTCGAGGGTACATCTCCGAACTCCTTTGACTCCCATCGTTGTAATCCTTCAACGACGTCAGAGAGGCGACGGGTCCCGACAACCACACAAAAATATGGACTGTGGGGTCCTTAAACCCACGGACTTAAGCGTCCTTAAACTACCAATGGACCGAGACGCCCTTAAACTAACATGAACCACCATGTCCCTAAACTGGAAATGGATCTAGACGATCCCGTTAAGTAGATCTTAGTCTGGAATTTAGACTAACGTATCCTTAATAAACATTTAAGTTGATCTTAGCCTCAAATATGGCTAACGTATCCTTAAACAAAAACCCCAAACCCAAATCTAAGAAAATACGGATTTGGACTAATCCACGTCCTACGGGCGACGACATAACCTAGTCTCCGTATATAATCCACGGGCAACCACAAACAAAACAAACACACACGATACGAAGTGAAATTCTGGAGAAGGAGATTGTTGTTACCGCGATGCGGTAGCGTAATTAACTGTAGGGGCTTGCGCCTGCAGGGAAGAGCGTCTCCACAATCAAAAACCCCTCGAACGAGGGGGAATCTGACAAAGTCTGCTGTATCGGCCGCATCCGTCTAAACCTCCGATACACGGTGCCATAAATCAACTTGGCATCTTCGGAGATGTGGACGGATAAAACCAAACAGCATCTGCCCCGAATCTCAGGCAAGACGTCCTCACGTCTCGGCCGCCGTTCGGAGGGGAACAACATCCATACTTGCGGACATACACATTTGTACGTCCATACTTGCATACATACACAGATACACCTTTATACGATATTGCCTTCGATTTTGGAGATTTGGGAACCGCATGATATATTTTAAAACTGGATTCATTTAAAAGAGCGGTTTTCCCTCGATATGTGCATATTACTGTTCGATGTTGCATGATATATGGATATGCTTACATTTCTGTTATATGTCACATACATCATGTTTTATGATTATACGCATTGAGATATGTTGTTTTCATGAGATTTATGGATTTGAGAACCGTGGCTATTTCAAAAGAAAGCATGTACTGTTTTAAAAACCCGGTTTCTCTTGCTATGATATTTCAGTGCATCCACAATAAGTTTTCTCGGTTCTGAGACGTGTGACATGTGAAACCTGATTCGAGGAGCTGGATGAGGCCGATTGTGGGTACATGGTGGACCCGGTATGGTACCCCGGGGAGAGAACGGATTTGCTGTGCAGTAGACGGTAAGCTTGGCAGAGCGACCTCTACCTACCGGTGATTGGTTGGGCTCGGCGGATATCCGGAGGATACCGACCGGAGTCGAGAGATGATATGGGCTGATCCGGACTGACGGAGCCCGATGGGCCGATCCGGACTGACGGAGCCCGAGATATGAGGATTTACATGTCGATGCTGGACACGGGTTTCATGATGTTTCGAGTGTCGATGCTAGGCACTCAGATTCCATGATTTTGATGTGTCGGGAGGGACACACGTTGATTTATATCCTCATATTTTCATGCATATGCTTTTATGATATATACATACGTTGATGATATAGTCGGACGAGATCTACATGCATACAGACATTGATCATATGGTTGGATGATATCCACATACATATAGGTGTTGATTTCATTGTTGGCACATATACAGACCCGGTCACCCTAGATATCATAGTATTACCTTTATGATATAGTTGACCTAGGAGTCGTTGTTTATTCGATTTCTATCTGTAGATGTTTTTCTACTCACGAGTTGGCAACTCACCCCCGTTGTGCCACAGTTCTTGCAGGTTGGCCGCATGGATCCGTAGCGGCATCGCTGGCACACAGTTGCATTCGGGTGTTTTGCTTTGGTAGGTGGTACATGTTGGATCATACCCCTCTTGTATTTACTATTCATATTGTATCTAGTCAACTCTATCAATCAAACTAGTATTTGTATAAGTAATGAGACTTAGTGAGACTTGTGGTTGCGAGACTTAGAGCGAGGGATTTTCCGCTACTTGTGGTTTTACTGTCTTGCTTATTTCTTTATCTCTGTGGTGAACTTCGCCGTTGGGCGTCGTATACTTATATTTACTGTCTTGTGTGGTTGTGATCCGCCGATTGGCGAAGAGCTAGCTCCCGCTTGGGGATGCCATTATTCTTGTTATGTATTTATGGTTTTGGATCAAACTATACAAAGGAGGTGCTGCCCAAATTTTTAAAAGACGAAACACGTTTTCAAACTAGTAAATCTCACTTGCATTTTCATGTTCCTTTTCTATGCATTAAGAAAACTTGATTTCATTATACCTTTATTTCAAAACTCCACCTCCTTTATTTTCTTAAAAAGGTTTAGATTTCTGGATTTCAGCTTACTTGAATTACGTTATGCCTTTAGATGTTGCGTGATTTAAGTGCTGGTCACAAGCTAATATTTCGGGTCGTGACAGTACTCTATTCCTTCTATTGCTAAATCTATGTGGAGTATTAATGAAAAAGATTTATTTATTTTGAACATTAAAGCACTTAAAATTCTACATTGTGCTTTAAATGTTGATGTTCTTAACAATGTCCTCTTTTGCAAGACGGCTCATGATTTGTGGTATTCATTGGAAAATATCTATGGAGAACAAGCCTTATGCAAAGAGAAGGAGAAAACCGAGAGTTCGACATCTATAGCGACTTTGGATACGTCTCAATCAAAAGTAAATCAAATGAGATGATCCAACCCTATGGAGTCGACAAAGAAGTATCTTGATATTGAGGTTATAAGTAATCCTTCTTTTGATTGTCATAAACTTACCCATGATCAATTACTGGTTGCTTTCAACACTATTCATTGTAGTTTTAATTTGACGGTTTCTAGAAATGATTTGTTAGATGAGCAAAATTCTTCTCCCATTGATAAGAAAAATGATTTGATTTATTGCTGTGACTCCTTTGAAAGTTTCAACAAAAATTTGATTTCCAAATTTGGTGTTTTAACCTCTGCTCATGATTCTCCAACCGCTTTGGTAAATTAGAAATTGAGAAGAATGAGCCACTTTCAAAACTTGATTTCTATTGTGTTTTCATTGATGCCTTGAAATTTGAAAATGAAAATTTGGTTTCCAGTTGCAATACCTTGAGAATGGAAAATGACGTTTTGATTTCAAGTTTTAAACGCGAAGTTGATTTATTGAAATCCTCTCTTGTCTCTCAAGTTAATTTGATTTATGATTTGTTATCTCTTAAAAAGGAAAATGAGAAGTTGGTTTTAACTTGTGAGATTTTGAGAAAAGAAAACGTTGATTCGATTTCAAGTTTTAAAATTGAGATTGATCTTTTGAAATCGTTTATTTTATCTCAAGAATATCTTGTTTTCGAAAACGCTTCTCTTATGCAAGAAAAGGAGTTTTTAAATACTTCCCTTGCTAAACTTTCAAAGGTTGATGGTTTACCTAGTAACGAAGTAGTTTTAAATCGAAGAGGTGATGGTTTTACAAATTTAAAGTTTCAAAAACCTTCTTCGTCTAGACGTGTCAAATATGCCTTTCATTTTGCTAAATCTTATGTTCATTCACATGCATACTTAAATAGATTTAGTTCGAAAAAACTTTCAAGAAGCATGCACATCATGCATCTACTTTATCTCATGCGTATGGTGACATATCTAGTATCTTGCATGCACATACGCATTATTGTCATTATTGTGGTGCTTTTGATCACTTTATATATTCATGTCTTTTACGAGGAATAAATTTATCTAACACGAATATGATGTGGGTTCCAACAACTAACCCTATTGGATCAAATAAGACTTAGATACCAAAATCCACTTCCATTCCATATTTTGTAGGTATGGAGAAAACTTTGACATAATGAATCGGGGCGACGATGAGCAAGAGCATAACAAAAGGAGATATTTGCTTGGCTCATCGATTTTTGGGGTAACAATCATGTGTTTACATTTCAATCGCCTATCATTGCTTGTCTCTTTTGTATCTATGAATTCTCGTTACATATTTTGTCTGTGTCTCTTATTTTGGTTCATAAACCGGATGAGTTATCTCTTGTTTGGGATTTCAAGATGTTTGTTTCTTTCCTTATTATCTTCTACGCTCTTGTTTTCTCCCTTACCTATATTCAGTTCCCTTTATGAGTTTTGATGAGTTTGTATAGAACATTAGCTTCTTTTTGAATCAATTTCGAAAACAAAATTTTCTTCAAAAACTAATTTTCTGGACCGATTTAAGCTAGTTCAGACGTTTGATCAAGTCTTGTTCAAATGTCTGTTTTCGACAAACATCTGAACATGACTTAGACAAACGTCTGAACTGGGATTTTATGGGTTATATATATATATATATGTTTTGTTTTGGGGATTTTCTCTCTCTTTCATTCTTCTCACAGCCGCGCCTCCTCTCTAAAAATCCCAACCAAGAATCCTAGCCCTCTTCCACCGATTCCTCAAAGAGTTTTCCATCAAAATCTAAATTTTCCCTCTCATATTGAAGCCCTAATTTCTCCCCTCTTCCCAAACCCTGATTTCTTCTCTCTCAAAGTCTTACCCTTCATCAATGGCTCCCAAGCATGCTACCCGAGAAGATATTGAAAAGAAGAGACATAGAGGAGAAGGATCGTCCCAAAGTGCGAGTTTTGATCAACGCTTCTTTCGTAATGCTTCTTGTGAAAGGTTGTTCTCATCGATCCAAGCCCAAAAGGTAATCTCGGGTTTTGGGATTACTTTTGTTGATTATAATGAGTATCATCTTCCTAGTCTTTTTAGAACTCAAGGTTGGGTTGACTATGCCTCCATTGATGAACCTTTCTTCCCTAACCTTGTAAGGTATTTCTTCGCCAATCTTTCTATTTCAAACACCAATGATATCATCTTAAATTCTTATGTACTTAGTAAGAAAATTGTTGTTGTTGATGCTCTCCTCCAAAAACTTTTTGGAGTTTCTTCTGGTGGAGCCACTGTCCATCCTTTTAACGTTGAGACCTATCCCTTCCATCCCATTGATTGGAATCCGGAATCCGCAACAAATTTTCTTCATATTAAGCCGGTTCACCTGCTCTATGCCGCCACCACTATGTTGAAATTTGAAGTAAAAGTCATTGGCAATGCTTTAGGGAAGGCGGTTCTTTGCAAGCCAGGAGATAGGGGCGCTTTTAGGGGTTGTCACAAGCTCTTGATCTTCTTTTTTTGGCACCCGGTCAAAATCAATCTCCTTAACCTCATTTTGGAAGTAATCTCGTCGGCAAGCAATTTTGGACCTTCAAAAAACCTGTCTGTTGGAATGATTTTCACAAGGATCTTCAGGCATATCAAAGTTCCATTGGAAGGACAACAGTTAGACACTGTGGATGTACCACTCGATATGTTCACCATAAATTTTATGAAATCCATGGCCGAGCGTGCGATGAGACAGGATGGTGTGGAAGAGGATGAGGAAGATGGTCCCGATCAACCCATGCACGATCTTAATGTTACAAGTATTTTTGATCGTTTCGATACTTTGGAGCGAGAAGTGAGTTATGTGAGGGCTCATCAAGACACTTTGATCGAAAACATGGATTCTATGAGAAGTGAGACCCGTGAGTCCCACGAGTATATGATGATGACATATTTGGGAGAGCAATTTGGGAACATCATTGCTAGATTTGAAGATTTCCAAAACGGCAAAGGCGAGAGTTCAAAAAGCAAGAGTTCTAATGGTGGCAATGGTGATAATGTCAGTTGGGATACTGTTGGGAGCAATGATGATGATGATGATGATGATGATGCTGCTGCTTAGTGAGAAGATGAGAGATGAGACCTTCTTTGTCTTTGTTTCTTTTTGATTTAATTTTTGTTTTGTGGAAAAATGGATATGGTTTTTTTTTGTTTTGATTAGTCTTTTGTTTTCAGCTTCCTCTTAATTTTAAGTGATGCCAGTTCTAGAAAGATATTGATTGTGAACCGATGATTTTGTAGGTAGTGTATGGAACTACTTTGTTTTTCTTTGTATATTTTTATCTTTATGAATATTAGTTGCAATTTGCTCTCTTGGCATGAGTTACTTTTATATATACCGTGTTTTTGCTCAAAACTAACTTAACTCTTATGGTTATTTGTCATTGACTTGCATAAAAGTGTGCTCTTTGAGATTATTGGTGTATGTTGAAGGAATTTGTGTGCAGGTTTGCATCCATTGTGACTAGTGCTCAATTGTGATATATCTCTCATACCTTTACATTGAATGGTTTATTTTCTTTCATAAAGTGTATGAGTACATGAATCCTATGGAGTCATATTTAAGATTCATGGGTAGTGTGCACAACTTGGGATGTGCATAAGAAAACCAAAGGTATATTTTTATTTGGTATATGTTTTACTAAGTATCGTCATACCAAATTGGCCTCCGCAACCTTCGTTAGGAGAATCCAATTATGGATTTGTTGTCTATAACATATCTTAGGATTTAGCGGAGTATGTTTAGGGCTCTCATGTGTTTGACAACACTAAAGATGAGAAAACCCTATTTTGCATATTCTTCTATCTCATCTTTTCAACCATATAATATTAGAACTTGAATATTTATTGCAAATGGTTATGTTGCATATATCGCTTACTTTAGCTTTTTTATACATGCTTATTGATATGAGCCAAATGCTTGTTTTTCAAAGTTTTTCAAACGTTTAACTTTATCTTTTGCTCACATCAACTCCTATTAGTCTTCTATGCATACATTTAGGGGGGGGGGGTTATTCAAACGTGTCACTTATCTTTGGTGTATACATGTGTTTAGGGGGGAGTAATTCAAACGTTTTACTTTTTAGCACACCCTTTTTGATTATATCAAAAAGGGGAGAGTAATAGGTTCGTATCAAAATATTAAAATTATTCAAACGTTTGACTTTAGTATATTGGTCTTTTTATCGACTATTGAAGATTATTCAAACGTTTGATTTTCAATATATCGATATCATCTATTAATATTTTGACATCATCAAAAAGGGGGAGATTGATAACTTATGAATTTTTATAATCCAATTGTTTAGTTTTGATGATGTTATGAATATTAATAGATATCTTTATACATGTGTTTATTCTTTGTTGTGTGTATTTTATATAACACCGTATATGAGCTTGTTCATGTGAGATTGGATTTGCAGGAATAGATTACGATACACTTTAGATGGAGGATGAAGAAAATTGAGCTAAAACGACTAATCTATTGGAGGTTAGAGGATAATGGACAAGAGCTCTTCAATGATCACATTCAAGCTCAAGAAGCTAAGGATCCAAAAGTCCAAGTTCAAAAGAATTCAAGAAATTCAAGAAATCGAAAATTCAAGAGCTCGTGTCGAGATATCGAAAGATTCAAGACTTGGCAAAAGAACGATATCGACATAGAAAATCAATATGAGTACTAGTGACTATGGAAAACATCACATTAAGCTCTTACGCACACTTTTCGTATTATTTGTGAAACTCTTCGTGAAAAACTTGTGTTGGTTTTCGTTTAAAATCTTTTTCAAAACCAAGTTCAAATTTGTCTGAAAAATCCTTCTTCAGACATGTATAACATCGTGCTTCAGATGTCAGTCCTGTTTTCCAAAATCTGCACAAGTTTTAAAATATCAGTTTCTTTTTTCAGAATAAACGTCTGAAGCTTACCAGAACAAACGTCTGGTTGTTCTCTGGGCTTTCATTGTTTAAAACTTTTGACAGAACAAATGTCTACTAACGCTTCTTGAGATGTCTTTTTATTCTCTGTGTTTTCATTGGCTTAAAAATTTTTACAGAACAAGCGTCTGCCAAAACTTCTTCAGACGTCTAGTTGTTCTCTGTGTTTTCATGGCATTAAATTTTATTTTGGGAACAAACGTCTAGACTTATTTAGCACAAACGTTTGAAGGTTAAATACTTTGAAATTTTTTTCTTCTTCAGAAGTGTGTCACTTATTTTTCAAACGTCTGTTTGATCTCTGTACTTTTATTGGCCATATTTTAAAAACCACGGCAAACGTCTTAAGCTATTAAGACAAACGTCTGAAGCTCAAAATTATATGGAAACATTTCTTCTTCAGACGTTAGTGTCTTTCTCTTCAAACATCTGGTTGCTTTCTGCGCTTTCTTGTCTTCTTTCAAAAACTATCGGCAAACAACTGAAGCTTATTCAAACAAACGTCTAAAACTATTTTTTATCCGTTACCGATACTTCTTCAGATGTCTGTCTGGTTGAACTTCATATGTCAGATAACGACTCTTTTTAACTGATTTGACTTGTAACGAATAGTTTTTCTTGAGTGGTATTTATTGAGATTTTCTTTGGGTTTCGAACAACCAAGACTTACAAAAATTATTCTGCAACATTCTAAAGCTTTTTCTCATCTCTTGTGAGAGAAAAAACTTGATTTTGACTATCCTTTCTCTCACACTCAAAAAAAGATCAAAGTTCTTAATTTGATTAATCCATACTCATTGTGTATTAGTTATGAGCTTTAAGAGAAACTTCTTTGAGAGTATTGTACTTTATTGTAAACCCTCTTCTTATCTTCGTGTGAGAATTTTTGAGTGCAAGGGTGCCTTTGTAAGAGAGAAGAGCGGGAATTGTATTTCTTTTTTTGTATGAGGATTCTTGAGTGCAAGAGTGCCTTGGTAAGAAAAGAGTGCCTTGGTAAGAAAAGAGAGAATTGTTGCTTGTGTGTCGAGCAACGTATGGTCTCGGTGGAAACGTGTTTTAGTGGAACGGGTTCGTACGCCTAAAGATAGAGGACTAGAGGATCTCGCGAACCTTTCTAAACGTTGCATGTTTGCAATTGATTGTGTCTGCAATTTCTTACTCTCTAGTTTTAGCTTCATAACTTAGAAATTTCTCAATTGCATACTTGTTCCTTATATATTCTTTACTTGCTCTTAATATTTCTCTCATTATATATGTATGTGTATATGTGTGTGTATATATATATATATATATGTATATGTATATGTATATCTATATATATATATATCTATGTATATATATGTATGTGTGTGTGTGTGTGTGTGTGTGTATTGTTTGTTTGTTTGTTTCATAATTGTAGTTTGCTTAGCCACTATTCTTCATTGGTATATCGCTTGTTAAGTTTGCATTTATGATATTTCGATTAGCAAGAGTTTAGAATTTTTATTTTGAGCATATCGGTAGTTAATTCCTATTCACCCCCTCTATGAATTATTTTCAAGGTTAACCCTTAACCATGGTTACTTTTGGCCGAGTAATACCTTAGATATCCCTCACCTCTCTCTCTTCTCTCTTTTTCACATCTACAGCCATCGTTTTGAAGATCGCCGGAAATCATGGCCGCGTCATTCTCTCTTACTTCGATGTCTTTAAATGAAGATTGCAGGCAACCATAACTTCCTCGCTCTCCCTTTCTCAACCTCCCAACCTCATTTCAAAGCCCTAATTTGAAGCCGTCAAGTATTGGGTCTATTCTCGTTTAGGTATGTATTCAGTAACAAATATGGGTATATTGCAGGATTTATTCTGTGTATTTTAGGGGCTTGATTTGTCTAATTGATGAGGCATTGATTGTTGATTTTGGGAAAATAAAATTTGGGGCTTTCAGAGATGTTATAGAGCTTGATCTGTCACTTTTATCCCGTTACTCAGTTTTTCTCCGTCTTTTTCTAATAGAACCATTTGGTATTATTATTCAGCTAGTAGTTTCTTCTTCGTTTCTTTTGGGACCAAAATAAAGAAGATGGCTTAGGCTTATCAATCATTAAATACTTTAGAACTACACAACAAATGTAATCAGTGCTATTTTTTCTCAATTTTTTTTCTTATTTATGAAATTTAAAAACAAAGGTAGGTTAAATTAATATTGAGAGTATGTGTAAATTTCTTACATGCAGGTTAGACATGGATGATGATTGTAACGACTCTGAAATCTCTGTCCAAATGTAATTTATTCAAATGTATCGAAAGAGTATTTCAGCATGATTAGGAGTTATAAGTTATTTTTGTTTAATAAAAATAAGAAGTAACTTGTAACTCATTGGTAAAATCTCTACACTGTTGTGCCGTAGCCCGTGTGTTCGATTCCCATTAGTCCTATTTATTTTAATATTTTTCTTTTTTAACTTTTCGGAAGCCCAAGAATTGCATGTGCAATACACGGAGAATCGAAAAGTTTCAGAAAAATTAAACATGATAAATAAGGAGTTAACATTGATTAAAACACCTTGCACGAATCTCGAGGAAAATCGCCACGATCCGACCGCTCGTTTGCTACATCTAGCCACCGCCGACTGTCCCCCTTGCCCCAATCGACTCTGAGCTTCGCTCACGCGTCCCTTGCACTCCCCTATACTCCTTTGTCCTGTTTGATTTTCCTGCAATTAAACAGAGGCTATTCAAATCCTCATTAACACTATTTAAAATCAAAATTTTTAATTCCCATACATTCAATTCTTCACTATAAATACACCCCTTCCCTAACTCTCCCCCATTCTGAAAATCCCTATAAAAAATTCTTAAAATTCTCTAAGTATAAAGTGGAGTTAAGCAAGCCAAGAGGAGTAGCGATCCAATCTCGACGATCGGAGCTTTCCCGACGCTACCGCGACGCCAAGGAGACCCCTGTTCCTTTATAAAAAAAGGGTGAGAAGAAAAAAGAGAAGAATTCCTACGATTTGGGCCTCACGTGTTAAACACGTGAGCGCTTATATGCAAAGTATATAAGTGCTAATAAACAGATTAAAACCCATATTAGGGTACGTATTAAACACGTGAGAACACCTTTTTGAAGCATTAGCTTCAGATAGAATTAAACTCTCTCTATATATAGAATTAAATTCTATTTTTTGTATGCAAAGCATATAATCATTGAAAGAAAATAACTAAAGGCCAAACTGGTCTCACGTGTTAAATACGTGAGCGCTTATATGCAAAACCATATACACGCTAAGAATAAAAGTAACTAAAGGTCAATCCAGCTTCACGTGTTAAACACGTGAGCGCTTATATGCAAAGCATATGAGCGCTAAATAAAACAGGCTGAAACCAACACCAGGGTCACGTGTTAAACACGTGAGAGCACCTCCCTATATAGAATTAAATTCTATTCTTGAGAAAATACCCCCCTTGATCTTTCTAAAAGAGAAAGATATTCTCTGATAACAGAGAATCGTTGGATCAAAGATCCAATGGTGATTAAAAATCACCAAATATAGAATTAAATTCTATTGGGGGAAATATCTCCCTAATATCTCTAAATGAGAAGGATATTTTCTGTTAAACAGAAAGTTTTTGGATCAAAGATCTAATGAGATGGAAAATATTTCCCTATATTTTTCTAAACAAAAAAGATGTGCTCTGTTAAATAGAGAGCTCTTGGATTAAAAATCCAATGGTGATTAAAAATCACCGTTTGACAGAATTAAATTCTGTATTTGGAAAAATATTTCCCTAATCTTATTAAAAGCAAGAAAATATATTCTGTTAAACAGAAACTTTCTGGATCAAAGATCCGACGGTAGATAAAATCCCCCGAATAATCTTTGAGGCCAATTAAATCAATTGGTATTTCTCAAACTAATTAACAATTTGCTTTCTCTATATAAAGGACCCGAGACTTCAAGTCTCAGGGACGTGCACACAGAGAGGATCGACCACCCAAGCTTCTGCAAAAAAAAGACAGAAGTCACAAAAACAGAGAATTTAATTCTCTTCGAAGAAGAAGATCTCCCTTCTTTCAAACTCTAGGTAAACAAAAAGAAGAGATCAAAATATCTCCTTTACCTAGTATAAACAGAAACAAGGGTTTAACCCTTCATAAAAAGAACTTAGTTCTTCCTCTAATCTGGGATTTGCAAGGCAAATTACCCTATAAGTTGAGAATTTAATTCTCATCGGAGAGATTCTGTTCTTCCAACTCAAAATTTAGGAGAAAAGAATTAGGTTAAAAAGAAAGAAAAAGAAAAAGAACATATGTTATAGGAATTTAATTCCTATAAATATAATAAGGTTTAACCCTATGTAAAGAACTTAGTTCTTATAAAAAAAGAAGAACTTAGTTTCTTAAATAAAATTGATCTCAGATCTTCAAAGCAGAGATCTGGGTGATCATTAATGGCCAAAATACCATTAACAGAGATTAAATCTGTGAAAGAAAAGAATTTGGCGTCTCACGTGTTTCTCACGTGTGAGTAAAAAAAAACAAAGTAACTCAGCACCCAAAAGAAACAAAGCAATCACGTGAAACACACATGAGCCACCAAAACAAAGGCTGAATGCTTCACGTGCTTCCCACGTGTGTGCCATACCAAGTGCTTAACACTCTATATTCAATCAAAATGACTAAGTACTTAGCATTGATTGTGCAGCGTCCATATCTGAGCGCTTCACGTGTTTCCCACTTGAGCACCAGAGCCACAGATAAGTGCTTAGCATTTCTGAATAAAACAAAAAGGAAAGCCCAAGGCCGAGTAGACCAAGTCCAAATCAGCTAAGTCTTTGAAGTTGCTTGCAGCTGAGCCCAAACGCTCTGTTGTTGGATCTCAACTAAAATTTGATGATGCCTAAAATATTGCTAAGTTGATCTTAGTCTCAAATAAGACTAACACGTTCTTAGTTAAAATAAATTGAGCCCAAATGCTTGTATATTTAAGTCGATCTTAATCTCAAACTACATTAACGGTCCTTAAATAAAACAAATATTCTTTGAACTGATGGGATACATACAAGATAGGTTCGAACCCCAAATCTAAAATATACGGATTTGGACTAATCCGCGTCCTACGGACGACAATGTAAAATAGTCTGCGTATACGATCCACGGGCAACCAAAACAAACAAAATGCACACGACGCGAAGTGAACTACTAGAGTAGGAGAAAGTGGTTATCGTAATACGATAACGTAATTAACTGCAGGGTCTTGCGCTTGCAGAGAAGAGCGTCCCACAATCAAAACCCCCTCACAAATGAGGGAAAATCTGATGAAGTCCGCTACATCGGTCGCATCTATCCAAACCTCCGATATACGGTGCCATAAATCAACTTGGCATCTTTGGAGAGGAGGATGAATATGTCCAAATAACATTTGTCCTCAAATTCAGGCTAGATGTCCTCCGCGTCTCAGTTCAGTCTTCGGCAGTAAACAGATTCTGGCATGCCCGGTGGGATCTCTTGCTCTTTCTACTCCACATTTTGTGTGTAGTGATTGCGAACAAAATTGCGGTTCTCTATGGTTTCCCCTGGACTCAAGGTATTGAATGTTGGTGTCTTACTCCTATACAGAAAATCAATGGCTTCTCACTGCACCTCATGCAACAGCAACTCTCGCTCCACCCCAACTGGAGGAGTGACCTATGGGCCCAAAGCAGCCTCCATTTTCTTAATGCCGATGGGGCAGGTTACTCAAGCCACTGCCGGACTGTTCTTCGGACCCATGCTCCCGCCTGTGAACATTGGCGCCTCAACGCCATAAGGAGAAGCTCCTCGAAAATCGGTCTTCGATCAACTGACAACTACAACGGCCCCTCTCAACGGGCCGTACAAATCTGAAGCCTCAGTTTTCAACATGTCGAGAAAAAGTTCGAGCAGGCCCGTGAAGAAGCCTGTGATACCTGAAGGGGCTACCCCAAAACGATTAGCTATTCCTGCTCCTGTTACAGGTGAAGCCGGCAAAGGTGCTTCCCTATTCAGACGGTCGGTTTTCGAAAGATTGGCCGACTCTCCTCAAACTCTATCAAGGACGTTGGTTTTCAACAGGCTGACGCCGATTGAAACCCCTCAACAACACCAGGGGCATGATGAAGCCGCTTCCAAAACTAAGGCGGCCCCTTCAGCAAGGCAGCTCGACGTTGCCACTGGCGCCGAATAAGACAGGCTGGGGACAACTCCCCCTCTGGGTTCATCCCACCAGCTCATGTGGTGGATATCAACGCTGCTGTTCCAACTGGGAACAATTTTGATTTGCTCAGGAGGATGCGCAAGAACTCTCCGACGGTGGTACTGAAGAAATCACCTCTGCTAGTAGAGGTCCTTGTGCTGCAACAACCAGAGAAGCCTCGCCAAAGGCTCTCTTCATAGATACATAGGGTCTGGAGAAAAGTCCAAGCCTCTGTGATTGACAAGAATTACTCTTGTCGACCCGAGAAACCTAAGGGCCGACAAGGAAAAGAACGTTCCTCTACTGTAGGTGCATGTCACAATGGCTCCTTCAACTCCGACTTCTTATAAAAGAACGAGGTCGGAGAAAATCCCACCGCCCGCAGCAAATTTCAAAGGTGATGGATCTAAACGCCCCAAGTCTAGGGGTATTACCATACACACGGTCTATATGACCAATGGGAAGGAAGAAAGCCGTTCCTCGGTGAGTCATCGACCGCAAACCCGGTCGATGACCAAGGCTCAGGAGCAACAACAAAAGTTTCAGGAAACACTGACCAAAATGGCAGCACTTACCGGAAAAAAAGAAAGTCCGGACAAAGAGGCCAAACAGCGCCAAGAGCAAGAGACCGATACAGAGTTTCCGCGAAGGGTGCTAGAGAGAAAGGACAAAGAAGCTGCTGAGCAAGCTGCTGACATTAAGTAGATGGCTCTCCTATTCCAAGATATGGTGGGAATGATGATACAACTGGAACCCCCAGCCCAAGATCCACCAATAAATATTGAGGACGACAGAGGGGAAACATCAAACCCTTCTATAGCCTTATCAGCGGCCAAGGAGAAAATGATCTCCAAGATGGCCCTGGATGATTACATTGCTCGGCAAATAATAGCTCACCAAGCTAATGAAGCCGCTGGCCAAATTGTCAGAACTGGGCGACCATATCCAGGCAGGTATGGCCAAATCAAATACCCGTCGGGATATACAATCCTCAATTTCCATGTCTACAAGGGAACATGCAACCCTCATCAACATGTCCCGCAATTTAGAGTTCTGTGCGGCAACACTGGAGGCGACGACAAACTATTGTTTCTCCAGTTCGTCGGCAGCTTGTTAGAGACAGCTTTTGAATGATACCCGGAGCTTCCAAATGACTCCGTGAAAACTTTCACAGAAATGGAGCTGTTGTTCACACAACGGTTTGCCAGCGCGAGCAAACGCACTCCAATCACGGCACTAATCAATGCCAGGGTAAAGCCGGGAGAAACATGTGTCCAATACGCGATCCGGTGGCGGAACCTATGGTCTAAGTGTGAACAGCTCATTGAAGAGTCTCCTGTCGTGGGCATGTTCATCGGAACCCTTGATTCTCAAACGACTGTGTCCTAGTTCATGACATTCTTCAAGCCCACAACCTTTTAGGATCTGATAGACAAACTGGCCCAAATGGATCAGATAGGCCATGGGCCTTCCTCCTTAAATAAGGACCCTTGAAATACTAAGGGTAAAGGAAAGGCGGCCTTCGTCGCTAACACGCAACAACAGCCGAGTGGCCCAAAATCGGCTTCCCGCCAAAACAACACGCGTCTGCGTCCATCCTTGGAAGAAAGACTAGGATGTGCTTACTCGTTCCCACCCAATAAAATGAGGAGACTGTTCGAGTTGGCGATGTGAAATAAGCTCATCACATTGCTAGATCCGCAGCGTTCAACACATCCTGGCAACGTCAACAACCCTAATTACTGCTCCTATCACAGGATAGTGAGCCAACCAATTGATAATTGCTAAATCTTCAAAAATTGGGTTTAAGACCAGTATCAATAGAGAAAATTCGCGCTGTCTGATAACTGGATGGTGATTCCGCTCTAGAAGCACGCTCCCAAAAAGGTGGACGCATAGGGGGAATCATGCTCACTCGTGGAAGAAACTCCATGGGAAGTCGTTCGTTCAGCAAAAACCAAAAGAATGCTGAAGAATTTACAGGCATGTCTGGCAATCAGATTGAAAAGCCCACTTAAACCTGAAATTATTGAAGGGATGTTGAAGCCTCGCCCCATGCCAAAAACCGCTGACAAGGGGAAAAGCCCCCAAGTCAAGCATTCAAAGTCTTCGAAGAAAAAGAAGAAGACCAAGAAACATGTGCAGTCTGCCGAGTACGACGACAAGCGTATAGATTTAAAAAAATACATCGACGCGCTGGAGGAGTATAACCAGAAGGCGCGAACACCTATCACATTCGAGAAATTCCTCAAGCATATCCTTAAGGACGGAGACAGTGATAATGATGAGAAAAATGACTCATCAGAAGAAGCAGAAGATTATGTAGCAAGTTGCCATATGGTCTTCCTTTAGTCGTTATATGACGAAGAAGCTTCCTCAGCGTTAGAAAATATCCTAGAGAAGCTGGGGGAAGAATCGGCACGAAAATCCCCGAAACTGTCAGAAGAAGACCCGATTGAGAGGCTGCTAAATGAAGCCTTTCAAAAAATCAAAGTTTACTGAGAACGCGAGATAGCCATATATGAAAAGGCTAAGCATTAGTGTCTGAATAAAAAAGCTGCGGTGATGACGAGTCGTAAAGTGCTCTGACCAAATCAAAACACACCTGCAACAAACAAGAGCAGGGTTGAAACTGAGAAGCGGTTCGCTAAGGCCTTATCACTAGGGATGAAACTACCACCTTTCGTGAAGTACACTCCTGGAGTCCTATACTCCGACGAAGGAGAATCACATCCAAAATACTGCCTATATCATCGAAGGGTCGCCCATCCCATCGAGGAATGCAGTGCATTCGAGAAGTGGTGGCAAGAATATGTTGCCCATCAAAAACACTACAAGAAGGTGAAGCGCGAAGCTCGCGCTCGTCGACATCAAAATAGCGAGACGAATGTGCCAGAAGAAATGACTGGAAACTGTCATATGGTTGGTACCGGTTTGGAAGGAGGAAAACCTCCAGTTCTTACGTTCGGGAGTGATTCTGAGGACGAAACACCCCTCAAACCTCTCTTCGAAGACTTCTCCTCTGAAAAAGAAGAGAAGGAGAAGAGCTGCGAGAATATTCAGCTGCGTAACCGTACGCTGTCTAAAAAGAACCTCGGACCTGTAAACAAAGGTTCGAACAAAAAAGACAAAAGAAAAGGGAAAATGCTCAAAGAAATCGCCCTCGATGAAGAAGTGGTAAAAGAACTCGCCGTGAAGGACTTGCCAAAGAAAAACATAGCGGATTACAACGTCCCAGCACATCTGAGGAAGATACCCTTGTAGTTAAGCATATTTGACGCTCTCCTCCTGTCTAAAGGGGCACGAGATTCCCTGATCAAGGTATTACAAGAGCCCGATTAGTTCCGAGCTTTTTTCGCGGAAGAGAAGATGAAAAATGAGCTGGTAGAGGTCAACACGGCTGATATTACATTCAGCGATGAAAATCTACTCTTCGGTATGTGCGAACATAATCGCCTGTTATGCATCACTAGGTACTGCCATGACATTAAGATAAAGAAAATCGTTGTTGACAACGGATCCTCCGTTAATCTTCTTAATGTAGGAGTGCTGAAGGAAATTTGTGGACATTCAGCATCTTACCCGGGATAAAATTACCATCTTTGGGTTCGACTCACAGTCGTCACTGATGTTTGGGTCCGTAATACTGACGCTACGGTTCGGGCTGCTCGTTATTGATATCAAATTTCATGTCATTGACGCTAAGATTTGCTACAACGCTTTGCTCGGTAGGCCTTAGTTACACGAGTACAACATCATCCCTTCTACACAACATCAGAGTATGAAATATTTTAAGGATGGCTCGGAGTACACCGTTACAGGAGAGCTAAATCCGTTCTCCGTAAACGAAGTCCAGAAGTACGAAGATGCAAAGTTCTTTTTGCCGAATTTCGAGGATACCGAAAGGTGCTACAAGCCGGAGGATAAAAAAAATCTACGGCCACCATCCTGATCTTTGGAAGCGATACCGAGGAAGACGAACAAATAGTCTACTCGGGACAACCCCAAAGGCAAAACAATAAGCCCAGACCATCTATTCCTATCTTGGTCTTTGGCAGCGACTCCGAGGACGAGGCCAATGCAGCGTTCTCCATTCGCCCGTCAATGCAGATTCTTGCCGAAGTGGATCAAAGTCTACAAATTATGATGGCCCCGCCTCGAAATTTCAAAGAACGTGATGCGCTCGATACATACAGCGTATAAGAACTGCAAACTTTCTACATACCTCCTAAGCGAAGAGGTGAAAAGGCGACCCTCTTCTACAAATCTACTGAGACCAAAATAGAGAAAGAAATTTGGCACGGTGCCGATTTTGCACTTGACAGGTTTCAACCCATCTGTCTGCCAAGATATTACGTGGAGGGATTAAAAGAGCTGTTAAAACGCCAAGGCGTACTCTTCGAACAAACTGTTCTACAGGCCCAATTCTATAAAAATATTTGGGACATTCTCGGGACTCAACGAAAGAGGCCCAACGGGAAGATGGAAACAATTGGACTGGGATTTGTTCGGTCCAAGAGGCTGGAGCAAATCTACAGCTGCCGTATCATAAATAGCTCAGGTAAAGAATAAAACGCTCTTCCAAGTAGCAATGACGCCAGATTGGAACAAGATCCCGCTCTGAGAGTGTTAAGTCCGTCGCTCGAAGAACAAATATATGGGCTAATAAAAGAAGATTGTCAGGCGAGCCGGGACAAACACAGCCGAGAAATGACCATATATGAAAAGGCCAAGACGTTGCATCTCAACAAGCAAACAGCGGAAGCGGTAGACCGTGATGCTCTTCATCTGCAACCCGTCAGTCACCTTCGCGAAAGTGGAAAGTCCCGAAGTAATGATAAAAGCAAGACGAAGGATGCAAATAACCTTCATGGACAATAAAGCAGGTCCAAGGTACCGTTTAATTGAGAAAGACTCGATTAGAGCGCATCTTTTATAAAGAAGATGTGTCGGGAATATTTGTTCCTGTTCCCCTAATATTTAAACATAATAAAAGAGTTGAACTCCGTTAAATTTAATGAGGCAGTGCCTCACGAGCTCCCCACGAGGGCGCCAGCGCCAGCGCTAACCCCTTAGGATTAAATCTTATGGTGGCGCCATTCGTGAAGAGCACGTGGGTGCCAATATGCAAAGCACAGGAGCGCCTAGAATTAAATTCTTAAGTGTCGTCCACGTGCATGACATGTGAGCATCGGCGCCCAAGTTAAAATCAAGTAGAATTAAATTCTATATAAGGATATTTCCTTAAAAATTGGGATACTCTCCAATGGTTATGATAAATCATCAAATAATAGAATTAAATTATATTCTGAGAAATATTTTCTCTCAATTTTTACAAAAAAAAAGACTACACTTTGTAAAACAGAGAGCCTTTAGATTAAAAATCCAATGATGATTAAAAATCACCATTTTACAGAATAAATTCTGTATATGGGAAAATATTTCCCCAATCTTGGTAAAAACAAGAAAACATATTACGTAAAACAGAAACATTTGGATCAAAGATCCAATGGTGGGTAAAATTCCCCAAATCAATTTTGAGACCAGTTAAATCAATTGGAATCTCTCAATGAGCGGTTTTCTCAAAACTAATTAATAATTTACCTATACTATATAAAGGACCCAAGACTTCAAGTCTCATATAGAGGAAACCCCCCATAAGCTTCTGAAAAATACAAAAAGCTTTAAAAACAACAGAGAAGAAGAAGATTTTCCTACTAAAAAATCCTTGGTAAAAAAAAAACAAAGAGATCAAAATATATCTTTTTACCTATCTAAAGGTTTAACCCTTCCCAAAGAACTTATTTTTTTTTTCTGGATCAGAGATCCACAATACAAGTTTTCTACAAATTGAGAATTTAATTCTCATCAGGAAGATCTTGTTCTTGAGAATCAAAGATTCAGAAAATAACTAGGTTAAAAAGAAAGAAAAAAAGAAAAAGAACATATGTTCTGGGAATTTAATTCCCCCGAAATTAGGGTTTGACCCTTCATAAGGACTTAGTTCTTATAAAAAGAAAAGAAGAACTTAATTCTCCAATGAAGAAAAAACGATCCAAGGTCTTCAAAATGGAGATCTTGATGATCATTAATGGCCAAAAATAGTATTATCAGAAATTTAAACTCTAAAAAAAAGAACTTAGCGCCTCACGTGTTTCCCACGTGGGCGCCCTCTCAACAGCGCCCAGCGCCTCACGTGAAAAACAAGCGGACGCCCAATGCAAAAGGCCAGCGCCTCACGTGAAATACACGTAAGCATTGAATGAAAGTGCTCAGCACTTCATAAATAGCCAAAAAGGCTGAGTACTTAGCACTAATTGGGCAGTGCCCAGTGCCTCACGTGCTCCTCACGTGGGAGCTACACAAAAAGTTCTTGGCACTTCATATACAACCAAAACGGTTGAGTGCTTAGCACTGATTGGGCAGCGCCAAGCGCCTCACGTGCTCCTCATATGGACGCCACACAAAAAGTGCTTAGCACTTCATATACAGCCAAAACGGCAGAGTGTTTAGCACTAATTGGGCAGCGCCCAACGCCGCACGTGCTCTTCACGTGGACGCCATATAAAAAAGTGCTTAGCACTATATATAACTAAGTGCTTAGCACTGATTGGGTATTGCCCATAACTGAAGGCTTCACATGAGAACTATGTGAGTGCCAGAGCGTTAAACAAGTGCTAAGCACTTTTTCATAAAAAGGGGGCTGAACAAACAGAGCCCAAATAAGTGCTAGCACTTTTGAAGAAAAAGAAACTGAGCGGACTAAGCCTAAATTGGCTAAATCTCTTGCTGTTGAGCCCAAATACTCTGTTGTTGGACCTTAATAAAATTTAAGGATCCTTAAAATATTGCTAAGTTGATCTTAGCCTCAAATAAGACTATTGTATCCTTAGTTAAAAATAAATTGGGCCCAAATACTCATATGTTTAAGTTGATCTTAATCTCAAACTAGATTAACGGTCCTTAAACTAAACAAAATATTTTTGAACTAAAGGAAAAATATAACTTAAGTTCAAAATCCCTGTTCCCTGATAAAATATCAGGAAATACCCCAATAGGGTATCACGTGCTCACACGTGACTAAGTGTCACGTGCTGACACGTGATGGTTTCCTGGGACTCTATATAATAGAATTAAATTCTAATCAAGCAAGCAATTAGTGGAGTCACGTTCCCACACGTGATGGACCTTTAAAGAACCTACTGAAAGAATTAAAGGCATAATAAAATGGCAAGGAAAAATCCCATTGAGGCATCACGTGTCTACACGTGATCAAGGGTCACGTGATGACACGTGATGATTCCTTAACTCTTTAAAACAGCAGAATTAAATTTTGTTTAAAATTTTAATCAAGGGGGTTACGTGTCAACAGGTGATCGGTTCCTAAGTCCCTTAATTAATAGAATTGAATTCTATAGAAATGATCAAACAGAGGGATCACGTGCCAACACGTGATGAGCTTTTAATCCTTCTGAACTAATAGAATTAAATTCTAATTAAATGGGAATTCAGAACCTTAACTGGAAAAGATCTCTCTAAATCTTTCCAAACAAAAAGATGGTGCTCTGTAAAATGGAGCACCGCTGGGTTAAAAAATCCAAGGATGATTAAAAATCACCAATTTATGGAAATATTTTATACAAGGAAAGATTTCCCTGAAATTCACCAAGAATAACAGACAGAATATCTTTTGGATTAAAAATCCAATGGTGAATAAAATTCATTGAGTGATCTAAAAGATCATGTTAGTTACAGAAACAACCAAGATCTTTCAATGAAAGATTGATTAAACAAATTGATTCTTTTCTTTCTCCTATAAATAGGAGCTAAGAAGAGAAGAGAAGGGATTTTTTTGGAATTTTGAGTTTTTTGGGAAAAAAACAACAACAGAGAGAAAAAAGAGAGGAGAATTTAATTCTCAAGAGAGAAAAGAAGTTCCTTTCAGAGAAAAGAAACCCTAGGTGAGAAAGGGGAAAGAAATCTAAACTCCATAAAATAAAAAAGAATTTAATTCTCAAATTTAATAGTTTAACTCTTCTAAATAAGAACTTAGTTCTTCCTTTGTTTGAAGATCTGCAGAAGCAGATCTCCCCACAAGTTGAGAATTTAATTCTCATCGGGAAGATTCTGCCATGCAGATCCAAAACTTAGAAGGGAGAATTTGAGTTTAAGGAATTTGATTCCCCCAAATTCATAGGAATTTAATTCCTCCAAGTAAAACTAGGGTTCAACCCTGCATGAGAATTTAATTCTCCCAAATTCATAGGAATTTAATTCCTCCAAATAAAATTAGGGTTTAACCCTACATAAGAATTTAATTCTTTCACATACATAGGAATTTAATTCCTCTAAAACAGAATTAGGGTTTAACCCTACAGAGAATTTAATTATTAAAACAAGAGACTTGGAACCCTCCATGCACGTAAAGAACTTGGTTACGTGGTAACACATGACCCTTCTCCTCAATAAGTAAATAAAAGAAAGAACAAGACTAGGTCACGTGCCCCCACGTGACCCTAAAACAGGTTCCTTTAAAATGAAAAAGAAAAACTTGGAGGCAATGCCTCACGTGCTCCCACGTGACCCTCAAAATAAAAGAAACAAAGCCAAAGGCAGAATCAATTTTGGGTGCTCTCACGTGTCCCCACGTGACCCCTTAATAAACACTTTAATAATCAATACATGGATACCCATCACGTGTCAACACGTGATGGCCTGAAGACTAAAAGTGTTTAAGACTTATTTGAATATTCTGAGAACAAAATAAAGGAGGTTTGGCCCAATTCTTAGGCGCCTCACGTGACCCCACGTGACCACCCCACTTTTAGTGTTTAACACTATTTTGAGCATTTTGTCCCCAGTGTTTAACACTGTTTTAAAGCGCATCACGTGGGAACACGTGATCGCCAAATATATGTTAGTGTTTAACACTATTCTCAAACCGGTCTTAGCCCAAATTGGCTAAGTCTTTCTGAGTCAAGACTCCCCTTTGATTAAACCCCGATTATATTCTTTCAAACTTTATCATTTCATATGACATTCAAAAAAAACTCCAGAGCCATGATGAATGGTCAATGCCCAATAAAAGACAAGGTGTTGTCAGAGCCCTCAAACCCCTGTTTAGCATTGCTAAATAACGGGGGAGTTGAACCCAGACAAATGTTCAACAGTCCAACAAATGGCCAACATTCAAATCTAATTGGACTTAGCCCAAGTTGGCCATAAGTCCTCAATTCAGATTTAACTGAGCCAATGTGCTCATAATCTAATTAATTGATTTTAGTTCCAAATTGGACTACAGATCTCCCAATCAACTTTGGTTCAAGGGTACATCTCTTCACTCCTTTGATATTTGTCATTGTAATCCTTCAACGCCTTCAGAGAGGTGATGGGTCCCGATAACCAATCATTCCACGGACTGTGGGGTCCTTAAACTCATGGACTATGATATCCTTAATCTTGGACTGTGGGGTCCTTAAGCCTATGGACTATGATGTCCTTAATCTCGGACTGTGGGGTCCTTAAGCCTATGGACTATGTTGTCCTTAACCTCAGACTGTGGGGTCCTTTAAACCCATAGAATATGATGTCCTTAACCTTGTACCGAGATGTACTTAAACTAACATTGGACCACCATGTCCTTAAACCGATAATCGACTGCAATGTCCCTAAACTAAACAATAGAGTCCAAATGCTCTTTTGTTAGATCTAAACGATCCCGTTAAGTTGACCTTAGTCTAAAAATTAGACTAACGTATCCTTAACTAACGTTTAAGTTGATCTTAGTCTCAAATGAGACTAACGTATCCTTAAACCCAATTCCCAAACCCAAATCTAAGAAAATATGGATTTGGACTAATTCACGCCCTACGGGCGACAACATAAATTAGTCTCTGTATACAATCAACGGGCAACCAAAAACAAAACAAAAACCCACGACACGAAGTGATCATCTGGAGAAGGAGAAAGTGGTTACCGTGATGCGGTAGCGTAATTAACTGCAGGGGCTTGCGCCTGCAGGGAAGAGCATCTCCACAATAAAAAAACCCCTCAATGAGGGGGAATCTGACGAAGTCTGCTATATCGGCCGCATCCGTTTAAACCTTCGATACATGGTGCAATAAATTAACTTGGCATCTTCGGAGAGCTGGATGGATAGCACCAATTAGCGTCTGCCCCGAAATTCAGGCAAGACGGACCTACGCGGTCACGTCTCCGTGTTTCGGCGGGGAACAGATTCTGGCACGCCCGGTGGGACCTTTTCCTCTTTCCACTCCATACTTCGTGTGTTGTGTTCGCGAACGAATCGCGGTTTGATATGGTTACCCTTGGGTTCGAGATACTAAGATTTGGTTTTTCTCCGTGCTGAAAACAGAAGATCAATGGCTTCAACCTGCACTAACTGCAATTGCAAATCTCGCTCCGTCCCGTCCGGGGGAGTGACTTATAGGCTCCAAGCGGCCTCCCTGTTCAAGATGCCGGTGGAGCAAATCACTCAGGCTACTACTGGGCTATTCTTTGGGACCATGATCCCACCGATAAGCTTCAGTCCCCCGCTGCTGTCACAAGAAGCCCCAAAGAAGTCGGTCTTTGATCGACTTACCACTGCTGCGACCCCTCTCAACGGGGTCGCTCAACTTCAATGCTTCAGTTTTCAACAGACCGGACCAGAACGTCAACAAACCCGCGATACCTGAAGCAGCCATCCCGAAGCGGATAGCCATCCCGGCTCAAGCGGACGAAATCATCAGAGAGGCTTCTCCTGCCAAGAAGTCAGTCTTCACAAGGTTGGCCATTCCGGCTATCGCTCTGGGTGGAGTCTGTTCATAACATAATATTGCATTTTGTATTCCCCATTCTTATGCATTGAAGAATAAAAACAGGTGCTTTTGACCCATGTCTGCTACATGTTACAGGTTACAGGTTCTTGGAACGAAAACAGTGAAAAAGACAAAAGACGACACAAAAAGAGACTTTTGACCAACAAATAGGAGGATCTTAGTCAAGCCTAAAAACTAAGAATAGTTCTCAATCAATAAGGCAACTCAAGGTCCAAATTGTCATGGAAAACGGTTAAAGGATCGGTACAAGTGTTCACTAAAGATCTGGAATCACTGTAGAAGCCCAAATGGAAAAAGAACTGAAGAAATAAAAATAACAGAAGAACCTGAAGAATCCCAGAAAAGCCCATCAGATGACCTCATCAAAGGGCCGCGGAACCGCGGCCCAAGCCAACCCATGCCGCGGTTCCGCGGCCGTCCTGTGCCCGTGCTTCGAGAAAAGTTTACCAAAATTCTGTGGCGGCTCTAAAAATATTTCCTGAGGGTATATTTGAAATTGTAGACATGCGAATCAGCTGTAGCCCTAGGGTTTCTATGTCCTATAAATAGAACCCAAGTCCTTGTATTTTTTTTATGCCTCTACTCATGAATAAAATTCTGTTTTCTTGAAGTTAGAGCGCATCAACAGTAAGTAGGTTATTTTCCTTGCAGTAGTTGTAGTTTTCATATCTGCTCTTATTTTCTCGCCTTAGTTTAAGTAGTTAGTTTTTTATTAAACCTGCAGTAAATGTTTTTTCTCTTTAATAAAATCATGTCTTTCTTCATCCCCTCAATGAGCGAGTAGTTTCCTCGCTCGTTAGGGTTAGGAATAGGGAAGGATTTGAGAGATGAAGATCTCTCATCTCTTTTCGTTGCCAAACTTTTATGAACATTAGAACTCCATGCATACCTTTTTATTCCGCTCCCTACGGCACTTTTACCCTCAAGGTAACGGTGATTCCGTAGTCTAAAGGCCCGGATTTTAAGGTTTTCCATGGAGGTTAGGGTAAAGATTAATAAAGGAAGGACAAGGATCTAGAGGAGGAATCAATCATCCCAATCATCCTAATCCCCTTTATAAATATTTACCATAACACTAATATGATAGATTTAATTAATGGCAATGGAAAGAGATGTAGATCTTTGTTTACCAAATTTTCCCTAAACCTAATCCTAGCAAGTTTCTAATCCTAGTCTCATACAACTTCAATTTTTAGGTTTAATTATAAATCCAAACACCATTTGGAATTAACTCGTAAGAACTTAAAGGAGATTTACACATCCCTGTGGACCGACCCGTATTCACCGGCTAGCTTCATGCGACGCCGTTCTTGATTGCGGTAAATATTTTTGATCGACAAAACCTCTATTAATCAAATGGCTCCGTTGCCGGGGATGGCGTAAAAATTTTCTTTTTGTAATTTCGGGTTAATATAAAATATAAAAAAAATCATAAAAATCTGAAAAATCAAATAAAAAAAAATAAAAAAATCTATCATCTTTTATTATTTGAAGGGTTTTCTTTGTGGATCTTTGCAGGATTGACGGATCTGAAACAATACAGAAGGAGAATCAGGAAAGGGTACATCAGAACAGAGATAGATTGCTACAGAAGAGCCGTACAAATTTTTTCAGAGCACGATCCCTCCTTATCACCGCGGAACCGCGGCCTAGGGTTGTCATCTGCGGCGGAAACGCGGTCTTGTGGAGTCTTCTCTGCACGAAAATTGCTTGGTTTGCTTCCTCATTCTCCCCTCTACAAATCCCCATATATCTTTTGCCAAATCTTCTGCAGGATTCTTTGCGCTAAAAATTTTCTTCCCCCTTCCAATAATTGATTTTCTGCAGGATTCTTTGCGCCGCGCTAAATAGCCAATTGATTGCAAGTGATTTACTGCTTTGCATACTTTAATCTGACTTTAAGGGGCTATTGACCAATTCAGATTGGGTGGGGATTTCATCACCCTTCCCAGGACCCCAGAAATCACTTAAAGCATTTGCATTGACCACTTTTAATTTAAAAAATATTAGACTCAGCCCTAAGGACGTCGAGCTCAATAGGACAAAGGACTAGTACAGGCATCGACCGTTTATCTTAACTGATTTTGCGGTGTCTAGGCTAGTGGTTTTTAATTAGGCCCACTGTCGTGGTGGTTCCTTCCCACTTACCTGGCCGTACTTGTCGGTGAAGAGGCGGTTTGAGGTCCTATCTCTAGCCCTTTGGAACAGTTAGGAGCTGTCTAGCTGACCTAGGTGACCCTAGACTTAGGCCTGATTGTGCATGTGTGGTTAATTGCATTTGTGTCACAAGTCTCTTTTCAAAATCTTTTTGCAAAAGCACACAAAAAAAAATAGAAGAAAAAGGGAAAAATCTTTTCAAAACTTACAACTTGTCGCTAAAGAATCTTTGCACTCACTTACACCACTTCTTCTCATTGACGTTTTCTTACCTTCACATTCTGTCTTTCATCTTTCGACTACACTAACCCTTTTAGTGTATGTCCGGTTGGACTAGGGACCCTAGCGTCCGATTAGTCCGTGTTTCGTTGGTACCGACCGACGAACCTTTCGACTCCCAAGTCTAAATCTTGTCCACTTCTTCACTTTCACCATCACATTCTTCCGAAGGTATGTCGGGATACGATCCTAACAACACCTTACCGACGGGAATGATTCCACCTCCGCCAGGTGCGAATAACCCGAATCTTCCGCCTGTCGAAGCGCCCGCACGAGTCGCGCTCCAGGATCTTTTCTACCCCGTCCGCACCGCCCTTCCTACTTGTCTTTCCCTTCCACCGGCTAATGGGGACAATTTTGAGATCAAACCCCACTTCATCAATATGCTGCCTAAGTTTCATGGTTTGGAATCCGAAGATGCATATATCTTTATCAACAAATTCCAAAACGTTTGCGCCATGATGAAAACTACCCAATTAAGTGATGACGCTATACGGCTAAGGGTCATTCCTTTCACCTTATGTGACCTAGCCGAGAAGTGGCTATACAGCACCGCATCACACTCAATTAGAAATTGGGACGAGTTTGTGAAAGCTTTTCTTAAAAAGTTCTATCCTCATCACAAAACTGCTAAAATCCGTAATGAGATTATACAATTTTCACAGCTTCCTGCCGAACCATTTTGGAAATGTTTTGAAAGATTCAAAGACCTACTCGTTCAATGCCCTCACCATGGGATCGAAAGATGGCAACTTTGCCAAACATTATACGAGGGATTGAACCCGGCAACGAAGCAGTTGCTAGAAACCATTAGTCAAGGTCACTTTCTGTCCAAATCTAGTGAGGAAGCATGGCAGTTTCTTGAGGATCTTAGTGAACAAACAATTCAGTGGGAGAGCACCAAAACCACATCATCATCTTCTTCTATTGGTCAACCTAGGGCAGGCATACATCAAGTAGAGATGTCAATTGCTATGAAGGCCGAGATGGCCGCTCTTACGAAAAAGCTAGAAGCGCTTGAGACCAAAATCTCAACACCTTCTCCTGCCCCTGTTGTGCCCCCACGAACTGTTTGTGCTTGTTGTTCGGATCCATCACATCTCACTGAAGAGTGTCCTTACACTGCATCAACTCAAGGACAAGATCAAGTCAATGCTGCCTTTCAGCAACGACAAAGAAATAATCCATACTCTTCGACATACAATCCGGGTTGGAAGAGCCACCCTAATTTCGCTTGGAACCAAAATCAACAAGTCCAAGGAAACAACAATTTTCAAAGGGCTCCTCCTCCACAACAACAAGCACCTCCACAAACTCAAATTCAGCAACCTCTCCAACAACAACCTTACCCTAATCAGATGAACAATTTTGTGCCCAACAATTTTGTTCCCCCTCAAAATGCTGTTAGCTCGCTCGAAAGAAGTCTAGAAGCATTCCTAAAGCAATCTGCACAGTCCACAGCTAGGATAGAGACTTCTGTTCAATTTTTAGTGCAAAACAGTGCCTCACACGATCAAAGCATCAAAGCTATTGAGGCCCAAATTGCACAACTCAACGCAGCATTGAAAGAGCGAGAGAAAGGAAAGCTTCCGTCTCAACCACTCCCAAATCCCGGTCACGCACATGTTGCACATGAACAGCAGAATTATAACGTGAATGCTGTGACCACGTTGAGATCCGGAAAAGTGCTGCAAAACAATGTGGGTATTCACCGTGACACCTCTGCCGGTGGTTCTTCATCTTCCTCTTCTTCTTCGTTAGAGCCTATTCTCCATCCTTCACATGTCTCTACTTCTTCTAGCTCGAACGGACCCTCTTCTCACAACACGAACACATCTACACGGGGTTCCGTTCCAACTCAACAATCTGATCCGCAGAAATTGGACTCAACAACTTTTCAAAATGTTCCTTTTCCAAATCGGTTGAGATCCAATAAACCAACTCCACAGATGGAGAAGATTGTAGAGTTGTTCAAACAGGTTAGCATAAATATCCCTCTTTTGGATGCAATCCAACAAGTTCCTTCATATGCAAAAATCTTAAAGGACTTATGCACCAAAAAGAGGAAGTCATAAGTACCAAAGAAAGTTTTCGTGGCTAGTGCTGTTAGTGATGCTCTTGTCAATTCTTTACCCCCAAAGCACGAGGACCCCGGTTGTCCTACTATTTCGATCACAATTGGGAACAAGACCATCAATAGAGCACTATTAGATCTTGGTGCTAGTGTCAATTTGCTACCCTATTCGGTGTACGAACAATTAGGCGTTGGAGAGCTCAAGCCTACTCATTACACTCTCCAAATGGCCGACCGATCAATCACCCACCCTAGGGGAGAGTTGGAGGATGTGTTAATTAGAGTAGGGGATTTCATTTTCCCCGTGGACTTTATTGTTATGGATACACAGCCTGTCGCTAACCCCCGTAATCAAATTCCGGTGATACTTGGTCGACCATTCCTCGTGACTTCTAACGCGGTAATCAACTGTCGTAATGGTTCAATGCATCTATCTTTTGGCAAGATGATAGTTGAACTTAACATTTTCAAGTTAGGAAGTCAGCCTTGCGAGCCTAATTCTAGCGTACTTGATGTGTGCTCGATCGATGAGATCGCGGAGGAGGACTGTGAGTTCGAAAATTTCATGTTTGATCACAGTAATATTGACGCCACTAGTGCGTTCCTCCTAGAATCCGACACAGCTTTCACGACGGACAAAGATTATGAGTGCTTCACCTTTGTTGATGATCTTGAAGACTCTCCACTCGAGTTTGAGTCTTTTGTTTTTTCGGATGAGTTAGTTGAACCATCCGACTCGGTAGCGTACACTCAATTTGAACCTTTGATGGAATCCTTCGAGTTTGAAACAGTTACTCCTTTGTTACCATCTATTGTTTCACCACCTAAACTCGAACTAAAGCTTTTGCCGTCGCACCTAAAATATGCTTATCTAGGTGAAAATGAGACCTTACCCGTTATCATATCGGCCTCTCTAGCTCTTGAGCAAGAGAAGGCTCTTTTAACGGTCTTATACAATAATCGGCAAGCTTTCGGCTGGTCTATGGCGGACATCAAGGGGATTAGTCCCCTCATAGTCGAACATCATATACACTTGATGGATGATGCCAAGCCGGCAAGGGATCCACAAAGACGCCTCAACCCCATCATGAAAGAGGCGGTCAAGAAGGAGATTGTTAAATGTCTTGATAGCGGTATCATTTACCCTATCTCGGATAGCCAATGGGTTAGCCCCATTCATGTCGTGCCAAAGAAATCGGGCATCACGGTCATCACCAATGAGGCAAATGAGTTAATTCCCACTCGCACCCAAACCGGGTGGCGAGTTTGCATCGACTACCGAAAACTCAATGCCGCGACAAGGACGGACCACTTTCCTTTACCATTCATTGACCAAATGCTAGAACGATTGGCGGGGCACGAATTCTACTGCTTTTTAGATGGCTATTCCGGTTATAATCAAGTCCCCATAGCCAAAGAGGATCAAGACAAGACTACATTTACTTGTCCCTTTGGCACTTTTGCTTATCGTCGCATGCCCTTTGGGTTATGCAATGCACCCGCTACATTTCAGCGGTGTATGATGGGGATCTTTTCGGACATGGTGGAGAAGTTTTTTGAAATCTTTATGGATGATTTCTCCATTTTTGGTGACTCCTTCGATGAGTGTTTACGACATCTTGACGCAGTTCTCACCCGCTGTAGGGAAAAGAACCTGACTTTGAATTAGGAGAAGTGCCCCTTTATGGTACGAGAAGGCATTGTCTTAGGACATGTCATCTCGCAAAACGGCATAGAGGTTGATAGAGCTAAAATCGAAGTCATTTCTAATCTTCCTCCTCCTAAATGCGTCAAGGATATCCGAGCTTTCCTGGGCCATGCCGGTTTTTATAGACGGTTCATCAAGGACTTTAGCAAGATTGCTAGACCCTTGACTCTCTTGTTGGCCAAGGACACTACTTTTGTTTTCTACTCAACTTGCATGAAAGCGTTCGAGTCTTTGAAACACTCACTCATTTCTGCGCCCATCCTTTCATCTCCAGACTGGACGCACCCTTTTGAAATTATGTGCGACGCATCAGATTTTGCCATTGGTGCTGTTCTTGGACAGCACATTAACAAGATGCCGCATGTAATTTACTACGCTAGCCGAACATTTACGAGAAGGCATTGTCTTAGGACATGTCATCTCGCAAAACGGCATAGAGGTTGATAGAGCTAAAATCGAAGTCATTTCTAATCTTCCTCCTCCTAAATGCGTCAAGGATATCCGAGCTTTCCTGGGCCATGCCGGTTTTTATAGACGGTTCATCAAGGACTTTAGCAAGATTGCTAGACCCTTGACTCTCTTGTTGGCCAAGGACACTACTTTTGTTTTCGACTCAACTTGCATGAAAGCGTTCGAGTCTTTGAAACACTCACTCATTTCTGCGCCCATCCTTTCATCTCCAGACTGGACGCACCCTTTTGAAATTATGTGCGACGCATCAGATTTTGCCATTGGTGCTGTTCTTGGACAGCACATTAACAAGATGCCGCATGTAATTTACTACGCTAGCCGAACATTAAATGAGGCCCAATTAAACTACACAACAACAGAGAAAGAGTTTTTAGCGGTTGTGTTTGCCCTTGAAAAATTTCGGCCTTATTTAATCGGCTCTCCAGTTATAGTATATACGGATCACTCAGCTCTTCGCCACCTTTTTGCGAAGAAGGATGCTAAGTCTAGGCTAATACGTTGGATCCTTTTGCTGCAAGAATTTGACCTTGTTATAAGGGACAAAAAGGGATGTGAAAACGTAGTGGCCGATCACCTTTCACGACTTCCTTCTTCGCCCACACTTGAAGTGCCTATCACTGATGCTTTCCCCGATGAGCAACTCTTGACCGTTTCTTGCGAACCATGGTTCGCCGATATTGTAAACTACTTAGCCACCGGCTTGATACCTAAAGATTGGTCGAAACAAGACAAACTACGATTTTTGTCCCAAGTAAAGCATTTTTACTGGGATGAACCTTATCTTTTTAAATACTGTTCCGACCAAATCATTCGTCGGTGTGTACCTGAAAATGAGGTTAAGAGTGTGCTGTCTTTTTGCCACGATCAAGCATGTGGCGGGCACTTTGGCCCAAAGAAGACATCCGAGAAAGTTTTGCAGTGTGGTTTCTATTGGCCACGACTCTTCAAAGATGCATTCGAATACTGCAAAACTTGCTCCCGGTGCCAACACTTGGGGCGGATATCGCGGAGAAACGAAATGCCGCTCCAACCAATTTTGGTTGTAGACATTTTTGATGTTTGGGATATAGACTTCATGGGACCATTTCCTAACTCTTTTGGAAATGTGTATATTCTTTTGGCTGTTGACTATGTTTCAAAGTGGGTCGAAGCTGTACCGAGTCGAACGAATGACAACAAGGTTGTCGTTCGATTTCTAAAAGAACACATCTTTTCTCGATTTGGGCACCCCCGTGCGATAATAAGTGATAATGGTTCTCACTTTTGCAATAGGACTTTTGAGTCCTTAATGCGCAAATACTCTATCACCCATAAGCTGTCAACGCCATACCATCCCCAAACATGTGGGCAAGCCGAGGTCTCGAATCGGCAAATTAAGCAAATCTTGGAGAAAACAGTTTCTAAAAACCGTAAAGATTGGTTACTCAAATTAATCGACGCGCTATGGGCTTTCAGTACTGCATACAAGACCGATCTTGGCATGTCTCCATACCGTCTTGTTTACGGGAAGGCTTGTCACCTTCCAGTAGAAATTGAGCATAAGGCATTTTGGGCCATTAAAGAGCTGAATTTATCTTTAGGAGATGCGGGCAGCAACCGAAAGCTGCAGTTAAATGAACTAGAAGAGCTGCGGGATGAGGCATATGATAATGCCGTGATTGCTAAGAACCGAGTTAAGGTATTTCACGATAAAAACCTTTTGCGAAAGACATTTAATCCTGGTCAACAGGTTTTATTATATGATACTCGGTTACATTTTCATCCCGGCAAGCTCCGTTCTAGATGGAGAGGACCTTTTGTAGTCCGCACCGTTTATCCGCACGGTGCGGTTGATCTTGAGAATCCAGAAGACGGTACTTTATTCAAAGTAAATGGACATCGATTGAAACCGTTCTTCTCAGCGGACCATTCGGAGGAGCTCCTGCTTTTACAGGAGCCGATTTACACCGATTGATTTTCCTCCACCTTCACCCTCGAATTTCCATTTTTCCAAAACTTTATTTCAAATAAGTTTGGGGGTGTATATAATATGTAAATATAATAATAAGCAGGAACTCGCCGATATTATCAACCCATTTGGTGCAGCATGACAGTGAGGACACTGTCTATTGTAAGTTTGGGGGTATGTTCGGTAAGTTTTTTCCTTTTGCATTCATATGTATATTTCTGCATTGCATCTTTATATAAAAAATCATAAAAATTTGAAAATTTGACAAATAAAAAATATTAGAAAAAGAAAAACCCATAAAAATTGAAAAATTCAAAAAATTATAAAAATTAATGTATTCAATTCTGGTTAATTAACTTGAGTTTGATAAATAGGTTAACTGGCTAGGAAAAACTAGATCTTAGACTTAGTAAATTAAAAACCCTAAAAATAACCTTTCTTAGAGTTTAACGGTAGAAAGTATATGTCTTTGTAGATTATTTAGAATAGGCAAATTTTGGGTTCACTTCTTGGGCTAAGTCAAAACGAGAGAAGAGTATTGATGTCTTATTAGAGAATAAGTTTGAAAAATAGTTCCTAGCTCAAGTCTAGATTCTGAAAACATGTACCCTACAAAATGCACAAACACGCACCTTGAAACTTGGATTAGTAGAAGAGACATTGAAATACTCTTGTCTAAAGTCCTTAGCACAATGAAAAAGAAAAGAAAAAAAAAGTGAATAAAGGAAAAAATGGACACTGGTTTTTATGATTACTTAAGGCTAAAAAAATAGAAAAATATTTAGCGAGGGTGCTTCATCACCTAGTGCCTTAGACCAACTGGTTTGGGAGCCACTGCTAAAAGCCTTGGGTGTTGCAAAACTAGGAAGTACGCTTTAAAACGCTAACGCATCTTGTAATCGGTTGTTGGTACCTCAAGAAGTATTAACAGTCGCATGAAGGATGTGAAAGCGAAAATTCACAAGTGCTTTGGACAATGGACGGGAGTACGATTGCTTGATTTGAATTTCCAAGTGTAGGGGTGATATTTACACACACGTGGGGATATGTGATTGGAGTTTAGATAAGAGAAAGGAATGAAGAATAGAACTTGTATCTTTGATAGAGTTGAGAGAAATTCCTAAGTGAAGATGAAACTCTAGAAGGAAAACTTAAGAGATGCCGAAAGCTAGGTAATTCTACAGGATATGTATAATCTTAAGTTAAATGATGAGAAAGTGTGAAGAATACGGGTGGATAATTTGCGGGTCGACGATAATAGATTTCCTTGTTAGAAAACCTAATTAGAGAACAAAAGTTGAAAAGCCAAATTGATAAGATTTTGTGGGTAGTATCCGCTGAAAACCCTCAGGAGACAACACTCCTCTTACTAGGGACACCTAGAGGTTTAACGGCTTGTTGCACGAGCTCAGTGCAATCGCGTTTCCCTGCGAAAGTGCGGCTAGGTTAGATTTTTATCGAGAATAAATAAAATAATAAGTTTGCTCGAGGGCGAGCAAAAGATAAGTTTTGGGGTATTTGTTCATAACATAATATTGCATTTTGTATTCCCCATTCTTATGCATTTAAGAATAAAAACAGGTGCTTTTGACCCATGTCTACTACATGTTACAGGTTACAGGTTCTTGGAACGAAAACAGTGAAAAAGACAAAAGACGACACAAAAAGAGACTTTTGACCAACAAATAGGAGGATCTTAGTCAAGCCTAAAAACTAAGAATAGTTCTCAATCAATAAGGCAACTCAAGGTCCAAATAGTCATGGCAAACGGTTAAAGGATCGGTACAAGTGTTCACTGAAGATCTGGAATCACTGTAGAAGCCCAAATGGAAAAAGAACTGAAGAAATAAAAATAACAGAAGAACCTGAAGAATCCCAGAAAAGCCCATCAGATGACCTCATCAAAGGGCCGCGGAACCGCGGCCCAAGCCAACCCATGCCGCGGTTCCGCGGCCGTCCTGTGCCCGTGCTTCGAGAAAAGTTTACCAAAATTCTGTGGCGGCTCTAAAAATATTTCCTGAGGGTATATTTGTAATTGTAGACATGCGAATCAGCTGTAGCCCTAGGGTTTCTATGTCCTATAAATAGAACCCAAGTCCTTGTATTTTTTTTATGCCTCTACTCATGAATAAAATTCTGTTTTCTTGAAGTTAGAGCGCATCAACAGTAAGTAGATTATTTTCCTTGCAGTAGTTGTAGTTTTCATATCTGCTCTTATTTTCTCGCCTTAGTTTAAGTAGTTAGTTTTTTATTAAACTTGCAGTAAATGTTTTTTCTCTTTAATAAAATCATGTCTTTCTTCATCCCCTCAATGAGCGAGTAGTTTCCTCGCTTGTTAGGGTTAGGAATAGGGAAGGATTTGAGAGATGAAGATCTCTCATCTCTTTTCGTTGCCAAACTTTTATGAACATTAGAACTCCATGCATACCTTTTTATTCCGCTCCCTACGGCACTTTTACCCTCAAGGTAACGGTGATTCCGTAGTCTAAAGGTCCGGATTTTTAGGTTTTCCATGGAGGTTAGGGTAAAGATTAATAAAGGAAGGACAAGGATCTAGAGGAGGAATCAATCATCCCAATCATCCTAATCCCCTTTATAAATATTTACCATAACACTAATATGATAGATTTAATTAATGGCAATGGAAAGAGATGTAGATCTTTGTTTACCAAATTTTCCCTAAACCTAATCCTAGCAAGTTTCTAATCCTAGTCTCATACAACTTCAATTTTTAGGTTTAATTATAAATCCAAACACCATTTGGAATTAACTCGTAAGAACTTAAAGGAGATTTACACATCCCTGTGGACCGACCCGTATTCACCGGCTAGCTTCATGCGACGCCGTTCTTGATTGCGGTAAATATTTTTGATCGACAAAACCTCTATTAATCAGAGTCCTCAAAGCTGCTTCCCGTGACCAGAGGTCTGTCTTTGACAGATTGCACATTGCTTCTCAACGGACATCGGTCTTTAAGAGGCTGGCGCCGGCGATAACCCTTTGCCAAAACAAAAGGCGTGATGAAGTTACCCCTACAACTGAGACAATCCCATCCGCTCGACACACTCGATGTCTCCACTGGCGCCGAGTAAGGAAGGCTGGGGGCAACTCCCCTTCTGGACTGACTCCGCCAGCTCCCATGGTGGAAATCAATGCTGCTGTTCTAACTGGGAACTGTTTTGAACCGCTTAGGAGGGTTCGCAAGAACGCTCCGACTGCCGTGCTGAAGAGATCTCCTCCACCTATGGAGATTACTATTGAAAAGAAGCCGGAGCAGCCCCTCAGCGGCTGTCCTCCAAAATTTATAAAGTCTGGCGACAGGTCCAGGAATCGGTGATTAACCAGGACTACTCTCGCCGGCCAAAGAAGCTTAAAGCTCAGCAAGAAAAGAGCCATCTCGTGGTACCACAGAAGATGTCATTCATCTGGGTGCCCGCTGTAACGGCTCCCTCAACATCAACCACTCACAAGAGAAGGAGGCCGGAGAAAGCCCCTGTGGCCGCGGCAAACCGCAAAGACGCTGAGTCTAAATGCTCCAAGTCTGGGGGCATAGTAACACATACCGTTTATATGGCTTCCGGAAAAGAGGAAAGCCGTGCCTCCACGGGTCATCGACCGCTTACCTGATCGATAACGAAGGCTCAGGAACAACAGCAGCAGAAACTTCAGGAGATGCTGACTGCAATGGACGCACTCACTGGGCCGAAAGAAAATCCAGAGACCTCAGAGCAGCATCGGGAACAAGAAACTGATACTGAATTCCTCCGAAGAATGCTTGAGAGGAAAGGAAAAGAGGTCGCGGAACAGGCTGCCAACATCAAATGAATGGCTCTTTTGTTCTAAGACATGGCTGGGATGATGTTACAGCCGGAACCTCCAGCCGAAGACCCCTCGATCATCATTGAAGATGACAGAGGGGAGACATCGAACCCCCCTCCGGTTCTTTCAGCAGCCAAAGAAGAGACAATCTCTAAGGCCGCCTGGGACGACTACATCGCTCAGCAAATACGAGCTCACCAGGCGAATGAAGCGTCCGACCAAATTGTTAAAACTGGGCGACCATATCCAGGATGGTACGATCAGATCAAGTATCCGCCAGAATACACGATCCCTAAATTCCATGTATATAAGGGGACGGGAAATCCGCATCAGCATATCACCCAGTTCAGGGCTCTATGTGGCAACACTGGAGGTGATGATAAACTTCTGCTCCGCCAGTTTGTTGGTAGCTTGTCGGAAATGGCGTTCGAGTGGTATTCCGAACTTCCAAATGACTCTATCAAGACATTTGCGGAGATGGAGCTACTATTCACCCAGCGTTTCGCAAGTGCTAGTGAACGCACCCTAATAACGGCATTGATCAATGCCAGGGTGAAGCCAGGTGAAACGTGGGTGCAATACGCAATACGATGGCGAAATTTATGGTCAAAATGTGAGTAGCGCATCGAGGAAGCGCCGGCAGTGGGTATGTTTGTAGGCACTCTTGACCCTCAAGCAACTATTTCCCAATTCATGATGTTCTTCAAGCCGACCACGTTCCAGGCCTTGATCGACAAACTGGCCCAAATGGACCAGATGGGTTATAGACCGTCTCCTTCAAATCCAGAGCCGCGGAACGAAAAGGGTAAAGGGAAGACGACCTTCGTCGCGAATACTCAATAGCAGCCCAGTGGCCCAAAACTAACTGATCGCCTAGACGAGAGACGGCAATTCTATAATGAGAAGATGAAGCGCTCTTATTCGTTTCCCCGGGACAAAATGAAGAGATTGTTCGAGCTAGCGGTGCGTAACAATCTCATCAATCTACCGAATCCAAAACGACCGTTGCAACCCGGCGAGGCTAATAATCCCATTTATTGCCCCTATCACCAAGCGATAGGCCATCCAATTGAAGATTGCTTCGTCTTCGAGGGTTGGATTGAAGACCAGTATCAGCAGGGCAAATTCGCACTGTCTGAGAAGTGAAAAGTAAGACCGCCTCAACCACATGCTCTTAAAAGGGGGGAAACACCGGGGGCATCGTGCTCTTTTGTTGAAGAAGCTCTATGGGAGGTCGTTCTTTCAGCCAAGACTAAAAGAATGCTGAAGGATCTCCAAACATGTCCGGCGATTAGGTGGAAAAATCCACTGGAATCCGAGATCATCGAGGGAATGCTGAAACCGCGTCCGACTCCAAAGATTGGCGGTGATAGCCAAAGCGCTCACATCCAGCCGTCAAAGTCTTCGAAGAAGAAGAAGAGAGCCAAGAACCCCGTGAAGCCTGGTGACAAGCGCACGGACCTGCAAAAATATATCGACGCGCTGGAAGAATATAATCAAAAAGCGCGGACTCCAATCACACTCCAAGAATTTCTCAGCCACGTCCTTGAGGATGGGGATGATGACAATGGAGAAGACTCGTCGGATGAATCCGAAGATTATGTGGCAAGTTGCCATGTGATCTCTCACTCGTCGATAGACGATGAAAAGAAGCTCCTTACACAAAGAAACTGGGGGCAGATCCTGAGCCGGAACTTCTACGGCCATCAGTCGAAATGATTGATGCATTCATGGACGAAGCTCTTCTTAAAAGCAAAACTGCTCGAGAGCGTGAAATGACCATATTTAAAAAAGCCAAAGGCCGGCGACTGGACGAAAGGGTTGAAACACTCCCAGCAGATCAAAGTACACCCGCCGCAAATAAAAGCAGGTTCAAGACGAGGAAGAGGTTCGCCAAAGCCATTTTGATGGGGATAAAGCTGTCACCCTCCGCAGGAAGCACTCCTGATGAAGCAGATATACATCCTAACTACTGCCTATATCATCGAAGGATTGCGCACCCTACTGAAGAGTGCATAGCCTTTAAAAACTGGTGGCAGAGATATGTTGCTCACCGGCAACATTTCAAGCGGATGAAGCGCAAAGCTCATCGGGGGCAAAGAAACACGACCGAGGAGCATAAAAGAACTACCAGCAATTGTCACATGGTCAACGTTGGGGGATCGCAAGTTCTCATCTTTGGGAGCGAATTTGACGAAGAAATGACTCTTGGCCCTCTCTTTAAAGAATCCACCTCGGTAAGAGAGGAAGAACCGAAGACCTGTGAAAAGATTCAGCTGCACAATCGTACGCTGCCCGAAAAGAATCTTGGGCCCTCGAACAGTGGGTCAAATAGAAAAGATAAGGAGAAAAAAAGGTCCCTGAAGATATCATCCTTGATGACCAAGCCGTCAACGAACTGACAGCCAAGGACCCGCCAAAGAAAAGTAAGGTGGACTACAACGTTCTGGCACACTTGAGAAAGCTACCTTCGCAGCTAAGCATTCTCGACGCCCTTCTGCTATCCAAAGAGGTGAGAGATTCTATGATCAAGGTATTACAAGAGCCCGAACAGTTCTAAGCTTTCCTCGCTGAGGAAAAGATGAAGGACGAGCTGGAAGAAGTGCATACGGCCGATATCACTTTCGGCGATGAAGATCTCCTCCTTAGGACATACGAGCATAACCGTCCCCTTTATGTCTCCGGATACTGTCATGACATCAAGATAGGGAAAATCCTGGTTGACAATGGGTCTTCCGTCAATCTCCTTAATGTGAGAGTGTTGAAGGAAATCTGCATGAGCGTTCAGCACTTCGCTCATGATAAAATCACCATCTCAGGATTTGACTCCCAGTCATCACGGACGCTTGGGTCTGTAATATTGACACTACGCTTTGGGCTGCTTGTCATGGACATTAAGTTTTATGTCATTGACGCCAAGACATGTTACAATGCTTTGCTCGGCAGGCCTTGGTTACACGAGTACAATATTATCCCTTCTACACAACATCAGTGTATGAAGTATTTCAAGGATGGTCTCGAGTATACCGTAATAGGGGAGCTGAACCCATTCTCCGTGAACGAAGTCCGAAAGTACGAAGATGCAAAATACTTCTTACCAGATTTTGAGGACACAGAAAGATGTCACAAACCGAAGAACAAAGCCATCACTACTATTCCGGTCCTCGGGAGTGATACCGAGGAGGAAGAAGAGGCCATCACTACTATTCCGGTCTTCGGAAGTGATACCGAGGAGGAAGAAGAGATAGTTTATTTAGGGCCTCCCTAATGCAATAAGCCAGGACCGTCCATCCCTATGTTGTTTTTCAGCAGCGACTCGGAAGATGAGGTCAACGCTGTTTTTTCCGCTCGGCCATCAATGCAAGCCCTCACTAGCGATGATCGGAGTTTGCAAATTGCCATGGTTCCACAAGAACATTACAAAGAGCTCGACGTGCTTGGTACCTATAGTGTGCAGGAACTACAAACATTCTACGTCCCTCCCAGACAAAGAGATGAAAAGGCGATCCTCTTTTATCAATCCACGGAAACCAAAGTGGAGAAAGAAATTTGGCATGGTGCGGGTTCTACACTTGATAGGCTTTAGCCAATCCTTCTGCCTAGATGTTACACAGAAGGCTTGAGAAGGCTGTTGAGGCGCCAAGGTGTACCCTTCAAAGAGACCGCTCGACAAGCTCGGTTCTACAACAGGATTTGGGACGTCCCCGGAACTCAGCGAAAGTTGCCCAACGGGAAAATGGAAACGGTCGGGCTTGGATATGTCCAATCCAAGAAATGGGAACGAGTCCATGGTAGCTACGTCATACATGACTTCGATGAAGAAGGAGATGCCCTGTTAAAAGACGCTGACCCTGAACCAAAATGAGATCCTGCCATCAAACTGCCGAGTCCGTCGTTTGAAGAACGGATAGACAAGCTAATAAGGGAAGCGGGTCAAAAGGTCCGGGATGACCATAACCGTGAAATGGCCATTTACGAGAAAGCTAGAACGCAGCGCCTCCTTCAGCAGGCCGTAAAGAATGACAATGCTCCTCGTCGCCAGCCCGTCATACAAAAGACCCGGCGCAGAGGCAAAAATAAACCAAAGAACGGAAAAAACATTCGACAGCAGCCAAACGGGTCTAAGAAGCCACGCGAGCAAGAGTTTGTTAGATATGTATGCTCTAGAGGCCTGTATTGTATAGGATACTAGGCATGTATATGTACAGAAACAATCTTTGCTCGAAATGATAGTATGCTATCTGGTTTATCTTCATCTTAACTTGTGTAATATTTCATATCTTTATATGCATGTTGATGAAGCCCTTAGGATTATTCTTGACTACCAGGATTATGATGAGATCATACTAGTGGGGCCTGGATAGTCTATAAGCATATCCTTAATGGTTCCTAGTCGAGGGTATATTGAGACAGGGCATCGGTATTACCAAGATAGACTAGTGTGTATGTTTCTTGACCTTGGGGGCGATGGTTGATTCCACAACCATTGGTGTTTGACATCAAAGATTGTACACAGGTGCTCATTGGAGAATGGATACACCGAACAGGACTCGCCGAGAACTCCTAGTTGGTATATATACCAATTGTCAGATAGCAGTTCTCAGGTGACACTTGTACATGTTAGTCTGTAGACCCGAGATCGTCTTGGAGTCTTGTGTGGTTCCCACTGTACTTTGATTTCCACCCTACCACGGCTCTATTGAGTCGTGCAAACAGGTGGACTTTGGGTACAGTCCTGAATCACATGGAGACAGTGAGCGATAGGAGGGGTTTTGTCTCTCCCGGTATAGGGAGTTGATGTCGCGCTATGTTTGATCGCCTATAACACCTAAATCCCTGGCCAGGGTTCTTGAGGTTTACTGATAAGTGTCATCAGTAGTTCCTCGAACTGTTATGAGCCATAAATCAGCATGACTTATAAAGTTACTGGGGTCTGACATTTACCACCCCTAGACTTCATATGCGACGTATCAGACGAAGAGACCGGACTGTACGGTAAGTGTTGCTTGCAGGCTCGTTGGGGTTGTGATGAGTTCGCTCGTCGGCCACCTTTTCGTCATGTACCTGGGTAGCCATTACGCACAGCTAGTGCCGCTGACGTGCTTGTGGTTAAACCCACTGCCAGCATACTGTCGAGTCTTTAGAGTCCCACACAGAGGGTTCCCTCGTTCAGGCGAAAGATGTAGAGGCCGTAAGTTGTTACGACAGCCGTAAGGTGTTGCGGCAGGATTTCGATTATGTTCGTGTAATTGTTACAGGGATAATAATATGAACGATAATACTGGTAGGCTTTGGTTTAAGCCGGATACCGGTATTATATTATTGGATTATTGGTATTCATATTTTTCGGAATTCAGATACGGGTATACTATATATGGGATACAGTATACGGAGGAGGGGTATTCTTGTAATTGTTACAAGAATACTTTCTAGAAGATGCCACCTCATAATACATTATTTATTTTATGAAAATAAATAAATGATGTGGAAATTAGAAAGTCCAAGCATAGTTGTGAGAATGGGTTGTTTTATATTTTAATCTTTTGGAGTTACTATTGAAGTATGATGCTAATTTTATATTCCATGCTTCAATAATTTCCATTTGAATATATCATTTTCTCATGCTTGAATTTTCTCATTATGAAAAACTCTTTCTCTATCCTTCTTCTCTCCTCCTTCTTCTTCCTTACTTTAACACTCACATGAGATGTGAATCAAAAGCCAAGGATCAAAGATAATCCAATACACTAATCTCTACATCATCCTAGTGACCATTTTTAGCAAACTTGATCTCTAGGTTTAGCTCTTGAGAAGGGTTTTAGCTTGCACGACAACTCTCGCGTGGATCATCTAGGTCTTGGGGTGGCCGGAGATCGAGCACACCGACAACATCCAAGGAGCCAAGGAGATCATCAAAGAAGACTCGAAGGACTGGATCATCAAGGTATAACCCCTAACATAGTAGATAAGACCTCTAGTCAGGGTTTTCTAGTTGTGGTTTAGACAAGATCTAATGGCAAGTGGTTGTTGTATGCAAAGAAAATTTTCGTTCACCGCTTCCGCCGCCTCACAAAAGTTGTGGGAGCATGCAACTTGCACTAACATGGTATCAGAGCCTAATTAAACCATAATTAGATTGTTTGCCAAAAGTTAGAACCTCGATCGACAATTTTTTCTCCCAAAAACATGTTTTCTGCCCCTGCTGCTGTCAATTTTTTAAAGTGTTCAAAAAATCTTTTCAGAAGCCTTAAAAATACATGCAGGGTTTTCTAAGAACACTGTAGAAAAACGAGACTCTAATTCGCCAGGAACGCCGCGGATCCGTGGCCAAACTCATTGTTTGGCCGCTAATCCGCGGCCGAGTCGTGGCTGAGTTGACTCGTTTTTTAGCAGTTTGCTTAGATTAAGGAAATAGTGTTTCTGGGACATCTGGAATTTTCACAAAGTTGTTTGTGCACTGGAAGATGACAAGTGTTGTCATGGTTTAAAATTATCGATCGAAATTCTAAAGTGCTTGGCTAATCGGGTTTTCAGTTATTTGTTATGTGTGTTTTATACGTCGACTAATTGCTATAAGTCGATTAGTCGGGGTTGCACGCTTCTGTAATGATATCATGAGATGGTATGTGTATATTAATATGTTGGATCGTCGTGATGAATGGCCGGGGGATGTGAGAAAAGCGTTTTTCTTTTCTTTCATTCAATGTAATTTGTAAAAAGCAATGTAATATTATTTTGCGGGGCACATCCGGGTTGAGGTTGTAACCACCGTTGTATAATTTCTTTTTACTGTTTTTGCTCCTAGGATAGACCCAAGGTGGGGTGCACAAACTACCGGGTTTTCGAAGTGCCGAGTGGCCTACTCACTTTGTTGAGGGAGCTTGCTTCACTTTGGGAATTTGGCGGGTAGTTTGCCGCACCCGTAGGGGTCTAGAGTGGGGTTTTGGCTATTCATTACGACTGTGGAACCCGTCTTTCATTAAGGGCTTGAATGAAATACGGAATTACTAGTATATCCAATATATTCATCTGTGATCTGTAATGGCTATATTTATATATGAGATATATAATAAACATTGCTTATGTTTTGCACCCGCGCTAGTCCAGCCCTCGCTCCGCCGTTAGTTAAGTAACCTAACGGTGCATGACGGGGCCCAGTGGCGAATGCGGATGGCATAAGCGTACGCTCTATTTTCATTTCTTTTCTGTGATGTTTAGGAAACGTAAAGATGGGACAACATTAATGTGATTAATGTGAAGAAAAAGAAACCTAAAGATGTTGTAGAATCAAATTTTTTAAAATGGGTAACTCTAGTTTTTGCTTTGCATAGTGGTATTCTTGAATATCCTGCACCTCATTCGATGAGGAAAGGGCCGAGATCCCTTCACCGGGAGTGACCCCTTTAGCGAAACTAGCAAATGTTACAAAGAACTCGATTATTTTTATAGTTGATCTAACTTTTGTTTTGTATCGTAGTATTCATCAATATCCTGCACCTCATTCGATGAGGAAAGAGCCAAGATCCCTTCACCGGGAATGACCTCTTTAGCAAAATTAGAAAGACACTACAAAACCATTCGATTTTTAAAACTGGAGTTTAAACCACTCTTTTCACTCGATTATACAACGATATTAAGTTCAAAACGTCAAAGGTTTTCACAAAAACCATTCGTTGCCCTCCGCCATTTTAGAAAGCAGAGTACTTAGTATTCGTGCCACGTTTGTTGACTATAGTTAAGGCGTGGTGTACGGTAGCTAAGTGATGTCTTCCTACAAAGTATTTGATGCGATCGATTAGGACATTCGCATGACTTTATTGACCATAGTTAAGGGCCATGCGGATGGGTCTAAATCAATCCCGAAATAACGGGTAGAACTTGACTAGTGCTTATGATTTGTTGACCATAGTTAATGTCATAAGACACTAGGGGCAAAAACCATATTGGGAATTTCAAGAGTTGAAATTTGCAATGAGATTGCATACCTTCTATATGATAGTTGGATCCCGATCCCACTGTGAGTAAAGGTTACTCCCGGGAGAGTTTTGCACTTTACAATTAGCTAATCCAGTAGGTGTTTAAAAAGGTGTCAACGGGGTTACGCCTCTAGGAAAACGAGGTTTACTTTAATTAGGTCCGTGCGAAAGCACGGGGAACCTCCCTCGGAGTACTGACACTGGCCTGACCGACCGGTTAGTGAACTTGTAGATTACAATTAATCCTGGCTAGTTTTCCTTTTAAAGGCTTGAAGGACAATTTGATAAAAAGCAGTGGGAGACATCAGTTAGATAAGATTAATAACCTATCTAATTATGCAAGAGCAATCGCTGAGTGTCTTCTTTTCTCTCTCCTAATGGCAGATACCTATGACAGGACTTAAGCTTTTATTAGAAAAAAATAAACTCACGGGACCGAATTACAAAGATTGGCTAAGGAACGTGAATATTGCCCTGACCTATGATAAGGTCGGATACGTCCTGACTACTCCAGCCCCTCCTATCCCAGGTCCTGATTCTTCAGTTGTGGATAAAGAAATCCGCAAGACATGGGATATAGACTGCGCCATAGCCAAGTGCCTCGCGCTTGCTTCTATGAACAATGATCATCAGAAGCAGTACGAGAAGATGGATGTTCAATCCATATTTCTCCATACAAAGGAGTTGTATAGAGAGCAATCTCGTACTCTCCGATACGAGGCATCTTGAAAATTGTTTCAGATGCGAATGGCTGCTGGCACTTCTATAAGTGACCATGTATTGAAGATGATTGGACTTATCGAAGAACTTGAGGACCTGGGTTGGACCATGGAGAACGAGCAGTATGTTGATATTATTCTACAGTCCCTTCCCCTGGCTTTGCTCAATTCATTGTAAACTTCAACATGCACAACATGGAGAAGTCTTTAGCTGAACTCCTCAATATGTTGAAGAGTGCAGAGAGCACACTAAAGGTAGAGAAAACTCCCGCTCTTATTGCTAGGTCATCTTCTTCCTCCGTCCCGAAAGCCAAGGCCAAGGGAAAGAAGAAGAATTTTATCAAGCAGAGAGGCGGAGTGAAAAAGGCATCGGGAAGGGACAAGAAAGGGGCTGCTGTGACAGGACGAGGGGAATGTTTCCACTGCCACCAGACTGAGCACTGGAAGAGAAACTGTGTTGGATACCTGGCAGACCTCAAGAAGAAGAAGCATGGTGATGCTTCCACTTCAGGTGTGCTTGTAACAGAAAACTGTTTTTCAATTAACTCTGCTTTCTGGGTATTAGATACTGGGTCAGGATCTCACATCTGCAATTGTGTGCAGGGGCTGAGAAATAGCAGGTTTTTGAAGAAAGGTGATCACACTCTCCGGGTTGGGAATGGTTCCTCGGTACATGCTACTACAGTGGGAGAGTATCATCTTGGTTTGCCGTCGGGTTGTATATTGGTTTTGAACCCATATTATTTTGTACCTTCGATGTTATGTAATATTATATCTGTATCGTTGTTGGACAATGCTGGATATAATTTTGTATTGCAATCTAATGTTATGAACATTAACCTTAATCAAGAGTTGATTGGGTATGGTACATTAAATAACGGGATATACGTCCTAAATCAGCATACAGTTTTTCATATACAACACGCAAACAAAAGAAAGGTTTCAGACATAAATGAAGCATTCATTTGGCATTGTAGACTTGGTCATATTAACGAAACAAGACTAACCAAGCTACATAAAGATGGATATTTGAACACGTTTGAATATAAATCTTATGCGACTTGCCAGTCTTGTATCAAGGGTAAAATGACCAAAACTCCGTTTACTGGACACGGAGAGAGAGCTACTAAACTCTTAGGCCTCATACATAGTGATGTATGCGGACCAATGTCTACACATGCAAGAGGTGGTTTTTCGTACTTCATAACCTTCACTGATGATTTATCGAGATTCGGGCACGTGTTCTTGTTGAAACATAAGTCCGAAGCCTTCGAAAAATTCAAGGAGTATAAATCTGAAGTAGAAAAACAAACAGGCTTAAGTATCAAGAAACTTCGATCAGATCGAGTAGGAGAGTATCTAAGCTCAGAGTTTCTATATTTCCTAAAAGTGAATGGGATTCTCTCTCAGCTCACTCCTTCGTACACACCACAGTACAACGGTGTATCAGAAATGAGGAATCGTACCTTATTAGATATGGTACGATCTATGATGAGTGATGCTGAGTTACTAATATCATTCTGGGGGCACGCATTGGAGACTGCGATTTATCTATTGAACAGGGTTCCGACCAAAACCGTGTCTACCACTCTATATGAGATATGGTATGGGAAGAGATCATCTCTTAAAAGAGTTAAGATATGGGGTTGTCCGATTTATGTGAAAAAGTAGAATCTGGACAAACTTGAGACACGATCGGTTTTGTGTAGATTTGTGGGATATCCAAAACACTCGTATGGATATTTATTCTACCACAAGGAGGAACAAAGGGTGTTTGTTTCTCAGTATGCCATATTTTTAGAAAATGAATTTTTTACAAATGATACTGTTGGCAATGTGGTAGAACTTGAAGAAATTCCAGATACACAAACAATTACCGATGATTTGGTTGAACCTGAAGTTTCAATAGAACTTGACGAACCTCAGCTACTCCGTAGATCTAGTAGGACTTCTCGCCCACCTGATAGATACTACGGTTTTCTAATTGATGGTGATAGGGAAGATTGCATCATGAATGATGATGGCCCCTCTAGTTTTCAGCAAGCTATCACGAGTGGTGACTCAGTGAAATGGCTGGATGCCATGAGATCCGAAATAGAATCCATGCACACCAACAAAGTATGGACTTTGGAGGTTGCACCTTCTGGAGTAAAACCCATAGGATGCAAATGGATCTTTAAAAGAAAGATTGGTGTGGATGGTCAGGTGGAGACCTATAAAGCTAGGCTGGTAGCAAAAGGATTTCGTCAAAGACCAGGCTTGGACTATGATGAAACCTTTTCACCAGTCGCGATGCTTAAATCCATTCGGATCCTGCTTGCTATAGCTTCTCACTATGATTATGAGATCTGACAGATGGATGTTAAAACGGCATTTCTAAATGGTGATTTAGAATAATGCATTTTTATGGATCAGCCAGAAGGCTTCATTGATAGTGGGAGCAGTGGAAAGGCATGCAGGCTGCTTAAATCCATCTATGGATTAAAGCAGGCATCACGGAGTTGGAACATCTGCTTTGATGATACAATCAAAGAGTTTGGTTTTATCAAAAATGTGGATGAACCATGTATTTATAAAAGGATTGTAGAGAGTACGGTTACATTCCTCGTATTGTACGTAGACGACATTCTCTTGATAGGAAATGATATTCCTATGCTACAATCGGTCAAACTATTCTTATCGCAGAGGTTCTCCATGAAAGACCTGGGCGATGCCTCGTACATTCTGGGAATTAAGATCTATAGAGATAGATCTAAGAAATTATTGGGATTGTCCCAATCGAGATACATTGACACCATACTAAAGAGGTTTAGTATGGAAGATTCCAAGAGGGGTAGTTTACCCGCTTGTCACGGGATCACCCTCTCCAAAGAGATGTCTCCAAAGACTGATGAGGAGAGGGCTCACATGAGCATTATACCCTACGCTTCGGCAGTAGGATCTATAATGTATGCGATGTTATGTACTCGCCCAGATGTAGCTTATGCACTGAGTGCAGTAAGTAGGTATCAATCTAACCCAGGGGAGAAACACTGGACTGCTGTGAAGAACATTCTGAAGTACTTGAGAAGAACTAAAGAAATGTTCTTAGTGTATGGTAATGGAGATCTCCAGATGGAGGGATTTACCAACTCCAGCTTCCAGAGCGATAAGGATGATAGTAAGTCCATCTCAGGGTTTGTATTTACCCTAAATGGAGGGGCGGTATGTTGGAAAAGTTCTAAGTAAGATACCGTCGCTGACTCCACGATGGAAGCTGAGTATATTGCTGCTAATGATGCCGCAAAAGAGGCAGTCTGGATAAGGAAGTTCATTTCTGAACTTCAGGTGGTTCCATCCATTGCTAATCCAATACCTCTGTATTGCGATAACAATGGAGCCATAGCTTTGGCAAAGGAACCAAGGTCCCATCAGAAATCCAGACATATCTTGAGGCGGTATCACCTCATCAGGGAGATAGTGGATCGCCAGGATATCGAGGTATGGAGAGTAGACATGAAGGACAACACAGCAGATCCATTCACCAAGGCCATCCCTCAAGTCCAGTTTGAGAAACTGTTCGAGCTGTTGGGCATGCGGTATGCCGACAACTGGTTCTAGTGCAGACAGTGGGTACTTATTGCATCAACTACAGGCCTTAGTGCAAGTGAGAGATTGTTAGATATGTATGCCCTAGAGGCCTGTATTGTATAGGATACTAGGCATGTATATGTACAGAAACAATCTTTGCTCGAAATGATGGTATGCTATCTGGTTTATCTTCATCTTAACTTGTGTAATATTTTTTATCTTTATATGCATGTTGATGAAGCCCTTAGAATTATGCTTGACTACCAGGATTATGATGAGATCATACTAGTGGGGTATGGATAGTCTATAAGCATATCCTTTAATGGTTCTTAGTCGAGGGTATATCGAGACAGGGCATCGGTATTACCAAGATAGACTAGTGTGTACGTTTCCTGACCCTGGGGGGTGATGGTTGATTCCATAACCATTGGTGTTTGACATCAAAGATTGTACACAGGTGCTCATTGGAGAATGGGTACACCGAACAGGACTCGCCGAGAACTCCTAGATGGTATATATACCAATTGTCAGATAGAAGTTCTCAGGTGACACTTGTACAGGTTAGTCTGTAGACCCGAGATCGTCATGGAGTCTTGTGTGGTTCCCACTGTACTTTGATTTCCACCCTACCACGGCTCTATTGAGTCGTGCAAACATGTGGACTTTGGGTACAGTCCCGAATCACATGGAGACAGTGAGCGATAGGAGGGGTTTTGTCTCTCCTGGTATAGGGAGTTGATGTCGCGCTATGTTTGATCGCCTATAACACCTAAATCCCTGGCCAGGGTTCTCGAGGTTTACTGATAAGTGTTATCAGTAGTTCCTCGAACTGTTATGAGCCATAAATCAGCATGACTTATAAAGTTACCGGGGTCTGACATTTACCACCCCTAGACTTCATATGCGACGTATCAGACGAAGAGACCGGACTGTACGGTAAGTGTTGCTTGCAAGCTCGTTGGGGTTGTGATGAGTTCGCTCGTCGGCCACCTTTTCGTCATGTACCTGGGTAGCCGTTACGCACAGCTAGTGTCGCTGACGTGCTTTTGGTTAAACCCACTGCAAGTGTACTGTCGAGTCTTTAGAGTCCCACACAGAGGGTTCCCTCGTTCAGGCGAAAGATGTAGAGGCCGTAAGTTGTTACGACAGTCGTAAGGTGTTGCGGCAGGGTTTCGATTATGTTCGTGTAATTGTTACAGGGATAATAATCGGAACGATAATACTGGTAGGCTTTGGTTTGAGCCGTATACCGGTATTATATTATTGGATTATTGGTATTCATATTTTTCGGAATTCGGATACGGGTATACGGTATATGGGATACAGTATACGGAGGAGGGGTATTCTTGTAATTGTTACAAGAATACCTTCTAGAAGATGTCACTTCATAATACATTATTTATTTTATGAAAATAAATAAATGAGGTGGAAATTAGAAAGTCCAAGCATGGTTGTGAGAATGGGTTGTTTTATATTTTAATCTTTTGGAGTTACTATTGAAGTATGATGCTAATTTTATATTCCATGCTTCAATAATTTCCATTTGAATATATCATTTTCTCATGCTTGAATTTTCTCATTATGAAAAACTCTTTCTCTCTCCTTCTTCTCTCCTCCTTCTTCTTCCTTACTTTAACACTCACATGAGATGTGAATCAAAAGCCAATGATCAAAGATAATCCAATACACTAATCTCTACATCATCCTAGTGAGCATTTTTAGCAAACTTGATCTCTAGGTTTAGATCTTGAGAAGGGTTTTATCTTGCACGACAACTCTCGCGTGGATCATCTCGGTCTTGGGGTGGTCGGAGATCGAGCACACCGACAACATCCAAGGAGCCAAGGAGATCATCAAAGAAGACCCGAAGGACCGGATCATCATGGTATAACCCCTAACATAGTAGATAAGAGCTCTAGTTAGGGTTTTCTAGTTGTGGTTTAGACAAGATCTAATGGAAAGTGCGTGTTGTATGCAAAGAAAATTTTCGTTCACCGCTTCCACCGCCTCACAAGAGTTGTGGGAGCATGCAACATGCACTAACAGAGTCGAGCCGGGATCCGTCCCTTATAAAGAACATGGGTCGGGAATATTCTTTTCCCCAAGATAAGACAAAGAAGATATTCAATCTCGTCGTAAAGTATCAGATGATGACACTCCCGTAGTCCAAGCACCCCGAGCAAGCGAACGAGATCTCCCACCCAGACTACTGCTCCAATCACCGAGCAATAGGACATCCTCTTGAAGACTGCTTCACCTTTAAGAACTGGGTCGAAGACCAATATCAACAAGGCAGGTTCGCTCTATCCAGCAGTTGGAGGGTAAGCCCGCCACAGAAGCATGAACCGAAAGCGACGTGTATAGCGAGAGTAGAACCAGATCAACATCGATCTTGGAAACGATCTCGTACCTGTCACGCGATAACGCTGTCAAAAGAAAAACCCAAGAATATAGATGACCTCTCCTGGTGCTTCGAAAATTATGACGGCGAGGTGATCTCAGAGTTTCCACCGGCGCCGAAAGAGCTGGAAGATGGGATACATACTACAGCAGATAATCTCAAGAAAATTGATTTGGGGACGGCAAGTGACCCGCGACCGACATTCGTCAGTGATCTGTTGTCTGAAGAAAGGGTGGCTACGCTAAAGGACGTGCTCATGCTGCATAGAGATTGCTTCGCATGGAACTATTCCGAGATGCCAAGACTAGATCCAGAGATTGCTGTACACAAATTAGCAATATCTCCGGACGTCAAGCCGATCAAACTAGCACCGAGAAGAATGCGGCTCGAGCTTGAGATGAGAATCAACGCCGAGGTCAAGAAACTAATCGACTCCGGTTTTATCCAAGAGGTTCAATATCCTAAATGGATCTCCAACATCGTCCCGGTGATGAAGAAAAATGGGACGGTCCGCATATGTGTGGACTTTCGGGATCTCAACAAAGTTTGCCCAAAGGACAACTTTCCAGTACCAGTCGCTGAGCTGATGATAGATAACACATCCACTCACGAAGTCTTCTTCTTCATGGACGGATCATCTGGATACAATCAGATAAAGATACATCCCGAGGAACAGAAGCACACCGCTTTCCGGACCCCTTTGGGCATATTCTGTTACAAGGTGATGCCGTTCGGTGTAAAGAACGCCGGTGCCACCTACCAGAGGGGCATGACAAGGATTTTCGATGACCTCATACATGAAATTGTCGAATGCTATATCGACGACCATGTAGTTAAAAGCAAGTCATACGAGGAACATTTAGAGCATCTGAAGACCGTGTTCCAACGCCTTCGGAAATACAACTTGAAGACGAATCCTCTCAAATGCGCGTTCGGAGTTTCCTCGGGAAAATTCCTAGGATTCATTGTATGACACCGAGGCATCGAAATAGACCCGTCGAAGATCAAGGCGATCATGGAAATGCCTCCGCCAAGGACTCTCAAGCAACTGCGATCTCTCCAAGGAAAGCTCACGTATATCTGGCGATTTATAGACAATCTCTCAGGAAAGTGCCGTCCATACAGTCACCTATTGAAGAAAGGGACTCCCTTCGTCTGGGATCGCAAATGTCAAAGCGCGCTAGACGAAATCAATCAATACCTGCAGAATCCGCCAGTATTGATCGCTCCCGTCAAGGGAAAGCCTCTCATTCTGTATACAACCGCCCTCGAAGGTTCTTTAGGCGCGCTGTGGGCACAAGAGAACGACCATGGGAAAGAAAGAGCTCTCTACTATCTGAGCCGAGTTCTACTAGGAGCAGAAAGCAACTACCCCCCCATCGAAAAACACTGCCTGGTGTTGATCTTCGCGATAACGAAGCTCAGACACTACGCGTTGGCACATGAGGTCCATCTCATATCAAAGGTGGATCCTCTCAAGTATTTGATGCCAAAGGCCATATTAACGGGACGACTCGCCAAATGGGCGTTGCTCTTGATGGAGTTCTCGATAACTTATCGACCTCTTAAGGCAGTGAAAGGCCAGGCCATCGCCGACTTCCTCGCTGAGCATCCGATACCTGCCAACTTTCCCTTGAACTGCGAATTGCCAGACGAACACGCGTGTGACACGATCGACGGGGGGAGAAGAGAGAATGATACCCAATATGAACTCTACTTCGATGGAGCATCTTCCATGAAGAAGCGCAAACAAAGCACCCCTATAATCAAATCAGGGGTAGGCCTCATCTTCGTGACTCCACAAGGAGGGATAATGCGCTTCGCCTTCTCCTTAACAGAACGGAGGATAAACAATGAGGCTAAGTACGAAGCTTTGATAGCAGGCCTTGAAATCGCCATCGACATGGGATTTGAGAACCTCCTCATATACGGAGACTCCCAGCTGATCGTTAGTTAAGTTAACGGCGACTATCAAACGTGCAAGCTAGAGTTGGTGAAGTATGGCGAGAGAGTACAGCAACTGCTGACTCAAATTCCTTCCTACACCTTGGAAAGTATACCGCGTGCGGAGAATAGCAAAGCGGATGCATTAGCCAAGCTCGCTAAAGAACTGGTTGACAAAAACCTCGATGACGTGAGGATCGTTGTGCAAAGCTGCCGGGTTCTCGCACCGGAAGAAATAACTTCGGAGTTTTCCGAGGAAAAGGGAGCGACCGAGCAAATGACTCTGCAAATAAAAGACCAGGAAAAGGCTAAGGATTGGAGAGAAGTCTTTATAGGCTACTTCAAATCCCGTCGAACACCTGAAGATGCATCCTCGAGACATCAGCTCATGAAACGAGCTCTTTCTTTTGCATTCGTCAATGATACTCTGTATAAGAGATCGTTTGACTCTCTGTGGCTAAGATGCCTGGGACCTGAAGAGGCAAAGAGAGTCATCCAAGAAACTCATGATGGACTCTGCGGTTCTCACCAAGCCGGCCCGAAGATGAAGCTGAATATCAAAAGGATGGGCTACTATTGGCCCACGATGATCCAGGACTGCCTCGAATACGCGAAGCAATGCCACTCGTGCCAGATTCACGTGGACTTTATCCATCAGCATCCAAATCCACTACATCCAACGGTGGCTAGCCGGCCATTCGAAATGTGGGGAACTGACATAATCGGTCCCATCGAACCAGTATCGTCCAGAGGACGTCGATTCATTTTGGCGACAACTGATTACTTCTCCAAGTGGGCAGAAGCAGTACCGCTGAGGGAAGTGAAGACGGAGAATATCCTCCATTTCTTCAAGACGCACGTCATTTATCGGTTTGGAACTCCGCGACGGATCATCTCCGATAACGGGCCAGCCTACAGAAACCACAAGATCAGCCACTTCGCACAACAGCATAACATAGACTGGGGATACTCTTCAGTCTATAATCCTTGAGCTAACGGTCTAGCTGACGCTTTCAATAAGACCTTGACAAAGATCGTGAAAAAGATGGTGTCTCGAAATAAGAATGAATGGCACGAGAGACTGCATGAAGCTCTCTGGGCGTATCGAACTACGTTCAAAACGGCCACGAACACAACTCCGTACGCGTTGGTATTCGGTACGGAAGCGGTACTCTCCTTCGAGATAGAGCTACCCTTTCTACGAGTGGCTGTTCACTACGAGCTAACAGACGAAGAAAATGCTCACCTTCGGCTTGAGGAGCTCGATGCCCTTGATGAAACCCAACTCATAGCGCAACAAAATCTGGAGGCTTATAAAGCAAAAGATGACACGCTCATATGAGAGATTGACTAGGCCGAGAACATTCCGCCAAGGCGAACTCGTGCTAGTAGTCAAAAGACCTATGATCCATAATCGTGCCAAACAGGGGAAATTCGAGCCGAACTATGAAGGCCCGTATATCATAGACAAAGTTTACCAGGGAGGAGCTTACCTACTCATAGACATGCATGGTGAAAGACCTTCAGGCCAATAAACGGTCGCTTCCTAAAAAAATACTATGCCTGACGAGTCATGGCCTAGGTCAATGATAGATGACGACGCCTATGTCCCCTCGCTATCTTCCTAAGCCTAAACTCTATAAGTAGTAGCCGGTTTACGAACCGAAACGTTCTTAAACTAACAATGGACCACTATGTCCTAAAACTGGCTGTTGACCGAGACGTCGATAAACTACTGTGGACTGCAGCATCCCAAGGCAGACACAAAAAAAATAATTAAAAAAAAGAGAAAACGGTATGTCCATAAGCAAATGAGCACGGATGAAAACCCGAAAGGGCTCCGTGAGTAAAAACAGTAGGGCTACTGGCGAGTTTTTGTGAAAACCCGAAAGGGCGCAACCTCGTTAAAAGACACTTGCAAGGTCCTCTCGACCCTGTAAGGAGAAACCACCTGTGTGAGATCCTTACGAATCATAAGGGAGCAACACACTTAGGGGTCCCCACGATTCCTAAGGAGAAATTACACTTACGAGATCCTCACGACTCGTAAGGACAATTCCCCTTTGAGACCCTCACGGCTCATAGGATTCAAAAGCCTTAAGCTACAGGAATCTGAACCTGTTCTTAAGCCATCACAACCTCCAATCCTGCCGTACAAGTGGTTCAGTATTGGCCCTTGTATACAATCCACGGGCGTGAATAAACATTTCCCTAACAAAGTCCCACCATAGACTGGGGATATGCTTATATGACAAAAGACACTTGTAAGTCCTCTCGACTTATAAGGAGAAAACACTTTTGTAAGATCCTTACGACTTACAAGAAGCCATACACTTAGGAATCGTCACGATTCTTAAGGAGAAATTACATTTATATGATCCTCTCGACCCGTAGGGAGAAATACCTTTATGAGACCCTTACGGCTCATGAAGTCAAAAGCCTTAGTCGACAGGATCCTAACCCTGTTCGCTAAGCCACCTTTGTTCGACATCGAAAGAGGCAAATGATGATTCGCTCCTGGCAATATCCTAGTTGTAGCGGTGCTGATGCCGAAATTGGTGTCTAATTCCAAGCTTGCAGCAAAAAGCCGGCGAGCCACAAATGCATACAAAATAGCCGAAATGATGGGGCAACTTGCGACAAAATCAGCAAGTAAAAGTGTATGCATGCAAAATTGCCGAAATGATTGGGCAACTCGCAATAAAAAGCAGCGAGTAAAAATAAAACAAATAGCCGAAATGATTGGGCACCGTGAAAAATAGCCGAAATAATTGGGCAATCGCGACTTTCGCGATATAAAAAGCTGAAATGATAGAGCATCGCGGAAAGAAAAATATATAAAATGAAACCTTTTGCCCTACAGGTGATATCGCATCAATCCCTGTATACAATCCAGGGGCGCAAACAAAGAAGGAATCACACCTTCTCTCCCCAGGCTCCATCTGAAAGAGAGCCAAGTCTCGACTGTTCACAGATAGCCTGGAGATCACCTCAACATTCGTCTCATTACAACAGACGCATCATCAAGCAAAGCGGAACCACAGCAATTCCCAGTTCCATGACTCGGCTGTGCACAGATGACCGAGAGTCAAACCCCGACTCCGTGAAATGCGGATAAAGTCAACCCTTCCTGGTTTCGTGGAACACGGCCTATGTTAATCCTGATCCCATGAGAAACGTCCAGAGCGGATCCTGGTCCTCGCAGAACACAGCTATGTTAATTCGACCCCGTGGGAAGCATCCAGAGCAAAATCCTGGTTATATGGAACGCGGCCTATGTCAATCCTGACCCCGTGGGAAACGTCCAGAGCGGAACCTGGTCCTCGCAGAACAAGGCTATGTCAATCGGACCCGGTGGGAAGCATCCAGAGCAAAATCCTGGTTACGTGGAACGCGGCCTATGTCAATCCTGACCCCGTGGGAAACGTCCAGAGCGGATCCTGGTCCTCGCAGAACACGGCTATGTCAATCAGACCCCGTGGGAAGCATCCAGAGCAAAATCCTGGTTACGTTGAACGCGGCCTATATCAATCCTGACCCCATGGGAAACGTCCAGAGCGGATCCTGGTCCTCGCAGAACACGGCTATGTCAATCAGACCCCGTGGGAAGCATCCAGAGCAAAATTCTGGTTACGTGGAACACGGCCTATGTCAATCCTGACCCCATGGGAAACGTCAAGAGCGGATCCTGGTCCTCGCAGAACACGGCTATGTCAATCAGACCCCGTGGGAAGCATCCAGAGCAAAATCCTGGTTATGTGGAACACGGCCTATGTCAATCCTGACCCCGTGGGAAACATCCAGAGCGGATCCTGGTGCTCGCAGAACACGGCTGTGTCAATCAGACCCCGTGGGAAGCATCCAGAGAAAAATCCTGGTTACGTGGAACGCGGCCTATGTCAATCCTGACCCCGCGGGAAACGTCCAGAGCGGAGCCTGGTCCTCATAGAACACGGCTATGTCAATCCTGACCCCGTGGGAAGCATCCAGAGCAAAATCCTGGTTACGTGTAACGCGGCCTATGTCAATCCTGACCTCATGGGAAACGTCCAGAGCGGATCCTGGTCCTCACAGAACACGGCTATGTCAATTAGACCCCGTGGGAAGCATCCAGAGCAAAATCCTGGTTACACAGAACACGGCTATGTCAATCCTAACCCCGTGGGAAGCATCCAGAGCAAAATCCTAGTTATGTGGAACGCGGCCTATGTCAATCCTGACTCCGTGGGAAACGTCCAGAGCGAATCCTGGTCCTCGCAGAACATGTCTATGTCAATCAAACCCCGTGGGAAGCATCCAGAGCAAAATCCTGGTTACGTGGAACACGGCCTATATCAATCCTGACCCTGCGGGAAATGTCTAGAGCGGAGCCTGGTCCTCGCAGAACACGGCTATGTCAATCCTGACCCCGTGGGAAGCATCCAGAGCAAAATCCTGGTTACGTGGAACTCGGCCTATGTCAATCCTGACCCCGTGGGAAACGTCCAGAGCGGATCCTGGTCCTCGCAGAACACGGCTATGTCAATCAGACCCCGTGGGAAGCATCCAGAGCAAAATCCTGGTTGCACAGAACATGGCTATGTCAATCAGACCCCATGGGAAGCATCCAGAGCAAAATCCTGGTTATGTGGAACGTGGCCTATGTCAATCCTGACCCCGTGGGAAACGTCCAGAGCGGATCCTGGTCCTCGCAGAACACGGCTATGTCAATCAAACCCTGTGGGAAGCATCCAGAGCAAAATCCTGGTTACGTGAAACGCGGCCTATGTCAATCCTAACCCCGTGGGAAACGTCCAGAGCGGAGCCTGGTCCTCGCAGAACACGGCTATGTCAATCCTGACCCCATGGGAAGCATCCAGAGCAAAATCCTGGTTACGTGGAACGCGGCCTTTATCAATCCTGACCCCGTGGGAAACGTCCAGAGCGGATCCTTGTCCTCGCAGAACACGACTATGGCAATCAGACCCCGTGGAAAGCATCCATAGCAAAATCCTGGTTGCGCAGAACACGGCTATGTCAATCAGACCCCATGGGAAGCATCCAGAGAAAAATCCTGGTTATGTGGAACGCGGCCTTTGTCAATCATGACCCCGTGGGAAACATCCAGAGCGGAGCCTGGTCCTCGCAGAACATGGCCATGTCAATCCTGACCCTGTGGGAATCATCCAGAGCAAAATCCTGGTTACGTGGAACGCGGCCTATGTTAATCTTGACCCCATGGGAAACGTCCAGAGCGGAGCCTGGTCCTCGCAGAACACGGCTATGTAAATAAGACCCTGTGGGAAGCATCCAGAGCAAAATCCTGGTTTCGTGGAACGCGGCCTATATCAATCCTGACCCCGCGGGAAACGTCCAGAGCGGAGCCTGGTCCTCCAAGAACACGGCCTATGTCAATCCTGACCCCGTGGGAAGCATCCAGAGCAAATCTTGGTCCTATAGAACACGGCTAAAGTCAATCTTGACCCCGTGGGAAATGGCCAGAGCAACCCCTGACTCCGTGAAATGCGGATAATGTCAACCTCGTCCATCATTTACAGGTCCTCACGACTTGTAAGGGAGAAAACTCTTTTATGAGATCCTTACGACTCTCAGAAGAAAACGCACTTAGGAATCCTCACGATTCCTAAGGAGAAATTACACCTACAGGATCCTCTCGACCTGTAGGGAGAAAATTCTTTATGAGACCCTCACGGCTCATAAAGTTGAAAAGTCTTAGGAGGAAGATCTTAACCCTGAATCCTAAGCCATCGCTGTCCTACAGAGAAATCAAAATAGATTATCCACAGAATGCACTTACTAAAAGGGACACACCATCATGAAGCAAAATATATCTTTTATTCATGAATCAAAATGAATACAAGTACAATTTATGAAAGAATGAAAAAATATATACTCTCATTTAGGAGTATGTACAAAAGAAGAATAAAATATATATATATACAATTCTTCAGACCGGCGGACGATTTAGTAGATTTTCCAGTTCATCCCTTTTCCGCTGGGCCTCGGCTTCATGATTCATTATCGTCAAAAGACGGGCCTCCGCTTGAGCCTGTTGGGCCTGGTATGAGGCAAGCCGGCTTTCAAGCTCTTTTTCAGTAACCTTATGGGCTTCGACCATTTCACGAGTGAAAATGACGGCCTTATCAATGGCTACCACCTCTTTGATAGCCTCTTGAAGCACCCGCCAAACTTCATATGCCCTAGTGGTCTTGGCCGTAAGATTGGCTTGAAGCTCCCTCAGCGCTTTGGAAGCCAGCTCCCTCTCCGAAAACTTGCGGCTGAGCCTCTTCTCGCATGATATCATGTTTGCAGCACACCGCTCAATCAACCCCCGTAAGCTCGCCTTCGCGGCCACAACCTCTGAAGGAAGGCGTGTACATTCAAGAATATGCAAGCAAGCCTCCACCTGCCGACAAAACTCAACCCAGACTTGCACCAATGTTTCACTATGGTAGGTGGCAAGAAAGGGAAGAGAACCGTTGGCTTCAGTGGCAAACACTTCGGCCGTGATCAGACTGCCAGCACGAAGGTCTTCAATCATGGCTGATAGGGAGTGAAGGCTTAGCTTTGCCATCCGTTCTGAGGCACGTAGAGCATAGGGGCCGGGTAGCATGACGATGCGAGATTCCAGCGTTGTAAGAACTGGCAGAGCTGTTAAGATTTATAAACAATCAGTGAGACTTGTAAGCAAAGATCAGATGGAACAACGTTGAGACTTTACTTACCTACAGTCATGCAAGAGGGGTCTGATGGCTCCCCAGGCCCGTCAAGAATCTCAACCTCGTCATCAGCTTTCAGAACTGTAGAAGACATCAATGTCATTATATGAAATAATAATAACGCCGTGAGGAGAGGGCAAATGACACTAACCTTGCCCGGAAGAGAGGACGATGCGTTGAAGAGATATCGCCTGCAGAGCGGCCATCTCCAACAGCCGCTGAAAAGACTTCCTGGGAGACAGATCGGCAATAGACGCTGCCAGTCCGCACAATTCTGAAAAGACAAAAAGGTTTAGATAATGGAGAGATTATTAATATAAAATATAGAAGGCTACATTCGATGCTTATCCCATTTTGGACTGGAGGGATAGCAGCTTCGGCGGCCACCTCCATGCCTCCAGGCATATCATCGGGGACGTGGGCCGGTATAATAACTTCCGATCGAGGAGCAGTGGCCGCCACTGCAGGCTCCAGCGGAAGGACGGTAGCCTCGATTACCTGTTCCCTAGCCTTCGGGTCGTCCCCAAAAAGATCCATTGAATCAGCGACCAACGAAGATGCCTCTTCTGAGGGAGCAAGCACTTGGGGAGAAGGAATCACCGAGGGAAGCTCCATCGCAGGGGCAACAGTTGCATCGACCCCCTCCACACTGATTAGTGTTTCATTAGGGATACTGGCGGAGTCTACAGTCAAAGCGCGACTCGGACTCAGATCCTCCGCCATCGCCGAAGTCCCTACAAAGTTTGTACGAGGATAAGGATATGTATATTTATATAAGCAGTGCAAAATACTACAAAAGGATATGTAAGTATACCAATGCACAAAGGAGCCTCTAGTATGGCTTTTTCAAGCCGACGCTCCTTCCTGAGGAGGTATGCTCGCCGAGGTTTGAGGGTAGACTCATGGCCACCGGTCCACAACGAAAGTGCATCTTCGGCGTCGGCTGAGACAGCCTGCCTAAGGGCTCTCTCGCCCCCTTCTTCCAAAGGACCTATGAATATCCGCCGTATTGATGGAAGGTCTTCGTAAAAGATAACGGCAGGATAAGGCCTCTTCGGGATCCTTACATTTTTGGATTCATCTTGTGAGCGTCTTATAGCCTCAGCCAATTGTGCGGCTTCCTCGGCAGATGAACCCGGGAAAAGTAGGCCACCATCTGATTCTTGCATGGCTAGTGGTTCATCTTGAAGGATAGACTCTGATTCCATTAAAGAGTCTAGCAAATTGGTGGCCGTCTTCTTTCGCCTCTTAGAACTAACCGCTGAAGACGATCGCTTCCTTTCCCTTGGTGCTTTGGTACGGCGTTGACCCACTTCGCCTTCAATGTCCTCGCTCGGCGGCGCTACCGATGACGACACGGCCATTGCTGACGCCGCAGCTGATGATACTGCTACTGGCGCCCTATTGGCCCGTGATTGAGCTCTAGTACGCAGTGGCATACCAGCTGTGGGAGTTAAATCCACTTCCACTGCATCCGGAATAAGCACGACGCTAGTATCTCTCAAAGGAAGGAGAACCGCTGCACGCGATCGCGGCGGAACTCCCATAGCCTGGATCGGAGTAGGAGCCTTATATCCGAGGAGCACCCTCCTCTTCTCGGCAATAATTGGACTGACTCGGCGGAGGTACCAGCTCGTGAAAGACCCCACACATCGAGGAATATGATCAGCTTTAGGAATCACGAAGCGAGAGCCGGTGTTCGGCCGCATGAAGTGATGAGCGGCGTCACGAACAACTTCTGACGATGGGCTAGGCTTCACTATAAATGCCTCAAAGGGAACACCCTGGTCATATCCGAGTTGCCGAGCAAAGCGGTGTGGGTTGTACCGCATAAAAAGGGCCGCACCATTCTGACGAAATACCAGATAACATGGTCTGATCGAATATAGGTGCATGGCTTCCCTGGGCTTCAGAGAAGGTACCCTCTCCTTTGACGAGTCGCAGAGCTGTTGAATCAGTCCTGATGGAGCATAGAGGGCTCGATCATTGAATACCATCCCACCCGTATTGGCATAGGGATTAATCAGCACACGAATAGCTCCGAACTGAGTCAGGTCAGGGGCAGAATCGTCCACCAGCCGCATGAGTCACGGAAAAGTGTAAGCGTCATAAAACCTGAGTCTTTGGTGCACAGCAAATGCCCCCAGCACATGCATCTCAATCCAGGACGTAAAGTAATGAAAAGAGAAATTTACCACATCTATGCCTGGGGTTGAGGTATTAGCCGCAGCACTTAGCCCATGATACAGATGCGCCAGCCCCGCAATACCTACAGCTAGTCGCATCCCCTTGGCAATGCGATGAGCGGGGTAAATAACTGTGGCTCTCATAAAATGACGATGCATGGGAATGGCGAACCAACTGAGCCAAACACGGATGAAGCCCACGAAGAAAGTCTCCTCATCCATACCAGGAGCTACGATCGACTCGAAAGACACGGCCAACATGATGGGAATGTAGAACTGCGGCAAGTCCTCTTCTTTAGCCGGCCGCTTATTTAAACCAAACCCAAAGGGGTCGTTGATGTTTGCGAACTTTGGAGCCGTCTTTGATAGAACGTCTTCGCGAAGTAAGCAAGTGATAAAGCTTTTGAAAGTGACGCCCTGCTCCTCTGACTCTGTGAATAGGTTCTCAAAAATGCTCAGAGTCTTGATCAAACTTGAGCGCTTGTGGCGGACGGCATTCTCGGTCGACAGGCCGTCAAGCATGGCAGGCTCGGTTTCGAAGACATACTCATCGGGAGATAGTAGTTCTTCATAGAGTGTCCCCCTGACCGGCAACCCTGAGATTTTGCGAAACTCTTCCAGAGAAATTGAAACTTCGCGGTCCCCTAGAAAGAAGGTGTTGGTGGGAAGATTCCATTGGTTTAAGAAGTCCTTAACCCACCAGACATAGGGAGACTGATAGTGGAAAAGAGACGCATATATCACCTGATAGAGTCCGACCCTCTGCAGTCGCGCAAGATGGGCGGACAGGATATAACGGGCCTAGAGAAGGTAACCCGTGGGATGTCGAGGGGTAATCCCTATCTTGTAAATCTGTCCCCATGGCTGGGCTTCGCCTTGGCAAATGCGGCGCCCTAAAATGTCTATAGCCGGCACAGGATGGTTCGGAATACCAGTTGTTGATGGCTCAAGCCGTCCCATAGGGGTCCAATTCAGCATCTCCACAGCATAGGCGGTCCGTGGATGATCCATCGACAGAAATGGATAGGTAGGCTCTGTCGGTATCTCGCAAAGAAAACTGCGGAGACCGCAGATGATATGACCGTACCAGGTCCCTCATAAAAGTAAGTTGGTGCAATTAGGGTCGTGAGCTCTAATCATCGCCATCACCTCTTCATCAGATGGTGACCGAGGAAAGGCAGCCTCCGAGCAGATGAAAGGGAAGTACGGTAGAGAAGCCATTGTTCCTGAAACAAAGGAAATGAAGTTGTTAATGAAGCCCGCACATGTGTATATATTTATAAATGTATATATATATATATATATATATATATATATATATATATATATATATATATATAACAGTGGAAGAAAACGACAAAGAACTTATTTTATGGGACCATTGGTTACAAAATATAGGGGCCCCACAAAATCAATATGGCGGCTCACTAATGATGATGCTGAGCAATCATCATAAGGACAAAAGGAAGCTTCTCAATAAATTCAAACAACTCTGCACATTCCCCAAGAAGAAAACCCACTGCAGAACCCTATGCAAATCATGGCGGATCTTTCTGAATTTTTTTTTTTTGCAAAGAACAACTCAGGAGGAAAAATCCCAAGAAGTCTTCTTTTAAATAACTAAGTTCTTTAGAGGAATTAAATTCTTTTTGAACAAGCGAATTAAATTCCTAGAAGACATTTTTCAGAATGGAATTAAATTCCAGAGAAAGGTCAAGTATTGCCATCGATCTCTGAGATCAAAAGAGCCCTAACAAAAGGGATTTATTATTTAAAGATTGAGCAGTTTTTTAAAAGAACTTGGAAAAGATGGGTTTTTGTTAAGGGGAAAAACCCTTGGTGTGGATTTAAAATCCAAATTTCTACGAGGAGTTCCTCAGCCGTTCAAGATTTTTACCTGAAAAAGGAAATTTTTGTTGACAGAGTTAAACTTTGGAAATTTTTGAATCAGAGAACTAAGCTCTGGGAAAGAGAATTAAATTCTCAGAGGAAGAACAAGCAAGGAAGAAGATGGAAAGGGGAGGCGCTTCTGAAGGGACTCCTGCATTTATAGGATGTGATGGGGAACGGTTCATCTTCCCTATTCCCTAAACAGATCCAACGGTCACAAAGGTGACAGCGTTGCACTCACGTGCAAACACGTGAGAACAACGCTGTGGGGGCATTTTTTCCCTGATAAAATATCAGAAAATACCCCAATGGGGTATCACGTGCTCACACGTGACCAAGGCTCACGTGCTGACACGTGATGGTTTCCTGGGACTCTGTTACAATAGAATTAAAATTCTAATCAAGTAAGCAATTAGTGGAGTCACATGCCCATACGTGATGGACCTTTAAAGAACCCACTGAAAGAATTAAAAGGCATAATAAAATGGCAAGGAAAAATCCCAATGAGGCATCACGTGTCTACACGTGATCAAGGGTCACGTGATGACACGTGATGATTCCTTAACTCTTTAAAACAGCAGAATTAAATTCTGTTTAAAATGTTAATCAAGGGGGGTCACGTGTCAACACATGATGGGTTCCTAAGTCCCTTAATTAATAGAATTGAATTCTACAGAAATGATCAAACAGTGGGATCACGTGCCAACACGTGATGAGCTTTTAATCCTTCTGAACTAATATAATTAAATTCTAATTAAATGGGAATCCATAACCTTAACTGGAAAAAGATCTCTCTAAATCTTTCCAAACAAAAAGATGGTGCTCTGTAAAATGGAGCACCGTTGGATTAAAAAATCCAAGGGTGATTAAAAATCACCAATTTATGGAAAGATTTTATACAAGGAAAGATTTCCCTGAAATTCACCAAGAATAACAGACAGAATATGTTTTGGATTAAAAATCCAATGGCGAATAAAATTCATTGAGTGATCTAAAAGATCATGTTAGTTACAGAAACAACCAAGATCTTTCAATGAAAGATTGATTAAACAAATTGATTCTTTTCTTTCTCCTATAAATAGGAGCCAAGAAGAGAAGAGAAGGGATTTTTTTGGAATTTTGATTTTCCGGAAAAAAACAACAACAGAGAGAAAAAAAGAGAGGAGAATTTAATTCTCAAGAGAGAAAAGAAGTTCCTTTCAGAGAAAAGAAACCCTAGGTGAGAAAGGGGAAAGAAATCTAAGCTCCATAAAATAAAAAAGAATTTAATTCTCGAATTTAAGAGTTTAATTCTTCTGAATAAGAACATAGTTCTTCCTTTGTTTGAAGATCTGCAGATGCAGATCTCCCCACAAGTTGAGAATTTAATTCTCATCGGGGAGATTCTGCCATGCAGATCCAAAACTTAGAAGGGAGAATTTGAGTTTAAGGAATTTGATTCCCCCAAATTCATAGGAATTTAATTCCTCCAAGTAAAACTAGGGTTCAACCCTGCATGAGAATTTAATTCTCCCAAATTCATAGGAATTTAATTCCTCTAAATAAAATTAGGGTTTAACCCTACATAAGAATTTAATTCTTTCACATACATAGGAATTTAATTCCTCTAAAACAGAATTAGGGTTTAACCCTACAGAGAATTTAATTCTTAAAACAAGAGACTTGGAACCCTCCATGCACGTAAAGAACTTGGTCACGTGGTAACACGTGACCCTTTTCCTCAATAAGTAAAAAAAAGAAAGAACAAGATTAGGTCAAGTGCCCCCACGTGACCCTAAAACAGGTTCTCTTAAAATGAAAAAGAAAAACTTGGAGGCAATGCCTCACGTGCTCCCACGTGACCCTCAAAATAAAGGGAACAAAGCCAAAGGCAGAATCAATTTTGGGCGCCCTCACGTGTCCCCACGTGACCCCTTAATAAACACTTTAATAATCAATACATGGATACCCATCGCGTGCCAACACGTGATGGCCTGAAGACTAAATGTGATTAACACTTATTTGAATATTCTGAGAACAAACTAAAGGAGGTTTGGCCCAATTCTTAGGCGCCTCACGTTACCTCATGTGACCACCCCACTTTTAGTATTTAACACTATTTTGAGCATTTTGTCCCCAGTGTTTAACACTGTTTTAAAGCGCATCACGTGGGAACACGTGATCGCCAAATATATGTTAGTGTTTAACACTATTCTCAAACCGGTCTTAGCCTAAATTGGCTAAGTCTTTCTGAGTCAAGTCACCCCTTTAATTAAACCCCGACTACATTCTTTCAAACTTGATCATTTCATATGACATTCAAAGAAAACTCCAGAGCCATGATGAATGATCAATGCCCAATAAAAGACAAGGTGTTGTCAGAGCCCTCAAACCCCTGTTTAGCATTGCTAAATAATGGGGGAGTTGAACCCAAACAAATGTTCAACGGTCCAACAAAGGGCCAACATTTAAATCTAATTGGACTTAGCCCAAGTTGGCCATAATTCCTCAATTCAGATTTAACTGAGCCAATGTGCTCATAATCAAATTAATTGATTTTAGTTCCAAATTGGACTACAAATCTCCCAATCAACTTTGGTTCAAGGGTACATCTCTTCACTCCTTTGATATTTTTCGTTCTAATCCTTTAACGCTTTCAGAGAGATGACGGGTCCCGATAACCAATCATTCCACGGACTGTGGGGTCCTTAAACTCATGGACTATGATGTCCTTAACCTCGGACTGTGGGGTCCTTAAGCCCATGGACTATGATGTCCTTAACCTCGGACTGTGGGGTCCTTTAAACCCATGGACTATGATGTCCTTAACCTTGGACCGAGATGTCTTTAAACTAACATTGGACCACCATGTCCTTAAACTGATAATCGACCGCAATGTCTCTAAACTAAACAATAGAGTCCAAATGCTCTTTTGTTGGATCTAAACGATTCCGTTAAGTTGATCTTAGTCTAAAAATTAGAATAACGTATCCTTAACTAACGTTTAAGTTGATCTTAGTCTCTAATGAGACTAACATATCCTTAAACCCAACCCCCAAACCTAAATCTAAGAAAATACGGATTTGGACTAATCCACGCCCTACGGGCGACAACATAAATTAGTCTCCGTATACAATCCACGGGCAACCAAAAACAAAACAAACACCCACGACACGAAGTGATCATCTGGAGAAGGAGAAAATAGTTACCGCGATGCGGTAGCGTAATTAACTGCAGGGGCTTGCGCCTGCAGGGAAGAGTGTGCCCACAGTCAAAACCCCCTCAATGAGGGGGAATCTGACGAAGTCTGCTACATCGGCCGCATCCATTTAAACCTTCGATACGTGGTGCCATAAATTAACTTGGTATTTTCGGAGAGGTGGATGTATAGCACCAATTAGCGTCTGCCCCGAAATTCAGGCAAGACAGACCTACGCGGTCGCGTCTCCGTGTTTCGGCGGGGAACAATCCCAAATCTAAAATATACGGATTTGGACTAATCTGCGCCTTACGGACGGCGACATAAACTAGTCTCCGTATACAATCCACGGGCAACTACATAAAAACAAAATAGCACACGACACGAAGTGAACAGCTGGAGAAGAAGAAAGTGGTAATCGCAATGCGGTAACGTAATTAACTGCAGGAGCTTGCACCTATAGGGAAGAGCGTCCCTACAATCAAAAACCCCTCACAAATGAGGGGGAATCTGATAAAATCTGCTATATCGGTCGCATCCATCCAAATCTCCGATATACGGTGCCATAAATCAACTTGGTATTTTCGGAGAGGTGGATGGAGAAGTCCAAATAACTTCTGCCCCCAAATCCAGGCAAGAAGATTTATCCCAGTTCGTCTCTGTTTTCGGCGGTGAACAGATTCTGGCACGCCCGGTGGGTCCTTTTTCTCTTTCCACTCCACATTCCGTGTGTCGTGATTCGCGAACAAAATCACGGTTTTCTTTGGTTGCCCTTGGATTCGAGGTACTAAAACTCCGTGTCTTGCTCCTGTGCAGAAAATCGATGGCTTCTCAATGCACTGCATGCAGCAGCAACTCTCGCTCCACCCTAACTGGGGGAGTGACTTATGGGCATAACGCGGCCTCTATTTTCTCTATGCCAATGGAGCAAGTCACACAAGCCACTATTGGATTGTTCTTTGGGACTATACTTCTACATGCGAGTTTCGGTGCCTCAGTGCCGCAAGAAGAAGCTCTCAAAAGGTCGGTCGTTGATCGACTGGCAACCACAACGGCCCCTTTCAATGGATCGTCTAAATCTGGCGTTTCAGTTCTCAACATGCTAAGCAAAATCATAAACGGGCCCGCAAAGAAGCTCGTGATACCTGAAGGGGCTACCCCGAAACGGCTAGCTCTCCCAAATCCTGCTATGGGTGAAGCCGTCAAAAGTGCTCCCCTATCAGAAAGTCGGTTTTCAAAAGGCTGGCCATTTCTCCCCAAACTTTAATAAGAACGTTGGTCTTCAACAGGCTGATGCCAACTGCTGCTCCTCAGAAAAACCAGGGGCATGATGAAGCCACATCCAAAACTGAGGCGGTCCCTTCAACAAGGCATGCTCGACGTCGCCACTTGCGCCGAGTGAGAAAAACTGGAGGAAACTCCCCCTCTGGACTCACCCCACCAGCTCCAATGGTGGAAGTCGACACCGCTGTTCCAACTGGGAACAGTTTTGAACCGCTTAAGAGGGTGCGCAAAAACTCTCCAACGGCGGTGCTAAAGAAATCACCCCCGCCTGCAGAAGTTACAGTGCAGGAAAAACCGGAGCAGCCTCATCAGCGGCTCTCCTTGCAAATTCATAGGGTCTGGCGAAAAGTCCAGGACCCTGTGATTGACTAGAACTAGTCTCGTTGATCGAAGAAATCGAAGGCTCGACAAGAAAAAGATTATTCCTCCGCCATACAGCGAAGGACTTCTCCTAAGTAGGTACCTGTCATAACGGCTCCTTCAACTCCAATCTCTCATAAAATAACAAGACTGGAGAAAAATCTACCACCCGTGGCAAATTTCAAAGGTGGTAAACCTAAACGTCCCAAGGCCGGGGGCATAAAAATACATACGGTCTACATGGCTTCGGGAAAAGAAGAAAGCTGTGTTTCGGTGAGTCACCGACCGCAAACTCGGTCTCTGACAAAAGCTTAGGAGCAACCACAAAAGCTCTAGGAAATGCTAACCAAAATGGCAGCACTTACTGTAGGGTGTTTTTCGTCACCACATTGAGATGGGAATACGCGCGCGCTTGTCAGGCGTACTACAGATTCCCCCTGCCTAAGATAGGCGGGGGTTTATTGATTGTGGAGATCCGAATCTCCGGCAGCCGCGAACTAAGTTGCCGTTAATTACCCCTCGCTTTTGGAACGAGGGAACCTCCGATTGACGAATAAAACCGGTCATGCGAACTCAATGCGACGTGTTGGTGTGTGTGTGTGTGTTTTTAACTTATTATAATGGAGACGTGTTCATTTTGTTTTATTCCATTTATAAGAAAAAATGATATATATATATATATATATATTTTATAAAAAAAAGAATAAATAAATAAATATTTAGAGAAATGTTATTTTTTTTAAAAAAATATTATTTATAATTTATTTTAATTTATTTAATATTTTTTTAAATAAAAAAGATTAAAAGAAAGAAAAGAAGGAAGAAAGAGGGAAAAAAAAATTTAAAAAGGGGGGGGGGAAGAGGATGGAGGCACAAACCCTAGTTTTTGGGGAGAATGAATTGTATACTTTATTCATTATCATGTTGCCTTATATAGGCTTACACATTTATATATACCTCCTTGGGCTTTACAAAATGGTATTTTGCCCATCTCATACCTCATGTGCTCATTTCTTTTGCACATAAGCCATGGGCTTTACAAAAAATGGGCTTTATGCCCATTTTGCATTCATGCATAAAAAAATTACATCAAAATTATTTATTACATGATTTTTATTTTGGCATGGGGGAGGCTAGCCGCGGGGCTCGACTTGGACATGGGTCCACTTGAGCTGGGCTTGGGCCCGCTTACTTGGGGTTGACTTTGACTTTGACTTGGTCAACCTGGATGCAATTTTTGACCCAACAAAGTGCCCCCATCAATAAATGCACACCACATATGTGAGTCGTGTGCATGAAATTGATGGATTTTCTTTTATGTGGAGGTGACTTGATTTGGTTCCTGCTTTTGGGAAGCCGGCACTGCGCTTTTTATGACATGGACGGTCGACGCTTGGCGCGTCTCCGAGGCGGAGATTCCATGGTAGATGTTTCCCCGGCACAGAGCGATTTGGTTCCAGCTTTGTGGGAAGCTGGCACTGCCCTTTTTACGACATGGACGGTCGACGCTTGACGCGTCTCCAAGGCGGAGTATCCGTGGTGGACGTTTCCTCGGCACGGAGTGATTTGGTTCCCGCTTTGTGGGAAGCTGTCACTGCCATTTTTACGACATGGACGGTCGACGTTTGACGCATCTCCAAGACGGAGTGTCCATGGTAGACGTTTCCCCGGCATGGAGTGATTTGGTTCCCGTTTTGTGGGAAGCTGGTATTGCCCTTTTTACGACATGGACGGTCGACGCTTGACGCGTCTCCGAGATGCAGTGTCCGTGGCAGACGTTTCCCCGGCATGGAGTGATTTAGTTCCCGCTTTGTAGGAAGCTGGCATTGCCCTTTTCACGACATGGACAGTCGATGTGATTCCGAGTCAAAGTATAATTCCGACAGGGAAGGCAGATACACCGAGGCGAAGCATGATTTCGACACAGGGTGCACTCTGAGACGAAGCATGATTCCGACGTGGAGCTTGTTGGGAGACTTGATTTTGAGACGGATAATAATTCCGACGGGAGGCCACTGGTCGACTTGATTTCGAGGCAGAGCATAATTCCGACAAGAAGGTCGTTGGTTGATTCCGAGCCGAAGCATAATTCTGACAGGGAAGGTAGATACACCGAGGCGAAGCATGATTTCGACACGGGGTGCACTCTGAGACGAAGCATGATTCTGACGCAGAGCTTGTTGGGTGACTTGATTCCGAGACGGAGCATAATTCCTATGGGAGGCCACTGGTCGACTTGATTCCGAGGCGGAGTATAATTCCGACAGGAAGGTCGTTGGTTAATTCCGAGCCGAAGCATAATTCCGACTGGGAAGGTAGATACACCGAGGAAAAGCATGATTTCGACATGGGGTGCATTCTGAGATGAAGCATGATTCCGACGCAGAGCTTGACATTCCGACCGAAGCATAGTTTCGATGCAGAGGTTGATTCCCAGGCAAAGCATAATACCGACAAGGAAAGCAGGTACTCCGAGGCGAAGCATGACTTCGGCAGGGAGTACACTCTGAGACGAAGCATGATTCCGCTGCAGGGGTTGTTGGTTTGATTTGATTTGGGTTTACATCAGCATCGCTATACTGGAATATGGTACCAGGAGCAAATCATCATTTGCTATGAGTGGATTTAGGGATTTTTGTTTTGGTTTGGCATCAGCATCGCTACACTAGAATATGGTACCAGGAGCGAATCATCATTTTCCGCGAGTGGATTTCCCTTGTCCCCAGTTTAACGACTTAGGGGTCATATGTTCCCAGTTTAACGACTTAGAGGTCAACTGTTCCCGGTTTAACGACTTAAAGGTCTATTGGATCGGAAGTTTGTAATTTTGGGGGTAGGGGCCGGCATCAGCGTTGCTAACACTGAAGTACAGGTGCCAGAAGAAATTCATCATTTGCCTTTCCCTGTTGGGGAGTGATGGCTTAGGAGACGGGTTTAGGTTCCTATCACCTAAGACTTTTTCAATTTTATGAGCCGTAAGGGTCCCATAAAAGCATTTTCTCCCTACGAGTCGTAAGGATCCCAAAGGTGTATTTTCTTTTTAAAAGTCGTGAGGACTCCCAAGTGTGTTTTTCCTTTGTGAGTCGTAAGGATCTCACGAAGGTGTTTTCTTATGAGTCGAAAGGATCTCGTAAGTTTGTTCTCCTCATGTATCGTGAGGACACATGAGTGGGTCTTCCTAAATGGAGCATAATTCTAAGGGTGGAGACCGGCCGCGTGACTGGTGATTGCGATAGGGCATGGATGTGATGAGAATTATTTGAGCCCATGGATTGTATACGGTGGTCGATTTGGGGACTAACCGTAGGGCTGGAAGAATTTTAGGAAATTGTCGGCGTCTTTATCGGTGCACTGGAATATGGTACCAGGAGCGACTCATCATTCGTCGTTTGGGAATTTGGAATTTGGTTGACGTCTGCATCGCTGCACTGGAATATGGTACCAGGAGCTACTCATCATTTGCCGTTGGGACATTCAGAGTTTGGTTGGCGTCTGCATTGCTGTACTGGAATATGGTACCAGGAGCGACTCATCATTCGCCATTGGGGATTTGAGTTTTGGACGGCGTCTTCATCGCTGCACTCGAATATGGTACCAGGAGCTACTCATCATTCGCCTTTTTTTTACCGCGATTGCTCTATCATTTCAACTTTTCTTATCGCGAAGGTCATGATAGCCTTATCATTTCGGCTATTTATTCGCGGTTGCCCCATCATTTCGGCTTTATTTTCATCTTTATTTTTACTCGCTGATTTTTATTGCGAGTTGCCCCATCATTTCGGCTTTTTATATATTTTATTTATTTATTTATTTTGTTTTATTTACACATTTTTACATCCCCAGTTTAACGACTTAGAGGTCGATTATTCCCAGTTTAATGACATGGTGGTCAGCTGTTTTGTATGAAGTTGACGGTTGCAGCTTGACTGTTTACCAACACGCTTTTAGACAGTTCTTTCTCTCCCGCCTTATATTATTTTTCGACCCAATCTTTAAAGACGAAACAGTCCTCAATAGCATGAATTATCACTCTGTGATAGAGGCAGTATTTGGGGTCATCAGTCATATTCTCTTCTTGCGGTCTTTTTGATTCTGGCAATTGTAGACCGTTCCTCAGGGCTTCTTTGAATATTTGACGGATTTTGTCCCTTCTGAAGGAATAGACCTTATCCAGTGTCTCTTTCAGTGGAGCTTCCCCGCCCTCTCCGAACACTGGCTTCCGAGGCTGGTTGGCATTAGGCCTGCTCATCCCTTGCTTATTTCGGTTAGCCGAAATGTTAAAAGATTCAGCATCGTCAGAATTTCCGCCTTTGCGATTTTCGTCCTTTCGGTTTCTTCAAGACCTATTGTTATTTTGGGAGTCCGAGGAGGACTCCTGTTTTGAGCTCTCCAGCATCTGAACTTTCCTGGTCAGTTCTTGGAATATTTTGAGACCCGCGGTGCACAGAAACGAGGCCATCCAATTGTTGAGATTTCCGACAAGGAGACTGACAGATTGGTCCTGCTCTATCGGCGGTTCACATTTGACGGAGAGATTGCGCCATCGGGTTATAAAATCCGTGCTGCTTTCGTTGTTTTTTGGCTTGGTCCTTACGATATCGGCAATGGTGATCTTATCGCTGACGCTCATGAACCTCTGCCGAAGAAGAGACTCTATTTGGATGAAAGTTGTGACGGAGCCATCCGGTATGCTCGCGTACCAGTCGAAAGCAACATCGGTCAAGCTATTAACGAACTGGCGGAGGTGAAGCGCATCATTGCCCCTAGTATTCCCGCATGAGACTTTAAAGTGGGCGATGTGCTGATTCGCATTTTCCGTCCCATCGAATCTTTCGAATTTAGGGATGGCATAGCCGCTAGGAAATTCTACCAGATCATACTGAGCAGGATATGGTCTCCCGCTACGTCTAATATCTTTTTGCGCTTCGGCTTTGGCTACCAATGTTTTGACTTTGTTGGCAACCAAATCCATGATTTGATCTTGAGTTAGCGGGCTACTGTCATCGGTTGCCAAGATATTTCTCGAGATAGGATGCAACTGACTTTCATGCGGTCCGCCCACCTTTGGATTTGAGAGAATAGGCGTCGACTGTCTTAGGACACTGTTTCCCGGTTCATGAGCAGAGCCCTGCGCTTGATTGGGCGGCTGAGAGGCAAGTTGGGCCGTGAGCTGTAAGACGACGTTTTTCAAGTCGTCAATTTTTGAGTAAATCTCCTTGTCTTTACTTCTGAGCTGTTTTCGTAGATCTTGGAGAAGTTGCTGCTCTGCATTCCTGGGGCGAAAGATTGGCTCCTCTTCACTTTCCGAGCCCGACTCCTCATGAACCGAGGGATCTCTCTGCTTATCAGCCTCACTGGAAGGGTCTTCATTACCTTCCAGAGGAGGCTGGTCTTAGAATGTGGCAGCCATATTCACATCAGATTGGATTTGAGATATGGTGGCCCAATCCTTGCTGCGAAGGTTGTCGCTGGGACGCGTGCCCACCATGTAGACTGTGTGGATAACACATTCAGCCATCCTTTCATCATTGGAAGCTGGGTTCGCGGAGCGGTTCAGGCTTTGGAAATTCACAAATTTTAACATGGCCGGAGCCCTAGCCCTTTTGTTGGCTCTGTATCTGAGCCGCTTCTGCCTCAGCTTCTCTGCCTTGAGCGCTTGGCAGGCTTCTGCTCTTCGGGAAGCCACCATAGGTCGAGTGATGGGGAGGTTTGAGAAGACATCCACCCACGTGTCCATCGAAGGTATCGCCTGGATTTGCCCGCGACGTCTGGCAACTTCTTTTGTTCTGATGGCTTTGCCCCCAGCTGGGGCCATGGAGAGCCGTTTGAACACCGACTCGCGTCTAGGTTGGGTCGCCATCGAGACCACAACATTTGGCCTCTTGCCTTTCGAGGCCAGTTTGTCGGTTACCGGAGCTTGAAGAGCAGGGACGGCGTTAGCGGGCACGAACAGAATAGAGCCAAATGGTAGCGGTGACTCCTCCCACTGTCGCCCGAGACTGGCCGGAAGGACCGTCTTGGTGTCCATCTTCATCGTGTAGAAGAGGGTGTTGTGCTGAGAGCTGAGATCGTCCTTGGAGACATTTTACTGCGTCCGAAGATTGCGATTGGAAAACGTTAACCTGCACAAAAAACCATGATTTCAGTACAGACAATTGATATGCATATTAATTAAGTTCGCATGAATGCTTAACCCGAAATATAGGAGGAAAGATATGTCCCACCGGGCGTGCCAGAATCTGTAGGGTGTTTTTCATCACCCCATTGAGATAGGAATACGCACGCGCTTGTCAGGCGTACCACAGATTCCCTCTGCCTAGGATAGGTGGGGGTTTATTGATTGTGTAGATCGGAATCTCCGGCAGCCGCGGACTAAGTTGCCGTTAATTACCCCTTGCTTTTGGAGCGAGGGAACCTCCGATTGACGGGTAAAACCGGTCATGCGAACTCAATGCGTCGTGTTGGTGTGTTTGTGTGTGTTTTAACATATTATAATAGAGACGTGTTCATTTTGTTTTATTCCATTTGTAAGAAAAAGGATATATATATATATATATATATATATATATATTATATAAAAGCATAAATAAATAAATAAATAAATATTTAGAGAAATGCTATTTTTTTTAAAAAAATATTATTTATAATTTATTTAATATTTTTTTAAATAAAAAAGATTAAAAGAAAGAAAAGAAGAAAGAGAAAAAAATTTTTAAAAAAGGGGGAAGAGGATGGAGACACAAATCCTAGTTTTTGGGGAGAATGAATTGTATGCTTTATTCATCATCATGTTGCCTTATATAGGCTTACACATTTACATATAGTCTCTTGGGCTTTACAAAATGGTATTTTGCCCATCCCATACCTCATGTGCTCATTTCTTTTGCACATAAGCCACGGGCTTAAAAAAATTTGGTTTTATGCCCATTTTGCTTACATTCATGCATTAAAAAATTACATAAAATTTATTTATTACATGATTTTTATTTTGGCATGGGAGAGGCTGGCCACGGGGACTCGACTTGGGCATGGGCCCACTTGAGCTGGGCTTAGGCCCGCTAACTTGGGGTTAACTTTGATTTGGTCAACCGGGGTGCAATTTTTGAGCCCAACACTTACCAGACAGAAAGAAAGTCCGGACAAAGAATCTGAACTGCGCTAAGAGCAAGAGACCGATACAGAGTTCCTGTGAAGGGTGTTCGAGAGAAAGTATAAGGAAGCCGCTGAGCAAGCTGCTAACATAAAAAAGATGGCTCTCTTGTTCCAACACATGGTTGGAATGATGATGTAACGACCCTAGTATTACTGTACCTTCGTGTTTTCTTTCTTTAGTAAAATATTGTATTTATTTATTCTTAGTATTTTCTGTATATTTTGTTTTTTGATAAATATATTATTTTATTCTTCTATCTATTTTTTCCAAACACATTTCTTTAAAACTAAATTTTAACATTTTTTTTCAAATTAAACGCAAGACCTAACCCAGCCCATAACCCAAATCCAATCTCATTTTCATTTTCTTTTATAAAACTATGAGCCCAAAAGCCCACTTTCTTTTTAAGCAATATCATATATTTAATTCTTATTAAATATGTGTATGAATAATCTTGTAGCTCATTGGTTAAGTGTTTGCATTGTTATTCCATAGATCACATGTTCAAATCCCCATTCTTGCAATTATTTTTTTATCATTTTTTATTCTTCTCATAAGTTACAAATGAGACCTTTCATTTCCAAAATCAATGGTGACCTTTCATTTCTCTTTTAATTCCCATGTTGAATGCATATATTATTATACATAATTCACCATTACACCATCTTTATTTGTCCTCCTCTAACTTTTCCTTCCTCACATTTTTCTATCTCACTTCTCCCTTTTCACCTAGAGTCTAAGAGGAAGAACACAAAGAAGTTTTCAAGAAGGTCTCGCTAGTAACGCGAGGTTATTGGCGGATAGACAAGCCCGGTGACAATACCGGCTTGTGTATGTAAGTCTCTTCTCTCTTTCCGTCCTTCCATCTCTTTCTCTTTATCTTTATCTTTTTTATATTACTATGAAAAACTTCACTTGTCATATCATAATTTCTAAATAATTAATTAAATGTATACATATATAAATAATAAACACACACAAACATAAACACATATATATTTTGTAAAGTCTTTTCATTACTCTCAATCCATATGTTAAGATTTCATAGTAACCAATTAGGATTGTATCGTTTGTTATTGTATTTTAAATTACTTTATTTAAAGTTTGTAAAACAAAAATGAAGTTACGAATAAATACCTTGGTTTTCTCATTTCTCACATATGACATATCAATACCTTTACATCTAAAATAATTTTTAGTAATTAATTTTTACTTCTGAAAATTTCAGAAAATTTATATATGATAGAATATATTTTTCTGTACAAGCTGTAAAAATTTTAGATCGAATCGCTTAACGAAAACTTTTGTTTAACATTTCCGGAAAGACCACCTATTTGTGTTTAGAAATTATATTGTTTTTATTCATTATTCGTAAAACAGAAAACTGCAATTATCGGTCAACGTTTAGGACACATAATTTGGTATACCGGTATCCAAATTGAGCAAACTCGGGTGTTTTTATATCTACATCGAATGATATAGATTTTCTTACTTTTATGTTTTTACTGAAAATCGACTTAAGATATATAAAACTATGTTACAATATTAAGTGACGGATCAGGACAGAATCTGTCCTGATTCGCACACTATTTTTAAATTGGACATAACTCGAACATCCGATGTCCGTTTGTGACAAAATTGAGATGTGTAGATACAAAATTGATAGAACTATAATTTTTTGTATACTAGATTACTTAGAAATGCATGAAACAATCCGATATAGTCTTTGCAATATAACATATAGTTGCTGTCCAGAAATCTGAATTTCTGTTTTAAATGATGATATTAAAACGATTATAACTAGAGCTTCAGAAATCCAAATCGCGCGAATCTTGGTGTTTTGGATAAGTACATCGAAATATCTACAATTTTCGAATAATCTTTGTAACCTGAAACCAGATGAAAATTAATTCAAACTGCGTTTTAAAAATATATGACGGTGCCGAATAGATTCTGATTTGTTTTGCGCGACGATACGAAAACATATATACCTCCCAAACCGGTAGTCGTATTTAGGTGAAACTGGAACTCACGCATGAAAAATAATTAGATCCATATTTCTGTTTATATTCCGCATTCGTTCGACTTGATTAATTAGTCGTACGTAATATTTCTTTACAACATTGTTTATGGTAGTTACTCGATTAATATACTTGACTCATTTCATACTATTCGAACATGTATACATATTTATCTTGATCATTAAATTGGTGTATGTATATAAAGGAGATAATTAAATACTTGAGTTGTATTTTGAAAACTATACAAAATTATTTTTACATAAAACCCCTCAAGTTATACTGAATTACAATAAAGGCCCTAGTAAACATAGGTTTAAGCGGGACCAGTCTGTTGTGTCTCAGGGAGCTGGAGAAGTGGGTGCTTGCCTATTTAAGGTAGAAAACTTAACAACGGTGTTAACAACACGGTAATCGTCTTTGAAAAAGATACATATCCTGCTGCCCATGTGCAGCGGTTACCGATAACATCCAAACAATCAGGACTTCAATTTTCTTTTTTAATTGTCTGACTCAGACTGAGTCTTCTCATTAATAATCTGACTTGAATATGATTCAAGTACAATCTACAATCTATAATTTACAATATTACAATTCAACATGAATTCATATATTCAATCTGTTCAAACTATTCAATCTATATTAATTGAACCGAACCATGGATATACTTCCATTTACATGATTCTCCTGTTACATCCATTTACTGATATCATAGTTTCGGTAAGTCACCCAATTATACAATCTATATAGTTTACAATACAAGACAATACAACTATACAACAAGACATCTCGGGGTTTAAGGGGTAGATTGGTACGGAAGGTGTTAGAAGTGGCACGAGACAGTAAGATTTAATACACCTAACCTGAATCGAGTTGCTGTTGTACCGTGGCATAAACGGTTCCTTGTACTACACTTGCCCATAGTCTCTGGCATATAGAGACTCCTCTCGTATACACTGGCATCCTTCTGTACGAAGCTACAAACAACAGAGTTAACCATATAATACAACTTTAAAAGCTACCTTCTCTTTCTGTCTATTCTATTTCTCATTTATCTTTAGGACTTACCGAGCGATTTGTTCGCTGACGGCATTCTCTTTCTTTCTTCTTTGAATGTCGTCAGGTGATCTGGACACTCTGGAGATCGAGCCCACTAGTGAAGAATGTGAACCACTTTATTGAAGACCCGGAGCTTTAGTTGATTGTACACTTTTATTTCAGTACTTTTCCTTTTCTGTTATGCCATTGTTTAGGCATTGTTTTTATTCAGTTGTATTTACTTTTCCATGCATTGTACAGAAAGAATGTGAAAAAATAAAGTTGTTGTTTTATTATATCTTGTCTCTTGTGTATTTATATTTATATTGCTTAGATACGCTTAGCGTATTTACTTCATAGTAAATACGTTGCGGCCTCGTCACGTCCTTTGCCCGCATACTAGGAAGCGGGTCATGACAGATGATCTAGCTAGAACCCCCGGTAAAAAATCCGCCGATAATCATCGAGGATGACATGGGGAAACATAAAACCCTCATCCGGCCATATCAATAGCCAAGGTGGAAATGATCTCCAAGGCCGCCCTTGATGATTATATTTCTCAACAAATAAGAGCTCATCAAGCTAATGAAGCTTCTGGCCAAATCGTGAGAACAGGGCGACCGTATCCAGGATGGTATGACCAAATCAAATACCCACCAGGATATACGGTTCCCAAGTTCCATGTGTACAAAGGGACATGCAACCTTCACCAGCACGTCGTGCAGTTCAGAGCTCTGTGCGGCAACACTGGAGGCGACGGCAAACTGTTGCTTCACCAATTCGTTGGCAGCCTGTCAGAAACAGTCTTTGAATGGTACTCGGAGCTCCCAAATGACTCCATAAAAATATTTACAGAGATGGAACTGCTCTTCATATAGCATTTTTCCAGCGCGAGCGAGCACACTATAATTACGGCATTAATCAATGCCAGGGTAAAGCCGGGAGAAACCTGGGTCTAATACGTGATCCGGTGGCGGAACCAATGGTCTAAGTTCGAACAGCGCATTGAAAAATCTCCTTCCATGGGAATGTTCATCGGGACCTTTGATTCTCAAATGACTGTATTCCACTTCTTGACATTCTTCAAGCCAATAACCTTCCAGGTTTTGATAGATAAACTGGCTTAAATGGATCAGATGGGCCACGAGCCTTCCTCCACAAAAAAGGACCCTCGAAATTCTATGAATAAAGGGAAAGCGGCCTTCATTGCCAATACGCAATAACAACCGAGTGGCCCAAAAAAGGTTGCTCGCCAAAACAACGCGCGTCCGGAGGAAAGACTGGGATGCGCTTATTCGTTTCCCCACGACAAGAAGAGGAGACTATTCAAATTGGTAATACGTAATAAACTCATCACATTGCCAGACCCGTGGTGTCTACCGCAACTCAGCGACGTCAACAACCCTAATTACTGCTCTTATCACAGAATGGTGAGCCACCCAATTGAAGTTTGCTATGTCTTCAAGAACTGGGTGGAAAACCAGTATCAACAGGGGAAATTCGCGCTGTCTAATAATTGGAGGGTAAACCCACCCCAAAAGCACACTCCAAAAAAGGTTGATGCACAGGGGGCATCATGCTCACTCGTAGAAGAAACTTCATGGGAAGTCGTTCTTTCAGCAAAAACCAAAAGAACGCTGAAGGATTTACAAGCATGTTCGACAGTCAGGTGGAAAACCCCACTTGAACTCGAAATCATCAAAGGGATGTTAAAAGCCCGTCTCACACCAAAAATTGTTGACGAGGGGAAAAACCCCCAAGTCAAGCCTTCAAAGTCTTTGAAAGAAAAGAAGAAGACCAAGAAGCCTGTGTAGCCTGCCGAGTATGACGACAAGCGCACAGATCTACAAAAATATATTGACACGCTGAAGGAGTACAACCAAAAGGGGTGGACACCAGTCACGCTCGAAGAGTTCCTCAAGCATATTCTTGGGGACGAAGATAGTGACATCGATGAGGAAAATAATTCATCAGAAGACACCGAAGACCGTGTAGCAAGTTGCCACATGGTCTCCCATTCGATGTTATATGACGAAGAGGCTTCCTCAGCGTCAGAAAACAACGCAGAGGAACTGAGGGCAGAATTGGCGCTAAAATCCCCGGAACTGTCAGAAGACCCGATCGATAGGCTGTTAAACGAAGCCTTTCAAAAAAGCAAAGTTGACCGAGAATGCGAAACAACCATATACGAAAAGGCTAAGCGTTAGCGTCAGGACAAAGAAGCTGCGGTAAGGATGAGTCGTAAAGTACTCCAACCAAACCAAAGCATACTTACTACAAATAAGAGCAGGATCAAAACAGAGAAGTGGTTCGCTAAAACCCTGTCAATGGGGATGATGCTGTCACCTCTCGGGGTCATATACCTCGATGGAGAAGATGCATGCCCAAACTACTGCTTATATCATCGGAGGGTCACCCACCCTACCGAGAAATGCAGTGCCTTCAAGAAGTTATGGTAAGGATACATTGCCCATCAAAAACAATTCAAGAGGATGAAGCGTGAAACTCGTGCTCGTCGATAGCAAAATAGTGCAACAAACACGCATGAAGAAACGAATGGCAACTTTTATATGATTGGTACCAGTTCGGAAGGGGGAAAACCCCAAGTTCTTACCTTCGGGAGCGATTCTGAGGGCGAAATACCCTTCATCCCTCTCTTCAAAGACTCTCTCTCCGAAAAAGAAGAGGAGGAGAAGAACTGCGAGAATATTCAGCTGCGTAACCGCACGCTGCCTGAGAAGAACCTCGGACCTACAAACAAAGGTTCGAGCAAAAAGGACAAAGGGAAAGAAAAAATCTCTGAGAAAATTGCCTTCGACGATGGAGTTGTCAAAGAGCTCGCAGCAAGAGACCCGCTTAAGAAAACAATGTGGATTATAATGTCCTAGCACATATGAGGAAAATACCCTCACAACTGAGCATATTGGATGCTCTCTTTCTATCCAAAGAGACATGAGATTCCCTGATCAAGGCATTACAAAAGCCCGATCAGTTCCAAGTTTTCTTCGCAGAAGAGAAGATGAAAGATGAACTGGCAGAGGTTCACACGGCTGACATTACATTCAGCGCTGAAGATCTCTTCCTCGGTACATATGAGCATAATCGTTCGTTATACGTCACTGGGTACTGCCATGACATCCAGGCAGGGAAAATCCTTATCGACAACGGATCCTCCGTTAACCTTCTCAATGTAAGAGTGCTGAAGGAGATTTGCATGAACGTTCGGCACCTCGTCCGAGATAAAATTACTATCTCCGGTTTTGACTCACAGTCGTCAAAGACACTTGGGTCCGTAATACTGACACTGCGCTTCGGGCTGCTCGTCACAGACATCAAATTTCTTGTCATTGACGCCAAGACTTACTATAACGCTTTGCTCGGCAAGCCTTGATTACATGAGTACAACGTCATCCCTTCTACACAATATCAGTGTATGAAGTATTTCAAGAACGGCTCGGAGTACACCATCATGGGAGAGCTAAATCCGTTCTTCGTAAACGAAGTCCGAAAATACGAAGACGCAGAGTACTTCTTACCAGACTTTGAGGATACCGAAAGGTGTCACAAGCCGGAGAATAAATAGAAGTCCGTCACCACTATCCCAATTTTTGGGAGCAATATCGAGGAAGATGAAGAAATAGTCTATTCAAGGCAACCGTAAAAAGAAAATAATAAGTCTGGACCATCTACTCCTATTTTGGTCTTTGGCAGCGACTCTGAGGATGAGGTCAACGCAGTGTTCTCCGTTCGCCCGTCATTGCAAACTTTTTCCGAAGCAGATCAGAGTCTACAGATTACAATGGCTCCACCTCGGCATTATAAGGAACTTGATGCGCTCGATACATACGACATACAAGAACTGCAAACTTTCTACGTCCCTCCCTGGCGAAGAGGGCGATCCTCTTCTACCAATCTACTGAGACCAAAATTGAAAAAGAAGTCTGGCATGGTGCCGATTTTGCACTCGACAAGCTTCAACCAATCTGTCTTCCCAGATATTACACGGAGGGATTGAAAAGGCTGTTAAGATGCTAAGGTGTACCCCTTGAACAAACTGTTCGATAAGCCTAATTCTACAAAAAGATTTGGGATATTCCCGGGACTTAGCAAAAGATGCCCAACGGGAAGATGGAGACAACCGGGCTCGGATACGTTTGGTCCAAGAAATGGGAGCAGTTCCACAGTTGCCACGTCGTAAATAGCTCAAGTAAAGCGGAAGACGCCTTTCCACATAGCCGTGACGTCAAATCGGAGCGAGAGCCCGCTCTAAAATCGTTAAGTCCGTCGCTGGAAGAGCAAATTGACAGGTTAATAAAAAAAATCATGTCAAAAGAGACGGGACAATCACAGCCGTGAAATGGCTATTTATGAAAAGACCAGGACGCAGCGTCTCCGTCAGCAATCTGCGGAGAAGGAAGACTATAACGCTCTTCATCTCCGGCCCACTGTATGTTCTCGCGAAAGGGGAAAATCCTGAAATAGGGCAAAGAACGCAAACAACGTTCGAAAACAACGAAGTGGGTCCAAGATGCCATGCAATCAAGAAAAACTCGGTTGGGGCCCGTCCTTTATAAAGAAGATGGGTCGGGAATACTCTTTCCCTCAAGACAAGACAAGAAAAATATACAACATTTTTATGAAGTACCAAATGATGACACTTCCGGAGTCTCGGCACCCCGAACAAATAAACGAGATCCATCATCTGGATTATTGCTCCTATCACCGAGTAATAGGTTATCCCCTTGAAGACTGCTTCACCTTCAAACACTGGGTAGAAAACCAGTATCAACAAGGCAGTTTTGCTTTATTCGACAGCTGGAGGGTAACCCCGCCGCAAAAGCATGAGCCAAAGAGGACCTATACCGTGAGGATAGGACCGGCTCAACATCAAGAATGGAAGCGAACACGTACCTTCCATATGATAACACTCTCAAAAGAGGAAGGGCACGAGATTATGGATGACCTCCACATGTGCTTCGCAAATGAAGACGAGGAAGGGGTGATCTCAGAGTTTCCACCAGCACCAAAATAGCTAGAAGATAGGATAGATATCACGGCAGACAACCTAAGAAAAATTGACTTAGGGACGGAAAGTGATCCGAGGCCAACGTTTGTCGGTGAACTGTTATCTAAAAAGCAGGTGACCACGTTAAAAGACGTGCTCATCCAGTATAAAGATTGTTTTGCCTGGAACTACTCTGAAATGTCGGGTATACCAAAGGTGGCAGTACATAAACTAGTTATATCGCCAGGTATAAAGCCAATCAAACAGGCGCCAAGAAGGATACGACTCGAACTTGAGATGAGCATCAACGCTGAAGTCAAGAAACTAATTGACTCCGGTTTCATCCAAGAAGTTTAATATCCTGACTGGATCGCCAACATCGTTCCAGTGATGAAGAAAAATGGGATGGTGCGCATTTGCATGAACTTTTGGGACCTCAACAAAGTTTGCCCGAAGGATGATTTCCCAGTACCTATTACCGAGATGATGATTGATAACACGTCCACCCATGAGGTCTTCTCCTTCATGGATGGATCTTCCGGATACAACCAAATAAAAATGCATCCTGAAGACCAAAAGCATACTGCCTTCCGAACCACATTGGACATATTCTGCTATAAGGTTATGCCCTTCGATTTGAAGAACGCTGGCGCTACCTAGCAGAGGGCCATGACAATGATCTTTGATGACCTCATCCATGAGATCGTCGAATGCTACATCGACGACCTTGTGGTAAAGAGTAAATCTCATAAGGAGCATTATGAACATCTAAAAATAGTGTTCAAATGCCCTCAGAAGTATAATCTGAAGACGAATCCTCTAAAATGTGCGTTTGGAGTTTCCTCAGGCAAATTCCTAGGATTCATCATACATCACCAGGGTATCAAAATTAACCCTTCAAAGATCAAGGCGATTAAGGAAATACCCACACCAAGAATCCTCAAACAACTGCGGTCTCTCCAAGGAAAGCTCGTGTATATTCGGCGGTTCATAGCTAACATTTCCGGAAAATGCCAACCCTACAGTCATTTGATGAAGAAGGGGGCCCCGTTCGTCTGGGATCAAAAGTGCCAAAATGCACTAGACGAAATCTAGCAATACCTGCAAAATCCGCCGATATTGACCGCTCCGGTTAAGGGAAAACCCCTTATCCTATATACAACGGCCCTTGAGGGTTCTCTAGGCGCACTGTGGACACAAGAGAACGATCAAGGAAAGGAAAGAGCTCTATACTATTTAAGTCGAGTCCTCCTGGGGGCAGAAAACAACTATTCCCCCATCGAAAAGTATTTTCTGGCGCTGATCTTCGCAATAACAAAGCTCAGACATTACGTATTGGCAAACGAGGTCTATCTTATATCAAAGGTGGATCCTCTCAAATATCTAATGTTAAGGGCCATACTAATAGGAAGGCTTGCCAAATGGGCCCTCCTCATGATGGAGTTCTCGGTAACGTATCGACCCTTAAAGCAATGAAATGTCAGGCCATTACCAACTTTCTCGCGGAGCATCCGATACCAGCCGACTCCCCGTTAAATTACGAATTGCCATACGAACATGCGTTCGACGCAATCGAAGAAGAGAAAGAAGAAAATGATTCCCAATGGGAACTCTACTTCGATGGAGTATCTTCCATGAAGCAACGAAAGCGAAACACCCCCATAACGGGGTGGGCCTTATCTTCGTGACTCCGTTTGGAGGGATATTGCGTTACGCCCTCTCTTTAACAGAGCCAAGGACTAATAACGAAACTAAATACGAAGCTTTGATAGTAGGTCTAGAGATCGCTCTCGACATGGGAATCAAAGACCTCCTTATATATGGAGACTCCCAGCTGATCGTTAGCCAAATAAATGTTGACTATCAGACATGCAAGTCAGAGCTGATAAAGTATGGTGAAAGTGTGCAGCAACTGCTGACACAAATCCCTTTCTACACCCTGGAAAATATACCGCATGTGGAAAACAGAACGGCAGATGCATTGGGCAAATTGGCTAAGGAATTGGCTGATGAAGACCTCGATGACGTAAGCATCATTGTGCAAAGCCGCAGGATTCTCTCGCCAACGGATATATCTTCGGAAGTCCTGATAGAGCCATTCGAAGGAAAAGAAGCGACCGAACAAGTAGCCCTTCAAATAGAGGACGAAGAAAAGGTCAAGGATTGGAGGGATGTCTTCATAGATTATTTCAAATCTCAACGAACGCCCAAAAATACGTTGTCTAGACATCAACTCATGAAATGAGCTTTGTCTTTCGCCATCGTCAATAATACTCTATATAAGAGATCGTTCGAATGTCCATGGCTAAGATGCTTGGGGTCGGAGGAAGCACAGAAAGTCGTCCAAGAAACTCACGACGGACTCTGTGGTTCTCATCAAGCGGGACCAAAGATGAAGCTGAAGATAAAAAGAATGTATTACTATTGGCCTACAATGATTCATGACTGCCTTGAATATGCGAAGCAGTGTCACTCGTGCCAAATTCACGGGGACTTCATCCACCAAAATCCAAATCCGTTACACCCAATAGTGGCTAGCTGGCCGTTCGAAATGTGGGGAACCGATATAATTGGTCCTATTGAACCAACATCGTCTAAAGGACATCGGTTTATGTTGGTAACGACCGACTATTTCTCTAAGTGGGCAGAAGCAGTACCACTAAGAGAGGTGCGGACAGAGAATATCCTCAATTTCTTCAGAAACTATGTCATCTTATCACGCCCCGCTCCCCTGTGTATGGATAAGAAGACGCGACTGGCCCGCGACGTATTTACTCAGAAATAAACACGCTAAGCCTAAATAAACAATATAATGTAATTGTGCACAAGAAAGACATGATATGTAAAAGAACGGCAATTTTTTATTTATTAAACATACTTTACAATACAACTGAAAAGTAAATACAATATAGAAAGCAATGCCTAAACAATGGCATGAGCTGAAAGTAAAGTATATACAAGTGAACTAAAACTCGGGGTCCTCGATGAACTGCTCTAAGTTTTCTGAGGTGGGCTCGATCTTCAGAGAATTGGGTCCTCCTGACAACATTCCAAAGAAAGAATATAAAAGGAATGTCGTCAGCGAACAATCGCTCGATAAGTCCCAAAGAGAGATAGAAATAGAAATAAACAGATATAGAATATACCAGCGTATATGAGAGGAGTCCAACTATTCCGTGGACTAAGGTATACGGAGCACAAGGAACCGTTAAGCCACGGAATAACAGCAATGGATATTCAGATTAGGTGTATTAAAGTGACCATCATCGTGCCACTTTTAACACATTCTGTAGCAATCTATCCCTTTTGAACCCCGTAATGTTTATTGTATTGTTATGTAGTGATTTATGGATATAAGACTTGCCGAAACCATGATATCAATTGTTCATGTAAACGGATAAGGATATAAACGGATAGTCATGTAGACAAGTCAATGTATATCCTTGGTTCGGTCAAATCAAGTCATGTTGATAGATGGATTTATATTGTAATGGAATTATATCATGTATGGATTGTATTCGGATTAAACTAAGACTCTGTCTGAGTCAGACACTTATACAGAATTGAAGTCCTGAATTAAGTTTTGGAGTTATCGGTAACTGCTGCACATGGACGGTAGGATTTGTGTCTTTTTCTAAGACAATTACCATATTGATAACCCCATTTTAGTTATCTACCTTAAATAGGCAAGCACCCACATTCTCCGGCTCCCTGAGGCTCAAAAGAATTGGTCCCGCTTAAACCTATATTTATTAGGATCCTTGTTGTAATTTAATATAACTTGAGGGGGTTTTATGAAAAATAGTTTTGATATATATTTTAAAAATAAACCTCAAGTATTTATTTATCATTTTTAGGGTTTTTATAGATGTAATTTTTATAAGATGAGATATTCTAGTGGATATAAACCTAAATTTAATAGTATATGGTATTTTCATATAAAATGACTTGTATTGATTTCGAGGGTATTTTCATAAACTTTTGTGATTCTTTTCTTTTGATTTAGAAAACATGGAATTATTAAATATATTTAAAATAGATATTTTGATAATATATATATATATATATTAAAAATATAATTTATTTATTAAATAGAAATCACGTTTTCTTAAAAATTGTAATAAAAATTCCATTGAGATCGTATGCTCCGTGAGGAGGTCTGCATCTCGCCCTACTAGTCCGATGGATGTGCGATATCCCGCATCAACCAAATTGGATTTCCCAAAATGGGTTGTAAGGACATAATTGTATGGAATTTAATTAAAACAATCTTAAAGAATACGGTTTTTAATAGTTTATAGTATTTTATCGTAAAATTATATTAGTCCCAAAAATACTGTAAAGAGGCAATCGTGCTATGTCATGATGAGTGTTGTGATGAGGTAGGTTATTATCTCATGAGTTTTCTAAAGGTAAAATGAGCTATATGATGAAGTAATGTCGAATAGAAAGTTTGTGATATTTAACCGTAAAAGCGCAATAAAAGTGTTTTTTATACGGAGTTTTGAATTGAAATTTGTTTCTAATTATAGTTTAATATCTAACAAACTAAGTACAATGATTTAGATAAATAGTTCGTAAGAAAAAAATGTTAGTTTAAGAAGTTTTAGAGATGAATATCGGTATAACTCCACTTACTGACATCATTGAAAGAAGAAGTTTTGAGAGGTGAAAAGAAGAGAGTAGAAGGGACTTACAAGTTTGGAGAAGAGAGGAGAGGTTGAGGGAATGTTTGATGGATTCGTGGAGTGGCGGTGTCGCAGGATTTGTCCCGAAACGTCGCCTGAACTTGACCTTGGGCTAACTCCACTTGTACAACTTTTTGGACTTAGAAAATTATAAGAGTTTTAATAAGAGATTTCAGAATGAGGAGGGCTAGGATGTAGGGTGGTGTTTATAGGAGAAATTAGGGTTTTGAGGATTGAAGAATGGAATTAAAATGCATTAACATTTTGGATCAATGCCTCATTTTAATTCTCTGTTAATGTGTAGGGAAAACAAACAGATTAGGGTTAGTAGGGGGAGTCCAAGGGGTGCTAAGGCAGAAATTGGAGGCATTAGGGACGAAGGGCCCGGCGGCGCCGGTCTGGGGATGATCTTCGCCGGCCATCTTGGCGAGGTGGGGTGTGGGATTGCTGCCACGTGTTCTCTTCTATTTATATAACATATTCCACATGTTTATTTAATGTGACTTTTCATTTTTATGTGTATTGCATGTATAAACTTTTGGGCTTCCAAAAAGTTTCAAAAGAAAAATCATTAAAAATAATATGTGGCTGGCGGGATTTTAACACAGAGGCTATGTCACAGCAGTGCAAGGCTTTACCAATGAGCTACAAGTGCTTTCTTGCTGTTCTTAAACAACTTAAATTTATAACTTGTGCTCAGAATTTACAAATACTCAATTTGTACATTAACTTTAAATTTTTTTCTGTATATTATAAACATAGTCGTTACATTCTACCCTCCTTACAAAAATTTCGTCCTCGAAATTTACAATTTATTTAAGGATTAATTTACAAACAGGTGAGGGTATCTTGCACGCACGTTGCCTTCTCTTTCTCACGTTGATTCTCCTGGTGAGTCTTTTCTCTATATCATTCGAACTAAGTGTACTTTCTTGTTCCGAAGCGACTTAACCTTTCTGTCCAGGATTTCAACGGTTTGTTGCTCACAAGATAGATCCGTCTGTACAGTGAGCTTAGAGTGATCAAGAATATGGTTGGGGTCACTCACATACCTTCTGAGTTGGGATATGTGGAACACATTGTGCACTCCTTCCAATGAGAGTGGAAGTGCCATGCGGTATGCCACTTTTCCGGCTCGTTCGAGTATGTTGAGCGGTCCAATGTATCTCAGACTTAACTTACCCCGCCTTCCAAAGCGAATCACTCCACGGTTTGGAGAAATCTTCAGAAAGACAAGATCTCCTGGTTGGAACTCCAAGTGTCGGTGCTTTGCATCAACCCAGTGCTTCTGTCGATCTTGCGCTATGCTCATTCGTTCCCTGATAGTGCGAACTATCTCTACAGTCGCCACTATCATCTCAGGTCTAAGGAGTTCTCTATCTCCGATATCATCCCAACTTAATGGTGGACGACACTTCCTTCCATATAGAGCTACAATTGGTGCTATTCAAATACTTGCTTGATAGCTGTTGTTGTATGAAAACTCCACAAGATGTAGGTGATCTTCCTACGATTCTCTGAAGTCTAGCATACAAGCTCTTAGCATATCTTCAAGTATCTGAATCGTTCGCTCAGACTGTCCATCTGTTTGTGGATGGTAAGCTATGCTAATGTTCAGATTCGTTCCCAAACTAGATTGCAGATTCTGCCAAAATTGCGATCGGAATCTAGTGTCACGATCGGAAACAATGCAAACCGGTACTCCATGTAGTCTCACGATCTCCTACATGAGTTCATGGGTATTAGAAATAGTACACTATGAAGTGTTAAATCTTACTTACATTCATACTTACTTCCATGTACTTCTTTGCTAGTGTCTCAGTAAATTGGCTAACTCGAAAGGGAATGAAATGAGCCGACTTTGTGAGTCGATCCACAATAACTCATACAACATCGTTAACCTTTGTGCTACGAAGAAGAGCAGTTACAAAATCCATGGTAATGTGTTGCCACTTCCATTCTGGGATAGGTAACGGTTGAAGTAAACCAGCAGTCCTGTGATGTTCAGCTTTCACTTACTGATACACCAAACATTTAGCGACGCTTCTGGAAACTTCACGCTTCATTCCATACCACCAGTAATGTTGATGTAGATCTTTGTATATCTTTGTACTACCAGGGTGTACTGAGTATGGGGAGCTGTGAGCTTCTTTCATCAACTCTTCCCGAACATGACCTTGTGGTACACACAATCTACTGCCGTTCTCAAAGATCTGTCTTCATGAATGATGAAGTCCGTTCGAAGTCCAATTTCTACTTGTTCTCTGATCTTTTGCAACTTGGTATCACTTGCTTGAGCTAGTTTGATCTGATTGATAATTGTAGACTGAACTTGTAAGTTCATCAAACTTGAAGCGTTACCTGGCATGACCACTTCTATCTCTGTCTGATGCAAATCTTGCTATAGCTTCCACTGTGCGGTGAGATTCATTGATAGTGGTTGACGGCTAAGTGCATCAGGTACTATATTCACCTCCCCTGGATGATATTGTAGATTGATATCAAAGTCCGCCATGAGTTCTAACCATCTTCTCTGCCGCATATTCAACTCTTTCTGAGTAAACACATACTTCAGAATTTTATGGTCTGTGTAGATATCTACTCGTTCTCCAAGAAGATAATGGCGCCAGATCTTAAATGCAAAGATAACGACTGCCAACTCCAGATCATGCGTCGGATAGTTGCGCTCATGAATCTTCAGTTGTCTTAATGCATAAGCTACAACTTTATCGTGCTGATGTAGAACACATCCTAATCTTTTACCGGATGCATCGCAATGTACTACGAAACCTACAGATTGGCCCGGTATGCCGAGAATAGATGCTGATGTCAATCTTGACTTGAGTTCTACGAAAGGTTGTTCGCATGCTTCTGCCCACATGAATTCTTTATCTTTACGCGTGAGCTTGGTCAGGGGTGTTGCAATCTTCAAAAATCTTCCGTAATATCCTGCTAAATCCAAGAAACTTCGAATGTCCTTCACTGTCTTTGGTGTCGGCCATTCGCTTATTGCTGATACTTTAGCTGGATCTACAGAGATTCCTTCACCTGAAATGATATGACCGAGAAATCCGACTTGTTCTAGCCAAAACTCGCACTTTCTGTACTTGGCATAGAGTTGATGTTGTCGCAAAATCTCCAGGACAATTCTTAAGTGCTCGATATGTTCTTCCCGACTCTTAGAATTTACAAGGATGTCGTCGATAAATATGACAACGAACCTGTCTAGGTACTTTCGAAAAACTTGATTCATCAGATTCATGAATATGGCTGGTGCATTGGTCACTCCAAATTGCATCACGAGAAACTCATAATGACTGTAGCGAGTCCTAAATGACGTCTTCGGAATATCAAATTCTTTGACCTTCACCTGATGATAACCTGAACGAAGATCTAATTTTGAGAAATCGCAAGACCCACTTAGCTGATCGAACAGATCGTCGATTCACGGTAGTGGATACTTGTTCTTTATCATGACTTCATTCAAACCTCTATAATCAATGCACATTCTATATGAACCTTCCTTCTTCTTCACAAGCAAAACTGGAGATCCCTAACTTGAAGTACTAGGACGAATCCATCCTTTCTGCTGAAGTTCGTCCAACTGAGTACGAACTTCCTTCAAACCTTCAAGGCTTAATCGATATGGTGCTTTGCTCACCGGTTGTGCACCAGGTACTAAATCAATTCCGAATTCAAGAGCTCAATAGGGAGGCAAATCTGATATGTCTTCAGGAAATACATCGTCAAACTCTTGAACTACCTCTGGTTTGTCTTCTCCCGCCTGTAAAGTTGCAATCACTGCCTTCTTCGGTTTTTCTTTGTACGTGCTAGGCTCCAGGGTATGGTCTCTACTTTTGAAATAAAAGACCGGATTCTCTGGAATCTCGAACACTACCCTCCTTTGACAACATTCGATGGTAGCATAGAAAATTCCTAGCCAATCTATACCCAAAACTACATCGAAGTTTAGTATGTCCAGCACCTTGAAGTCAGCATCGAATTCTCTGCTACAGACGACCACTGGACACATGTCGTATCCCATTATTTTCCTTTAGAACGTCGTTCCCTAAACTGACATTCCAGTTGGATACGAGTGGTGTGACTGGAATTGCATGAGTTCGGACGAACCGTTGCGACATAAAGCAATGAGATGCTTCAGTATCAAAGAGTGCTAGTGCAGGAAGTGAAGCTACAAAGATCGTACCTAAGTTATGTGGAATATATTTTAGGTATAGGAAAAGATAAATGGAAGTAAATAAGTATTGAATAGATTTGAAAGATGGGAAGTTACCAGTGATGACTTGGTCAGTGGCTTCAGCTTCTTCCACAGTCATTGTGAAAGCCTGTCGCCTCGGTACATTCCTCCTTACTGGAGGAGCATTCCTCTGTCCTTTAGGTAAGTTCCTTTGTGCTTGATGGAACTGACGCGGAGGAGGTGCAGTAGGTCCACGAGGGGGTGGATCAGGGAGAGCAAGACGTAGTGCAAGTGCCTGGATAGCTGGCCGCTGCAGATAGCTGATTGCTGGTCTGGGTGCAGAGTTCGGATTGAGTCGACGAGGACATGACCCAATATCATGTGTAGATGAGACATAGACTAAGCAGAGGCGATTTGCATGCCTGCAATTCTTCGCCAGGTGTCCATCCTTCCTGCAGTAGGTGCAAAATTCTGGACTGGGCCGGTTAAAAGGTACTCCCGATCTTCTGGGTACTAAAGGTGGTCTGGAAGAGGCTCCTCCTGCTATCTGAGTAACATGGCACTTCATACCGGCAGATTATGGTCTGCCCTTTTTCTTCACTACTGCCTCGTATCGACGGGCAGCTCTCAGAACCAAATCGTGGGTTAGAATATCCCCTGTCGCTAGAGCAGCTTAGATCTCCGGGTCCAACCCCTGCCGAAATCGTCTGGCCCTGATCTTAGCAGTCGGTATGAGATGGTCCGCAAACCTGTTACGGTTTTGTGTTAGCTGTATAGTATGTGTTATTAGAAAAATCGAATATTAAGACATATCTTACCTGCTCAACATGGTGAACTCGGCATCATACTTATCCACTGATTTGCTCCACAAAGAGATTTGTTGTAGGTGGATGAATTGCTGCTCCATGTTGAATCGGGTAGTCTCTGGAAAATACTTCGCGTCGATGTCGTGAAATGTCTTCCATTCGATTGGCTGGGCAAGACGACTTTCTTCCGCCTTCCACTATACTCGGGCGTTATCTGTAAGTTGCAGCTTCGCAACCCTTACCCAAGCAAAGTCTGGCATTTGTGATGTTGCCAGATCGTTCTCAATTGATTGAGCCCATTCTTCAGCTTCCAAAGGGCTCTCTTTTCCATAAAATTGCTTCGGATGCAGTGCCCGGAATTGCTTCACTCCAGGTGCTTCCGCTTCTGGGCGGTTCATCTGCTGTCCTTCCAGGAGGCTCTTAATTGCCTTGAGCAGTACCGTCTGCTCATTGATCGGAGCTACAACAGTAGATGTAAGTGGAAGAGGTGGTGGTATGGTGTTGCCGATCACGTTGGTGCTAGTATTGTTCGGGGAATCTATAACCTTGAAAGAAAAATAGGGTTAGGATAGATTCAAGGAATATGAAATATAAAGAATGTTTAGTTGCCGAGTCTAATAATTCTTATGTTATATTGCTTAGGTTTCTATGCAGAACTGACCTGTATGGGGCGCTAACAAAACCTGTCATGCCCCACTTCTCGGTGTACGGATAAGGAGACGTGACTGGCCCATGACGTATTTACTCAAAAGTAAACACGATAAGCGTAAATAAGCAATATAATATAAATGTGCACAAGAAAGACATAAGATGTAAAAGAACAACAACTTTTTATTTATTAAACATTCTTTACAATACAAATGAAAAGTAAATACAATATGGAAAGCAATGCCTAAACAATGGCATGAACTGAAAGTAAAGTATATACAAGTGAACTAAAACTCGAGGTCCTCGATGAACTACTCCAAGTCTTCTGAGCTGGGATCGATCTCCAGAGAATCGGGTTCTCCTGACAACATTTCAAAGAAAGAATAGAAAATGAATGTTGTCAGCGAACAATCGCTCGGTAAGTCCCAAACAGAGATAGAAATAGAATATACAGATAGAGAGTATAACTGATATAATGTATGTTTGTTATGTTATCGCTGTTATTTGTAACACGGTATATAATATACCAGTGTATACGAGAGGAGTCCAACTATTCCGTGGACTAATGTATATGGAGCACAAGGAACCGTTAAGCCATGTAACAATAGCAACGGATATTCAGGTTAGGTGTATTAAAGTGATCATCACTGTGCCACTTTTAACACATTCCATACCAATCTACCCATTTTAAACCCCGAAATGTTTATTGTAATGTTATGTAGTGATTTATGGATATAAGACTTGCCGAAACCAAGATATCAATTGTTCATGTAAACGGATAAGAATATAAACGGATAGTCATATAGACAAGTCAATGTATATCCATGGTTCGGTCAAATCAAGTCATGTTAATATAGATGGATTCATGTTGTAATGGAATTTTATCAAGTATGGATTGTATTCGGATTAAACTGAGACTCTTTCTGAGTCAGACACATAAACAGAATTGAAGTCATGAATTAAGTTTTGGAGTTATCGGTAACTGTTGCATATGGACGACAGGATTTATATCTTTTTCCAAGACAATTACCGTATTAATAACCCCGTTTTAGATGTCAACCTTAAATAGGCAAGCACGCACATTCTCCGGCACCCTGAGACTCAAGTGAATTGGTCCCGCTTAAACCTATATTTACTGGGGTCTTTGTTGTAATTTAATATAACTTGAGGGGGTTTTATGAAAAATAGTTTTGATATATATTTTCAAAATAAACCTCAAGTATTTATTTATCATTTTTAGGGTTTTCATAGATGAAATTTATAAGATGAGATATTCTAGTGGATATAATCTAAATTGAATAGTATATGGTATTTTCATGTAAAATGACTTGTATTGATTTCGAGGGTATTTTCATAAACTTTTGTGATTCTTTTCTTTTGATTTAGAAAACACGAAATTATTAAATTTATTTAAAATAGATATTTTGATTACATATATATATATTAAAAATATAATTTATTTATTAAATAGAAATCACGTTTTCTTAAAAATTATAATAAAAATTCCATCGAGATCGTATGTTCTGTAAGGAGGTATGCATCTCGCCCTACTAGTCCGATGGATGTGCGATAACCCACACCAACCAAATCGGATTCCCCAAAATGGGTTGTAAGGACATAATTGTATGGAATTTAATTCAAAACAATCTTAAAGAATACCGTTTTTAATAGATTATGGTATTTTATCATAAAATTGTATTAGTCCCAAAAATATTGTAAAGAGGCAATCGTGGTATATCATGATGAGTGTTGTGATGAGGTAATATGTCATTACCTCATGAGTTTTCTAAAGGTAATATGAGCTATATGATAAAGTAATGTCGAATAGAAAGGGAAAAGAAATGTAATAAGACATACGTCAAGGGTGTAACTCAATTTAGAGATCCCTCGACGGAACTGTAATTTCATCCAAAAACCTTGGCTCTGATACCAACAAAACCATGTCACGCCCCGCTTTCCAAAATACGGAATACGAGGGATGACTAGGCCAGCCATGCTCTACGGTCAGGAAATAATCTCGCCGTAGTCAAACTCCGGCTTCCAGCATTACATGGTTGTCAGTAAACAGTACTAGAGTAAAAAAAATCACAGTTCACAAATTTATTACATTGCAATATAAAGAGTTCGAAATACACTTATTTTGCAGAATAAAACTAACCAATGAAATACAAGGTACTGAAAGCAAAAGAGATGGCGCTGATGAAGCAGTCTAGACCTCCGCGATCTCGAATGGTAGGTCCTGCTCCTAGGCTGGATCCACTTCGTCCTCTGAGCATGCACACTCAGGTCATCAGGGTGACACATATAGTAATAAATATAATTGATGTGTATGCAATATTATTAAACATGAGGAGTGAAACAAAATGCAGAACATGAGAATAATAACATCAACAGAATATGAATAGTGCAATATAGGTATTATATCAGTAAACTAGGCAATATGTACGTCACTACTTATAGGTCACTAAGTCAATGAAATTAAATGGTGGAAAGGATGCACGTGTTTAATAAGGGTCTCGTGCATGCCCGAGACTACGATCCGCTGTGCCCGAGACATAACCTTGTCAGCCGTGCCACTAGGCCTACGACCTAATGTATGTATATATATATCACTAATAGCGAATGATCATCCTTTAAATCACTGTAGCTCGCCGAATACGAGTTCAATTCCACTTTGATTCTCCATTCCCTAGGTTATAGTATGCATTCAGGTATTAGATAGGTTGTGTACAAATACGTATCGCTGTCACTTTCAATCACTTTTCTACTTATCAATATTACTGTCGTATTTGCCACAACCCAATCACTAACACTAATATATCGACAATGAAAAACAGTCGCTAGGTCTCAATGTGAATGATCACTATGCAGCAGGTATAAAGCAAACACGAAAATAGTCAGAAATGCACCAAACATATATTCACTATTTTATGACGACCAATGCCATATAACTTGCAAAATTTACGATAAATCACATGTATAGAATCGACCAAAATAATATAAAAGAAGTACGAAACACACTTGACCACTTAAACAGTAAAATTAATTTCATGTCAAATGGAATTCAGGTTAGGGAATTATTATCATTTTAAATTAGCGATCGGTTGCTGAAATTCCAGTTTCGGAACTGGAAGTCCAACTTCACGCGCAGTTTACTAATGGTTATGTTTAGATTCATGTGTTTCCCCAGCTGAATGAAATCTAGTTATATCCGTTAGGTTTCCAACGCATCAAACTTATTATCAATATAATTTCTGTAATTGAAGTTATATCCTGTTTAGTGTAGCGGTGTAAGAGAGGTCAATGCAGAAACTGCAGAACACATCGGTACGCTAAAATGCAAATTAAATATCAAACGACAGTGAAACGACACGGGAAAAGATTTAGGTGTTACCCAATTAAATTATCTATGTATTCATATGGGGCTCCGTGCATTTTCAGTGTAAGGCGGGGATGCACAGGTGTTCAAAGTCTGGTATCCAAAACAAAACGCTGCCCCTGACAGCAGTCCAGTGCCGTGTTCGCAACCAAGTATCGTTACAGTTATCTAAAATTGTCGAGAAACAAACTATAGATAGTTTTAGGTTATCAAGTCGGATTCGATATGAGCCATAGAACGTTGCTTTCCAAACTGTATTTAATTTACAATGATTTTAACAGGGTAACATGCGCAATAAGGTTCAGATTTTGTGTCGCCTTTAGGGCGACTCTACATAGTTATGCACACGATATTCGCAACCAGTAACAGAATCGAACTATCGCAATCTCCATCATCACAAAAATATATTTTGGTTTATAGTTCGCATCAAATACTCGGGTAGCATTTGGTAATTGGTCGAAAACACAAGATTCTCTTAACCAACGAGCGATAATTTATTCCTAAGCTTCTAAATGGCATCAATACAGCTAACTAACCTGGTTGGGCTCGATTCATTACCACCAACATGATGGCTCACGTACGAATGTTAACAACATGTCGATGTCTATCTTTATATTCACATACACCCATATAACTTATAAAAAATAAATTAACATTGTTATTAACCTAGATTTGTAATAGCATGAGCAATAAGAGATGGGTTCTCTTGCCTCGAGATGGCGGTGGCACTGCGACGGTGAAGATGGCGGTGGCAACGGTCACGACGATAGTGACGAACTCGAGTACGGCCGGGCTCGTCAGCGGCGGCACGAGCAGTGGCCTGCAGTGGTTGCGCGGGTGCTGTGGCACAGAGGCGTCGGGTGCTGTGGTTTGCAGAGAGCTCGGCTCATCGGCGACGGGGTCGGGTGTAGGAGTGGCGGGTTTTAGTCGCAGTGTAGGAGAGGTGTGGCTATGACAACCGTGGGCACCGGGGGTCGCGCTCGGGTGAAGGAGGAGGAGTTAGGGTGGCTCCGACGATTGTGGATGCCGAGGGTCGCGCTCGGCTAAAGGAGTAGGAGCTGGGGTCGGCTTAGGAACCCAGGGGCATCGGTGGTCGCCTGGTGTGGAGTCGGCGGTGAAGGAGAGGAGGTGATGGAGATGGGTTGATGGTGGAAATGATGAGGGGGTCGACGATGGTGAGGTGGTCGGGGATCGTCGACGAGGTGTAAGGGTTGATGGATGGCTGCGGCGAGTTCGAGTGTTGGCAGTGGGTGTAGAAAGAGGAGATGGGGTTGCAGAGGGGAAGGAGAGGATGATAACGAGGAGGGAGGAGCGAAATGGGAAGGAAGGGAGAGGGGATCAGTCATCGTTGTGGGTGAGGTGAGGACGTGGGGGAGCGGGTCTCGCAGCATGGACGAGGGAGGGGGAGCCGTTGGAGTCGAGGGGATTTGGTGGAGGGGATCACGGTGAGTTTGTTGGCGACGCGTGCAGGTCATGTGGACGTGGACGCGATCGTTGCGATGAGAGCGAGAAGAGGGTGTCGTTGGGGAAAAATGGGCGGGAAAGAAAAGAGAACGAGGGAGAAGAAGAGGAGTGGGTGAGGGGTTCGGGTCGGGTCGGGTCGATTATGGTTTGGTGAGCATAGGTCGGGTTGAGGATATTGGGTTAGATTAGGAATAATTAAAATTTAATATTAATATAAATATATAAAAAATATATATATAAAAAAAATTGGAATAAAATCTGGAAAAATACGAAAATTTTTTATATATGGAAACTGGGTTACATCATACCCTCCTTACAAAAATTTCGACCTTGAAATTAAAATGAAAACAACGGAACAACAACACTACACAAAGAGATGCGGAAAACGTGCGTGGATGTCCTCCTCATGTTCCCAGGTAGATTCCCCTGGAGAACGACCACCCCAAGAAACTCGAACTAGGGGAATGACTGTGTTCTTCAGCACTTTTTCCCGACGATCGAGGATGGTGGTGGGCCGCTCCTTGTAGGATAGATCAGTGCCCAATGCTAACTCTGAATGGTCCAGAATATGGCTGTCATCCTGAACGTAGCGCCTCAATCGAGAAACATAGAAAGTATTGTGCACACCAGCTAGCGATGGAGGCAAGGCTAGTCGATAAGTCACCTCTCTTACTCACTCTAGCATCTCAAAAGCTCCGATGAATCGGGGACTGAGTTTCCCATGACTACCAAACCTGATCACTCCCCGAGTAGGTAATATCTTCAGAAACATATGGTCACCAATACAAAACTCCAATGATCTTCTGCCGGCATCTGCTCAACTCTTCTGTCGGTCCTGAGCTGCCTTGATTCGTTGCCTGATCATCTAAAATTTGCTCACTGTCTGCACTATCAGCTCAGGGCCCAACAACCTTCGTTCACCCACGTCATTCCAACATAGAGGGGATTGACACTTCCGTCCATACAGAGCCTCGAACGGTGCCATCTGGATGCTAGCTTGGTAGCTGTTGTTATACGAAAACTCTATCAGATAGAGGTGATCCTCCCAAGAACCCTGAAAGTCAAGCATGCATGCCCTCCGCATATCCTCGAGCGTCTGGATAGTATGCTCGGATTTCCCATCTGTCTGTGGATGATAGGCCATGCTGAACTTAAGACACGTGCCCAAACTCTCCTATAGGCTCTTCCAGAAATGGGAGATGAACCTGGTGTCTCGATCATACATGATACTAACGGGCTCTCCGTACAGTCTCACAATCTCTTGCATATATTTTTCCATGAGCGACTCCATCGATTGTCCAACTCAGAAGGGTAAAAAATGCGCTGCCTTCGTAAGACGATCAACAATAACCCAGACAGAATTGTTTCCCCTTGGACTTAGAGGCAGTGCTGATTGATCTGTATTCTGTGTGTGTAGTTAACCGCAATCAATAACGGTGTCCCGTGTAGCTAGACCGAGATGAGTACGGGTTGTCCTCTGGGAAATGTTGAATCTTTTATTCTTACTTTAGGCGTGTTGAGAAAGAAAGGAGGAAGAATAAAGAATGGTTGTAGGATCTAGATCTACGTTAAACACGGATGCAAAATATAGATCTAGATTAACTACGGAGATAAGTTTAATATTAAAAGGGGGCTTGTAGGGTTCATTAGGATTTAGTAGTTATGGATGATTAATTAAAGATTACTCATTTTATCCTTTAATAGATTTAAAACTAGAACGACAGTGATGTATGTAGATTAGGGTTTCTGGAGGGAAAAGGGTTCCCACTCTTAACCCCTATCTCGACATGGAACTCCGTTCATATCTAGCCTTTACCAAAACAATAATTAATCTAATCTCTAATCGCGGTCGAGACTAGCAATGAATTGGTAGCGCGCCGATTAGGATATTAACTATTCTTTTGATAAAGTTTATAAACTTTATAGGACGTAAAAAGAGTTTAAGGATCTTCATTATCCATTAACCTACCCTAATCCCATGAACCCTAACAAACGAAGAATTACTTGGGCATGTTGGGAGAAGAAGAGATGGAGAGAGAAATCATATTAAAACTACAAAGAGATAGAATAAGAAAACAACTACCTTTATTAATCGACAAAATTCATTTACACTTTGTTTCCTTAGAAAATGATTACAAAATGCTAGTTTTGCTTCTCAATCTCTCCTAAGGAGGTAGATGAACCGTTGATGATCAGCCTGGATGCGTGAGCCTGTCGCGGACTTTGTGATCTCTTCAGCTTGATAAATTTTCCAAGAGGCTCTCGGTCCTTATTTATAGTCCCAAATCCAGAACTTTAGCTTCCTAATATGGTAACTAGTTATTACGATTCTAACCAAAAAAATCCAGAATCCCAACTCCTCAAATCCGCGGCGGAACCGCGGCCGTTGGATGGGTTTGACCGCGGATCAGCAATCTTATCGTGGGATCTTGGCCTTAAATTTCTGGGGGTTCATCTATGTAGCTCTTGGTGATCTTTTGACATCTCTGGAAACTGAAAATCTTCTCTTTGTCACTGCCAGAATTGATTTCTTTAGTTTGCTTTCTTAATTAGGCAGGTTTGTTTTGCCAACTTTGATTTCCTTGATTTCAGTCCTGAAAATTCTGCACAATAACTCAACAAATAATATTAGTTTGTTTTATTGAGATATTAACTTAACCATTAAGAATTGGTCAAAGGTATTTAATAAGGTAAGCATATTTAAATAGGCCAAATGTTACATGGATATTATATGCTTACTTTTTCCTACCAAATGTTAATTATAATATATAAACACATGAAAATAGTATTTTTACAGATAAACCCTTATATGCGTCATATATTATAATAAACACCTTTTATTATATAGAAATAGTAGGAAAAATGTCATATTAAATGTGCAGTTTTATCAACTGAACAAATACCCCAAACTTATCTTTGATCATCCCGAGCAAACTTGTTTATTCAAGAGAAGGAGAAAAAGAAAGGAGAAAATAAGCACACTTTCATAGGCAACACGATTGCACTGAGCGCGTGCAACAACTCGTTAAACCTCTAGGTGTCCATAGTAGGAGGAGCGTTGTCTCCTGAGGGTTTTCAGCGGATTACACCCACAAAATCTTATAATAAAAGAGAGATAGTGAAAGTTATATATAAAGATAAGAACTATAAAAGAAAGAACTTGAAAATAAGAGTTTTCAACTACACCAGTTTTTCAGTTGCTATGAGCCCTATCTTAATGGTCGTGAAAAAATGTTAGAAATCACATTATCTCTCAATAAAACATCGCCTTTAGTTTTCATTCCTACCTTTCTTCTAAACATTGATCATATACCCCTACGTGTGTGATCTGGACATCCCTACACTCAGAGAATTCAATTCAAGCAATCATACTCTTGTCCATCTACCTTAGTACTTTTTAATAGATATTTAGATGGAATTTGCTCACACATTTTTCATATGACCGTTAATACTTCTTGAGGTACTAACCGACCGATTACTTATGCGCTTTCTTATTTAAGTGTATTTCCTCATCTTGCAACACCTAAGACTTAGCGGTGGCTCCCAAACCAGTTGGTCTAAGGCACTAGGTGATAAATCACCCTCGCTATATTTTTTTATTGCTGCCTTAGTGATAACAAAACCAGTGTTCATTTTTTTCTTTTCACTATTTTATCTTTTTCATTTTTTATTTCTTCATACTTCGGCTTTTAGACAAGAGCATTTCAAGGTATCCTCTACTATCCCGAGTTTCAAGACGTGTGTAAGTGCATATAGTCGGGTATCAACGTTCAAATGTTTGGCTTCCAGAATATGAACTATTTTTCAGGCTTATTTTATCCTCAGATTAGTAATTTCCTTCATCTTACAAACCCTTAGGACAACGGCTCATAACTACTTATTACTAGTTTCATTTAAGAAAACATCTAATTTTCTTGCTTTTCTCAAACTATTCATATCTTTCATAAGTAAATTTTCACTTTCAAACTTTCATCATTTAAATTTTTTTTTGTGTGCTTATATATAGTATAATGCAAAGTAATGCGTAAATAAACACAAACTTCCCCCAAACCTGTTTGCAGCAGTGTTCTCACTGTTGTTTTTTTTTTAAATCTCAAAAACCTGTAGACTTGGGAGGAAAGGTTATTAACGGGGGCAACAAAAATTGAAAGTGGAAATCCTCCCTCAAACTTATTTTTGGCACACTATCTTGTAAAAATTTTCTTTTCAAGAGCCAAAATATTCCCCCCAAACTTAAGTAAAATAGTGTTAAGCATTTAAAATTATTGGGGAAGGTAAAATTTATTAGTCAAAGTAAAGCCTTGCAAAGACCAAAAGTCAAAACCAACCATTCAAAAATTTTATCGATGAAGCACCAAGGTTGGTGGAAGAACAAAGATTTGAAGAAGTGGGGAGATAGGAGGTGGTAAAGAACGGGTTTACGTCTCGGTTTGTAGAGACGAAACAATGAAGGTGGATTACTCGCATTCTTGTTGTTAATAGGAAGAACTGGTGATGGTTCAACTTCCTTGTGTTGAGGTTGATTCATCACAACACCCATATTTTCTAAGAATGCGAGTTCGTCAGCAAAAATTTCTTCAAAACTTTCATCGATATCCCGAATAATAATCTCATCAGAAAGAACAGGATGATACTCGGACTCCATAAAAGGTCCATATTCAGCGTTAGATGTTGACCCGGACAACAATGTAATAGCGGGGTCGAGATCAGTATCGTGAAGCTCTTCAATTTCGCTGATGTCGGAATCTATTATTTCGACAGAACACACATGAGCATAGGGTTCGGAGGGTTCACTTCCCAACTTGTAAATGTTAAGCTCAATTGACTTCTTTCCAAAGGATATGGTCATAGAGCCATTTCGGCAATTAATAACAGCGTTGGAAGTCGCAAGAAAAGGTCGACCTAAAATTACCGGAATTTGGTTTCGTGGGTTCGCTACAGGTTGTGTATCAATAACAATAAAGTCCACAGGAAATATAAATTCCCCGACTTTGATTAACACATCCTCTAGCTCACCCCTGGGTTGGGTGATAGATCGATCGGCCATCTGAAGAGTGCAATGCGCTAGTTTTAACTCTCCGATTCCTAATTGCTCATAAACAGAATATGGAAGCAAGTTAACACTAGCACCTAAATCGAGTAGAGCACGATTGATATTTTTACCCCCAATAGAAATAGAAATTGTATGACTTCCGGGGTCCTTTCGTTTCTTGGGTAGTTGTTATGTAAAAGCAGTGCTCACATTACTCGCAAGGAAAACTTTTTTAGGTACTTGAACTTTTCTCTTCCTAGTGCACAAGTTCTTTAGGATTTTCGCATAAGACGGAACTTGTTGAATAGAATCTAGGAGAGGAATGTTTATGTTAATTTGCTTAAAAATTTCTACAATCTTCTCCATTTGTGGACTTGGTCTGTTGCCCCTTAACCTGTTTGGATAAGATGCTTTATCAATAAGGGTTGGGTCCAACATTGGAGAGGATTGTGGGGATGGAATGGATCCCAGAATTGGAGTGAGGATCGTTTTATATAGATTTGTGGAAGCGGGCTGAGGGTTCGAGCCTTGTGGAAAGCGTAGAATAGGCTCGGAAGTAGGTGGGAGACTAGACGAATTAGGGGAAGAAGTAGAAGCCGGGGTGTCATTGGTATCACTAACATCATCAAATTGCTCACCCACTCGGTTATTTAGCACTTTTCCTGATCTGAACGTAGTAACGGCACTCACGTTATGATTTTGTGAATGGCCGGGATTCGGTAGGGGTTGAGATGGGAGTTTCCCTTTTTCTCTCGCACTCATCGCGGCGTTCAACTGTGCAATTTGGTTTTCTATTGATTTAATACTCTCACCGTGGGAGGCGGAGTCTTTCTTTATGGTATCAATAGAAGACTTCATATCAGCCGACATTTGAATGGTATGTTTCATAAACAAATCCAAAGTTTGTGCGAGTGAAGAGTTATCAGTACCGGCCAATTGCGGTGCAGAAGTGTTGGCCGGATTTTGAAAATTTTGTGACTGAAAGGGGTGCTGACTTTGTGGTTGTGGTTGTGGTTGCTGTTGCTGTGGCTGTGGAGGAGATCTTTGATAATTGCTTTGGAACTGGTTTTGATTTTGGGGTTGGTTTTGGTTCCAAGCAAAGTTAGGATGATTCCTCCATCCTTGATTATACATGGAAGAATAAGGATCGTTTCTAGGTCGCTGCTGAAAAGCAGCATTAATTTGCTCGTGACCTTGAAACGGTGCATTCATAGGACATTCTTCCGTCAAGTGTGAAGGATCTGAACAGTAACTACACACGGTCTTGGGAAGCGTTACCTGATTTAGGGAGACCGATGAGAATTTGTTCTCAATAGCGTCAAGTTTCTTCTGCATCGCTACCATTTCGGCTTTTACCGCGATGGAAACATCGAGCTCATGAATACCTCCCCTAGATGAAGGTGGTCTTACGCTTTCCCACTGCAAAGTGTTTTCAGCGAGGTCTTCAAGATATTTCCAAGCTTCACCATCATCTTTAGACATAAAATTGCATTGACAATTTATTTCAAGCATCTGCTTTGTCGCTGGATTAATGCCCTCATATATAATTCAGCACAAATCTCATCTTTGTATTCCATGATGAGGACATTGGACAAGCAGATCCTTGAAACGTTCAAAGCACTTCCAAAATGGTTCATTGAGAAGCTGGGTAAACTGGTTGATCTCGCTCCTAACACGGACGGTCTTATGGTTTGGGTAAAACTTCTTAAGAAATGCTATTACGAATTCATCCCAATTAGTGATAGAGTGTGCGGCAGTATTATAAAGACACTTTTCTGCTAAGTCGCACAAAGTGAATGGGAGAAGACGCAAGCGCATAGCATCCACAGTCAGTTGTGAAGTACCCATCATTGCGCATACGTTTTCGAATTTAGTGATGAAAACGTACGCGTCTTCAGACTCAAGCCCGTGAAATTTGGGCAACAAATTGATGTAGTGGGGTTTAATTTCAAAATTATCCCCGTTGGCTGGTGGAATAGATAGACAAGTGGAAAGTTGACCATGAATAGGATAGCATCTCTCTTGGAGAGAGATGCGCGGTGGATTCTGCTCACCTACGGGCGGTCGCAGCGTGGTGTTATAATTTGATGGAGTACCATCCATCTCGGTTGATGTGGTGTGTGGTGGGGGGAAAAGAAGATGAAGAAATACCGACCTCGGAGTCAATAGCAGGAACGCGGACAAGACGGGCACTAGAATCCCGTGTCCAGCCAAGCATGCACTAAGCGGGTTTAGCGCAAGTGGCAGCGTGTGTGTGATTTAAAATTGGTTTGTTTTAAAAAGTGTGTCGGACTTAGACAAATCACACAAAAATGCACAAACAACCCTAGAACTAAGGTTACCTAGGTCCAGTCTCTAGACCGCTCCTAGACTTCCAAAGGACAAGCCGTAGGATCAATCCTCTACCACCTCTTTACTACTCTTGTGGCCAGATAAGTGGGAGGTATCCGCTATACGAATCACCAAAAATAGTGGGCCTAATTAAGTAACCACTTGCCTTAGACACGCTTGCCTAGGCACCATAAAAGTAATGCGGATAAGCGATAAATTACCCACGACCTTCCTCTGTTCTTATTGAGCGCGACAGTCCTTAGAGTCTTGTCTAGATATTTTTTAAATTAATGTAGGGTTGATGCAGATACTCGGTTTTTGATTTGTGGGGCTTAGAAAAGGTGATAAAATCCCTACCTAATCTGAATTTTGGTCTTGTCCCTTAAAAATCCGTATTAAAATATGCAAAACAAACCAATAACAAAACTTTGCAAAAAGATTTTTTTTGAGCGGCGATATTTTGCAAAGAATCCTGCAGAAAAGATATTTTATTGGATTTCAGAGGAGAGAGAAAGAGTTGAGAAACTTACCAGAGAAGTTTGGAACCCTAGATCCTCAATCTTGCCGCGCTTCCGCCGCGAATGTGGCTTATTTTCCGCGGATCCGCCGTGAGAAGGAGGTATCTCGTGATGAGTTTTGCTACGTGGCCTCCTGTGCTCCTCTGGATCTCAATGAATGTCTCTGTCTTTCTATTTCCTCAAGTTTGTGACTCCAGATCTCCTTGCAAAATTCACACACAATTTGTTAAATATACAATTTGCAGTTTTGTTTTAATTATGATATAGATCGAATAAGAATTCAACACAAATAATAAGAATAAAAAATTACGCACGTATCCCCGGCAACGGCGCCATTTGATTGATCTGTATTCTGTGTGTGTAGTTAACCGCAATCAATAATGGTGTCGCGTATAGCTAGACCGAGATGAGTACGGGTCGTTCTCTAGGAAACGTTGAATCTTTTATTCTTACTTTAGGCGTGTTGAGAAAGAAAGGAGGAATAATAAAGAATGGTGAAGAATGGTTGTAGGATCTAGATCTACATTAAACACGGATGCAAAATATAGATCTAGATTAACTACGGAGGTAAGTTTAATATTAAAAGGGGGCTTGTAGGGTTCATTAGGATTTAGTAGTTATGTATGATTAATTAAAGATTACTCTTTTTATCCTTTAATAGATTTAAAACTAGAACAACAATGATGCATGTAGATTAGGGTTTCTGGAGGGAAAAGGGTTCTCACTCTTAACCCCTATCTCAACATGGAACTCCGTTCATATCTAGTCTTTACCAAAACAATAGTTAATCTAATCTCTAATCGCGGTCGAGACTAGCAATGAATTGGTAGCGCGCCCGATTAGGATGTTAACTATTCTTTTGATAAAGTTTATAAACTTTATAGGACGTAAAAAGAGTTTAAGGATCTTCATCATCCATTAACCTACCCTAATCCCATGAACCCTAACAAGTGAAGAATTACGCGCGCGTGTTGGGAGAAGAGATGGAGAGAGAAATCATATTAAAACTACAAAGAGATAGAATAAGAAAACAACTACCTTTATTAATCGACAAAATTCATTTACACTTTGTTTCCTTAGAAAATGATTACAAAATGCTAGTTTTGCTTCTCGATCTCTCCTAAGGAGGTAGATGAACCGTTGATGATCAGCCTGGATGCGTGAGCCTGTCGCGGACTTCGTGATCTCTTCAGCTTGATAAATTTTCCAAGAGGCTCTCGGTCCTTATTTATAGTCCTAAAGCCAGAACCCTAGCTTCATAATATGGTAACTAGTTGTTACGATTCTAACCAAAAAAATCCAGAATCCCAACTCCTCAAATCCGCGGCAGAACCGCGGCCGTTGGATGGGTTTGACCGTGGATCCGCGGTCTTATGGTGGGATCTTGGCCTTAAATTTCTGGGGCTTCCTCTATGCCGCTCTTGGTGATCTTTTGACATATCTGGAAACTGAAAATCTTCTCTTTGTCACTGCCAGAATTGATTTCTTTAGTTTGCTTTCTTAATTAGGCAGGTTTGTTTTGCCAACTTTGATTTCCTTGATTTCAGTCCTGAAAATTCTGCACAATAACTCAACAAATAATATTAGTTTTTTTTATTGAGATATTAACTTAACCCTTAAGAATTGGTCAAAGGTATTTAATAAGATAAGCATATTTAAATGGGCCAAATGTTGCATGGATATTATATACTTACTTTTTCCTACCAAATGTTAATTATAATATATAAACACATGAAAATAGTATTTTTACAGATAAACCCTTATAAGTGTCATATATTATAATAAACACCTTTTATTATATAGAAATAGTAGGAAAAATGTCATATTAAATGTGCAGTTTTATCAACTGAACAAGTGCCGTCACAAAATCCATGGTGATGTGCTCCCATTTCCACTCTGGTACTGGAAGTGGCTGTAACAACCCAGCGATTCTCTGATGCTCGGCTTTCACCTTTTGGCATACCAAACACTTGGAGACAAAGATAGCAATTTCTCTCTTCATCCCGTTCCACCAGAAGTGCTGCCGCTGGTCCCTGTACATCTTGGTCCTACCTGGGTGCATCGAGTAAGCGGAACTATGTGCTTCAGCTAGGACTTCATCTCAAATACCCCCCTTTGGAACACACAGCCGGCTGCCAAATCTCAAAGAACCATCTTTGTGAATCTGCAAATCTGTCCTCAAACCGGCCTCGACTAACCCTCTGAACTTCTGCAACCGAGGGTCTCCAACCTGTGCATCTTTGATGCGGTCTATAAGCGACGATTGAACCTGCAACTTCCAGAGCTGTCCAGGAACACTCGGTGTAACTACCTCCAACTCGAGTCTCCGAAGGTCATTGAGAATCCCCTTCTGACAAGTCAGCAACGCAGCTAACGGCCTGCGACTAAGAGCATCAGGAACGACGTTCACCTTCCCCGGGTGATATTGCAGATCAATGTCGTAGTCTGCCATCAATTCCAACCATCTGCGATGCCTCATATTCAGCTCCTTCTGGGTGAACATGTATTTCAAACTCTTGTGATCCGTGTACACCTCCACCCTTTTGCCTAGTAAGAAATGCCTCCAAATCTTTAAGGCGAACACGACGGCCGCTAACTCCAGGTCATGCGTGGGGTAGTTCTTCTCATGAGTTCTCAGCTGACGAGAGGCGTAAGCTACCACTCAACCATGCTGCATCAATACGCAACTCAAACCTTTTCTCGACGCATCACTGTGAACAACCAAACCACCTGAGCTGTCTGGCACAGTCAGGATTGGGGCCGTTGTCAACTTCAGTTTCAACAGCTCGAACACCCGGGTGCATTCCTCCGACCAAACATACGGCACCTCCTTTCCTGTGAGCTTTGTCAAGGGTTTCGCTACTTTAGAGAAATCTTGGACAAACCGCCGATAGTACCCAGCCAATCCCAAGAAGCTTCATATTTCAGCAACTGATTTTGGTGTCGGCCAGTCCTTGATAGATTCGATCTTCATCGGATCCACTGAAATGCCGTCAATCAAAACGACATGCCCCAGAAATTGCACCTTGTCGAGCAAGAACTTGCACTTGCTTACCTTAGCATAGACCTTCTCCTCCCGAAGAACCTGCAATACAATACGTAGATGCTCGGCGTGCTCCTCTCGACTTCTGGAATAGACTAGAATGTCATCGATGAATACGACGACAAACTGATCTAAGTACTTGGAGAAAACCCTGTTCATCAAGTCCATAAATATGGCCGGTGCATTGGTGACACTGAACGGCATCATAAGAAACACATAGTAACCAGATCGGGTTCGAAAAGCCGTCTTGCATATGTCCTCTACCTTGACCCTGATTTGGTGGTATCCTGACCGAAGGTCTAATTTAGAGAATACTCAAGCACCACCAAGCTAGTCAAACAAGTCGTCGATGCGGGGATTGGGATACTTGTTCTTCACGGTCACTCGGTTCAACTCCTGGTAGTCGATGCACATGCGTAAGGAACCGTCTTTCTTCTTCACTAATAGCACATGAGTACCCCAAGGGGAAACACTTGGACGGATAAATCCCTCGCTCAAAAGATCTTCTATCTGCTTCTTTAATTCTGCCAATTCAACTGGCGCCATCCTGTAAGGAGCTTTGGAAAATGGCGCCATCTATGGAATTAGGTCAATAGAGAATCCCAAGACGCGGGGAAGTAGTAGTCCTGGTAAGTCTTCAGGGAACACATCAAGAAAATCACGAACGATCACTGGGGCTGGACTCTCATCAATCTCCATAGCCATCAACACTTTCGGCTTGGCTCTAAACTTGGCGGGTTCCAAGGACTCGCTTCCGCCTTTGAAAATAAATTCAGGATGATTGGGAATGCGGAAGGTCACTTTCCTAGCTCGGCAATCGATGATCGCATGGAAGGTGCTCATCCAATCCATCCCAAGAATCGCGTCATAGCTGCCCGTCCCAATTAAATGGAAATTCGCATAGAATTCCCTGCCGCATATTACCACCGGACATAATCTACACACTTGGTTGGACACAATAACACCATTACCCGTATGTATCTCCCAACCTTTGGTCAACGGCTCGTGTGGTATAGAGTGTGTGTCAACCAACCGCGTAGAAATGAAATAATGCGAAGCACCCGAATAAAAAAGAACTCTAGCCAGTACAGAATAAATGAGGATAGTACTTGTAACCACTTCTCCAGAAGCCTCTACCTGCTCAGCTGACAGGGTGAAAGCCCGTCCCTAATTCCAACCTGTACCAGTCTGCCTCTGATCGAAAGTCCGCTGCTGGGATACCCGAGGTGGACCCCTGTTAGCTGAAGTGTCGTACGATGGTTGTTGCTGCTCGAACCCTCCTTGTAGCTCAGATCTCTGGGGAAACCTGCTGACCTTGTGCTCGCTGGATCCGCAAATCAAACACTGCCCCTTAGCTCTGCAACAATCTCTCTACGCATGTCCTGGCCTCTGGCAATAATCGAAAAACAGGGCCCTCCGCTGCTGTTGCTGAGGTGAGAAGGTGCGCTTCATCTGCGTAACACCCATCCTGTGAACTGGGATCGCTCCACGGGGGGAGATGGTAGGCCGTGCTGGAACCACGTGAGGTCTCCTATCCATCGATCGTTGGCCTTTGGCCTTCTCCGCCAATCTTTCCTATACTCGGGCAGCGTTCAAAACTTGGGCAAAGGTTGGTAGATCGAGAGACGCGATAAGTTGTTGCAGTTCAATATCGAGCCCTTGGTGGAACCATCTTGCCCTGGCGGCTTCGGTGGCTACCATGTATGGTGCGAAGCGACTCAACCGGTAAAACTCTGCTGCGTAGAAATCCACTGAGCGTCCATTCTGCTTCAACATAATGAATTTCTCCTCCATCTCGGCCTTGGCAGTAGCCGGAAAATAGTGATCTAGGAAGCATGCGTAGAATGTGTCCCGTCCAATAGGTTTCTCGAGCCGGCTTTCCTCCACGGACCACCACGTGCGAGCCTTATCTTCCAGCTGGATGTTCACTACGTTCACTCTATCATCGTCAGGAACTCGTGCGGCTGTCTGGAGGTTCTCCACGTTGATGAGCCATTGCTCGACCTCAAGTGGACTTGCTGTCCTGTGAACACCGCTGGATGAAGCCTCCTGAAGTCCAAAACCGTACCAACCCTAGCCTGGATAGTCTGTACGAGGGTGCCCTCGAGGCGGAAGAAACATCTGTAGATCTCTCCAGGACGGTAATTGCGGTCTCCTATACCGCCTTCAATCCCTCGGCCAGGAGATCGGTCTTCCTCTCTTGAGCTTGGGCCAGGGCCGGGAACCGGTACCTGAGGGGTTGCCCGAGGACTCTATATCTCTGAAAAGATCAAAAGAAATTAGATTCAAACAAGGCTACACAATGATTCAACGAGGATTAGAAAGGGAAAAGAAATGTTATAAGTTATACGTCAAGGGTGTAACTCAATATAGAAATCCCTCGACGGAACTGTAATTTCATCCAAAAACCTTAGCTCTGATACCAACAAAACCATGTCACGTCCCGCTTCCCAAAATACGGAATACGAGGGGTGACTAGGCCAGCCATGCTCCTACGGTCAGGGAATAATCCCGCCGTAGTCACACTATGGCTTCTAGCATTACATGGTAGTCAGTAAATAGTACAGAGTAAAGGAAAATCACAGTTCACAATTTTATTACATTGCAATATAAAGAGTTCGAAATACACTTATTTTGCAGAATAAAACTAACCAACGAAATATAAGGTGCTGAAAGCAAAAGAGATGGCGCTAATGAAGCAGTCTAGACCTTCGCGATCTCGAATGGCAGGTCCTGCTCCTGGGCTGGATCCACTTCGTCCTCTGAGCATGCACACTCAGGTCGTCAGGGTGACACATATAGCAATAAATATATATGATGGGTGATTGAATGTGTTTTCCGATCGTGTAAGTTGTTATTTGTATGTATGCCCTAGAGACCAGTATTGTACAGATGATGTATATTATATTGGATGCTTGGACATATATAGAGATGACTTTCTTGCTCGATATGATAGTATGCTATCTGGTTGCTCTTTATCTTAACATGTATACTTGTCTCTTTATACTTTCTTATAGTTACATGTTGGTAAAGCCCTTAGGATGTGTACTTGACTACCTGGACTATGATGCGGATCATACTGAAAGGTTTGCCTAGCACCCTATAATGAGTTTTGAAGCATCACATGTCTCAAAGTATGGATTTTGATGGTGCTAAGCAAACATGCAAAGGAATCGATCCTAGAAAATTAGGGTTACTAAACATAAAGCTAATCAAATTAGGGTTTCGAGACTACAACCTTTGTAGCTCCCTTTTTGCTTGACTCCTTAGTCTCTTGGGTGTTGGAAGAAGGTCCTCTTGTTGTCTTCTCACGTCCACGACGATCCACCCGGAGTTTCCCGTCCAAGCTCGCAACTTTGATAAAACAAAGTGAACACTCTAAACAAGTTAGCTAAACTTGTTTAGAATGATGTTGTGGCTAAGGATCTCACTTCAAAATCCTATTTTTATGAGTATTTTGCTCTCTTGAAAGAACTAGAAAGCAAAGGATCAAGGTTGATGAAGATGATGGCCTTTTGTGAAGAAGAGAATAAAATGAACCATAGAAAGAGAAATGAAAAATAAGCATATATATATTTTTCATTCCTCATATCCAACCATGGTTAACTCTAAAGATATTATTGGATTAAAGTTAAAAGCACAAAAAGAAAATAAACCATGGGTTAAAAGGTAGGTGAGCATGGTAAGGTTAAGAAGAGTGTAGAAACCTTTTATGATTTAACCCATTTTTCATTTCCTTTTTGTTTTAACTTAAAAGCAATAATAATCCATAAAAATAACCATGGTGTGATTCTTATATTGCCACCATTCTCATTGTATAAGCAACCATGATAAAATGATGTATGTATGCATGTGTGCATGCACATCCATATGTGCATGAAAAAGAATGAATGCATACATGCATGCATACATCCAAAATAAACAAGATAGGATTTGTAGTGAGAAGCTAATGATAAATCAACACTTGATTTACTAATCCGGTCATATCACATACGTCCCGACCATAAGCAAGCCACCCAATTAATATACGGTATCCTATACACGCATTTTAATCGGGTCCAAGCGCATATCGCATACGCGCACCACAACGTTTCGCCTGGACTAGGTAACTCCTTTGTGGGATTCTAAGACTCGTCAATACGCCGGCAGTGGGTGATGATCACATCAAGCACCCCCAAGCCGCAAGCGGTCAGCTAAACGTAACGGCCACCCGGGTATTGAGCGATCAGAAGAAAACAAGCGAACCTGTTACAACTCCCGTCGAGTCATCTGGCAACACTACCGTACAGTCCGGTCTCTTTGTCAGATATGCCGCATATTGAGCCTAGGGATGGTCACGTCGATCCCAATAACTCAATAAGTCGCGCCTGTGAATGGTCTATAACAGATCGAGAAACTACTGATAACCTTTATCAGCAAATCTCAGCAGCCCTGGCCAGGGACTTACTGATATAACCAGTCGGGCACAGCACAGCATCAACTCCCAATACCGGGAGAGACGAAACCCCTCCTATCGCTCATTGCCTTCGTGTGTCTCGGGACTGTACCCAATGGCCACCTGTTTGCACGACTCAGTAGAGCCGTGGTAGGGTGGCAATCAAAGTACAGTGGGAGAACACACAAGACTCTATGACGATCTCGGGTCTACAGACTAACCTGTACCAGTGTCACCTTAGAACTGCTATCCGACGAAAGATATAATTCCATATAGGAGTTCTCGGTGAGTCCGTCCAGTGTACCCAGTCACCACTGAGCACCCGTATATGATCTTGATGTCAAACATCGATGAATGTGGGAACATTCATCGCCCATCGTATGGGTCTAGTATCATATACGCTAGTCTATTCTGGTATATCAATGCCCCGTCTCGATATACCTACGACTAGGGACATTCCAGGATATGCTTACAGACTACAAATGTCCCACTAGTATGATCTCTATCATAATCAGAGTAGTCAAGCGAATATCCTCAGGGCTTTATCAGCATGTATGAATGAATAAAAGCATGATCAAACCAACATGTCAGATAAAGTAGAACCAGATAGCATACTATCATGTCGAGCAAGAATGCATACAGAATATATATATATACATGTATAGATACATCCACTATCATATAATGGCCTCTAGGGCATACATATATCCAACACATACTAGTGGGGACATGGTAGTCCATAAGTACATCCTTCAAGGTCCCTAGTCGTGGGTGTATCGAGACGGGACATCGATATACCAGTGTAGACTAGCGTATACGCTTCTCGACCCATGAGATGGGCGATGGATGATCCCATATCCATTGGTGTTTGACATCAGAGATGATATACGGGTGCTCAGTGGAGACTGGGTACACTGGACGGACTCGCTGAGAACTCCCAGATGGTATTATACCTCACGTCAGATGGCAGTTCTCAGGTGACACTTGTGCAGGTTAGTCTGTAGACCCGAGATCATCATAGAGTCTTGTGTGATTCCCACTGTGCTTTGATTTCCACCTTACCACGTCCATGAGGGCGTGCAAAACGGTGGTTTTTGGGTACAGTCCCGAGTCACATGGAGGCAATGAGCGATAGAAGGGGTTTCGTATCTTCCGGTATTGGGGATTGATGTTGCGCTGTGCTCGATTGGCCGTAACAGGGAAGTCCCTGGCCAGGGCTGATTAGAGATTTACCGGTAAGAGTTACCAGTAGTTTCTCAACCCATTATGAGCCTCACATCGGCACGACTTATCGGTTATTGGGGTCTGACGTTTACCATCCGTAGACTTGATATGCGACATATCAGACGAGGAGACCGGACTGCACGGTAGTGTTGCCGGTTGGCTCGACGGGAGTTGTAGCAGCTTCGCTTATTTTCTTCTGATCGCTCAATACCCGGGTGGCCGTTATGTTTAGCTGACCGCTTGCGGCTTGGGGGTGCCTGATACGATCATCACCCGCTGCCGGCGTATTGACGAGTCTTAGAGTCCCACAAAAGAGTTACCTAGTCTAGGCGAAACGTTGTGGTGCGCGTATGCGATATGCGCTTGGACCCGATTAAAATGCGCGTATGGGATACCGTGTATTGATCGGGCGGCTTGCTTTTGGTGGGGTCATATCTGATATGGCCGGATTGATAAATCAAGTGTTGATTTATCATTTAACCATTAGTTTTCTCACTTGAAATCTTTTCTTGTATATGATGGATGTATGCATGCATGTATGTTTTTCTTTCTTTCTAGTTTCATGCACATATGGATGTGTATACATACATACATACATCATCTTTCATGGTTGCTTATACAAATAAAATGATGGCAATATAAGACTCACACCATGGTTTTATTTATATGAATTATTATTGCATTTGATTTAAAACAAAAGGAAAAAGGAAAGGATAATTCATGGTTTCTTTCTACACTCTTCTTTGACCTAACCATGCTCATCCACCTTTTAACCATGGATTAACTTTACTTTTGGGTTTTAACTCAAGTTCAATAATATATTTATTGTTTAACCATGATTTGAGATGAGAGAAGAAAAATATATATAGATATATTTTTATTTTCTCATGAGGTTTTTTCTTTTGTATTCTTCTTAAAAAGCCATCATCTTCTTCAACCTTGAGCTCTTGCTCTCTAGAGTTTTCAAGTGAGCAAAATACTCAACAAGATAGGATTTTGAAGTGAGAAAGAGAACCACAACACCATTCTACACAAGTCTAGCCCACTTGTTTAGAGTGTTAGCTTCGTTTCATCTTCTTGATAAAGTGAAGTTGCAAGCTTGGACAAAGCGGACTCCGGGTGGATCATCGTGGACCTTGAGGAGATCAAGCAGACTTTTTCCAAACCCCAAGTGGCCGAGGAGTCTAGCGTAGAGAGCTACAAAGGTTGTACTCTCAAAACCCTAGCTTTTCTTAGTTGTGATGAAGTGTAGTTTATGAAACCCTAATTTTTCTAGGAATGATTCTTTGTATGCTTACTTAGCACCCTAAAATTTTAATCTTTGGTACATGTGATGCTTCCAAACCCTTCATGTGGTGCTAGGTAAACCCTTCATTGGTATCAGAGCCAACCTAGAACATTAGGCGACACTTCTACGAAGTAAAAACTCCGATCGAACCAAAATACGACGTTACGGGACCCTCTCTGGACATTTTTTAAAACCTGGTTATTTTCAGAATTAAAAATATGTAAAAAATTCAGCAGGTAAATATAAGAATTACTGTAAAATTCGATGCAGTGAACAGTCTTTATTGCCGCGGAAATGCGGCCTAAGCTTGCTTAGGCCGCGGTTCCGCGGCCGTACACATCAATCACTGCATGAATTTTATACAGTAGTGCTTGTTTCTGCTTGTATATTTTTAGGGTATTTTTAATCTGAATTTTGTGCTGTTTGTTCTGGAGATGGTTTTGGACTCGTCGATTCGATCGGAATTTTCATTTCGTGACTTTTCCGGATAAATTAGAATGTATTGAAGTGTTTGAACGAGTATCATTTGCTAACTTTTCACGAGGTTTAAAATCTTTCGGAAATACGTGCAAGTTTGTTTGTGGTGGACCCTCTAGAAGATAACAAACCTTAACTCGATTATGTGACCGTCTTGAACTGCCTTTTGAACCTTAGGGTTTGGGGCAGTACGGCGTGCCACATGTGATGCGTTGGCTTGACCCTTCTACGGCTGGACCGCTACCACTGTGTCACACTCCGGGTTTTTGAACTCCGCTCAAGTGTTGAGCTTTAGCGAATCTTGGGTATTTGATCGTTCGTTCGAAAACTTTAATACCGTCTATTTATCTGGAATGTGATGCAATATGTGGAATTCATATAGTTGGACATGAAATACGAAGTATGTGATATTTCGCATTTACGATGTCTAAAGAGAATGTGGATTCCAAATATTGCAGTTTTACACTTTCTTTTCTGTGACCGTAAGTGTGGTATGTCGATACCGCCGGTTTCGTTGCTATACATCAACGACAATTGGGGTACGCATACTTACTTACGTTGATGATATATGATATTATGTGTTGCTGAGATATGATGTGCAGGATTGTCGCGATTTAATAGCCGGGGGGTTTTATGTGAGATGAGAGTTTTATATTTTCATTCATGTAAATTTAAATGTAATATAATATTCTTTTATTTGGGGCACTTCCGGGTTGAGGTCGATGCCACCAGTGTTGTATATTATTTATTTTTCCGCATTAGGATGGACCCAAGGAGGGGAGCACAGGTGACCGGGTTCTGGGGTTCAGTGGGAGGCCATCTCGAGGAGTCGAGACCGGGTCTCCTAAACTCCAGAATTGGTAGGGTCGCTTGCCGCTCTCGTAGGGATCCAGGGTGTGGCTTGGCTATTCATCGCGTCTGTGGAATCTGTATTTTCTATTGTTGGCTAAATACTAAATACGGGCGTCCTAGTATATCCCACATTATATCTATGTTTCTGCTGCGATATCTGTGATGTGATCATTAGATATGTTCTGTGATGGATACAGTATATAGTATATATGATATATTATATAGGCGTTACTTATGTTTTACACCCGCGCTAGCCCTGCCCTGCTCTGCCGTTAGTTACCTAACCTAACGGTGCACGAGGGGACATCGAGGCGAATGCGGATGGCATAAGTGTACGTCGTATTTATCTGTGATGTTTAGGTGAGTTAAATGATGGGACTTCATTAATGTGATTAATGAAAGAAAAAAAACCTAAAAGATGTTGTAGAATCAAATTTTAATAAAAAGGGTAGCTACAGTTTTGCTTTGCATAGCGGTATATATGATATACCCTGCACCTTATTCGATGAGGAAAGAGCCGAGATCCCTTCACCGGGAGTGACCTCTTTAGCAAAACTGGCAGATGCTACAAAACTCGGTTTGGTTTTTGATTGCTTTTGGAGTTTTTCTTTGCACAGTAATATATATGATATATCCCGCACCTTATTCGATGAGGAAAGAGCCGAGATCCTTTCACCGGGAGTGACCTCTTTAACAAAACTAATGAAAGCCTCAAAATCACTCCATTTCAAAATTCACTTGATTCTACAACGATATCAAGTTCATTATGCAATAGGTTTTCAGAAAAACCTGTCGTAGCCCTCCGTCATTTCAGATAAGTCCTACTTAGTATTCGCGCTACGTTTGTTGGCCTGCGTCAAGGCGTAGTGAGCGGTAGCTAACTAGTATTTATCTGTTTGTGCATATGATGCAAATTGGATTAGGGTAGTCGTGCGACTTTGTTGGCCTGCGTCAAGGGTCGTACGAGTGGGTTTAATTCAATCAAGAAATGATGGGTTGAACTTGACTAGCGCACTATGGTTTATTGGCCTGCGTCAAGGTCATGGGACGCTAGGGGCAAAATATTATCGGGAATTTCAAGTGTTGAAATTTGCAATGAGATTGCATACCCTCTATGAGATAGTTGGATCCCGATACCCACTGCGAGTAATTGTTACTCCCGGGAGAGTTTTACACAGGACAATTAGTCGATCAAGTAGGTGTCTAGAAAGGTGTCAACGGGGTTACGCCTCTGGGAAAACGAGGTTTACTTTAATTAGGTCCGTATGAAAGCACGGGGAACCTCCCTCAAAGTACCGACACTGGCCTGGCTGAAAGATCGGCGAAGTTGTAGGGTGTAATTAATCCCGGCTAGTCTTTCCTTTTAGGGTTTGAAGAAAGATTTGATAAAAACAGTGGGAGCCATCCTGATTAGATAAGATAATAACCAATCTGATCTTGCAAGAGCATACGCTAAAGTGTTTTCTTCTCTCTCTCTCCAGGTAGCGACCATGTCATGCCTTAATAAAGATAATAATATGGATGTATTGACCGAACCCGCATGTTATACTGTGCTGGGGAACGTTGGTTCCGTTCTATTTTATAAGAGTTATAGGACTGAACATGACATAGGGGAATACCAGGATTCCCATGCAACCCGAATGAAGAAAGTACATGATGATGCATTTTCTTCGGGTGTGTTCGTTACAGAGAACTATTTCTCCATTTGCGCTACGTCATGGGTATTAGATACCGGGTCAGGATCCCATATATGTAATCAGTTACATGGGCTTAAGAAATGTAGAGAACTTGGAGAAGGTGATAAAGACATAAGGGTTGGAATGGTGCAATTGTTGCAGCTAAGACCGTCGGGGAGTATCACCTTGTATTACCAACATGTAATACATTGATTCTGAACGAATGCTATTACATGCCGAACCTGATATGCAACATTATATCAGTTTCTTTGTTGAGTAAAGAAGGATATAATTTTGTATTACAGGATAATGTTATGAACATTTTCCTTAACCAAAAGTTGGTTGGATCAGGCACGTTGTGCAATGGCATTTATGTTCTAAATCAATCAACAGTTCTGAGTATAACAAACACACACAAGAGGAAAAGTTCAGAACTGAACGAATCCTTCTTGTGGCATTGTAGACTGGGTCACATCAATGTGACACGACTAGCTAAGTTGCATAAGGATGGATATTTGAATCCGTTTGAATTTTCATCTTATGACACTTGCCAGTCATGTCTCAAAGGCAAGATGACCAAAACTCCGTTTACGAGACACGGAGAAAGAGTTACCGAACTCTTGGGACTGATATATAGTGATGTATGCGGTCCAATGTCTGCACATGCCAGGAATGGTTCTGCGTACTTCATTACATTCACTGACGATCTCTCTAGATTCGGATATGTGTTCTTGATGAAACACAAATCAGAAGCTTTTGAGAAATTTAGAGAATATAAACAAGAAGTCGAGAACCAAACCGGAAAATGTATTAAAATCCTTCGATCTGATCGAGGAGGTGAATACTTGAGCAATGAATTCCTGGACTGCCTAAAACAGAATGGGATTCTCTCTCAGCTGACTCCTCCATATACACCACAGCACAACGGTGTATCAGAACGGAGGAACCGCACCCTATTAGATATGGTGCGCTCTATGATGAGCACAGCCGAGTTACCTATTTCCTTCTGGGGGTATGCACTGGAAACAACTGCAGACCTATTGAATATGGTTCCCACCAAATCCGTGCCAACCACTCCATATGAGATATAGAAAGGTAAGAGATCATGTCTTAATTATGTTAAGATATGGGGTTTTCCGGCATATGTAAAAACACAGAATCCGGACAAACTCGCGGCAATGTCCATTCTGTGTAAGTTTATTGGATATCCCAAACATTCGTGCGGGTATATCTTCTACCACACCGAGGAACAAAAGGTGTTTGTTTCTCGACATGCCACCTTTTTAGAAAAGGAATTTCTTGAAAAAGAGATTAGTGGCAAGGAGGTAGAACTGGAATAGGTTCCAGCAATACAGACTACGACAGAAGATTTGGTTGAACCGGAGGATTCGGTAGTTCCCAACGAACCTCAGCCTCTCCGCCGATCTAGTAGGGTTTCTCACCCACCTGAGAGATACTACGGTTTTCTCATGGATGGTGGGAGTGAGGACTGCATCATGGAGGATGATGATCCAACTAGCTTCGAGCAGGCCATCACGAGTGGGGACTCAGTGAAATGGCTGGATGCAATGCGGTCCGAGATGGAATCCATGTACACCAACAAAGTATGGACTTTAGAAATTGCTCCTGAAGAGGTAAAACCCATTAGGAGCAAGTGGATCTTCAAGAAAAAACTTGGTGTTGATGGGAAAGTGGAGACTTTCAAAGCTAGACTTGTAGCAAAGGGTTTTCGTCAAAGACCAGGTGTGGACTATGACGAGACCTTTTCTCCAGTGGCTATGCTTAAATCCATCCGGATCATGCTTGCCATCGCTGCATATCATGATTACGAAATCTGGCAAATGGATGTTAAGACCGCCTTTCTAAACGGTGATTTAGAAGAGTGCGTGTACATGACTCAGCCAGAGGGCTTCGTAGATAGTGGGAGCAGCGGGAAAGTGTGCAAGCTGCTTAAATCCATTTATGGATTAAAGCAAGCATCGCGGAGTTGGAACATCTGCTTTGACGTCGTTATCAAAGAGTTTGATTTCGTCAAAAACGTAGATGAACCTTGTATCTATAAGAAGGTAGCAGAGAGTAAGGTTGTCTTCCTCGTATTGTACGTGGACGAAATACTCTTGATAGGAAATGACATTCCTATGCTGCCATCGGTCAAGCTCTTCTTATCACAAAGATTCTCAATGAAAGATCTTGGTGATGCCTCCTGCATATTGGGAATTAGGATCTATAGAGATAGATCCAAACGAATATTGGGATTGTCCCAATCCAGGTACATTGACACCATACTAAAAAGGTTTAGTATGGAAGAATCCAAGCGTGGGAACTTACCCACGATCTCTGGAGTCACTCTCTCCAAAGAGATGTCTCCCAAGACTGATTTGGAGAGAGCTCGCATCCAAGAGATACCCTATGCTTCAGTTTTAGGCTCTATCATGTACGCGATGCTATGTACCAGACCCGATGTAGCATACTCACTAAGTGTAGTGAGCAGGTATCAAGATGATCCTGGAGAGAGTCACTGGACAGCTGTGAAGAGCATTCTCAAGTACTTACGAAGGACTAAAGAGATGCTCTTGGTGTATGGTAACGGAGAACTCGAAGTAGAGTCCTTTACCGATTCGAGCTTCCAGAGTGATAAGGACGACTCTAAGTCGCAGTCGGGATTTTTCTTTACCCTTTACGGAGGGGCGGTTAGCTGGAAGAGTTCCAAGCAGGAAACCGTGGCAGACTCGACGATGGAGGCTGAATACATCGCTGCCAACGATGCTGCCAAAGAGGCTATCTGGATCAAGAAGTTCATTACTGAACTTGGAGTGGTTCCATCCATTGAGCATCCAATACCTTTGTATTGTGATAACAATGGAGCGGTGGCTTTGGCCAAGGAACCCAGGTCCCATCAGCGATCCAGGCATATTCTGAGGCGATATCACCTGATCTGGGAGATAGTTGATCGCCGGGAGATCGAGGTCAGGAGAGTTGACACGAAGAATAACACAGCGGATCCACTTATGAAGTCCATTCCCCAGATACAGTTTGAGAGACTCTTCGGGATGCTCGGTATGCGATACTACAGCAGCTGGCCCTAGTGCAAGAGGGAGATTGTTAGTTGTATGTATGCCCTAGAGGCCAGTATTGTACAGATGATGTATATTATATTGGATGCTTGGACATATATAGATGACTTTCTTGCTCGATATGATAGTATGCTATCTGGTTGCTCTTTATCTTAACATGTATACTTGTCTCTTTATACTTTCTTATAGTTACATGTTGGTAAAGCCCTTAGGATGTGTACTTGACTACCTGGACTATGATGCGGATCATACTAGTGGGTACATGGTAGTCCATAAGTACATCCTTCAAGGTCCCTAGTCATGGGTGTATCGAGACGGGGCATCGATATACCAGTGTAGACTAGCGTATACGCTTCTCGACCCATAAGATGGGCGATGGATGATCCCATATCCACTGGTGTTTGACATCAGAGATGATATATGGGTGCTCAGTGGAGACTGGGTACACTGGACGGACTCGCCGAGAACTCCCAGATGGTATTATACCTCACGTCAGATGGCAGTTCTCAGGTGACACTTGTGCAGGTTAGTCTGTAGACCCGAGATCGTCATAGAGTCTTGTGTGATTCCCACTGTGCTTTGATTTCCACCTTACCACGTCCATGAGGGCATGCAAAACGATGGTTTTTGGGTACAGTCCCGAGTCACATGGAGGCAATGAGCGATAGGAGGGGTTTCGTCTCTCCCGGTATTGGAGGTTGATGTTGCGCTGTGCTCAATTGGCCGTAACAGGGAAGTCCCTGGCCAGGGCTGATTAGAGATTTACTGGTAAGAGTTACCAGTAGTTTCTTGACCCGTTATGAGCCTCACATCGGCACGACTTATCGGTTATTGGGGTCTGACGTTTACCACCCCTAGACTTGATATGCGACATATCAGACGAGGAGACCGGACTGCACGGTAGTGTTGCCGGTTGGCTCGACGGGAGTTATAGCAGGTTCCCTTGTTTTCTTCTGATCGCTCAATACCCGGGTGGCCGTTACGTTTAGCTGACTGCTTGCGGCTTGGGGGTGCCTGATATGATCATCACCCGCTGCCGGCGTATTGACGAGTCTTAGAGTCCCACAAAGGAGTTACCTAGTCCAGGCGAAACGTTGTGGTGCGCGTATGCGATATGCCTTTGGACCCGATTAAAATGTGCGTATGGGATACCGTGTATTGATCGGGCGGCTTGCTTTTGGTGGGGTCATATCTGATATGGCCGGATTAATAAATCAAGTGTTGATTTATCATTTAACCATTAGTTTTCTCACTTGAAATCTTTTCTTGTATATGATGGATGTATGCATGCATGTATGTTTTTCTTTCTTTCTAGTTTCATGCACATATGGATGTGTATACATACATACATACATACATCATCTTTCATGGTTGCTTATACAAAGAAAATGATGGCAATATAAGACTCACACCATGGTTTTATTTATATGAATTATTATTGCATTTGATTTAAAACAAAAGGAAAAAGGAAAGGATAATTCATGGTTTCTTTCTATACTCTTCTTTGACCTTACCATGCTCACCCACCTTTTAACCATGGATTAACTTTCCTTTTGGGTTTTAACTCAAGTTCAATAATATATTTATTGTTTAACCATGGTTTGAGATGAGAGAAGAAAAATATATATAGATATATTTTTATTTTCTCATGAGGTTTTTTCTTTTGTATTCTTCTTAAAAAGCCATCATCTTCTTCAACCTTGAGCTCTTGCTCTCTAGAGTTTTCAATTGAGCAAAATACTCAACAAGATAGGATTTTGAAGTGAGAAAGAGAACCACAACACCATTCTACACAAGTCTAGCCCACTTGTTTAGAGTGTTAGCTTCGTTTCATCTTCTTGATAAAGTGAAGTTGCAAGCTTGGACAAAGCCGACTCCGGGTGGATCATCGTGGACCTAGAGGAGATCAAGCAGACTTTTTCCAAACCCCAAGTGGCCGAGGAGTCTAGCGTAGGGAGCTACAAAGGTTGTACTCTCAAAACCCAAGCTTTTCTTACTTGTGATGAAGTGTAGTTTATGAAACCCTAATTTTTCTAGGAATGATTCTTTGTATGCTTACTTAGCACCCTAAAATTTTAATTTTTGGTACATGTGATTCTTCCAAACCCTTCATGTGGTGCTAGGTAAACCCTTCATAAGTATGGAAAATTGTATAGAAATCACAACCAAAAATTATTTGACCGCAATCAACTACGATGTCAGATGTAGATCGTTAGCGAGTGCTGATCGTCCATAGGGAAAGTGTAATCGTTCGTGTTTCGAATTAGATGAATTGAAACTTTAAGGAAAAGAAAAGAAAACAATTCATGATTTAAAATTGCATTTCAAGAAAGCGAAAAATCTAGATCTAAGAAAGCATTAAAAACAAGAATTGAGATGTGTGATAATTTCCAACCAACAATCAAGATTAGAAGTATGGCTCGTAGGAGTAGATCGGATTTATAGATGTGATGAGATCTAATGATTACTCATTCTTATCCATTAACAAATTGATACTAGATCGATGCAAATTCATCGAGGTTTAAGGATCTTGAGAGGAAATTAAGGATTTCGCAACTCATCCTTTGTCCTTTCGATGGATCACATTCAAATTCTAGCTTCTAGTTAATCAAATGGTCAATAGTTGTTCCCTAGTTTCGAGTGAACACGATCAAGAAAGCATCATCTCGAAACTAGGTCAATAATCATTTGATTCACTAGAATTTCCAAACATTATAGGATTTAAGAATTGTAAAAATATCTAAATCATCATCATCTAAAGATCGTCACAACTCCTACACGAGCGGAGATTACTCAAATATCATGATCACAAACACAATCACAAATTGAGATCTAATCATTATGCTTGAATTAAAAGATAAGCAAGAATATAGAAAATTCACCTTTATTTATCGACAAATTTCGTTACAACTCTCTTGAATTTACAAAAGGATGGAACTAGATCATCGATTTGGCTTTGCTCGGCTCCTTGAGTCGCGGATCGGCGTGGATCTCTTGCTCCGTTGAAATCCGGCGTCGCTTCTAAAGGTTGAAGGCTCTCTTGCTTGAATTGCACTCGGGATCTTGATCTTGAGATTGAATTGGAATTTGGCACAAGTTGTGTCACTCAACTTGTGGGTGGAAGAGGGAGAGATGAAGAATTGAACAAACTTCACCCTAGATCTAGGCTCCTTTTTATAGACCTCAAAACTCTCAATCTAGGATTTCAATTTTGAATTTTCCCTCCACAAGTTTGTTAGCAAAAGATTTGAATTTCCATCCAAAAGTTTGTTAAGAGAGCCTTCTAGAAATAGTTTGTTAAGCCGAGCCTTCTAGATGCGCCACGTGGAAATTCTGGGGTCTTCTGGAAGCTTGGGTAGTTACATAGGTCACGTGGAGAAAAATTGAGCAGCTGATGCCATCAAGCCGCCGCGGTTCCGCGGCATAAGCCAGCTCCCGCCGCGGAACCGCAGCGGTTTGGAAGCCTCTGGGCTTGATTCTTCTGGTGTGGTCTTGGGCTGACAATTGGGCCTTTTTATGATATGTTAAATTGTATTTGGCTTTCTATATCACTTCCAGATCTGAAGTCATTGAGTTGGCGTATTTTTGATCAGCTCTTTTGGCTTTATTCCTGCAATTTCCTGGACAATTTCTCGGGACAAGAGTTGCGCAATACAAGGATGATACGGTGCCATGATAAACACACAATTTCCCTAAAAGTACCGGTTTTAAAGTCTAACACATGCAATCTAGTATTTCAGAGATGTTTTGCTAATATGTGCAATATGAATACCGAACACTTCTAGATGAGTGCAAATGATAGGGAAATTGCTATGTTAAAAATGCAGTATTTTCGACTGATCAAATTCCCCCAAACTTATTTGCGATCGTCTCGATCGAACTGTTTTAAAAAAAGAAGGAGAAAATAAAGAAAGAGAAAAGCACACTTTCGTAGGCAACACGATTGCACTGAGCACGTGCAACAAGCCTTTAAACCTCTAGGTGTCCCTAGTAGGAGGAGTGTTGTCTCCTGAGGGTTTTCAGCGGATTGCACCCACAAAATCCAATAATAAAAGGAAGATCATGAATATTACATTTAAAGATAAGAATTGTAAAAGAAAAGCCTTGAAAATTAGGGTTTCCAACTAAGCTAGCTTTTCGGTTGTCATGAGCCCTATCTTAATGGTCATGAAAAGATGTCAGAAATCACGTCCTCCCTCAATAAAACATCGTCTTATTCTTCATTCCTATTTTTCTTCCAAACATTGATCATATCACCCTGCGTGTGTGTAAAGGACATCCCTACACCCGGAGAATTCAATTCAAGCTATCATACTCTTGCCCATCAGCCTCAGTACTTTTTAATTAATGAATATTTAGATGAATTTGCTCACACACTTTCATGCGACCGTTAATACTTCTTGAGATACTAACCGACCGATTACTCATGTGCTTGCTTATTTGGTGTATTTTCCTCGTCTTGCACCACCTAAGGCATAGCAGTGACTCCCAGACCAGTTGGCCTTAGGGCACTAGATGAAAAGGCACCCTCGCTATAAATTTTTTATTGCCCTCGGTGAAAACAAAACCAGTGTCCATTTTTCTCACCACTTAATATTTTATTCATTTTTTTTATTTCCTTCATACATCGGCTTTAAGACAAGAGCATTTCAAGGTATCCTCTACTATCCCGGGCTTCAAGACGTGTGTAAGTGCGAATAGCAGGATATCAACGTTCAAAATGTTTGGCTTCCAGAATAGAAACTATTTTTCAGACTTATTTTTATCCTCAGATTAGTGACTTCCTTCATCTTACTAACCCTTGGGACAACGGCTCATAACTACTTATTACTAGTTCGTATAAGAAAACTTCTAATTTTCTTGGTTTTCTTAATTTTTTCTAATCTCATGGATGTAATTTTTCACTATCTAATCTTTTATTATCATAAATATTAAATATTTTTATATTTTGAAAATTTTAAAATTTTTTTGAGTTTTGAAAATTTTTAAATTTTTATGGATTTTGAAAATTTTTAAATTTTTATAGTTTTTTATGGGTTTTGAAAAATTATTTACAAAAAATGATGAGCCAAAAATTTTTACACAAAATTTTTATGGGTTTTGAAAATTTTTAAATTTTTATATGGGTTTTTTTTTTAAAGAATTGTTTTGTGCTTATGCAAATGATGCAAAACTAAGTACAAACCTCCCCCAAACTTGTTTTCAACAGTGTCCTCACTGTTGTCAACCGCTATATCTACAAATCCTGTAAGCCTGGGAGGAATTTATTAGTGGGGGCAAAATATTTAAGTGAAGACCCTCCCCCAAACTTATTCTTGGCTCAAAATTTTTTGTAAAAATTTTCTTTCCAAGAGCCAGAAAAAAAATACCCCCCCCCCAAAACTTGAGTTATGCAATGTTAAGCTTTGAAAATCACATGAGGGGGTCAAGAATCATTGGTCGATGCCAAGCTTTGCAAAGACCGAATGTCAACACCCACCATTCGAAAATTTTATCAATGCTGTGCTCTGGTTGGTGGAAGAAGAAGTGGGAAAAGGGTAAGGGGTGGAATAGAATGTGTGTGCGTCTCGTATTGGAGAGACGATGCAGTGAATGTGATGGATTACTCGCATTCTTTTTACAGTTCAAAAGAAGGGGTGGAGGTTCAATTTCAGTGATTGGGAGATGATTCATCTCAACACCCGTGTCATTTAAAAATGGGAGTTTTTCAGCGAAGATTTCCTCAAAAGTTTTATCAAAACCCCGAAGAATAATGTCATCACAAAGTGCATGGTGATCTTCAGACTCTAAAAGAAGTTCATAATCAGTGTTAATTGTTGACCCGGACATCTCGGTGGAAGAGTCCGTATGTGTATGATACATAATTGGGTCAAACAATAACATATGAAAAGAGTCAAGATCAGTATCAAGAGGATCATCAAATTCGCTGCTGTCGACATCCATTAAGTCGACAGAACAGACCTGAGCAGTAGGTTCGGAGGGTACACTTCCCAACTTATAAATGTTCAGCTCTATTGACCTATTTCTGAAGGATAGGGTCATAGAACCATTACGACAGTTGATGATAGCATTGGAAGTGGCCAAAAAGGGGCGACCTAAAATCACCGGAATTTGATTCCGTGGGTTCGCTACAGGCTGTGTATCAATTACAATAAAGTCCACAGGGAATATGAATTCCCCGATTTTTATTAACACATCCTTCAGTTCACCCCTAGATTTGGTGATTGATCGGTCAGCCATCTGGAGAGTGCAATGGGTTGGCTTCAACTCTCCGATACCTAGTTGCTCATAAACCGAGTATGGAAGCAAGTTAACACTATCGCCAAGGTCTAGTAGAGCATGGTTAATGTGTTTTTCCCCGATAGAAATGGAAATAGTAGGATATCCAGGATCCTTATGTTTCCTCGGTAATTATTGGGGGAAAGCCGTGTCTACAGTCTTTGCCATGAAAATCTTCTTGGGCACTTGAGTCTTTCTCTTCCTAGTGCACAAGTTCTTAAAAATTTTCGCATAGGACGGAACTTGTTGGATAGCATCTAGGAGAAGGATGTTGATGTTAACTTGCTTAAACATGTCCATAATCTTCTCCATATGTGGACTCGATGTGTTAGCCCTTAACCGATTAGGATAAGGTGCTTTAGCAATAAGTGCTGGGTCCATCATAGGAGAAGGAAGTGTGTGTGGACCCAAAATAGAAGTGGGGATCGTCTGTGGAGGAGTAGAAGAGGTGGGCTGTGGTGGCGAACCTTTTGGGAAATGAAGAATAGGCTCGGAAGAAGGTGGTGGGGTAAAAGAACTGGGGTTAGAATTGGAAGTAGAAGTGGAAGGAAAGGTCTCAGCCGGGGTATCATCGATAGATTTTTCAGTGTCATCAATCTCTTCCCCAACGTGATTGTCAAGCACTCTTCCAGATCTCAACGTGATTGCATCCACATGATATGAGTAGCCAGGATTGGGTAAAGGTTGAGCTGGAAGTTTCCCTTTCTCTCTTGCACTCATTTCAGCTTTTAATCGTGTAATTTCTTCTTCCATCGATTTAATAGTCTCGCTTTGGGACGCAGAGTTTCTCTTTATGTCATCGACGGAAGTTTTTATTGTCAAAAGCAGGTTCATGAATGCAGAGGATTCATCTGAACCGATCAACTGCAAAGGATTGGACGGTGCAGGTGTGTTGACCGGATTTTGAAAATTTTGTGTTTGAAAGGGGTGCTGACTCAAATGAAGTGGTGGTTGCTGTTGTGGTGGAGGGACCCTTTGGAAATTGTGTTGGGTTGGAACCGTGTTTTGAGATTGCGATTGGTTCCAAGCAAAGTTAGGGTGATTCCTCCCATCTTGATTATATGTGGAAGAAAATGGGTCGTTTCCAGGTCTTTGTTGGTAAGCAGAATTGATATGACCTTGAAACAGAGAATTTCGTGGACATTCTTCCGTAAGATGAGAAGGATCAGAATAGCATCCACATACAGTTTTGGAGAGTGACATTTGATTTAGGGCGGCAGCTAAAAATTTGTTTTCCAAAGTGTCGAATTTCTTGTGTAAAGCTGAAATTTCAGCTCTAACTCCTATGGAAATATCATTGCCATCCCTAGTTGATTGACTCACACCCTCCCACTGTAACGATTTGTCAGCGAAATCTTCTAGGAATTTCCATGCTTCCCCATCATATTTGGTCATGAAGTTGCCTTGACACATGGATTCAAGGGTCTGTCTTGTGTTAGGATTAATGCCCTCATAAATGATTCGGCATAGTTCCCATCTCGGGATGCCGTGATGTGGACATTGGACTAACAGATCCTTGAAACGTTCAAGACATTTTGAAAATGTTTCATTTGGAAGCTGGGTGAATTGATAGATTTCGCTACGGACTCGAGATGTTTTGTGATGTGGGTAAAATTTCTTAAGGAATGCTTTGACGAATTCGTCCCAATTTGAAATGGAATGTGCGGTAGTGTTATATAGCCACTTCTCGGCTAAATCGCACAAGGTAAATGGGAGAAGACGAAGACGCATAGCATCCACAGACAGCTGTGAGGTACCCATCATTGCGCATACATTTTCAAATTTGGTGATAAAGACATATGCGTCTTCAGACTCGAGACCGTGAAATTTTGGTAGAAGGTTGATGTATTGGGGTTTAATCTGAAAATTTTCCCCGTTGGCTGGTGGAATGGAAAGACAGGTGGAAAGGGGACCTCGAGTAGGATAGCACCTGTCCTGGAGAGAGATGCGAGGTGGATTCTGCGTACCAACGGACGGCGGCAGAGTAGTGGTAAAGATGTTCGATGGAGACGGATCCATCGATGTAGGTGTGGTGGTGGGTAAAGAAAAGGTAAGTGTAGAAATACCGACTTTTGGGTCGATCGGAGGGACGCGGACTAAACAGGCACTAGAATCCCGTTGTCCAGACTATCTTGCACTAAAAAGGGTTAGTACAAGTGGTGTTTCCCCCAATCAGAGCAAAGCTCTGTTGAAATTCAAAATTCAAAATTTTGAAGCAACGCTTCAAATCCCGGGCGCAACGCGCCACGTGTCTGGCGCAGACGCATCAGCGCAGCGCCCAAGGAAGCGCACCTAATCAGAGCAAAGCTCTGTTTTAAACAAAATTAAATGAAGCAACGCTTCAGCTGCGCAAGCACTGCGCTGCGCAACACGTGTCAGCGCAGATGCGCTCCGCTGTGCGCTGCGCGACACGTGTCAGCGCAGAGGCGCTAGCGCAGTTGCGCTCCGCTGTGCACTGCGCGACACGTGTCAGCGCAGTTACGCTACTCTGTGCGCTGCGTGACACGCGTCACGCGCTGGGGCATCTGCGCCAAACAGAATAAAGATTTTAAAGAAATCTTTCTGTTCTTGTTAAAACAAGAAGATTTTCTTCTGTAAAACAGAAGCCCTTGGATCAAAGATCCAACGGTGGGGAAAATCCCCCAAATCACTCAGGGAAAGATCTCTTTAACAAAATTAACTAATTTATGGGCACTATAAAAAGGACCCTAAGCCTCAATTCAAAGGCATCAACATTTTGTGAGAAATTAAACAGAGAGAACTCTGAAGAATTAGAGAGAAATCCTCAAGAACAAAAAAGGTAAAAAAAGCCTTTAGAAAAAGAGAAAATTCTCTTATGAACAGATCATGGATCTAAAAACAAGATCAATGATCTTTAATAAAAAACAAAATAAAAATAGTGCTTTGCACTTTTTATGAACCTCTGGTTCCTGAAATAAGAAAATGCTTGTTTTTCTTTGATCTAAATTAGACAAGAAATCAAATAGTGCTCTGCACTTCCTTTATGAACCTTTGGTTCTTGAATCTAAAAGATTCTCAAATTAATAGTGCCTTGCACTTATAAATCTGCAATGTTGCGTTCTTGGGCTGGCGCAAGCTACCAGAGAACGCCACGTGTCAGCATCTGAACCAGTTGCGCTACGCGTTTTTGAAATAGAGCTTTGCTCTCTGAAATTGGCGCAACTCACCAGAGCGCGCCACGTGTCAGCAGCGTAAGCGCAGCGCACTAGCGCAGCGCACTGCGCTGCATGACACGTGTCATCATCACAAGCGCTTGCGCTCTTTGATTGGCGCAAAGCGCCTGAATAATGCAATGCATTTCCTTTGTTAAAGGGCCAGGCCCAAGTCAAAAGACCTAGCGGGCCAAAATAAATTGCAAAGCAATAAAAAGGGGCAGAGCCCAAATGAAATTGATGCTCTGCATCCTTTATGGGCAGAGCCCAGATCAAAGTAAAAAGAAATGCAATGCAAAAACAAATAAAAACGATGAGTATTTTCCAACTGGACTTAGCCCAATTTTGGCCGTAAGTCCTCAAACTAAATTGACTGAGCACGGCTGCTCCCAAAATCAATTTACGACCGGTTCAAGGGTACATCTCCGAACTCCTCTGACACCCATCGTTGTAATCCTTCAACGACGTCAGAGAGGTGACGGGTGCCGACGACCACACATCAAGACGGACTGCGGGGTCCTTAAACTCGTGGACCGAAACGTCCTTAAACTAATGTCGGACCGAAACGTCCTTAAACTAATGATGGACCGAAACGTCCTTAAACTAATATTCATCCCAAAATGGGATTGATGGACCGAAACGTCCTTAAACTAATATTGGACCGAAACGTCCTTAAACTAATGATGGACTACCACGTCCCTAAACTGGCGATGGACCACCACGTCCCTAAACTGGAACATGGACCACCACGTCCCTAAACTGGAGCATGGACCGCAACGTCCCTAAACTACCTATGGACCGCTACGTCCCTAAACTGGAACAATAAAGCCTCCAAATGCTCTTTTCCCGGATCTAAACGATCCCGTTTAAGTTGATCTTAGCCCCCAAACACGGCTAACGTATCCTTAAACATTCAAATGGACTATAAAACTCCAAATCAACTTTGGTTCAAGGGTACATCTCTGAACTCCTCTGCCACCTGTCGTTGTAATCCTTCAACGACGTCAGAGAGGTGACGAGTCCCGATGGCCATATATTAAATGGATCACCACGTTAAGTTGATCTTAGTCTCAAACAGGACTAACGTATCCTTAACGAACGTTTAAGTTGATCTTAGCCTCAACACGGCTAATGTATCCTTAAACTAAAAACACCAAACCCAAATCTAAGTAAATACGGATTTGGACCAATCCACGTCCTACGGGCGACGGCATTACTCAGTCTCCGTATACAATCCACGGGCAATCACAAACAAAACAAACACACACGACACAAAGTGAAATTCTGGAGAAGGAGAAAGTTGTTACCGCGATGCGGTAGCGTAATTAACTGCAGGGGCTTGCGCCTGCAGGGAAGAGCGTCCCCACAATCAAAAACCCCTCAAGTGAGGGGGAATCTGACGAAATCTGCTACATCAGCCGCATCCGTCTAAACCTCCGATATACGGTGCCATAAATCAACTTGGCATCTTCAGAGAGGTGGACGGATAAAACCATATAGCATCTGCCTCGTATCTCAGGCAAGACGTCCTCGCGTCGTCGGCCGCCGTTCGGAGGGGAACAGATTCTGGCACGCCCGGTGGGACCTTTTCCTCTTTCCACTCCACACTTCGTGTGTCGTCTTCGGGAACCAATCGCGGTTTGTTAATGGTTGCCTTCGGATTTTAAGTTACTAAGATTTGGTCTTTTTCCTGGCGCAGAACTCAAAGTATCAATGGCCTCTAACTGCACCAACTGCTCGAAGTGCCACTGCAAAGGATGCTCCACCTCCCCTAGAGGTGTAGCATGTGGGCCCCAAGTGGCCTCCTTCCTTGCTCTGCCGGTAGAACAGGTGACCCAGGCCACCACCGGCCTGTTTTTCAGGACCATGATCCCACCTACAAGCTTCTCTGTGCCAATACCTGCACTGGAAGTGAACAAGAAGTCGGTCTTCGACTGGCTCACTGCTACGACGGCCCCTGTCAACGGGTCGCCCACTTCCGAACCAACAGCCTCTGTTTTCGCCAGGCTGGATCAGAACTCTAAATTGGTTGTCCTATGGAAGGCAATAACTGCTGCTCCAGAAGTCGTCAAGGCGGCTTCCCCTGTCAAAGAGACAGTCTTTTCAAGACTGACGATTCCTGCTCCTGTCCCTGCTCGACGATCTGTCTTCGACAGGTTGAATATCATCCCTTAAAAGACAACTTCAGTTTTAAGAGGTTAACACCAGCGGCGCCTCATTCAGACAGGGGGCAAAAAGAAGGTGTCTCAATCTCCGAGTCAGTCCCAACGGCTCGTCATGCTCGACGTCGCCATTGGTGACGAGTAAGGAAGGCAGGGGGCAACTCCCCCTCAGGGCTGACTCCACCGGCTCCAGTGGTGGAAGTCAACGCTGCTGTTTCAACTGGGAACAGCTTTGAACTGCTGAGGAGGGTACGTAAGAACTCTCCAACCGCTACACTGAAAAGATCTCCTCCGCCTGCGGAGAGAGTTCCGGAAACAAAACAAGAACAGCCCCCTCAATGGCTGTCCTCAAGAATTTATAAAGTTTGGAGGAGGGTTCAAGACTCCGTGATCGACCCGGATCACTCCCGTCAACGAAAGAAGACGAAGGTGCAAAAAGGAAAAGACCGTCCTATTGAACAGCAAGGGACAACGATCGCTAGGGTATCCACTGCAATGGCCCCTTCAACTTCAACGGCCCACAAAAGAAGAAGGCCAGAGAAAACCCTAACGCCGATGACGAATATCAGAGGAGGTGAACCCAAACGCCCTAAGTCAGGGGGCATTGTGGTTCATACCATCTACATGGCATCTGGTAAAGAAGACAGCCGCATATCTACGGGTCATCGACCGCTTACCCGATCATTGACCAAGGCGCAGGAGCAACAGCAAAAGCTCCAAGAAATGATGAACGCTATGGCCGCACTTACAGGGCCAAAAGAAAACCCTGAAACGTCCTCGAACGAACGTCAGGAGGAAGAAACCGAAGCTGAATTCCTTCGTTGAATATTGGAAAAGAAGGACAAAGAGGCTGCTGAACAAGAAGCCAACATACAACGTATGGGCCTCCTCTTACAAGACATGATAGGGATGATGATACAACAAGATCCTCCGACCGAAGAGCCCCCGATCGTCCTTGGAGATGATAGGGGAGAGACATCAAATCCTCCACCAGCTCTGTCGACGGCTAAAGAGGATACAATCTCCAAAGCTGATTTGGACGAGTACATAGCCCAACAAACACGGGTTCATCATGCGACCGAAGCAGCCGGCCAGGTCGAAAAAACGGGGCGGCCATATCCAAGTTGGTACGATCAAATCAAGTACCCACCTGGTTACACAATTCCCAAGTTCCATGTCTACAAGGGGACGGGCAATCCTCACCAGCATGTTGCCCAGTTCAGGACACTCTGCGGCAACACCGGTGGTGACGATAAGCTATTGCTTCGCCAATTTGTTGGAAGCTTATCAGATACGGCGTTCGAGTGGTACTCTGAGCTCCCGAACGACTCTATCAAAACCTTCGCGGAGATGGAGTTGTTGTTTACTCAGCGTTTTGCAAGCGCCAGTGAACGCACCCCGATGACAGCACTGATTAACGCCAGGGTAAAGTCAGGCGAGACGTGGGTTCAGTATGCTATACGGTGGCGGAACTTATGGTCAAAGTACGAGCAGCGTATTGAATAAGCTCCTGCGGTGAGTATGTTTGTGGGAACCCTTGATCCGCAAGCAACCATCTCGCAATTTATGATGTTTTTCAAGCCGACTACCTTCCAAGCCTTGATTGACAAGCTAGCGCAGATGGATCAGATGGGCCATAAACCTCCTCTTCCAAAGCCGGACTCCCGAAATGACAAAAGGAAGGGAAAAGCGATCGTCGTCGCTAATGCTCTACAACAAACGAGCAACTCAAAGCCGGTTGTGCGTCAAAATAATATGCGCCCGTACGTAGACCTTGAGGAGAGACTAGGGCGTCCTTACTCGTTTCCCCGCGATAAAACGAGAAGGTTATTCGAGCTGGCATTGCGCAACAGACTCATAAATCTGCCGGATCCAAAATGTCCGTTGCAACCAAGTGACATCAATGAGCCCAACTACTGTCCTTATCATCGAGTACTAGGCCATCCGATCGAAGACTGCAACGTTTTCAAGAATTGGCTTGAAAACCAGTACCGACAGGGCAAGTTCGCGTTATCTGACAAATGGAAGGTGAATCCCCCGCAGCCCCACACCTCTAAGGGGACGAATACGCCGGGGGCAATATGCTCCGTCGTTGAAGAAGCTCCTTGGGAAGTTGTATTATCAGCCAAGACAAAGAGGATGCTAAACGATCTTCAGACATGTCCAGCGATCAAGTGGAAGAACCCGTTGGAACCGCAGGTCATTGATGAGATGTTGAAGCCACGTCCAACTCAAAAGACCGATGGTGGTGGCTCAAGCACTCGCAACCAGCCGTCAAAATCCTCGAAGAAGAAGAAAAAGAAGTCAAAGAATCCCGTGAAGCCTGGCGACAAGCGCACAAACTTGCAAAGACAAATTGACGCGCTGGAGGAATACAACCAGAAGGCACGGACTCCCATTACATTCTAAGAGTTCCTTAATCACGTCTTTCAAGAGGAAGATGAGGGAGAAAGTTCACCTGATGAATCTGAAGAATGCGTGGCGAGCTGTCATGTGATTTCCCATTCGTTCATGGACGATGAGGAAACTCCTTGTACCGAAGCGCTGGGGGCAGATCTTGAACCAAAATTTCCGGAGCTATCAGATGAAATGATTGACGCGTTCCTTAACGAAGCTCGATTGAAAAGTAAAGCTGATCGAGAACGCGAGACGACTATATTTGAAAGGGCCAAGCGCCAGCGACTTGATGAAAGAGCTGAGACGATCCCGCTGGAGCAAAACACCTCCGCTACTGACAAAAGCCAATTCAAGATGAGGAAAAAGTTTGCTAAGGCCATATCAATGGGCATGAAGCTACCATCCTCTGAAGGAAACATCGCCGGTGAAGTGGAAACGCACCCCTCCTATTGCTTATATCATAAGAAGGTTTCGCACCCCACTCAAGAGTGCAAAGATTTCGATAGATGGTGGCAAGGGTACGTTGCTCATCGACAACACTTTAAGCGGGAAAAGCGTAAAACTCGTCGGGAGCAAAGAAATACGAACGAAGATATTAAAAAAACAACCGGCAATTGTCGCATGGTTAACACCGGCGGGCCACAAGTGCCTACATTCGGGAGCGATTCTGATGAAGAGCTAGAACTTGCCCCTCTCTTTAAAGAGTCCACTTCGGGAAAAGAAGAAGAGCCGAAGGTCTGCAAAAATATCCAGCTACGTAATCGGACGCTGCCCGAAAAGAATCTCGGACCCTCAAACAGAAAAGATAAAGGGAAAGAAAAGGTCTCTGAAGATATCGTCTTAGATGACCAAGTTCTGGAGGAGCTAAGCGCAAACAACCCGCCGAAGAAGAATAAGGTGGATTACAACATCTTAGCACATCTGAGGAAGCTGCCCTCACAGCTCAGCATTCTTGACGCCCTTTTGCTATCAAAAGAGGCGAGAGATTCGTTGGTTAAGGCACTCCAAGATCCGGAACAATTCCAAGCATGCCTGGCCGACGAAAAGATGAAGGATGAATTGGAGGAAGTGCACACGGCCGATATCACTTTCGGCGACGAGGACCTTCTCCTTGGGACGTGCGAACACAATCGCCCCCTTTATGTCTCAGGATACTGCCACGATATTAAGATAGGCAAAATCCTGATCGACAATGGATCCTCCGTTAATCTCCTAAACGTGCGGGTGTTAAAAGAAATCTGCATGAGCGTCCAGCACCTTGCTCGTGACAAGATCACCATCTCCGGGTTCGACTCCCAGTCATCAAGAACTCTTGGGTCTGTGATACTGACGCTACGCTTCGGGCTACTCGTCACGGACATTAAGTTCCATGTTATAGACGCCAAGACTTGCTACAACGCTCTGCTCGGTCGACCGTGGTTACACGAGTACAACATCATCCCTTCTACACAACATCAGAGTATGAAGTATTTTAAGGATGGTTTCGAGTATACCGTGACGGGAGAACTGAATCCGTTCTCTGTGAACGAGGTCCGCAAATATGAAGATGCCAAGTACTTCTTATCAGATTTTGAAGACACGGAGAGGTGTCACAAGCCGGAGAATAAAGCTAATGCCACCATCCCTGTCTTCGGCAATGATACCGAGGAGGAAGACGAGATAGTGTATTCGGGTCTGCCCCAACACAACAAGCCAGGACCGTCCACTCCTACGTTGGTCTTTGGTAGCGACTCGGAAGATGAGATACATGCTGTTTTCTCTGCTCGACCTTCAATACGAACGTCCGCTGACGAAGAGCAAAGTCTACAAGTCGCCATAGTGCCGCTTAAACACCATAAAGAACTGGATGCACTTAATATTTACAATGTAGAAGAGCTGCAAATGTTCTATATCCCTCCCAGGCGAGAAAGCGAGAAAGCAATTCTGTTCTATCGCTCTGAAGAAACCAAGGTGGAAAAAGAAGTCTGCCATGGCGCGGATCCTACGCTCGACAGGCTTCAGCCTATCCGTCCTCCCAGATATTATACGGAAGGTTTGAAAAAGCTGCTGAAATGCCAGGGGATATCCTTCAAGCAGACCGTTCGAAAAGTCAAGTTCTATGATAAAGTCTGGAACGTTCCCGGGACTCAACGCAAACTGCCTAATGGGAGAATGGAGACAAAAGGACTTGGATACATCCTGTCAAAGAAACGAGAGCTACTAAACAGCTGCTATGTCATGTATGACTTCGAAGAAGAAGTGGATGCTCAATGGGAGGACGCTAATCCTGAGACAGCGAAAGTTCCAAATGCAAAAGAGCCCAGTCCGTCGTTCGAAGAACGAATGGACAAGCTCATAAGGGAAGCAGGTCAAAAAGTCCGGGACGACCATAACCGCGAAATGGCCATCTACGAGAAAGCCAAGACGCAACGCCTTCTTCAACAGGCCGTGAAGGATGAAAATGCCGCTCCTTGTCAACCTGTTATAAAGAAGGCTCGGCGCAAAAGCAGAAATAAGTTGAAAGGCCAAAAAAGCGCTCAACAGCAACAAATCAGGGCTAAGAAGCCACGCAAACAGGAGTCGAGCGTTATTGATCTATCCCTCATGAAGAAAATGGGTCGAGCGTACTCGTTTCCTCGGGACAAGACGAAGAAGATACTTGATCTTGCTCTAAAACATCAAATGCTTACACTGCCGGAGTCCAAAAACCCGAAACAAGCAGGCGAAGTCTCTGACCCAAACTATTGCTCTTACCATCGAGTAATAGGGCATCCTCTTGAAGATTGCTTCACCTTCAAGAATTGGGTTGAAGATCAGTATCAGCTTGGCAAATTCACTCTGTCTGACAACTGGAGGGTAGCGCCGCCACAGAAGCACGAGCCTAAGGCCAAGAAAGAACAACCAGTTCCACAATGGGATTGGAAGCAAATTCGTACTTGTCGTGTAATAACGATATCAAGAGAAGAGCCCGAGAACATGGATGACCTTCCCTGGTGCTTTGAAAACAGCAATGACGAGGTAATCTCAGAATCTCCGCCAGCGCCAAAAGAGCTGGAAGATGGAATCCATACCACTGCAGATAACCTTAAGAAAATTGAGTTGGGAACGGCAAATGACCCGCGACCGACATTCATCAGCGAGCTGCTATCTGAAGAAAGGGTGGCTACGTTAAAGGATGTGCTTCTACAGCATAAAGATTGCTTCGCATGGAACTATTCCGAAATGCCGGGACTACATCCAGAAATTGCTGTGCACAGATTGGCGATATCCCCAGACGTCAAACCAGTTAAGCAGGCGCCGAGAAAGATGCGGCTCGAGCTTGAGATGAGCATCAATGCCGAGGTCAAGAAGCTGATCGACTCTGGCTTTATTCAGGAGGTTCAATACCCTGAATGGATCGCCAACATCGTCCCGGTGATGAAGAAAAATGGGACAGTGCGCATATGCGTAGACTTCCGAGATCTTAATAAAGCTTGCCCGAAAGACGATTTCCCAGTGCCAGTCACCGAACTGATGATAGACAATACGTCCACTCATGAGATTTTTTCCTTCATGGACGGCTCATCGGGGTATAACCAGATAAAGATGCATCCCGAAGACCAGAAGCACACCGCCTTCAGGACTCCTCTGGGAATATTCTGTTACAAGGTGATGCCCTTCGGTCTAAAGAACGCCGGTGCCACCTACCAAAGGGCCATGACGAAGATCTTCGATGACCTTATACACGAAATCGTCGAATGCTATATCGACGATCTCGTGGTTAAAAGAAAATCATACGAGGAACATCTCGTGCATTTGAAGACTGTATTTCAATGCCTTCGGCAATACAACTTGAAAATGAACCCTCTCAAATGTGCATTCGGAGTTTCCTCAGGCAAATTTCTGGGATTCATCGTCCGACATCGAGGTATCGAAATAGATCCGTCAAAGATCAAGGCAATCATGGAAATGCCTCCGCCAAGGACTCTCAAACAGCTGCGGTCTCTCCAAGGGAAGCTCGCGTATATACGGCGATTTATAGCCAACCTTTCAGGAAAGTGCCGTCCTTACAGCCACCTGATGAAGAAGGGAACCCCGTTCGTCTGGGACCAAAAATGCCAAAGCGCAATAGACGAGATCAAGCAATACCTGCAGAACCTTCCGGTGTTGGCTGCTCCGGTCAAGGGAAAACCCCTCATTCTTTATACAACCGCCCTCGAAGGCTCCGTAGGCGCATTATGGGCACAAGAGAACGATCAAGGGAAGGAAAGAGCACTCTACTACTTAAGTCGAGTCCTGTTGGGGGCAGAAAGCAACTACTCCCCCATTGAAAAACACTACCTGGCGTTGATTTTTGCGATAACAAAGCTTAGGCACTATGCGTTGGCGCATGAGGTCCGTCTCATTTCAAAGGTGGACCCCCTTAAATATTTGATGTCGAAAGCCATATTGACGGGACGACTTGCTAAATGGGCCCTGCTCTTGATGGAGTTCTCGATAACGTATCAACCTCTCAAGGCAGTGAAAGGCCAGGCCATCGCCGACTTCCTCGCTGAACATCCGATACCCGCCGATTCTCCTCTGAATTGCGATCTTCCAGACGAACATGCGTTTGATGCGATCGACGGTAATGATACCCGATGGGAGCTTTATTTCGATGGAGTATCTTCCGTGAAGAAGCGCAACCAAAGTACCCCTATAATCAAATCGGGGGTAGGACTCATCTTTGTAACTCCACAAGGAGGGATAATGCGCTACGCGTTCTCCCTGACGGAGCCGAGGACAAACAACGAAGCCGAATATGAAGGTTTGATAGCAGGCCTCGAGATCGACATCGACATGGGAATTGAAAACCTCCTCATATACGGAGAATCTCAACTGGTCGTTAGTCAAGTAAACGGCGACTACCAAACGTACAAACCGGAGTTGGTGAAGTACGGCGAAAAAGTGCAGCAACTGTTGACCCAAATTCCCTTCTACACTTTAGAAAACATACCGCGCGCGGAAAACAGCAAAGCAGACGCATTGGCCAAACTTGCTAAAGAACTGGCCGACGAGAACCTCGATGACGTAAGAATCATGGTACAAAGCTGTCGGGTGCTTTCCCCAGCGGAAATATCTCTGGAATCACCCAAAGAGAATGGAGCGAACGAGCAGACAACCTTGCAAATAGAAGACCGGGAAAAGGCTGAGAATTGGAGGGAAGTCTTTATAGACTACTTTAAGTCTCACCGAATGCCTGAAGAAGTGTCCGCAAGACATCAGCTCATGAAACAAGCTCTGTCTTTCGCCTTCGTCAATGATACTCTGTACAAGAGGTCATTTGATTCTCTATGGCTGAGATGCTTAGGACCTGACGAAGCGAAAAGGGTCGTCCAGGAAGTTCATGACGGACTCTGCGGTTCTCACCAAGCAGGCCCAAAGATGAAGTTAAAGATCAAACGGATGGGATACTGCTGGCCCACGATGATTCAGGACTGCCTCGAATATGCGAAGCAGTGCCACTCATGTTAAATCCATGGGGACTTCATCCACCAACATCCAAATCCATTACATCCAACGGTGGCTAGCTGGCCGTTCGAGATGTGGGGAACTGACATAGTCGGCCTTATCGAACCAGCATCGACTAGGGGACATCGTTTCATCCTGGCGACGACTGACTACTTCTTTAAATGGGCAGAAGCAGTACCGTTAAGAGAAGTTAAGACGGAGAATATCCTCTATTTCTTCAAGACGCATGTCATATATCGGTTTGGAACTCCGCGACGGATCATCTCCGATAACGGGCCAGCTTACAGAAGTCACAAGATCAGTCGCTTTGCGCAACAGCACAATATAGACTGGAGATATTCCTCGGTTTATAATCCGCGAGCTAACGGTCTAGCTGAGGCCTTCAACAAGACCTTGACGAAGATCATAAAGAAAACGGTGTCACGAAATAAGAAAGACTGGCACGAAAGACTGCAAGAAGCTCTCTGGGCGTATCGAACTACGTTTAAAACGGCCACGAACGCAACGCCATATGCGTTGGTATTCGGTACAGAAGCAGTACTCCCTCTCGAGATAGAGCTACCCTCTCTACGAGTGGCAGTCCACTACGAGCTGACGGACGAAGAAAATGCTCACCTTCGGCTTGAGGAGCTTGACGCCCTTGATGAAACCCGGCTCATAGCACAGCAAAATCTGGAAGCTTACAAAGCAAAGATGACGCGCTCATATGAAAGGTTGACCCGACCGAGGACATTCCGCCAAGGCGAACTTGTGCTAGTAGTCAAAAGGCCTATGATTCCCAATCGCGCCAAGCGAGGAAAATTCGAGCCAAACTATGAAGGCCCATACATCATAGATAAGGTCTATCAAGGTGGGGCCTATCTACTCATGGACATGCACGGTGAAAGGCCTTTCAGGCCAATAAACGGTCGCTTACTAAAGAAATACTATGCTTAATGATCCACAGCCTAGGTCAATGGTAGATGACGACGACTATGTCCGCTCGCTATCTTCCTAAGCTCAAACTCTATCAGCAGTAGCCAGCCTTCTCAAAGCGGTCCGAAATGTCCTTAAACTAATAGCAGACCGAAACGTCTTTAAACTACTACCGCAGCATCTTTAGGCTGACGAGATATAAAAAAACATATAAAAATAAAATTAAAAAAAACGGTATGTCCATAAGCAAAAAGGGCACGGATGAAAACCCGGAAGGGCTCCGTGAGTAAAAACAGCAGGGCTACCAGCGAGTGTTCGTGAAAACCAGAAAGGGCGCGACCTCGTAAAAAAAACAGAGAGGAAAAGAAAATATGTAAAAATAAAAAGAATATAAAAAAAACGGTATGTCCATAAGCAAAATGGGCACAGATGAAAACCCGAAAGGGCTCCGTGAGTAAAAACAGCATGGCTACCAGCGAGTGTTTGTGAAAACCTGAAAGGGCGCAAGCTCGTTAAAGGACACTTATAGGGTCCTCTCGACCTTATGAGGAGAAACCACCCACGTGAGATCCTTACGACTCACAAGGGAGCAGCACACTTAGGGATCCCCACGATTCCTAAGGAGAAAATACACTTGCGAGATCCTCACGACTCGTAAGGAGAACTCTCTTATTGGACCCTCACGGCTCATAAGAGTTGAAAGTCTTAAGTTACAGAGACCTAAACCTGTACTTAAGCAACCCCCACAATCTTCGATAATGCCCTACAAGTGGTCTAATACTGGCTCTTGTATACAATCCACGGGCGCGAATAAACATTTCCCTAATCAAGTCCCATCCGTGACTGGGGATATGTTCACATGGTAAATAACCCTTATAAATCCTCTCGATTCATGAGGAGAAAACCCTCCTGTAAGATCCTTACGACTTACAGAGGAAACGAACACTTAGGAATCCTCACGATTCCTAAGGAGAAAATACACCTACAAGATCCTCACGACTTGTAGGGAGAAATAACTTCGTGAAACCCTTACAGCTCATGAAGTCAAAAGCCTTAGCCGACAGGACCTTAACCCTGGTCGCTAAGCCACCTTTGTTCGACATCGACAGAGGCAGATGATGATTCGCTCCTGGTAATATCCCAGTTGTAGCGGTGCTGATGCCGAAATCGGTTTACAGCGAAAAGCCAATAGGCCGCACATGCATACGAAATAGCCGAAATGATAGGGCAACTTGCAATAAAAAGCAGCAAGTAAAAATGTATGCTTGTAAAATAGCCGAAATGATTGGGCAACTCGCAATAAAAAGCATCGAGTAAAAATAAAATAAATAGCCGAAATGATTGGGCACCGCGAAAAATAAGCCGAAATGATTGGGCAATCGCGACCTTCGCGATATAAAAGCTGAAATGATAGAGCATCGCGGAGATAAAACAAAAAAAATGATGATAAAACTTTGGCCCTACAGTTAAGATCACAATGATCCCTGTATACAATCCAAGGGCGTAAACAAAGAGGGAACCATACTTTCCCAACAGGCTCCGCCAGAAGACGAAGCCAAATCTTGACGGTTCAGTCCAACTCCGAAGAAACCAGTGTCTTCAGCAAATTCCTCGACTCACGGATACAAACACTCCTTAACGAGAGCCTCCTGATCCGCGTCGACTCGCAGAGCCACCAGTGCCTCCGTGGGAAATCCTCGACTCGTTTCAAACCCCAAGGAAACAAATAATCCTTGGCGCTAGGGAAACAAATAATCCTTAGCAAATTCCTCGACTCACGGATACAAATACTCCTTGACGAGAGCTTCCTGATCCGTGTCGACTCGCAAAGCAACCAGTGCCTCCGTGGGAAATTCTCGACTCGTTTCAAACCCCAAGGAAACAAATAATCCTTGGCGCTAGGGAAACAAATAATCCCTGGCAAATACCTCGACTCACAGATACAAACACTCTTTGACGAGAGCCTCCTGATCCGCGTCGACTCGCAGAGCAACCAGTGCCTCCGTGGGAAATTCTCGACTCGTTTCAAACCCCAAGGAAACAAATAATCCTTGGCGCTAGGGAAACAAATAATCCCTGGCAAATACCTCGACTCACGGATACAAACACTCCATGACGAGAGCCTCCTGATTCGCGTCGACTCGCAGAGCCACCAGTGCCTCCGTGGGAAATTCTCGACTCGTTTCAAACCCCAAGGAAACAAATAATCCATGGCGCTAGGGAAACAAATAATCCCTGGCAAATACCTTGACTCACGGATACAAACACTCCTTGACGAGAGCCTCCTGATCCGCGTCGACTCGCAGAGCCACCAGTGCCTCCGTGGGAAATTCTCGACTCGTTTCAAACCCCAAGGAAACAAATAATCTTTGGCGCTAAGGAAATAAATAATCATTAGCAAATACCTCAACTCACGGATACAAACACTCCTTGACGAGAGCCTTCTGATCCGTGTCGACTCGCAGAGCCATCAGTGCTTCCGTGGGAAATTCTCGACTCGTTTCAAACCCCAAGGAAACAAATAATCCTTGGCTCTAAGGAAACAAATAATCCTTAGCAAATTCCTCGACTCACGGATACAAACACTCCTTGACGAGAGCCTCCTGATTCGCGTCGACTCGCAGAGCAACCAGTGCCTCCGTGGGAAATTCTCGACTCGTTTCAACCCCAAGGAAACAAATAATCCTTGGCGCTAGGGAAACAAATAATCCCTGGCGCTAGGGAAACAAATAATCCCTAGCAAATTGCTCGACTCACGGATACAAACACTCCTTGACGAGAGCCTTCTGATTCACGTCGGCTCGTAGAGAAACCAGTGTCTCCGCGGAAAAATTCCCGATTCGTCTCAACTTGCAAGATGAAGCCTCAGGCAGCAGGGACTAAAAAACTTGCTTCCTGAATAATGGGACCCTGCAAGTCGATCCAAAAAGATCTCTTGCATACTATTCACGGGTCTCACCCTCCAAAGTCGAATCTCGACAAGGAGGGAAACAACCGCTTACGGGCCCTCTCGACTCGTAAGAGGGAAAAATTCTCTTATGAGATCCTTACGACTTATAAGAGAAAACCACATTTAGGAATCCTCACGATTCCTAAGGAGAAAAACCCACCTACGAGATCCTCTCGATCCGTAGGGAGAAAAATCCCTATGAGACCCTCACGACTTATAGAGTTGAAAAGTCTTAGGCAGCAGATCTGAACCTGCGGCCTAAGCCATCGTTATTTCTTAAAAAAGTCAAGACGCGTACTCTATTATCCGTCAACCATGGTCACTAAGGTGGCATGCTGATAATAAAAGAAAGAAAAGATGGAGAAAATGACACAAGACATTACAAAAAAAAATGTGTATCTTTTATTCATAAACTTGATTGGGTACAGGATACATTATGTTAAAGAATGAAAAAATATATATACACATTTTTTTTATCTACAAGTACAAACGATACAAAGAGGGATAGCTACTGAGGAGGAAGTGTCTTTAGTAAATTCACAAGCTGCTCTCGCACTGCCTTCAGCGCCTCTTCCTGGGTGACAGCCGCAGCCACCTCCGCCTCCAGCTGGGCCCGCTGCAAGAAGGATGAAAGTTGCTCCTCCGCCGCCTTCTGGGCTGCTTCATGGCTGGGTGCATCTCGCTCGACAACGTCAAGTTGTTGCCTCAATGATAACCCTTCAGAAAGACATTGCAGAAGGCCCTCAAAGACAACCTTCAGCCGTGCGGCATTGGCCTCCACCCGAGCATGCAGTTGGGCAGACTTGCTCGAAGTCTCACCGCGCTCCTTACGCCTTGAAATGACTTCTTGTTCGAGGTGGCAGAAGTAAGAAGCGCTCTGCTCAATCCACGCTGTTCTTTGATTGCTGGCAGCCAAGGTCTCGGGAGCGGGACGCAGCGACTCCAACTGATACAGGCGGGCCTCGATCTCCCTGCAATGGTTAACCCAAGATGTGATGATGCCCTCATCATGAAAGTTCACGAGTATTGCCAGCATCGGGTTAACCACCGTAGCGAAGTCTGCGGCAGATGTAGGAGTTTCAACGTCGAGTTCCTCGACGTAGTCAGTCAACATGCGAAGACTATTTGCGGCGCCTTTTGAAGACGGACTTCTCAGATAAGGACCCGCCGGCATTGTAATATGAGGCTCGAAGGGCACCGAGGCCGGAACGACAGCTGAAAAGAAACAGGATGCGATCAGATAACAGTACAGAAAATAAAGAGAGGGAAGTTATCAATGTGATAGTCGCTGTACCAGTTGAGACATGTGGCAAGGTCGGAAGGGCCGGTGGCGCAGCTGATCTTTTATCCCCTCCTTCAATCTGTAACACTGCAGTCGAGATGAGAAAAAGGGGTTAGAGGTAATTCCATCAATGAAAAAAGAAAGATGTCAATGGAAATCATACTCACCAACGCCACCAGGGGAAGAAGCAAGTTCGGATGGGAAGGAGAAGTGTGGGAGCAACATCTGATATACATGATCAAAGAGCACTCCTGAAAAGACACAACAATATGACTTTAGTACACAAATTATACGTCTGAAGTATAGGATTAATAAATTGCAAACCCATACCTTCCAACATCTTAGATGGTATGAGAGAGGGTTGAGAGGTGACCACCGCCAAGGCAGTCGTTGAAGGCGCTCCCTCAAGTAGTGGGGCATCGGCGCTGGCTGCACCTGCGTTACAAGAAAGGTGAACTTGTCAGAAAGGATTGTAAAGTAAAGAAAAACAGCAACTTGGGGTTCACCTGAGGAGCTCCCGGCTGAAACGGAGGTGACTCCCTCCTCTATCGACATGAGGCCACCGCCCGTGGCCTCATCACCCGATTCGATGGGGACCGTCGTCATGCTCGCGCGGCCAGGAGATGGCAGAAGATCGTAGGCGGGGAGTGAAATGATTGGAGCATTGACAGATTCTTGGGAGAGAGCGGCTGACTCCTCCCTAAGAGTCGTGCTCATCTCACCCGCCACTCCTTCGGGCTCGGCAATCTCCATCGGCTCATCCGCCGTCTCCACAAGGTCGCCGGCCTCAAGCGCCTCGTCCGCCACCACCCTGGGCTCTGTTAAAATGATTATTTCATCTGCCACCACTTCAGGTTCGGCATCAATGACCTTCTCGGCTGCAGGCCCCTCAACCTCCGCATCAGGCTCCAAAGCCTCAACGATGTTACCCACTGTCGGCTCGGGTTCGACAGGTGCCGCCTCCTCTGCTCCCTTGGGTTCAACGGTCTCCGCCTCCCCCTTGGTCGGACTTGGCCCTGCAAGATAAGATATATAAGAACCGATGGCATTAAAATTCTTATAACAAAAACTCTAAGAGAAATATTACCTGAAGTGGATTTATCATTTGCGCTCCGAGCTGCGCATGCCACTTGTCTGAGAGCAGTGGATAGGAGGGCGACAGGGGCCTCTTCGGAAGGAGTATCAGCACGAGGGACGGTGTTGGGGCCCGCTCCCATAGCCAAGGCAGCCCTGCGTGCCTTTGCTTCGCGCCTCGACCGCTTCCGTTCCTCCCGGGCTGTCGCAATGGACCTCTGTGATGCTTCCTTCAGGGCATCATCGTCCTCGTTCAGAGATGCCTCCAGAGCCTTTAAGGCGTCTCTCATCGGCTCTTCAAGATGAACCTCTTGCAGTAACCCTGAGGAAACAGGAACATCGGCAACTGGTAGAACATCTGCGTCACTTGGCGGGAGCGGCATTGAGGTTCCTGTGATTAAAAGGGAAAGGTTAGATCGACCATAACACAAGGGAAATGAAAACTTGATGAATCGAAACTTACTAAGGCCCATGGACGCTCTAAGACGTTCCTCTTCCTGGAAAGTCTTCAGAGAAGCGGCAATGGCTTCTTCATCAGTGATGCCTGTTGGAAGAAAGGAAAGAAAAGCGTTAGTCAAAAGCAATGAAGAGAATATGTTGCAATAAAGAAAATGCGACTAGTAGTTACCTGATTGCGCAAGGCTAGCTAGCCACGCGTCACGCCTTGCCAACCACGCCGAAGCTTCGAGAGCGGACTCTAAATCTGTATCGTCCGGCGGCGGCATGACTAATCCCTCGTTAGTCCCATATTCGATCAGGCCCTCGGCATAGGGAGCATGGGGTTCCTGACCGAACACGACGTCCGCGGCGAAGAGCGACTTCTTTTTCTTCTGCCCGCTAACCCTAGGTGCACGCGGGATCGACTTACGTTTAGCAGCCACCTTGGGACGGCGGGTCCCGATGTCTGCACCTACACCGGACTCCGGCGAGGCCACGACCATTATTTCCGCTGAAGGACGGGGCGCTAGAGGTGCATTTACAATATCAGGGAGCGGCGATCCGTGTGGAGGACTTCGCGCATACGAGGGCCCGGTTCTAACCTCTTTTACAGGAGAAACTATTGGAGTCCTAGGAACCAAAGGAGCGTTGCGGTCGCTGCCTGGAGGCGTACCCTTACGATCAACCAGCAGTCGCATTTCCTCCTTTATAACGGCTCCTGTTGCATGATTGTACTAGTCTTTATATACATTAAGGAGTCGTGGAGCGCAGGCCGGCGTACTGATAAAAAAACGAGAACCCGTGTTCAGGCGCATGAAGTGATGTAACGCGTTCTCCATCCCTTCTTCATTGGCAGCGGGATCCAGTAAGAAAGCTTCCAAGGGTACCCCTTGATCGTAGCCCAGTTGTTGGGCGAAACGATGCGGGTTATATCTCATGAAAATTGCCGCACCGTCCTGCCTGAAGACTAGGAAGCCCGGTCTAATAGAATACAAGTGGAGGGTCTCCCCGGCCGTCAGAATTGAAGCTCCATCCTTAAAGGAGTCCTGTAATGGTCGCACCGCAGCGGTGGACGCTTTTCCAATGGTCAACACCCTGTCGATGAAAGACATCCCGGTTCCAACGGTGTAAGGACGAAGCAATAAACCCCTGGCGTTCCGTGGTGACGGGGTCACGATTGTTGCGCCAATCAGCTGTATGATGCGAGGGAAACCACACTTGTCGAAGAACGATGGCCTTTTGTGCATACCGAAGACACCCGCCGTGTGTAGCTCGAGCCACGATACAAAGTAGTGCATTGGGAAGACCACGTGCAGTACTCCAGGCTCATTAGCGTCCGCTGCTCGGCTAAGGCCATGATATAAATGCGCCAAGCCGGCGATCCCAACGGCCACCTTTACCCCGATAGACATCCGGTGGGCTGGGTAAAAAACAGAGGGCCGCATACGGTGAGAGTGCATTGGAATTGCAAACCAACTCAACCATAACCCGAGAAATCCTAAGAAAAAGGACTCTTCATCCATTCCAGGGGCCGCAATTTCTGCAAATGACATAGTAGGGAAGTCCGGAAGAAAAAAAACCCTGTTGATCTATCTCCTTCTCCGGTAGGTTATCCGCACCTAGACCGAAAGGGTCATCCAGAGTGGCAAACTTGGCAGCCTCTGACGAGAGGACGCTTGGGTGAAGGAACTGAGCAATGAAATCCTTAAAGTTAACTCCCCGACTCCCATGTTCGATAAAAAGAGACTCATAGATGTTCAACACTTTAATCAAGCTTGGGAATTGATGTTGAACAGCATTCTCCGGTGTGACCCCCCTTACCACCGGCCTAGCACCAAAGACGTACCCATCTGTCGGGAGCAACTCCTCATAATGTTCTCCCATGACTGGTAAACCGGACACCTCCGTGAACTCCTCCAAAGAGATTGACACTTCCCGATCCATGGCAAGGAAAGTGTGGGTAGGGATATTCCACTGCTCCAAGAAAGCCTTGAACCACCAGGTGGGGAGCGTAGGATACTGGAAGAGAGAGACGTAGACCGCGGTGTACAGTCCTAACCTTATCAACTACGACTTCTTCGTCGACAGGATGCACCGGGCCCATGGCAGATAGCCAATGGGGTGGCGGGGGATCAGACCAATGTTATATGATTGCCCCCAGGGTCTCGCCTCGCCCTGACAGATACGACGTCCTAGGATATCCAAGACCATAGGACGTTGGACCGGAACCGCATCCATAGCGGGATGAAGAAAGCTGTTCGCGGTCCAATCCACCATCTCCACGGCATACTGCACCGAGGGTGGGGTAGCATAATGCATCGCCGTTATGGGTTCTGACGGCACCGCGCATGTGAAGCTCCGTCGGCCCATGATGATCTGATTGTACCACGACCCCCAAAGGTGGAGACTCTTGTACTCCGGGTCGTATTCTCTAATCATGGCCAGGACTTCACGATTCAAGGGCGCTTCGGGAAATCCCTCCTCTGAACGAACAAACGGGAACGAGGTGTCGAGAGACATGATCGCTACAAATGAACACAAATTGGCCGTTAGTGCTGCAATTCTAACGTTTAGCTTTTAAATTAACTAAATTTAAAAATTAATCACACTACATTGCAGTGCAGTGGGTAGGGGACCAAATGGGGACCCACGAAATCCAGATGAAAATGCCCTATTTAATAAGACAGCCTCATCATTGGATAAGACTGTCAGTTGAAAAAAAAGATCCATAAGAGAATATTCTCATCAGTGGGGAATCCCTAGAGACAAGGAGAAAATCTCCTTTTTCAGAGCAATGCTCTGCCACAGAATGACACTTGTCAAATTCTGGTCTCAAGGGAATAAAATTCCTTAAAAGAGCATAGCTCTATGGTAATAATGGAAAAGTCCATCAGAAAATGTTTACACCTAAATAAATTAAAAAAAATTGGAATCTTGAAAAATCCATGAAAAACTTATGAAAATTTCTTCATTTTTCAGATCTAAAAGATCTACAGATGATTCAAAGAGCAAAGCTCTGTCCATGGGTTAGAACCCATGAACAAGATCTCTGCAGATCTATAAGTTTTGAGAGCAAAGCTCTGTTTATGAAACCCCAATGGGGATCTCTTTAGATCAAAAGATCTGTAATAGCAAAGCTCTTTGGTTAAGATTAATTTAAGTTAATTTGATTTAAATTAATTTTACCTAAAGTTTCTAACTTTGGAAATGAGCAAAGCTCTGAAATTCTCAAGCAAGAGCAAAGCTCTGGTAATTAAAATCTTGAAGATGGTGAAGATTTTTTAAAGGCCAAGAGTCCTATTTATAAGGCGCATGCACCCCTTCAGCTCACCCCTTGATCCAACGATCAGGAGTTTGCCACCGCTGCACTCACGTGCGCGCCACGTGAGCGCAACGGTGGGGGGGCATTTGTTTCCCCCAATCAGAGCAAAGCTCTGTTTAAATTCAAAATTCAAAATTTTGAAGCAACGCTTCAAATCCCGGACGCAACGCGCCACGTGTCTGGCACAGACGCATCAGTGCAGCGCCCAAGGCAACGCACCTAATCAGAGAAAAGCTCTATTTTAAACAAAATTAAATGAAGCAACGCTTCAGCTGCGCAAGCACTGCGCTGCGCGATACGTGTCAGCGCAGAGGCGCTAGCGCAGTTGCGCTCCGCTGTGCGCTGCGCGACACGTGTCAGCGCAGAGGCGCTAGCGCAGTTGCGCTACTCTGTGCGCTGCGTGACACGCGTCACGCGCTGGGGCATCTGCGCCAAACAGAATAAAGATTTTAAAGAAATCTTTCTGTTCTTGTTAAAACAAGAAGATTTTCTTCTGTAAAACAGAAGCCCTTGGATCAAGGATCCAACGGTGGGGAAAATCCCCCAAATCACTCAGGGAAAGATCTCTTTAACAAAATTAACTAATTTATGGGCACTATAAAAAGGACCCTAAGCCTCAATTCAAAGGCATCAACATTTTGTGAGAAATTAAACAGAGAGAACTCTGAAGAATTGGAGAGAAATCCTCAAGAACAAAAAAGGTAAAAAAAGCCTTTAGAAAAAGAGAAAATTCTCTTATGAACAGATCATGGATCTAAAAACAAGATCAATGATCTTTAATAAAAAACAAAATAAAAATAGTGCTTTGCACTTTTTATGAACCTCTGGTTCCTGAAATAAGAAAATGCTTGTTTTTCTTTGATCTAAAATAGACAAGAAATCAAATAGTGCTCTGCACTTCCTTTGTGAACCTTTGGTTCTTGAATCTAAAAAATTCTCAAATTAATAGTGCCTTGCACTTATAAATCTGCAATGTTGCGTTCTTGGGCTGGCGCAAGCTACCAGAGAACGCCACGTGTCAGCATCTGAACCAGTTGCGCTACGCGCTTTTGAAATAGAGCTTTGCTCTCTGAAATTGGAGCAACTCACCAGGACTCTATATCTCTGAAAAGATCAAAAGAAATTAGATTCAAACAAGGCTACTCAATGATTCAACGAGGATTAGAAAGGGAAAAGAAATGTAATAAGTTATACGTCAAGGGTGTAACTCAATATAGAAATCCCTCGACGGAACTGTAATTTCATCAAAAAGCCTTAGCTCTGATACCAACAAAACCATGTCACGTCCCGCTTCCCAAAATACGGAATACGAGGGGTGACTAGGCCAGCCATGCTCCTACGGTCAGGGAATAATCCCGCCGTAGTCATACTACGGCTTCTAGCATTACATGTACATGGTAGTCAGTAAATAGTACAGAGTAAAGGAAAATCACAGTTCACAATTTTATTACATTGCAATATAAAGAGTTCGAAATACACTTATTTTGCAGAATAAAACTAACCAACGAAATATAAGGTGCTGAAAGCAAAAGAGATGGCGCTGATGAAGGAGTCTAGACCTTCGCGATCTTGAATGGCAGGTCCTGCTCCTGGGCTGGATCCACTTCGTCCTCTGAGCATGCACACTCAGGTCGTCAGGGTGACACATATAGCAATAAATATATATATGATGGGTGATTGAATGCGTTTTCCGATCGTGTAAGTATGGAAAATTGTATAGAAATCACAACCAAAAATTATTTGACCGCAATCAACTACGGTGTCGGATGTAGATCGTTAGCGAGTGCGGATCGTCCACAGGGAAAGTGTAATCGTTCATGTTTCAAATTAGATGAATTGAAACTTTAAGGAAAAGAAAAGAAAACAATTCATGATTTAAAATTGGATTTCAAGAAAGAGAAAAATCTAGATCTAAGAAAGCATTAAAAACAAGAATTGAGATGTGTGATAATTTCCAACCAACAATCAAGATTAGAAGTATGGCTCGTAGGAGTAGATCGGATCTATAGATGTGATGAGATCTAATGATTACTCATTCTTATCCATTAACGAATTGATACTAGATCGATGCAAATCCATCGAGCTTTAAGGATCTTGCGAGGAAATTAAGGATTTCGCAACTCATCCTTTGTCCTTTCGATGGATCGCATTCAAATTCTAGCTTCTAATTAATCAAATGGTCAATAGTTGTTCCCTAGTTTCGAGTGAACACGATCAAGAAAGCATCATCTCGAAACTAGGCCATTAATCATTTGATTCACTAGAATTTCCAAACATTATAGGATTTAAGAATTGTAAAAATATCTAAATCATCATCATCTAAAGATCGTCACAACTCCTACACGAGCGGAGATTACTCAAACATCATGATCACAAACACAATCACAAATTGAGATCTAATCATTATGCTTGAATTAAAAGATAAGCAAGAATATAGAAAATTCACCTTTATTTATCGACAAATTTCGTTACAACTCTCTTGAATTTACAAAAGGATGGAACTAGATCGTTGATTTCGGCTTCGCTCGGCTCCTTGAGTCGCGGATCGGTGTGGATCTCTTGCTCCGTTGAAATCCGGCGTCGCTTCTAAAGGTTGAAGGCTCTCTTGCTTGAATTGCACTCGGGATCTTGATCTTGAGGTTGAATTGGAATTTGGCACAAGTCGTGTCACTCAACTTATGGGTGGAAGAGGGAGAGATGAAGAATTGAACAAACTTCACCCTAGATCTAGGCTCCTTTTTATAGACGTCAAAACCCTAGATCTATGATTTCAATTTTGAATTTTCCCTCCACAAGTTTGTTAGCAAAAGATTTGAATTTCCCTCCAAAAGTTTGTTAATAGAGCCTTCTAGAAATAGTTTGTTAAAACGAGCCTTCTAGATGCGCCACGTGGAAATTCTGGGGTCTTCTGGAAGCTTGGGTAGTTACATAGGCCACGTGGAGAAAAATTGCGCAGCTGAAGCCATCAAGCCGCCGCGGATCTGCGGCATAAGCCAGCTCCCACCGCGGAACCGCGGCGGTTTGGAAGCCTCTGGGCTTGATTCTTCTGGTGTGGTCTTGGGCTGACAATTGGGCCTTTTTATGATATGTTAAATTGTATTTGGCTTTCTATATCACTTCCAGATCTGAAGTCATTGAGTTGACGTATTTTTTATCAGCACTTTTGGCTTTATTCCTGCAATTTCCTGGACAATTTCTCGGGACAAGAGTTGCGCAATACAAGGATGATGCGATGCTATGATAAACACACAATTTCCCTAAAAGTGACGGTTTTAAAGTCTAACACATGCAATCTAGTATTTCAGAGATGTTTTGCTAATATGTGCAATATGAATACCGAACACTTCTAGATGAGTGCAAATGATAGGGAAATTGCCATCTTAAAGATGCAGTATTTTCGACTGATCAATGGGTATGCAATATTATTAAACATGAGGAGTGCAACAAAATGCAGAACATGAGAATAATAATATCAACTGAATATGAATAATGCAATATAGGTATTATGTCAGTAAACTAGGCAATATGTACGTCACTACTTATTGGTCACTAAGTCAATGAAATCAAATGGTGGAAAGGATGCTCGTGTTTAACAAGGGTCTCGTGCATGCTCAAGACTACGGTCCGTTGTGCCCGGGACATAACCCTGTCAGCCGTGTCGCTAGGCCCACGACCTAATGTATGTATATATATATCACTAATAGCGAATGATCATCCTCTAAATCACTGTACCTCGCTGAATACGAGTTCAATTCCACCTTGATTTCCTCATTCTCCAGGTTATAGTATGCATTCAGGTATTAGATAGGAACATATACGTATCGCTGTCATTTTCAATCACTTTTCCACTTATCAATATCACTGTAGTATTTGCCACAACCCAATCACTAACACTAATATATCGACAATGCAAAAAAGTCCCTAGGTCTCAATGTGAATGATCATTATGCAGCAAGTATAAAGCAAACATGAAAATAAGCAGAAATACACTGAACAAATATTCAATATTTTTTGACGACCAATGTCATATAACTTGCAAAATTTACGATAAATCACACGTATAGAATCGACCAAAATAATATAAAAGACGTACGAAACACACTTGATCATCTAAACAGTAAAATTAATTTCATGTCAAACAGAATTCAGGTTAGGGAATTATCATCATTTTAAATTAGTGATCGGTTGCTGAAATTCCAGTTTCGGAACTGGAAGTCCAACTTCGCGCTCAGTTTACTAGTATGTTTAGATTCAGGTGTTGCCCTAGTTGAATGAAATCTAGTTCTATCCGTTAGGTTTCCAACGTATCAAACGGATTATCAATAGGATTTCTGTTACTGAAGTTATGTCCTGTTTAGTGTAGCGGTGTAAGAGAGGTCAATGCAGAAACTGCAGAACACATCGGTACGCTAAAATGTAAATTAAATATCAAACGACGGTGAAACGGCATGGGACCAGATTAAGGTTTTATCTAATTAAATTATCTATGTATTCATATGGGGCTCCATGCATTTTCAGTCTAAGGCGGGGATGCACAGGTGTTCAAAGTCCGGTATCTAAAACGAAACGCTGCCACGGACTGCAGTCCAGTGCCGCGTTCACAACAAAGTATCTAAAATTGTCGAGAAACAAACTATGGATGGTTTTAAGCTATCGAGTCGTCTTCGATATGAGCCATAGAACATTGCTTTCCAAACTATATTTAATTTACAATGATTTTAACAGGGTAACATGAGCGGTAAGGTTCAGATTTTGTGTTGCCTTTAGGGGCGACTCTACATAGTTATGCACACGATATTTTGCATCCAAATTATTACACGATATTCACAACCAGTAACAGAATCGAACTATCGCAATCTCCGTCATCACAAAAATATATTTTGATTTATAGTTCGCATCAAATAGTCGGGTAGCATTAGGTAATTGGTCGAAAACACAAGATTCTCTTAACCAACGAGCTATAATTTATTTCTAAACTTCTAAATGGCATCAATACGGCTAACTAACTCGGTTGGGATTGATTCAGTACCACCAACATGATGGCTCACGTACGAATGTTAACACCATGTCGATGTCTATCTTTATATTCACATACACCCATATAACTTATAAAAAAATAAATTAACATTGTTATTAACCTAGATTTGTAATAGCATGAGCAACAAGAGATAGGTTATCTTGCCTGGAGACGGCGGTGGCACTGCGACGGCGACGATGGCGGTGGCAATGGTCATGACGGCAGTGACGAGCTCGAGTGCGGCCGGGCTCGTCGGTGACGGCACGGGCAGTGACCTGCAGTAGTTGCGCGGGTGCTGTGGCATGGAGGCGTCGGGTGCTACGGTTTGTAGAGAGCTCAGCTCGTCGGCAATGGGGTCGGGTGCAGGGGTGGTGGGTTTTAGTCGCAGTGGAGGAGAGGGGTGTTTCCGATGACCGTCGACGCCGAGGGTCGCGCTCGGGTGAAGGAGGAGGAGCTGGGGTAGCTCCGACGATCGTGTACACCGGGGGTCGCGCTCGGGTAAAGGAGGAGGAGCTGGGGTCGGCTTCGATGATCATGGACGCCGGGGGTCATGCTCGGGTGAAGGAGGAGGAACTGGGGTCGGCTTGGGAGCCCGGGGGCGTCGGTGGTCGCATGGTGGGGAGTCGGCGGTGAAGGAGAGGAGCTGATGAAGATGGGTTGATGGTGGGAATGATGAGGGGGTCGACGATGGTGAGATGGTTGGGACTCGTCGGCAAGGTGTAGGGGTTGGTGGGTGGCTGCGGTGAGTTCAAGTGTTGGCAGTAGGTGTAGAAAGAGGAGATGAGGTTGCAGAGGGGAAGGAGAGGATGATAACGAGGGGGAGGAGAGAAATAGGAAGGAAAGGAGAAGGGCTCGGTCGTCATCGTGGGTGAGGTGAGGACATGGAGGAGCGGGTCTCACGGCATGGACGAGGGAGGGGAGTCGTTGGAGTCGAGGGGATTTGGTGGAGGGGATCACAGTGAATTTGTTGGCGACGGGCGCAGGTCTTATGGACGGGGACGCGATCGTCGCGGTGAGCACGAGAAGAGGGAGCCGTTGGGGAAAGTGGGCGGGAAAGAAAAGAGAACGAGGGAGAAGAAGAGGAGTAGGTGAGGGGTTCGGGTCGAGTCGGGTATGGTGAGCACAGGTCGGGTTGAGGATATTGGGTTAGATTAGGAATAATTAAAATTTAATATTAATATAAATATAAAATATATATATATATAAATGAAAAAAATTGGAATAAAATCTGGAAAAATACGGAAAATTTTTATATACGGAAACTGGGTATTTACAGTTTTAACAAGAGATTTCAGAATGAGGAGGGCTAGGGTGTAGGGTGGTATTTATAGGAGAAATTATGTCTTTGAGGATTGAAGAATGGAATTAAAATGCATTAACATTTTGGATTAATGCCTCATTTTAATTCTCTGTTAATATGCAGGGAAAAAAACAGACTAGGGTTAGTGGGGGGAGGCCAAGAGGTGCTTGAGCAAAAATTGGAGGCATTAGCGACGGGGGGAGGGGGAAGGAGGCGGCGCCGGTCTGGGGATGATCTTCACCGGCCATCCTGGTGAGGTGGGATGTGGGATTGCTGCCCCGTGTTCTCTTCTGTTTATATAACATATTCCATATTTTATTTAATATGACTTTTCATTTTTACGTGTATTACACGTGTAAAATTTTAGGCTTCCAAAAAATTTAAAAGAAAAATTATTAAAAATAATATGTGGCTGGGGGGATTTGAACACAGGGGCTATATCATAGCAGTGCAAAACTTTACCAATGAGCTGCAAGTGCTTTCTTGCCGTTCTTAAACAACTTAAATTTATAACTTGTGCTCAGGATTTACAAATTTTCCATTTGTACATTAACTTTAAAAATTTTCTGTACATTATAAATAGAGTCGTTACACATCTATCAGTTTGGCACTCTGCGATGAATTATCACGGATAATGGACCAACTTATAGAAGTCATAAAATAAGCCGCTTCACACAGTAATATAAAATAAATTGGAGATACTCTTCAGTCTATAATTCTCGGGCCAACGGTCTAGCTGAAACTTTCAACAAGTGTTTGATAAAGATTATAAAGAAAACAGTGTCCAGAAATAAAAAAGACTAGCACGAAAAGCTTCATGAAGCTCTCTGAGCGTACCGAACAATGTTCAAGACGGCCATGAATACAACACCATACGCATTGGTGTTCGGCACGGAAGCAGTGCTCCCACTGAAAATAGAACTCCCCTATCTACGAGTAGCGGTTCGATACGAGCTGACAGATGAAGAAAATGCTCATCTTTGGTTCGAGAAGCTCGACGCCCTCGATGAGACTCGCTTTATAGCACAGCAAAACCTGGAGGCTTATAAGGTAAAGATGGCATGGTCGTACGAAAGACTGACTAAGCCAAGAACATTTCGTCAGGGTGAACTCGTACTAGTCGTCAAAAGACCAATGATCCCCAATCGTGCAAAACGGAGGAAGTTTGAGCCAAATTATGAAGGCCCATACATTATAGACAAACTCTACCAAGGTAGATCCTACCTGCCCATGGATATGCATGGCGAAAGACCCTTCCGGCTAATAAATGGTCAATTCCTCAAAAAGTACTACGCTTGAAGAGTCATAACTTAGTTCAATGATAGATGACGACGCTTGTGTCCGCTTGCTATATTCATGAGTCAGAACTCTGAAAGTAGTATCCAAAAAACTACGCCTCAAACATGGTGACAAGATGTCCCTAAACTAATAACGGACCGAGATGTCCCTAAACTAACAACGGACCGAGACGTCCCTAAACTAGTGCGTCGCCTCAAACATGGCGATAATGGACCGAATAGTTCTTAAACTAAAACTTCGCCTCAAACATGACGATAATGGAACGACGTCTCTAAACTAGTGCGTCGCCTCAAACAGGGCACATCACCCTAAATACGGCGATGTCCTCCCTTGAGATCTATATCGCAATCGAAGTCTCAACGGCGAGGGTTGCAACTCAAGTCCCACCGGCCAACAGATGGGCACCTGCGGCGAATCTATTTTCGGGAGTTCCATCCTTAAAAAACAATGGTATGTCAACAAGCGAAATGGGCACGGATGAAAACCCAAAAGGGCGTCATGAGTAAAAACAGCAGGACAATCGGTGAGCATGTGAAAACCTGAAAGGGCACAATCTCGTTAAAAAAAACCACCTGTGTGAGATTCTTATGACTCACAAAGGAGCAACACACTTATGGTTCCCTACGATTCCTAAGGATAAATTACACTTACGCGATCCTTACGACTCGTAAGGAGAATTTCCCCCTATGAGACCCTCACGGCTCATGGGATTTAAAAGCCTTAACTTACATAGATCTAAGCTTTTTCTTAAGCCGTCATATTCCCTTAAGTTGCCCTACAAGCGGTCCTATATTGACCCTTGTATACAATCCACGTGCATAAATAAATATATCCCCCACTAAATTCCACCAATGACTAGAAATGTCCCTATATAGTGAAAGACACTAGTAAGTCCTCTCGGCTTATATGGAGAAAACACTCTTACAAGATCCTTACGACTTATAAGAGAAAACACACTTAGGAGTCCCCACGATTTCTAAGAAGAAAATATTCCTACGAGATCCTCATGACTCGTACGGAGAAACACCTTTATGAGACCCTTACTGCTCATAAAGTCAAAAAGCCTTGGTTAACAGGATCCTAACCCTGTTTGCTAAGCCATCTTTGTTCAAATCGACAAAGGCAAATGATGATTCACTCCTGAAAATATTCCAATGGTAGTGATACTGATTCCTAAATATGTATCAAATTTTGAGTCCTCTCATGCCAAATGATGATTCGCTCCTGGCAATATTCCAGTGGCAGCGATGCTGATGCCACAATGGGTATCAGGACCAAGTCCCCAACTCGCGATAAAAAATTAGCAAGCAAAAAAATATGCATAAAAAACCGGAATGATAGGGTAACTTGTAATAAAAAGCAGCGAGTAAAAAACAAAAATAGCCGAAATGATTGGGCACCGTGATAAATAGCCGAAATGATTGGGCAATCGTGACTTTCGCGACATAAAAAGCTAAAGATAGAGCATTGCGAAAATTAAAAAAAATGAAATTTCCTCTGCCATGCAAGTATGTCCATATTGACTCTTGTATATGATCCATGGTCACAAATGAAAGAAAGGGACCATATCTCCCACCGCGTTTCGTCAAAAGGAGAACCAAGTCTTGACTGTTCATATACAACCTAGAGACTATCCAGGCGTTCCTTCTCACTCCGGAAGAATGCAAACGCAACGTCACCATCAAACAAGAAAGTCCTAAGGGTCAGAACAAAAATGGAATAATGGTAAAATCCTAACCCCAAATCTTGACGGTTCATATACAACCTAGAGACTATCCCTGTGTCCCCTCCTCATTCCAGCAGGGGCATACACAACAATCAAATAAAAATGAAGTGACGGCAAAATCCTAGCTTCAGGTCTCAGTGGCAACATCTAAAGCCTAGAGATCACCCCGACGCTCTTCTCATTACAGCAGGGTGTGGACACAACAATTAGATAAAAGTGGAGTAATGGTAAAATCCTAGCTCCGGATCGACGTGCTTCTCATGTCAACAAGATGCAGGCGCAACGCCAACAAAGACCCAAGGGTTAAATAGAAATGGAGTAACGGCAAAATCCTAGCTCCAAGTCTTGACGGTTCATATACAACCTAGAAACTATCTTGATGTTCCCTCTTATTTCAGTAAGATGCGGACGCGACTATCAAATGAAATTAGAGCAATGACATATTCCTAGCTACGGACTTCAGTTGCAATACATACAGCATAGAGGTCATACAGATGTCTACCCTACTTCAGCAAAGAATCGGCGCGACATCGTCAAAGCAAAAAATGAAGTGACGGCATATTCCTAGTTTTGAGTCTTGACGGCAATTCATATAAAGCCTAAAGACCGTTGCGGATCATCCCACCCCAGAAGGGTGCGGTCATGACTCATCAGGGCTCCAAAATTGAGCCTAACCTCAAGTAAAAAGCGTCATGGAAAATTCCTAACGCTTGCTCTTCTGACGGTAATATAAACTAAGGAGATTACTTGAAAACGTTTTGTACAGCATCCGAAAGGATCAGAGACACGACAGTCGCGAGGCTACTTGAACGACAGCTTAAAGACTGCATATCGAGAAATACATCAGCCAATGCGACGGTACCACGGACTAAAACCCTAATACTACAAACCTAACGGACTTCTGTCGTAAAAAGAATGGGGGTTATCTACATACAACGTTAGGACAAGTTTGCCTGTAAGCCTAAAGAAGGTAAACTAAGGATACTCCGAAACAAGTATGTAAACTACAAACTCCAAAATAAGTACATAAACTAGAGACTCCGAAACAAGTGAATAAACTATAAACTCCTAAATGAGTACATAAACTAGAGACTCCGAAACGAGTGAATAAATTAGAAGCTCCGAAACGAGTCCATAAACTAGAAACTCCGAAACGAGTGAATAAACTATAAACTCCGAAATGAGTACATAAACTACTTCGCACTGAATCAAGAAAATCAAGAAAAAAAAGTGCAGATATGAAAAGAAAAACAGGGCTTATCATTCATACTTTAGAAAAAATTACATAGTGATGATGAGAACGACCAAAAAAACGCTACTACATCATCTGAGGTGTACAACGGCAAGACGCTAAATTCTGGACATAGATTCTCAAACTCAAAAGCAAGTTTAAGCAATGTACATTCAGCCTCATTAACCATCTTTTTGTGCATCTTCTCTCGGATGCAAGCGTCAGGGTCACCACTGTTGTCCCCCACCCTCTGATACGTCGATACTATTGCTTTCTGTTGAAAGACGCGGTGCAAGATGGCGACGAGATTATCTCTCCGTTTCTTTGAGATCAACCCCATCATATATGCAAAATGCACCTTGTCTTCAGCATCATCGAGTGCTTGAAGTAGCATAACCTCAAGGCGTCCGGGTATAGCTTCCCAGATTGACCCAACGACAATCTTCAAAAGGGCAGAACGGTGGGGGAGCAATCGACTATTTTAATCGTCAAAGCGACGCATCACCGCGTCGCATTGGGAATCAGTGAACTCTTGGCCTTGGCAGTGGCCTTGGATGCGAATCTCCTCGTAAGAGACAATCTCTTCAAGATCGTACAGACGACCAGCCATGGTACCTAAAAAAGTGGAGAGTTAGCGATTAACATATTAAAATCACTGCAGTGGGCCCCACAAAATCAAGGAGATAGCTCATCAATGATGAGACATGTGCCCAGAGTGAGAATCCAAAAGGATTCTCATTAAATAAATAGTACCCATTAAACAGTAAAGTTAAAAACTCCCAATATTCCTCAAAAGGCAGGCTCTTTAAAAAAACAATAAATTAAAATCTGTGAAGAAAAAAGGATTAAAACCCCAAAAATAAAAATAATAAAACATACAAGAACGGTAAGGGAATAAAATTCCCAAAGTTTTTAAGATCCAAATCAGAGCCAAGCTTCGCAAAAAAGAGGAATTAAATTCCCCTAAACAGTGAGATCAAACCCCAGAACAATCCCCATGCTAAAAGAATTCATAGGTTAATTGGCGGAATCAAAGTCCAGAACAAGTATTAAGATTAACAGTAGGGTAAAATCCTAAATAAGAGAATTAAAGATTCACAAGTCTTTGATGAGAACATTAAAATCTATGATCTGTAAAAAGAAAGTTTCTTTAGAGCCCTAAGAGATCGATTAAAAAAAAAAGATCCGTCGGAAATGATAATGGACTTAAAATCCAAAATTAAGAAAATATATATGCTCAAAAGGATTTAAGAGCTAAGCTTTGTTCATAGTTCTTACTAAGAAATCTGGCAGAGTATACTCTGTTCAAAAGAGTTCTGGGAGACAGAGATCTAAGCTCTGGGAAACGAGAATTAAATTCTCCAAAAAAAAGAAGATTCAAGAAAGAAGATGAAGAGATGGTAGACATCTCAAGGGCCAAAGGCCCTATTTATAGGAAGTGAAAGGACGGTTCAACTCCCTAGAAGATCAAATGGTGGAAAAGGCGACATCGTTGCACTCATGTGTGAGCCACGTGAGAACAACGGTGGGGGTCATTTGTTCTTCCAATATTTAAATATAATAAAAGAGCTAAGCTCTGTTAAATTTAATGAGGCAACGCCTCACAAGCTCTCCACGAGGCCGCCAGCGTCAACCCCTTAGGATTAAATCCAATGGTGGCGCCGCACGTGAAGCTCACATGGGCGTCAATGTGTAAAGCACAGAAGCACCTAGAATTAAATTCTTAAGAGGCGCCCATGTGCACGACACGCGAGCGCCGGTGCCCAAGTTAAAATCAAGTAGAATTAAATTCTACATGGGGATATTTCCATAAAAATTGGGATACTATTTGTTAAACAGAGCCGTTGGATCAACAATCCAATGGTGATGATAAATTATCAAATAATAGAATTAAATTCTATTCTGAGGAATATTTTCCTTCAATCTTTACAAAAAAAAAGATTGCTCTCTGTAAAACAGAGAGCCATTGGATTAAAAATCCAATTGTAATTAAAAATCTCTGTTTTACAGAATAAACTCTGTATATGGGAAAATATTTCCCAAATCTTACTGTCACGCCCCGCTTCCCAAAAGAAGGTGAAGGATGATGTGGCAAAGTCCGCAACCTAACTGTATTGAAGGTGATCTATTCAATACATTTACGTTATGCGTATGAATATATAACATGCAGGATGTGTACCAAAACAAAAATAATAAAAGCGAAGGGAATTAATTTCCATTAACCAAACTTTATTACATCCCAAAAGAAAGAGTAAAATAAACTGAGTAGTTTAATTACATCAAAGGAGAAACAAAAGTCCTAAACATGTGGGCAACAACAAAAAATTAAAACTAGCTAATCTTCCTTTGTCCAGTCTGCATAATCTTCATAAGCTGGCTTCACACCTTGATCCTCTCCATAATACTCATTCTTATCTGACGGACATTCCAAAGATAGAGGAAGAAAAGGAAGGTCCGTCAGCGAGTTATACTCGGGTAGGATTGTCTCAAGAGAAAGTAAAGGTATAGAAACGAACAGGTGTATATAATGAATATGATGTACATGTGTATCAAGGTATGAGGTTATATACAAATTAGATCTGTGAATATGAGTAGGTTGTATGAGGTATATGTTTGGTAAAGGTTCAAGTCAAGTCAAACGGATTATTCAGTCTAAGAGTTAGATCAGGTTAAACAAGGTGTGTATGGATGGAACTGACTGGTGAACATACTCGTATCCTTGAGGTATCCCATGACTAGCTGGAAGCAGTATGAGCTGGTGCTCGTGCCTGGGATGACAATCAATGTGGTAGCGTGAACATCTCCGAAAGGTGTCCCATGACTACGATGGAGCTTTGTCTAGCGTGAATATCACTCAAGTGCACAGGTATTACCACCCTTCAGTACCATAATAAACAACAAGTCTAAACTGGTAAAATATCCGCATCCAAGATACTGAATAACTCGTGTCTCAGAAAGAAAGGTAGATAAGATAACAGGTAGGTATATCACATGATGTGGGTTTAGTGTTGAGTATCAATAGGTATTGTAAACGTTTTAGTTTGTTAAACAAGGGTCCGGATACTCGCGATTATTCTGTTGTGGCCACGGAACAACAACTGGGGAAGTGAAATGTACCGTTTCACTTCCCGGGATCATGATCGAGTAGTAGGGGAATCTGAGTTCCGAATTTCCTTACCTAATCAAACTACCCATCCCCGTGATTCAGTATAAAGGTTTGGACGATTTAGAGTTAGTGCGTATACCTCTAGGCATGGAATTTCCACATTGTATAGTCGTCCACATTTTGGACTGTTCACCCGGAATATCGGGATCTTCATATTTGTATAGTCGTCCACACTTTAGACTGTTCATCCGGAATATCGGGATCTTCATATTTGTATAGTCGTCCACACTTTGGACTGTTCACCCGGAATATCGGGATCTTCATATTAAGTATTCCATACCTAGGTCCGCGCATTCTAACCCTAACCGTATCATATTTTGTATATGTCATATTGTCATAAACTGGGAATTTAAAAAGTATTGATCTCGTTTAATATGGCCTTCCACAACCACTCGTTTTATTTTCTAAAGTTTGTATAGTACTTTGTGTCATCTTAGGAAAAACTTAGTTAAAAAGAATAATAGTGTTTAATTATCTTTTATTACTTCTAAGAAAAACCATGAGATTTGGAATATTTATCATTTTAGAAAAACATAATATTTTACGAAAAAATATCCTTTCGATAAAAGGTTGTGATGTTTATTTGAAAATCTTTTGCAAGAGATTTTTATAAGGACAAGTTGCAAGAGGTTTTTATTTGAAAATCTAGACTGCTCCTAACTGTTCCAAAAGGACAAGTTGTGAGATCCTCAAATCGCCTCTTCACCGCCAATTATGGCCAGGTAAGCACAAGTGAGGAAATGAGGGATCCGCTCACGAATCAGCGTAAGACGGGCCTTTTAAAATTATCTTTCCCACTTATCTAGCCTAGGCACCACAAAGTCTGGTTTAGATAAACGACCGATGCCTACAACCTTTCCTTTGTCCTAAATTGGTGTTATTTTAAAATTACCTTTTAATAAGACACTAAATATTTCTTTTGAAAAAATATCGTCATTTAAATTTAGTATTTTCTTTTTTTTAAAAGGTTGAAGGGGGTTTAATAATATTATAGTAGTTGAAGAAAAAGTGTAAGTAAAATATACGTATGTCGTATCTAAAATATTTATTTCACACATCTTATCTCTTATGGATATTTTTTAAAAAATATAATATTTTAATTAACGAGGGTATTTTGTGGAAGTACCCTATTTCGAGATCATTTTTATAGTATGGGTAAGTGTGGGTATGTCAGAGATGAATTAACAATTCATGGGTTATGTCATTAAGCATATCAGATTCCAGGTAGTATGAGTGTGCAATATATTTTTGTGTACAGAGGAATTTAAACACCGTTTTAAAATATGGGTTAATATTATCGTTATTAAGGGTACAAGGAATAGGCATGCACGAATATTATAACAACATTTAAAATAAGGGTTGGAACTAGCTTATTGAGAAAGAAAAAGGTGACAGGAGAAGGGGGGAGAGGCGGATCCTACCTTTTGTTTGAGTCGGATGCCGATGGGTTGAAAACGTAGGTTCGTACTAAATCCTCAATAGCTTCGCGCCCCGATTTTTCCTCGGCGATTGGGTGGAGCCGTAGTGTCGGCGCCGTCGATACGAAGGCACCGGTATTTTTTTCAGAATTTTTGGAGTTTTGAGGTGTGAGAAATTTAGGTTTGAAGGTGTCTATTTATAGGGTTCAAATGGCAACAAGAAAATCCAAAAATTTGTTAATTCACACGGAAAATCACGTCGGCCAATGATTGCGAACCATTCTGTTAATGATTGCGCCCGCTGCCACGATTCCTGGCCGTTGGATCTGCATCCAACGGCCCAGATCGCGCCGCCGAACCCCTGCCGCCTGCCATGTGTCGCCACGCGATACGTGTGCGCCTGCGAGTGGAGACCACGCATTTTCGAGTGGTCCCCACCACGTGGGCGGCGCCGCGTGGGTCTGGGCCGTCGGATCTTATGATCCAACGGTCCAGGTTAAAAGGGGTTTTAAATATATATATTTTTTTTATATAAATAAAATAATATTCTGTTTATTATTTTAAATATCGAATTTGGTTTAAAAAAATTGTTAAAAATAGTTAAAAATACGGGAAAATTATGGAAAAGAATTCAGAAAATATATTTTATTGTTATCTTTAGTATAAAAATAATTTTGGGCTAAAACTAAATAATAAAACCATTCCTATGGTTTTAGCTAGTTATTAAAATTATATAATATCTAGTTTATCCTTTAAAATATTTTTAATTACGAATTAATTACTTTAATTGATAATAAAAATATGTAGATTATTTTAAGGCATTATAAAATTTTATTAAAACATTTTAAGCCTATAAAAATAATAAATAGATTTTAGAAATTTCCTTTAATCATATTTAATGCTTTGAAAATTATTAACATTACTTTAAAAATTATTCTTCTATAAAAGAAACACGTAAATAATTATTTGATAGTAGAAATTTAAATAAAATATATTTTATTAGGTATTAGAAAACATGGTCGTTACACTTACTAAAAACAAGAAATTATAATCTGTAAAATAGAAACATTTGGATCAAAGATCTGTAACAACCCTAAATTTTCTATACAACATTCTGTACAATTTTTCATAAAATATAGAAAGGAGTATTTTTGTCTGAGCACAAGATATAAATTTGTTTTGCTTTTTAATAGTATGAAGGAGCTTGTAGCTCATTGGTAAGACCATGCACTGCTGAACCAAAACACCAGAGTTCAAATCTCATCCCCAACAGACGAAGGACTCAGGGGACCCCCGACCCAGCCTGACTCGGCCGGATTGGGCCGGCGGCAGCGGCAGCCGAGTCGGCACTGATTCGGAGTCGTCCAACATGAAAGTTGTTCCTCTTCATCTCCCCATCACTCCTGCATACTTTAATTTCTTGGATCGGTTCCAGAACTCTTTAAAACTCTATTACACCATTTTGTAATGCATTTTTAATACAAATTTCAATACAACCTTTCACCTATCCTAACCCTAGCTTTAGCCTATAAATACCACCCCTAAACACACCCTCCTCTCAAGAAAATTTCTAGAACTTTTGTGTGCATTAGGAGTTAGTAAAGGGCGAAACTCCGGCGAAATTCCGACGACGACCCTAAGAGCTCCCGGCGACGAAACGACGCACCGGCTAATCCTACATCCTTCTCTCCCTCTTCTTTAACCTAACAACAAGTAAGTCCTACCTCCCTCTCTCCTTTGCTATTCTAAAAAGTTCTTTTTCTAAAACCCGACGGAAGCGGAGTTAAATCCGACTCCCGATTCGGTTTTCTTTATAAAGTTTAATTTTCCTTAACACAACCATATTAAACACTTACATCTTGACTATTAATCATTAATAAGACATGTTGAACAAGTTTCATCGCAAAACATTTCATTTTGTAACCTTTACCACTCTTTTTCAGTAAAATACCATGTAGTTTAGTTTCTACTTTAAAACATCATAAATCTTGCTATACCTTTAGATAGATCATGAGGTAATGACCTACCTCTTCACAATACATATATGCAACATAGCACAATACCTTTCGGGAACATAGAATACGGGAAAACGAAACTTTATATATAAATACCCCTAGCTATTAAAACCGTTTTCTACAAGATTACGTATTTTTATAAATCTTTGCAAAACGCCGCTACAACCCATTTTAGGGAACCCGACTGGGATGGTGCGGATTATCGCATATCCCTGGGTTTAATAGTGCGAGATGCAGACCTCCGCAAGGAGCATTCAGTCTCGAAAGATTTGAAATACAAATATCTTAAGAAAATGAGATTTTTAGAAAATAATAAAATTATTTTTATAAATATATATATATGTATTATCAAAATACCTATTTTTGATATAATATAAATATTCCAACTTTTCTAAATCAAAAGGATCACTTTACATAAAAATACCATGAATTCCATACAAGTTCAATATTACAATTAAATACCCTATATTATGAAATTAGGTTATTTTCACTAAGAATATCATAAATATAAAATCTACATATATGACAACTCTAAAAACGATAATTAAATATTTGAGGTGTATTTTGAAGATTATACAAAAGTATTTTTACATAAAACCCCCTCAAGTTCTATAAATTACCCTAAGGACACTAGTAAATATAGCTTTAAGCGGGACCAATCTCTTGAGCCTCAGGGAGCCGGAGAAGTAGGTGCTTGCCTATTTAAGGTAGACAACTTAACAACGGTGTTATCAACACGGTAATCGTCTTTGAAAAAGACACAAATCCTGCCGTCCATGTGCAGCGGTTACCGATAACATCAAAACCTAATTCAAGATTCAATTTCTTTTCAAATTGTCTGACTCAGACTAAGTCTCATTAATAATCTGACTTGAGTATGATTCAAGTACAATCTACAATCTACAATTCAATATGAATCCATGAATACATATATTCAATCTATTCAATCTATATTGACTGAACCGAACCAAGGATATACTTCCATTTACATGATTCTCCAGTTACATTCATGATTCTCCAGTTACATCTATTTACCGATATCATGGTTTCGTTAAGTCATCCAATTATACAATCTATATTACAAGACAATACAAGTTGCAATACAAACAAGATATCGCGGGGTTTAAGAGGTAGATTGATACGGAAGGTGTTAGAAGTGGCACAAGACTGTAAGATTTAAGACACCTAACCTGTATTTCCGTTGCTGTTGTACCGTGGCATAAACGGTTCCTTGTACTACACGTGCATGTAGTCTCTGGCATATAGGGACTCCTCTCGTATACACTGGCATTCTTTTGTACCAAGCTACAAACAACAGCGTTAATACTAATACAATACAACTTTAAAAGCTACTTTCTCTCTCTGCCTATTCTATTTCTCCCTTACCTTTAGGACTTACCGAGTGATTGTTCGCTGACGACATTCCTTCTCTTTCTTCTTTGAAATGTTGTCAGGTGATCTGGACACCCAGGAGATCGAGCCTACTAGCGAGGACTTGGATCAGCTTGCCTACGACCCAGAGCTCTAGCTTCATTGTACACATTTTTATTTCGGTACTTTTCATTTTTGTTATGCCACTGTTTAGGCATTGCTTTCATTCAGATGTATTTACTTTTCCATGCATTGTACAAAAGAATGTTAATAAATAAAGTTGATGTTTCATTACAATTGTCTCTTGTATACATTTCTTTTATATTACTTAGTTACGCTTAGCGTATTTACTTCAGAGTAAATACGTAGCGGCCATTCGCGCCCTCTGCCCGTACACCGGGAAGCGGGGCGTGACAAGATCCAACAGTGGGTAAAATACCCCAAATCAATTTTGAGACCAATTAAATCAATTGGAATCTTTCAATAAGAGATTTTCTCAAAAATAATTAATAATTTTCCTCTACTATATAAAGGACCCGAGACTTCAAGTCTCATATAGAGGAAACCCCTCATAAGCTTCTGAAAAATACAGAATGCTTTAAAAACATTAGACAAGAAGAAGACTTGCCTCCTCAAAAACCCTAGGTACAAAAACATAGAGATCAAAATATCTTCTTTTACCTATTTAAGGGTTTAACCTTTTTTAAAGAACTTAGTTCTTTCTCTGGATCAGAGATCCACAAGACAAGTCTTCCACAAGTTGAGAATTTAATTCTCATCAGGAAGATCTTGTTCTTGAGAATCAAAGATTCAGAAAGAACTAGGTTAAAAAGAAAGGGGAAAAAAAAAGAAAAAGAACATATGTTCTGGGAATTTAATTCTCCCGAAATTAGAGTTTAACTCTATATAAAGAACTTAGTTCTTATAAAAAGAAAAGAAGAACTTAGTTCTCCAATGAAGAAAAAACAATACAAGGTCTTCAAAATGGAGATCTTGATGATCATTAATGGCCAAAAATAGCATTAACAGAGATTTAATCTCTAAAAAAAGTGCTTAGCGCCTCACGTGTTTCCCACATGGGCGTCCTCCCAACGGCGCCCAGCGCCTCACGTGTTTGCCATATGGGCATCCTCCCAACAGCGCCCAGCGCCTCACGTGAAAAACACGCGGGCGCCCAAAACAGAAGGCCGGCGCCTCACATGAAATACACGTGAGCACTGAATATGTCACGCCCTACTTCCCGGTGTACGGTAAGGAGACGCGATGGGTCACGCGATGTATTTACTCAGAAGTAAATACGCTAAGTGTAAATAAGCAATATAAAGTAAAATGTACATCAGAGACATGAATAAAAATGAACGGCAACTTTTATTTATTTAATAATTCTTTACTAGTACAACTGGAAATATAAATACAGGAATAGAAAGTAATACCTAAATAATGGCATAACTGAAATGAAAAGTATATACAAGTGCCTACAACTCTGGGTAGATGGTAAACTGCTCCAAGTCCTCAGTACTGGGCTCGATCTCTAGTGAGTCGGATCCTCCTGACAACATTCCAAAAAAAGAAGAAAAAGATTGTCGTCAGCGAACAATCGCTCGGTAAGTCCCAAGAATGAGAGAAATAGAATAGACAGATAAAAGAGGATATAACTGTATAATGATTGATTGTTAAGTTAACACAGTTGTTTATAGCTTGGTACAGAAGATGCCAGTGTATATGAGAGAAATCCCACTATTCCGGAGACTAAGGTATACGGAGCACAATGAACCGTTAAGCCATGGTACAACAGCAATGGATATTCAGGTTAGGTGTTAAAGTGACCGTCTCGTGCCACTTCTAACACATTCTGTACCAGTCTACCCCGTTAAAAACCCCGTAATGTATTTTGTATTGTTTTGTTTAATAGATGGAAGACTTTCCGAAACCTTGATATCATGTAAACATAATGGATATAAATGGATAGTCATGTAATTATAGTATATCTATGGTTCGGTTCAGTCGAGTCAGATTGAAGTAGATTGAATTCTGGTATAAACGGATTCATGTTGAATTGAAGTTATACTTGAATTGAATTCAAGTCAGATTGATTTCATATTTGACCGTGACTCGAACTGGGTCAGACTTTTAAACAGAATTGAAGTCCTGAATTAGTTTTGATATTATCGGTAACTGTTGCACATGGACGGCAGAATTTTTGTCTTTTTCCAAGACAATTACCGTGTTGATAACACCGTTGTTAGGTTTCTACCTTAGATAGGCAAGCACCCATATTCTCCGGCTCCCTGAGGCTCAAGAGAACTGGTCTCGCTTTAACCTATGTTTACTAGGATCCTTATTGTAAATTAATATAACTTGAGAGGGTTTTATGAAAAAATAGTTTCGATATATTTTCAAAATACACCTCAAGTATTTAATTATCGTCTTTAGGGTTTTCATAATTGTAATTTCTATAAATTGAAATATTCTAGTGGATATAACCTAGATTTCAATGTATATGGTATTTTGGTGTAATATTGGAATTGTGTTGAATTGTAATGGTACTTTCATGAAATTGTGATTCTTTTGATTTAGAAAACATAGAATATATATATATATATATATATATATATATATATATATATATATATATATTGTATACTTAAAGTAGATATTTTGATAATATATATATATTTATAAAAAATAAATTTTATTTATTAATTAGAAATCTCATTTTTCTTAAAAATTGCATTAAAATTCCATCGAGATCGAATGCTCCTTGCGGAGGTCTGTATCTCGCTCTACTAGGACCGTGAATGTGCGATAACCCGCACCATCCCGAACTAGATTCCCCAAAATGGGTTGTAGAGGCGTATTTGCAAGGAATTAAGTAATACACTTTTAAAGAAAACGGTTTTTGAATGTTTATGGTATTTAAGTGTAAACTCGTATTTTCCTATAACTAATGTCCCAAGACTTATCGTGCTATGTCAGAAATATGTGTTGTGATGAGGTAGGTTATTACTTCGTGAGTTTTCTAAATGTAATATAAGAGAATATGTTGAATTGTGTTGAAAATAAAGTATATGGTATTTAACCGTAAAAATGCGATAAAAGTTGCATAATAGATTTTTTTGAGATGAAACTTGTTCTAATGTGTTTGTTAATAATTACTAAACAATCTATTAAAAATTTATAGTTTTGTTATTAAGAAAAATTAGATTTTTAAAGAAAAGAGAATCGGAAGCCGGAATAACTCCGTTTCCGATGAGTTTTGAAAAAGGGAAGTTTTAGAATAGCAAAAGAGGAGCGGAGATGGGACTTACTAATTTGAATCAAGGAGAAGAGGTAGGGAAAGGCTTTGGAATTGTCAGGTAGTCGTTTCGTAGCCGGATTCTTCTTGAAATTTCGCCGGAACCTTGCCCTTTGCTAACTCCACTTGCACAACTTTGGACTTGAAAATTTTAGAGAGTTTTTGTAATGGAATTCTGAATGAGGAGGGGTGAAATGTAGTGTGGTATTTATAGGAAAAATTAGGGTTTAGTATAATGAAGAATGGAATTAAAATATGCATTAAAATGTGAACAAATGCCCATTTTTAATTCTCTGGAAATGTGCAGAGAAATCAAACAGCATAGGGGTGGGGGGGTAGGCCAAGGGGTTCTGGAGTTGAAAATTGGAGGCATCTCCTACGGATGTTACCGGCGGTGCCGGCCTTGGGATGAATCTCACCGACCCAAGTCTGGTGGTGGATGGTGGGATCTTAGCCATGTGTCCCCGTCGTTTGGTATAATTCAGTGCACATGTTTGATTACTTTATGACTTTTCATTTTACGTGTAGTGCACGTGTAAACCTTTGAGCTTCTAAAAGATTAAAAGAAAAATTAACAAAAAATATATGTGGCTGATAGGATTCGAACACAGGGGCTACGTCACAGTGGTGCAAGGCTTTACCAATGAGCTACAAGTGTTTTCTTGCTGTTCAAAAATTTAAATACTTATAGTGTACACAGGATTGTAAATACTTCATTTGTACATTAGCTTTTAAACAATTTTTCTGTACATTAAAACAGAGTTGTTACAGAATAAAAGTGCTCAGCACTTCATAAACGGCTAAAAAGGCTGAGTGCTCAGCACTGATTGTGCGGCGCCCAGTGCCTCACTTGCTCCTCACGTGGGCGTCACAAAAAAAGTGCTTGGCACTTCATATACAGTCAAAACGGCTGAGTGTTTAGCACTGATTGGGCAACGCCCAGCGCTTCACGTGCTCCTCACGTGGACGCCACACAAAAAGTGCTTAGCACTTCATATACAGCCAAAACGGCAGAGTGCTTAACACTAATTGGACAGCGCCCAGCGCCGCAGGTGCTCTTCACGTGGACACCATATAAAAAAGTTCTTAGCACTATATATAACTGAGTCTTAGCAATGATTGGGCAGTGCCCATAACTGAAGGCTTCACATGATACTCATGTATCGCCAGAGCGTCAAACAAGTGTTTAGCACTTTTGCATAAAAAAGGGGGCTGAACAAAAAGAGCCCAAATAATTGCTTAGCACTTTTGAACAAAAAAAGAAACTAAGCGGACTAAGCCCAAATTGGCTAAGTCTCTAGCAGTTGAGCCCAAATGCTCTGTTGTTGGACCTAAATAAAATTTAAGAATCATTAAAATATTGCTAAGTTGATCTTAGTCTCAAATAAGACTAATGTATTCTTAGTTAAAAATAAATTAGGCCTAAATGCTCATATATTTAAGTTGATCTTAATTTCAAACTAGATTAACGGTCTTTAAACCAAACAAAATATTTTTGAACTAAAAGAAAAATATAACTTAAGCTCAAAATCCCAAATCTAAAATATACGGATTTTAACTAATCCGCGTCCTACGGGCGACGACATAAACTAGTCTCTGTATACAATTCACGGACAACTACATAAAAACAAAATAACGCACGACACGAAGCGAACTGCTGGACAAGGAAAAAGTGGTTATCGCAATGCGGTAATATAATTAACTGCAGGAGCTTGCGCTTGCAGGGAAGAGCGTCCCCACAATCAAAAACCCCTTATAAATGAGAGGGAATATAATAAAGTCTACTACATCGGTCGCATCTATCAAAACCTCCGATATACAATGTCATAAATCAACTTGGTATTTTCGGAGTGGTGGATGGAGAAGTCCAAATAGCATATGCCCCCAAATTCAGACAATACGATCTATCCTAGTTTGTCTCTATTTTCGGCGGTGAACAGTTCCCTCAAGAAAAGACAGGGAAAATATTCAACCTTGTCATGAAATATCAAATGATGACGCTTCCGGAGTCTCGGCACCCCGAACAAATAAATGAGGTCCATCATCCGGATAATTGCTCCTATCACCGAGTAATAAATCACCCCCTTGAAGATTGCTTCACGTTCAAAGATTGGGTGGAAGACCGGTATCGACAAGGCATGTTCGCTTTATCCGACAGCTGGAGGGTAACTCCGCCACAAAAGCATGAGCCAAAGAAAACCTATACCGTCAGTATCGGACCAGCTCGACCGTGAGAATGGAAGTGAACTCGTACCTGCCATATTATAACACTCTCAAAAGAGGGAGGACATGGAAGTATGAATGACCTCTTCGGGTGCTTCACAAATGAAGACGAGGACGAGATGATCTTAGAGTTTCCATCAGCACCAAAAGAGCTGGAAGATGGGATACACACCACGGAGGACAACCTATGAAAAATTGACTTAGGGACGGAAAATGATCCGAGGCTGACGTTCATCAGTGAGCTACTCTCGGAAAAATAAGTAGCCACACTCAAAGACGTGCTCATACAGTATAAAAACTGTTTCGCATGGAACTACTCCGAGATGCCAGGTCTAGATCCAGAAGTAGGAGTACACAAACTGGCCATATTGCCAAACACAAAGCCAGTCAAACAGGAACCATGGAGAATGCGACTCGAACCTGAGATGAGTATCAATGCTGAAATCAGGAAACTAATTGACTCCGGCTTCATACAAGAGGTTCAATATCCCGACTGGATCGCTAATATCGTTCTGGTGATGAAGAAAAATGGGATGGTTCGCATTTGCGTGAACTTTCGGGACCTCGACAAAGCGTGCCTGAAGACGAATTCTCAGAGCCCGTTACCAAGCTTATGATCGATAACGCGTCCACTCATGAAGTCTTCTCCTTCATGGATGGATCTTCGGGATACAATCAAATAAAGATGGATTCTGAAGACCAGAAGCATACTTCCTTTCGGACCCCGTTGGGCGTATTCTGCTACAAAGTAATGCCCTTTGGTTTGAAGAATGCTGATGTTGCCTACCAGAGGGCCATGACAAAGATCTTCAACGAACTCATACACGAAATCGTCGAATGTTACATCAACGACCTTGTGGTTAAGAGCAAGTCACATGGGGAGCACTGGAAACATCTAGAGATAGTGTTCCAACATTTTCGGAAGTATAATCTGAAGATAAACTCTCTAAACTGCGTGTTTGGAGTGTCCTCGGGCAAATTCCTAGGATTCATTATCCGTCACTGAGGTATCGAAATCGATCTCTCAAAGATCAAAGCGATCATGGAGATTCCCACGCCAAGAACCCTCAAACAGTTGCAATCTCTCCAAGGAAAGCTCGCGTACATCTGGCGGTTCATAGCTAATCTCTCCGGAAAATACCGTCCTTACAGTCATCTGATGAAGAAGGGGACCCCATTCATCTGGAATCAAAAGTGCTAAAATGCACTGGACGAAATCAAACATTACCTGCAAAATCCGCCAGTATTGACCGCTCCGGTTAAGGGAAAACCCCTTATCCTATATACAACAGCCCTTGAGGGTTCTCTAGGTGCGTTATGGACACAAGAGAATGACCAAGTAAAGGAGAGAGCTCTCTACTATCTAAGTCGAGTTCTCCTAGGGCCAGAAAGCAACTACCCCCCATTGAGAAGCATTGCTTGGCGCTGATATTTGCAATAACAAAGTTCAGACACTACGTCTTGGCACATGAGGTCCACCTCATATCAAAGGTGGATCCTCTTAAATATCTAATGTCAAAGGCCATATTGACAGGAAGGCTCGTCAAATGGGCCATCTTGCTGATGGAGTTCTTAATAATCTATCGACCACTCAAAGCGGTAAAAGGATAGGCCATTGCTGACTTTCTTGCAGAACATCTGATACCATCTGACTCCCTCTTAAATTGTGAGTTGCCGGATGAGCATGCATTCGACGCGCTCGAAGAAGATAAAGAAGAAAATGAGACACAATGGGAGCTATACTTCGACAGGGTATCCTCCATGAAGCAGCGAAGGTAAAACACTCTCATAATCAAAGCAGAGGTAGGTCTTATCTTCGTGACCCCGCAAGGAGGGATATTGCGTTACGCCCTCTCCCTGACGGAGCCAAAGACTAACAATGAAGCTAAATATGAAGTTTTGATAGCCGGTCTTGAGATCGCTATCGATATGGAAATCAAAGACCTCCTCATATATGGAGACTCCCAGCTGATAGTTAGTCAAGTAAATGGCGACTATCAAACATGTAAACCGGAACTGATAAAGTATGGCGAAAGGGTGCAGCAAATGCTGACACAAATCTCGTTCTTTACCTTAAAAAGCATACAGCGAGCGGAACACAGCAAAGTGGACGCGTTAGCCAAATTGGATAAAGAGCTGGCTGACGAAGACCTCGATGATGTAAGAATCACTATGCAAAGCCGTAGGATCCTCGCGCCAGAAGATCTATCTTCGGAAGACCTGATGAAGACCAAAAGAAAAGGAACGACTGAGCAAGAAGTTCTCCAAATAGAGAATGGAAGGGAGGTCGAGGATTGGAGAGAAGTTTTCATAGACTACTTCAAATCCCAACGAACGCCCGAAAATGTGTCGTCCAGACATCAGCTCATGAAACGAGCATTGTCTTTCGCCTTCGTCAATGATACTCTATATAAGAGATTGTTCGACTGTCTATGGCTAAGATGCCTGGGGTCGGAAGAAGCAAAATGAGCCATCCAAGAAGTACACGATGGACTCTGCGGTTCTCATCAAGCCGGACAAAAGATGAAGTTGAAGATAAAAAGAATGGGTTACTACTGGCCCACAATGATTTAGGACTACTTTGAATATGCGAAGAAGTATTACTCGTGCCAAATTCACGGGGACTTCATCTATCAACATCCAAATCCATTGCACCCGACAGTGGCCAGTTGGTCGTTCGAGATGTGGGGAACGGATATAATCCGCCTTATCGAACCAGCGTCGTCCAAAGGACATCGGTTTATATTGGCAACACCGACTACTTCTCTAAGTGGACAGAAGCAGTACCACTAAGGGAAGTGAAGATGGAGAATACTCTCCACTTCTTCAGAACCCATGTTATCTATCGGTTCGTCATTCCGCGATGAATTATCTCGGATAATGGAACAGCTTACAAAAGCCATAAAATAAGCCGCTTCGCACAGCAACACAAAATCGGCCGAAGATATTCCTGAAAGGTTCCTTAGCACCCTCACTATGTTTTCTAGGGCATCAAGCATGCAATTTTAAAAAACCTAGAGTGCTAAGCAACCCATAACCAAGGATCTAACTAGAGAATTAGGGTTTAAAACACATGTAAACTACTTTACACTAAGTGAAATTGGAATACAACCTTTGTAGATCAGTCCTTCACTTCTAAAGCTCCATGTAGTAGTCCCTTTTACTCCAAGTAGTGGTGTCCCGGACTCTCCATTGGCTCCACTAGGTGAAAGGAACGAGCTTGCTCAAGGATCTTCGAGGCCGAAGATAATCTACGTCGAAAAATCTCTAACTCAAGCTACCTCTTCACTAATTGATGAACTAGTGAAGAAACAACCTATACTAAATGGCTAGTTTGGTATAGATTGGTGAAGTAGGAATTTTGCTCATTTTAGAATTATTTTTCTCTCTTTCCTTTTTCTTCTTAATCAAAGCTAGAGAGCAATCTAAAAGAGATGAAGAAAATGAACAAGTGTTCAACTAATGAACCATGGGTGAGAAAATATCATATATAACTCATTTAGAGACTTAATCATGGCTAAAGATAATAGTTAGGTTAATAAATGTCTAGAGTCAAATTAATGGACTAAGTCAATGGTTTCCACAAGTTTCTCCAAGCTTCATGCTATGACTAATTACCACATAATTTTGATTTTCCCTTAATAATTAAAACCCCACATTATCTTAAGTGTGGTGTGAGTCTCATACACCCAAGTCCAATGTATCATCTAGCATGACACAAAATAAATACATTAACATATATCACATATATATTAAATGTACAAAGAGAAAACATTTTCTTAAGTGAGCTAATATTAGTTAATGTATATTAATATATCAAATATATAATTACACATTAAATTATTAAATCAACACTTGATTTAATAACCCGGCTGTATCGCATACAACTGACTAATATCATTTATATGCATATCACATATACATATAACATATCATTGAATCAACACTTGATTCAACAATCCGGTTATATCACATAAAACATATATTGCGAGATCGGCATACGGTATCATATACACGTATCAATCTCGGTCCCACACATATCACATACATGCCCTACTTCGTTTCGCATGAGCGAGGAAACCTATGTGTAGGAGTCTAATGACTCGTCAATACGCCGGCAGTAGGTGATGATCATGTCAGTCACCCACAAACCGTCAGCGGTACTAGCTGGACGTAACGGCTACCCGGGTATTGAGCGATCAGAAGATCAACAAGCAAGCTTGTCCATACTCCCATGAATCAAATAAGTAACACAACTGTACAGTCCGGTCTTTTCGTCCGATATGTCGCACATCTAGTCTAGGGGTGGTAAACGTCAGACCCCAGTAACTTGATAAGTCATGCCAATATGAGGCTCATAACGGGTCGAGAAACTACTGATAACACTTACCAGTAAATCTCCGTATCAGCCCTGGCTAGGGACTTCCTGTTATGGCCAATCAAGCACAGCGCAACATCAACCCCCAATACTGGGAGAGACGAATCCTCTCCCATCGCTCATTGCCTCCATGTGATTCGGGACTGTACCTAAAAACTACCGTTTTGCACGCTCTCTTGAACATAGTAAGGTAGAAATCAAAGCACAGTGGGAATCACACAAGACTCTATGACGATCTCGAGTCTACAGACAAACATGTACCAGTATCACCAGAGAACTACTATCTGACGTCAGGTATAATACCGTTTAGGAGTTCTCGGCTAGTCATGTTCAGTGTACCCAGTCTCCACTGAGCACCCGTATACCATCTTTGCTGTCAAACACCAATGGATATGGCATCATCCATCGCCCATCAAATTGGTCAAGAAGCGTATACGCTAGTCTACTCCGGAATATCGATGCCCCGTCTCGATACTCCCTCGACTAGGAACAATTAAAGGATAAACTTATAGACTACCCTGGCACCACTAGTATGATCTGCATCATAATCCTGGTGGTCAAGTATACATCCTAAGGGCTTTATCAACATGTGAGAGAAAACAATATCACAATACAAGTCTACATGTTAAGATAAAGAGCAACCAGATTGCATACTATCATGTCGAGCAAGAAATTCCTCTCTCTATATGTCCAAGTATCCACTATAATATACAATCATGTACAATAATGGCCTCTAGGGCATACATACAACTAACAATCTCCCACTTGCACTAAGGCCGGTTGTTGTAGTATCTCATACCCAACATCCCGAAAAGTCTCTCAAATTGTATCTGGGGTATGGCCTTCGTGAGTAGATCCGCCGTGTTATTCTTCGGGTCAACTCTCCTGGTCTCGATCTCCCGGTGATCAACTATCTTCCGGATCAGGCGATACCGCCTCAGAATATGCCTGGATCGCTGTTGGGACCTGGGTTCCTTGGCCAAATCCACAGCTCCATTGTTATCACAATATAAAGGTATTGGATGCTTGATGGACAGAACCACTCCAAGTTTGGTTATGAACTTCTTCATCCAGACAGCCTCTTTGGCGGCATCATTGGCAGCGATGTATTCAACCTCCATCGTCGAGTCTGCCACGGTTTCTTGCTTGAAACTCTTCCAATAAACCGCCCCTCCATAGAGGGTGAAGACAAAACCAGAGACCGACTTAGAGTCGTCCTTATCACTCTGGAAGCTTGAATCAGTAAAGGACTCTATTTGGAGTTCACCGTTACCAAACACCAAGAACATTTCTTTAGTCCTTCTCAAATACTTAAGAATGTTCTTCACAGCTATCCAGTGATTCTCTCCAGGATCTGCTTGATACATACTCACTACAGCTAGTAAGTATGCTACATCAGGTCTAGTACATAACATCGCATACATGATAGAGCCTACTGCCGAAGTATAGGGTATCCCTTGCATGCAAGCCCTCTCCAAATCAGTCTTGGGAGATATCTCTTTAGAGAGAGTGACTCCTGAGATCGTGGGTAAATTCCCACACTTGGAATCTTCCATACTAAACCTCTTTAGTATGGTGTCAATGTATCTGGATTAGGACAATCCCAGCATCCGTTTAGATCTATCTCTATAGATCTTAATCCTCAAGATGTACGAGGCATCACCTAGATTTTTCATTGAGAATCTTTATGATAAGAAGAGCTTGACCGAGTGCAGCATAGAAATATCATTTCCTATCAAGAGTATGCCATCCACGTACAATACGATGAAGACGACCTTACTCTCTGCCACCTTCTTGTATACACAAGGTTCATCTACATTTTTTACGAAGTCAAACTCTTTGACTGCCACATCAAAACAGATGTTCCAACTCCGTGATGCCTGTTTTAACTCGTAGATTGATTTAAGCAGCTTGCACACCTTTTCGCTGCTCCCATTATCTACGAAGTCCTCTGGCTGAGTCATGTACACGCTTTCTTCTAAATCACCATTTAGAAAAGCAGTCTTGACATCCATCTGCCAGATTTCGTAGTCATGGTATGCAGCGATGGAAAGTAGGATCCGGATGGACTTAAGCATAGCTACTGGAGAAAAGGTTTCATCATAATCCACACCTGGTCGTTGACGAAAACCTTGCTACAAGTCTAGCTTTGAAAGTCTCAACGTTTCCATCTACACCAAGTTTTTACTTGAAGATCCACATGCTCCCGATGGGTTTTACCCATTCAGGAGAATCTTCCAAAGTCCATACTTTGTTGGTGTACATGGATTCCATCTCAGATCGTATTGCATCCAGCCATTTCACAGAGTCCCCACTCGTGATGGCCTGCTCGAAGCTAGTTGGGTCATCATATTCCATGATGCATCCTCGCTCCCACCATCAATGAGAAAACCGTAGTATCTCTCAGGTGGATGAGGAACCCAACTAGATCTGTGGAGTGTTTGAGATTCGTCGGGGACTACTGAATACTCCAGTTCCACCAAATCGTCAGTTGTAGTTTGTCTAGCTGGAGCTTCTTCCAGTTCTACCTCATTACCACTAATTTTTTTTACAAGAAATTCCTTTTCTTAAAAAGTGGCATATTGAGAAACAAACACTTTTTTGTTCCTCACTATGGTAGAAGATATATCCATCGGAATCCTTTGGATATCCCATAAACTTATACAAAACAGATCTTGCCTCGAGCTTGTCCGGATTTTGCTTTTTAACATAGGTCGGACAACCCCATATCTTAACTCGTTTAAGAGATGGTCTCTTCCCATTCCATATCTCATATGGAGTGGTAGGCACTGATTTGGTTGGAACTCTATTCAATAGGTATGCGGCCGTTTCAAGCGCATAACCCCAAAAGGAAATAGACAACTCAGCAACACTCATCATAGAGCGCACCATATCTAATAGGGTGCAATTTCTCCACTTCAACACACCGTTGTGCTGTGGTGTATACGGAGGAGTAAGCTGAGATAGAATCTTATTCTCTTTTAAATAGTCGCGAATTCCGTGCTCAAGTATTCTCCTCCCCGATCGGATCGTAGGATTTTAATACTTTTACCTGTCTGGTTCTCAACTTCATGCTTATATTCTTTGAATTTCTCAAAAGCTTCAGACTTGTGTTACAACAAGAACACATGTCCGAATCTTGAGAGATCGTCAGTAAATGTAATAAAGTATGAGGAACCATTCCTGGCATGTGTAGACATGGCCCGCATACATCACTATGTATCAGTCCCAAGAGTTCAGTAGCTCTTTCTCTATGTCCAGTAAACGGAGTTTTGGTCATCTTGCCTTTGAGACATGACTAGCAAGTTTCATAAGATGTAAATTCAAACTGATTCAAATATCCATCTTTATGTAACTTAGTTAGTCGTGTCGTATTGATATGACCTAGTCTACAATGCCACAAGAAGGATACGTTCATTTCTGAACTCTTCCTCTTGTGTGTGTTCTGTACGTTAAGAACTATGGTTTGATTTAGAATGTATATGCCATTACTTAACGAGCCTGATCCAATCAACTTTTGATTCAGAAAAATGCTCATAATATTATCCTGCAATACAAAATTATATCCTTCTTTACTTAATAAAGAAATTGATATAATATTGCATATCAGGTTCAGTATGTAATAACATTCATTCAGAATCAATGTATTACCGGTTGGTAATACAAAGTAATATACGCCAACTGCTTTGGATACAACATTTGCACCATTCCCTACTCTTACAGAATGATCACCTATTCTCAGTTCTCTACCTTTCTTTAGCCCATGTAACATATTACATATGTGGGATCCCGATCCGGTATTTAATACCCAGGACGTAGAGTGTACTGAGAAACAGTTCTCAGTAACTAACACACCCGAAGAAGATGCATCAACATGCTCATTTCTCGTTTGGGTGGCGTGAGAATCTGGATATTCCCCTATTTCCTGCTCGGACTTATAACAATTATAAAATAGAGCGGAACCAACGTTCCCCAGCTCAGTATAACAAGTGGGTTCGGTCAATACATCCATATAATTATCTTGATTAAGGCGTGACATGGTCGCTACCTGGAGAGAGAGAGAGAAGAAAACACTTTAGCGTATGCTCTTGCAAGATTATATTGGTTATTATCTTATCTAATCAGGATGGCTGCCACTATTTTTATCAAATCTTCCTTCAAACCCTAAAAGGTAAGACTAGCTAAGATTAATTACACCCTACAAGTTTACTAACTGGTCAGCCAGGCCAGTGTCGGTACTTTGAGGGAGGTTCCCCGTGCATTCGCACGGACCGAATTAAAATAGACCTCATTTTCCCAGAGGCATAACCCCATTGACACCTTTCTAGACACCTAATGGGTAAGATAATTATAAAGTGCAAAACTTTTCCAGTAGTAACGCTTACTCGCAGTGGGTATCGGGATCCAACTCCCTCATAGAAGGTATGCAATCTCATTGCAAATTTCAACTCTTGAAATTCTATAGTCAACAAATCATAAGCACTAGTCAAGTTCTACCCGTCATTTCGTGATTAATTAGACCCATTTATATGACCCTTAATTATGGTCAACAAAGTCAAACAAATGTCATAATTAATCGCATCATATGCTGTGTAGGAAGACATCACTTAGCTACCGTACACTACGCCTTAATTATAGTCAACAAACGTAGTATGAATACTAAGTACTCTACTTCCTAAAATGACGGAGTGTTGCAAATGGTTTTTATGAAAACCTGTAACACTTTGAACTTGATATCGTTGTAGAATCGAGTAATTTGAAAATGAGTGGTTTAAGCTCCGCTTTTAAAATCATGTGTTTTTCAAAATAAACCGAGTGGGTATAATATCTGCTAGCTTTTGCTAAAGTGGTCATTCCGGTGAAGAGATCTCGGCTCTTTCTTCATCGAATGAGGTGCTGGATATTCATTAAGGAATACCGCTATGCAAAACAAGAACTAGAACTACCTTTTTGAAAATTTGATTCTACAACATCTTTAGGTTTCTTTCCTTTCATTAATCTAATTAATGAAGTTCCATCATTTATGCTTCCTAAGCATCACAGAAGAAATGAAAATACTTATACAACGTACGTTTATGTCATCCGCATTCGCCACGGGGTCCCGTCATACACCGTTAGGTTAGACAACTAACGGCAGAGCGGGGGCAGGACTAGCGCGGATGAAAAACATAAGCAACGTTTATTATATATCATATATTTAATATTAAGCATTCGTCTCTGATAGTCATATGATCTCATCACAGAACATTACAGCAGAAGTCAACATATGAAATATTGGATATATTAGGAGGTCCATGTTTTAGATTAAGACAGTAAAATACACGGATTCCACGGTCGTGATGAATAGCCAAACCCACATCCCTAGACCCCTACGAGAGTGGCAAGCAACCCTACCAATTCTAGAATTAGGAGATCCGAACTCGACTCTTCGAGATGGTCTCCCGCTGGACTTTAGAACCCGGTTACTTGTGCTCCCCGTCTTGGGTCTATCCTAATGCGGAAAAGTAAATAACATACATCAATGGTGACATCATTCTCAACCCAGAAGTGCCCCAATAATAGAATATTGCATACAAGTTTTTACATGAATGAAAATGAAAAACTCTCATCTCACGCAAAAACCTCCGGCTATTCAAACACGATGATCCAATATAACATATCACAGCAACACATAACATCACAAGTCATCAACGTAAGTAAATATGCATATCCCAATTGTCGTTGACATATGGCAACGAAACCAGCGATACACCACATATTACACTTACGGTCGTAGAAAAGAAAGTGAAAACTATAACAATTGGAATTCGCAACCACCTTAGACATCATAAACCCGAAATATCACATACTTCGGATTTCATGCCTAACCAAATAAATTCCTTAGACATCATAAACCCAGAATATCTCATATTCCGAATTTCATGCCTAACTTTATAAACCCCGTATTTTAGTCTCAATATTGAAAACACTTTTCAATAACCAGTCGGGTAATTCAACAAGATTCCCGACACTCTGATCGAATGCTCGTCAGAAACTTTAGTAGACGACCGCACCCCCGATGCCGTCGACGAAGTGCACTTAGGCAGAACACCGCGGCCGTGAGCACCCGGGGGATGCTTTTGGCAACGAGGTTCTCCTACAGTCACTTGGTCGGGAATATGGGGCGTGGCTATCTAGTAATGTTACCCGGAGAGTATCCGCGTACACTACGTAACTGCGACAGAGTTTTGATCCATATCAAAACCCCGTGGCAACCGATCAAATGAGACTAAATTGCAAGGTTTATAAAATTCAAACTAGTTTTCACAAAACTAATTATTGTGGATTCCAAATATTGTATCGCATATATAAACCTAAAACGATGTTAAAATTACGAATACGAAACACTCCGAATTGCCACTATAGAAAGATAACATCACATGCAATCGTGGCAAAAACAAACAATACCTGAAACACCAAACCCCAGAGACTGGAACACAAAAAAAATTGAAGCCAAAATCTCACTAAAAAACCGGCCAGGCCGGGGTTTTTTATACTTTTCGCCGGGTCAAATTCAGTGGAATTGGCTCAATTTTCTCAGGTGTTCATGTTACATCATATGTAACATTCTGCACTTATTTAAATAATTTTTAGAGAACTTAAAAAATTCGACAGAAATTAAGGATTTTGTTTCGAGGTTTCGGAGTTGTTTCGATTTCGTAATTCTACTAATATAGTCTAATTCTCTAGCTTGGATCTGATACCATAGAAAGGTTCCTTAGCACCCTCACTATGTTTTCTATGGAATTAAGCATGCAATTTTAAAAAACCTAGAGTGCTGAGCAACCTATAACCAAGGATCTAACTAGAGGATTAGGGTTTAAAACACATGTAAACTACTTTACACTTAGTGAAGTTGGAATACAACCTTTGTAGATCGGTACTTCACTTCTAAAGCTCTGTGTAGTAGTCCCTTTTGCTCCAAGTAGTGGTGTCCCGGACTGTCCATTGGCTCCACTAGGTGAAAGAAACGATCTTGCTCAAGGATCTTCGAGGCCGAAGTTGATCTACGTCGAAAAATCTCTAACTCAAGCTACCTCTTCACTAATTGATGAACTAGTGAAGAAACAACCTATACTAAATGGCTAGTTTGGTATAGATTGGTGAAGTAGGAATTTTGCTCACTTTAGAATTATTTTTCTCTCTTTCTTTTTTCTTCTCACTCAAAGCTAGAGAGCAATCTAAAAGAGATGAAGAAAATGAACAAGTGTTCAACTAATGAACCATGGGTGAGAATATATCATATATAACTCATGTAGAGACTTAACCATGGCTTAAGATAATGGTTAGATTAATAAATATCTAGAGTAAAATAAAATTAGTGGACTAAGTCAATGGTTTTCACAAGTTTCTCCAAGCTTCAAACCATGACTAATTACCACCTAATTTTGATTTTCCCTTAATAATTAAAACCCCACATTATCTTAAGTGTGGTGTGAGTCTCATACACCCAAGTCCAATGTATCATCTAGCATGACACAAAATAAATACATTAACATATATCACATATATATTAAATGTACAAAGAGAAAACATTTTCTTAAGTGAGCTAATATTAGTTAATGTATATTAATATATCAAATATATAATGACACATTAAATTATTAAATCAACACTTGATTTAATAACCCGGCTGTATCGCATACAACTGACTAATATCATTTATATGCATATCACATATACATATAAAATATCATTGAATCAACACTTAATTCAACAATCTGGTTATATCACATAAAACCTATATTGCGAGATCGGAACACGGTATCATATACACGTATCAATCTCGGTCCCGTACATATCACATACATGCCCTACGGTATCATACGAGATCCTCACGACTCGTAAGGAGAATATACCCTCTATAAGACTTTTAAGGCTTATAGAATTCAAAAGTCTTAAGTTAGAGGGGCCTGAACCTGTTCTTAAGCCATCAAAATCCTACAAAACTTTCCTGCCCTACAAGTAGTTCAATATCGACTCTTGTACACAATCCACATGCATAAATAAAAAATTCCCCACCAAGTTCCATCAATGGTAAGAAATATCCCCATGTGGGGAACGACACTTGCAAAGTCCTCACGACTTTGTAAGGAGAAAATATCCGCGTGAGATCCTTACGACTTACAAAAGAATAACACACTTAGAAATCCACATGATTTCTAAGGAGAAAATACACCTATGAGATCCTCTTGACTTGTAGGGAGAAATATCTTTATGAGACTCTTACGGCTCATAAAGTGAAAAAGCCTCAATCAACAGGATCCTAACCCTGTTTGCTAAGCCATCTTTATTCAAATCAACAAAGGCAAATGATAATTCGCTCCTGGCAATATCCTAGTCGTAGCGATGTTGATGCCTAAATAAGTGTTAAACTCCAAGTCTTCTTATGCCAAATGATGATTCGCTCCTGACAATATTCCAGTTGCAGCGACACTGATACCGAAATTGATATCAGATCTCAATTTCCTGACTTGTAATAAAACTCAGCGAGCCACAAAAAAATGCATATGAAATAGCCGAAATGATGGGGAAACTCGTAATAAAAAAACAGCGAGTAAAAACAAAAAATTGACATAGCCAAAATGATTGGGCACCGCGAATAAAATAGCCGAAATGATTGGGCAATCGCGACTTTCGCGATGTAAAAAGCTGAAAAGATAGAGCATCGCGGAAATAAAAATAAAATAAATTAAAAACTTTTTTGCCCTGCTAGTAGGTCCATACTAATTCTTGTATACGATCCATGGGCTTAAATGAAAGAAAGGGAACAATATTTTCCCATCACGCTTCGTCAAAAGGAAGAATCTAGTTCTTGATGGAAACATCCACAGCCTAGAGATCATCTCGACGTTCCTATTCATCCCAGCAGGATGCAGACGCGACGTCAACCAAGACCCAAGGGTCAAATAAAATTGGAGTAACGACATATCCCTAGCTCCAGACCTTGATGGCAATACATACAACATAGAGGTCATACGGATGTCTACCCACTTCAGCAAAAGAGCCGGCGCGACATCATCAAGCAAAAGAAAAGGTGATGGCATATTCCTAACTTCGGGTCTTGACGGAAATTCATACAAAGCCTAGAGATCATCAGAGATCATCCCACCTCAGAAGGGTGCAGTTATGACTCATCAGGGCTTCAAATTGAGCCTATGATCAAGTAAAAAGCGCCATGGCAAATACTTAACGCTTGTTCTTTCGACAGTGATATGAGCTAAGGAGATTACTTGAAGACGTCTGGTCAAGCCCCCGAAGGGATCAAAGTCACGACAGTCGCGGGGCTGTTCGAACAGAAACCTAAAGAACTGCATATCAAAGAATATATCAGCCAACGGGACGGTACTGTGGACTAAAACCTTAGTACCACAAACCTAACGGACCCCTGTCATAAAAGAATGGTGGTTATCTGCATCCAACGTTAGGACAAGTTTGCCTGTAAACCTAAAAGAGGTAAGCTTAAAAACACTCCGAAATGAGTACGTAAACTAGAGATTCCGAAATGAATGAATAAACTATAAACTCTGAAATGAGTAAATAAACTAAAAACTCTGAAACGAGTGAATAAACTAGTCTCTACCAAATCAAGATAATAAAAAAAAGGGTGCAGATATGAAAAGGAAAAAGGCTTGCCATTCATACTTCAGAAAAGATTACACAGTGATGATGAGAACGACAAAAAAGGGGGCGCATCATCCTATATCTACAACGGCAAGACGCTAAAATCCGGACACGGATTCTCAAACTCAAAACAAAGTTTGAGCAGTGCGCCTTCAGCTTCGTCGACCATCTTTTTGTGCATCTTGTCTCGGATGCAAGCGTCAGGGTCACCACTAATGTCCTCCATCCTCTGGTATGTTAATACTATTGCATTCTATTGAAAGATGCGGTGCAAGATGGCAACGAGATTATCTCTCTGTTTCTTTGAGATCAACCCTATCAAATACACTGAATATACCTTATCCTCAGTGTTATCGAGCGCTTGGAGCGGCATAATCTCAAGACGTCTGGGCAAAGCCTCCCAAATCGACCCAACGGTGATCTTCAAAAGGGCAGAGCGGGAGGGGGGAGCAATCAACTGTTGAAATCATCAAAGCGACGCATTACCTCGTCGCACTGGGCGTCAGTGAACTCCTAGCTTTGAAAGTGACCTTGGATACGAATCTCCTCATAATATACGAATCTCCTCATAAGAGACAATCTCTTCAAGGTCCTACAAATGACCAGCCATAGTACTTGAAAAGAAATCAGGTGGAAAGTTAGCAATAGAAAATGCTGGAACTACTAACTACAAAGACAGTGGACCCCACGAAATCAAAATGGCGGCTCGTCAATGATGAGACAAGTGCCCATTGTGAGAATCAAAAAGGATTCTCATTAAATGAACAGTGGAGTTAAAACTCCCAATATTCCCGAAAAATGGGTTCTTTTAAAATACCAACAGATTCAAATCTGTGAAAGGGATATTAAAACCGTAAAAGGGAAAATACCCAAGAACAGTAAAGGGAATAAAATTCCCAAAGTTCCAAAAAAACCGTCAGAGCTAAGCTTTGCAAAACAAAATGGAATTAAATTCCCCCAATAATAGGATTAAATCACAGAAATCGCCATGTTAGGAAACACATGGGATACATAATGGAATTAAATTCCAGATACCCTCAAATGTCAGAATCGATGATAGGGTAAAACTCTAAGAAGAGAATCAGCGATTCTCAAGAATGCCCATTGATTCACACCCTTGATGTGAACATCAAGACTCACGGTCTACTGAAAAAAGGTTTTCAAAGATTTCCAAGAGATCTGTTCAAGAAAAGAGCCGAGCTTTGTTAATAGATTAAAAATCCAAAATAAAAAAAGAAGACATCCAAAAAAGTCTTATAAGAGCTAAACTCTTTACATAATTCTTACCAAAATTTTTGGCAGAGTTTAACTGTGATCAGAGGAGTTTTGAGGGCAGAGATTTATGCTTTGAAATGAGAATTAAATTATCAAAGAAGAAAAAAACTCAAGGAGGAAGATGAAAAGCAGTAGTCACTCCAAGGCCAAATGCCCCATTTATAAGACGTGATGGGATCGGTTCAACTTCCCATTCCCCTAAGAGATCCAACGGTGGTAGAGATGGACACTGCTGCACTCACGTGCAAGCCACGTGAAAGCAACACTGGGGGGCATTTGTTTCCTTATAAAAAAAAGGGAGCGAAAAAATAGAGAAGAAGTCCCACGTTTTGGGCCTCATGTGTTAAACACGTGAGCGCTTATATGTAAAGAATATAAGCGCTAAAAGCAAACGACTAAAGGCTAAACAGACCTCACGTGTTAAACATGTGAGCGCTTATATACAAAGCATATAAGCTCTAATAAACAGATTAAAACCCATATTAAGGTCACGTGTTAAACACGTGAGAACACATTTTTGAAGTACTAGCTTCAGATAGAATTAAACTCTCTTTATATATAGAATTAAAATCTATTTTTTGTATGCAAAACATATAAACACTGAAAGCAAGTAACTGAAAGCAAGTAACCGGCCTCACGTGTTAAACACATGAGCCTTATAAACAAAAGCATATAAGCGCTAAGAATAAAAGTATCTAAAGGCCAAACCAGCCTTACGTGTTAAACACGTGAGCGCTCATATGCAAAGCATATGAGCGCTAAATAAAATAGGCTGAAACCCACACCAGGGCCATGTGTTAAACACGTGAGAGCACCTCCCTATATAGAATTAAATTCTATTCTTAGGAAAATAAATCTCTTGATCTTTCTAAAAGTGAAAGATATTCTCTGATAACAGAGAATCGTTGGATCAAAAATTCAATGGTGATTAAAAATCACCAAATATAGAATTAAATTCTATTAGGGAAAAATATCTCCCTAATCTTTTTAAACTAGAAGGATATTTTCTGTTAAATAAAAAGTTGTTCGATCAAAGATCCAATGAGATGGGAAAATATTTCACTATATCTTTCTAAACAAAGAAAGATATGCTCTGTTAAATAGAGAGCCCTTGAATTAAAAATCCAATGGTGATCGTTTGACAGAATTAAATTCTGTATTTGGAAAAATATTTCCCTAATCTTGTTGAAAACAAGAAAATATATTCTGTTAAATAGAAACTCTCTGAATCAAAAATCCAACAGTGGATAAAATCCCCCGCATAATCTTTGAGGCCAATAAAATCAATTGGTAATTCTCAAACTAATTAACAATTTAACTTCTCTATATAAAGAACCCGAGACTTTAAGTCTCAGGGACACGCACACAGAGAGGATCGACCCCCCAAGTTTCTGCAAACAAAAAGACAGAAGTCACAAAAACAGAGAATTTAATTCTCTTCAAAGAAGAAGTTCTTCCTCCTTTCAAACTCTAGGTAAAGAAAAAGAAGAGATCAAAATATCTCCTTTACTTAGTATAAACAGAAACAAGATTTTAACTCTTCATAAAAAGAACTTAGTTCTTCCTCAAATCTGGGATTTGCAAGGCAAATTTCCCCATAAGTTGAGAATTTAATTCTCATCGGGGAAATTATGTTCTTCAAACTCAAAATCTAAGAGAAAAGAACTAGGTTAAAAAGAAAGAAAGAGAGAGAGAAAGAACACATGTTTTAGGAATTTAATTTCCCTAAAAATAGTGTTTAACCCTATGTAAAGAACTTAGTACTTATAAAAAAAAATAGAACTTAGTTTCTTAAATAAAATTTATCTTAGATCTTCAAAGCAGAGATCTGGGTGATCATTAATGACCAAAATGACATTAACAGAGATTAAATCTCTGAAAGAAAAGAACTTGGCGCAATACATGTTTCTCACGTGAGCATCCAAAAAAAAATAAAGGCTGAATGCTTTACGTGCTTTCCACGTGAGCGCCATACCAAGTGCTTAGCACTCTATATTCAGTCAAAATGACTAAGTGTTTAGCACTGATTAGACAGCGTCCATGTTTGAGCGCCTCACGTGTTTTCCATATGAGCGCCAGAGCCACAGATAAGTGCTTAGCACTTCTGAATAGAACAAAAAGGAAAGCTCAAGATAGAGTAGACCAAGCCCAAATCGGCTAAACCTCTGAAGTTGCTTGCAGTTGAGCCCAAACGCTCTGTTATTGGATCTCAACTAAAGTTTGATGTTTCCTAAAATATTACTAAGTTGATCTTAGTCTCAAATCAGACTAACGTATTCTTAGTGAAAATAAATTGAGTCCAAATGAAAGTATATTTAAGTTGATCTTAATCTCAAACTAGATTAATGGTCATTAAATAAAACAAATATTCTTTGAACTGAAGGGATACATACAACCTAGGTTTGAACCCTAAATCTAAAATATACGGATTTGGAATAATCCGCACCCTATGGGCGACAACGTAAACTAGTCTCCATATACGATCCACGAGCAACCAAAACAAACAAAACACACACGATGCAAAGTGAACTACTGGAGCAGGAAAAAATAGTTATCGCAATGCGGTAACGTAATTAACTGTAGGGGCTTGCGTCTGCAGGGAAGAGCGTCCCCACAATTAAAACTCCTCACAAAAGAGAGGGAATCGGATGAAATCTGCTATATCGGTCGCATCTATCCAAACCTCCGATATACGGTGCCATAAATCAACTTGGCATCTTCGGAGAGGTGGATGGATATGTCCAAATAGCATCTGCTCCAAATTCAGACTAGACGTCCTCCGCGTCTCAGTCCAGTCTTTAACGGTAAACAACCCCCACTCTCTTCCTTACCCACTTGTTAACGCTACGCAACCAGTAAGTCCCTATTCTTTTTTTTGTTTTAACTCAAATCGCATTCTTAAAACACATCGACAAAGTAGAGTTGGCTCCAATAATATTTTCTTTTCAACCTTTTAATCCACTTGATGAGTAAATTAAGTCACAAACAATACTATAAAACCACTCTTAACTTTATTCACATTGTTTAGTATTTTAGCGTAATTAAATTTTCCATATGAAATAATCATATAACAGACTTTTTCAGAAAAATACCATTAACTTTAGTGTAACCCTTATTTCGATCACTAGTGTATATACCTCTAGAAATGCATGGGGTAACGACTTACCCCACACGTACAATTTTGATTCATAGCACGATATTTGGTTAGAAATTTTAATTAAATGCAACAATTTTGCAATAAAATACCATTTCATTATAAAACAAGTTTTTAATTGATATTTTTGGATTCTTGGAAATTGCGCCTCTACAACTCTCGTTAGGGGACCCGCTAATAGATGGTATGGATTATTACACATCCTTGAGATAGCAGAGCGAGATGTAGAGCTCCTCACGGAGAATTCGGTCTTGAAAGGAAATGAAAATACGATTTAAAGGAAATACGACTTTTCTTAACAAAACAAAACTTTGAAAATTTTATATAAAACCATGAATCCGTATTTTCAATAAAAATAAATTGTGAAATTATATTTTTAAAATGAAAGATTAAATTTTTAAATGAAAATACCATAAAGTTTCCAAAAGTGATAGTTTTCATAAAAATAGCATAAACTTTTAAAAACTGGGTTTTATCACTAAAATACCATTAAAACTAAAATATATCTTCATAAAAAACTCTTAACATTCTAAATCACTCTCGAGTTTTATTTTTAAACAATATTAAAGTATTTTTCATAAAACCCCTCGAGAAATGCAAACAATATAAATACAATGTAAACAGCAAAATATAAATATTTAAGGACTCTAAATTAATATAGATTTAAGCGGTATCAATTCTCTTGAGCCTCGGGGAGCCGAAGAAAGTGAGTACTTGCCTATTCAGATTAGACTAATTTAACGGAGTTATCAATGGCAATTGTCTTGGAAAAAGACACAAATCCTGCCGTCCATGTGTAGCAGTTGTCCGATTTCTTCCGAACTTAAGATCTTCAAAAGTTAAATCAATTCACATGAAATGTCTATAATTCAAACCCAAACTCGAACTATAATCCAACTCAAATCTAAACTGGATTTCAAACTCGATTCGAATCCAAACTCGAATCTAAACTTGAATACGAACCCGAACTCAATCTACTCGACTAACTTGACTCGACCCAAAATTGCAATTGACATGACTCACATTCTACTCGACCTACTCGAATTCATTCTCCAACTTTTGCAATCTATGGTTTCGATCAAGACATGTTATAATCAACCAATCAAATCAACTAAGGATATCTTACAGTTATAATATATATTATACTCGGTGTGTTTGGGATAGTTTCTTGTGTGAATCCAACGGAACTTCATGTTAGTGATATATGCCCTAGAGGCCATTATTGTATAGTACTGGATTGTATATTACATTTTGGAAGATTGAGATATACACAGATATAATCATAGTCTTGCTCAATATGATAGTATGCTATCTGGTTTGATTCCATCTTAATATGTGTATATGTTTTTTTTAACATATCGCTGATACATATTGATAGAGCCTTTAGGATCTTTGCTTGACTACCGGCGTTGTGATGGCAGTCACACTAGTGGTGGCTAGGTAGTCTATAAGCATATCCTTAAACTTGTCCCTAGTCGTAGTATTATCGAGACATGGTATCGATACTCCAAGGTAGACTAGTGTATACGCTTCTTATCCCCGTCAGGAAAAGTGGTCTGTCCTGCAGCCATTGGTATACGGTACCAGAGATAGTATACAGGTGCTCATTGGGTTATGAGTTACACTGGCGGACTCGCTGGGAACTGCTGGTTAGTATTATACCTATCGTTAGTTAGCAGTTCTCCGGTGACATGAGTACAGATTAGTCCGTTGACTTGACATCACTATTTGTCTCGAGTGTGTTCCAACTATACTTAGATTAATATCATGCCACGGCTCAAATGAGTCGTGCAAACAGGTAGTGGTTGGGTGTGTTTCCCCCAATCAGAGCAAAGCTCTGTTGGAAATTTAAAATTCAAATTTTGAAGCAACGCTTTAAATCTCGGGCGCAACGCGCCACGTGTCAGGTGCAGATGCATCAGCGCAGCGCCCAAGGCAGCGCACCCAATCAGAGCAAAGCTCTGTTCAAAGCAAAATCAAAGGAAGCAACGCTTCAGATGCGCTCGCGCAGTTGCGCTGCGCGACACGTGTCAGCGCAGATGCGCTCGCGCAGTTGCGCTGCGCTGTGCGCTCGCGCAGTTGCGCTGCGCAGTGCGCTCGCGCAGTGCGCTGCGCGACACGTGTCAGCGCAGTTGCGCTGCGCGACACGTGTCACGCTCTGGAGCATTTGCGCCAAACAGAATTAAGATTCTAAAAGAAATCTTTCTGTTCTTGTTAAAATAAGAAGATTTTCTTACATAAAACAGAAGCCCTTGGATCAAAGATCCAACGGTGGGGGAGATTCTCCAAATCACTCAGAGAAAGATCTTTTTAACAAATTTATGGGCACTATAAAAAAGACCCTAGACCTCAATTCAAAGGCATCAACATTTTGTGAGAAATTAAACAGAGAGAACTCTGAAGAATTGGAGAGAAATCCTCAAGAACAAAAAAAGGTAAAAAAGCCTTTAGAAAAAAGAGAAAATTCTCTTATGAACAGATCATTGATTTAAAAACAAGATCAATGATCTTTAATAAAAAAAACAAAATAAAAATAGTGCTTTGCACTTTTTTATGAACCTCTGGTTCCTGAAATAAGAAAAAGCTTGTTTTTCTTTGATCTAAATTAGATCAAGAAATCTAATAGTGCTCTGCACTTCCTTTATGAACCTTTGGTTCTTGAATCTAAAAGATTCTCAAATTAATATTGCCTTGAACTTATAAATCCGCACTGTTGCGCTCTTGGGCTGGCGCAAGCCACCAGAGAGCGCCACGTGTCAGAATCTGAACCAGTTGTGCTACGCACTTTTGAAATAGAGCTTTGCTCTCTGAAATTGGCGCAACTCATCAGAGCGCGCCACGTGTCAGCAGCACAAGCGTAGCGCACTAGCGCAGCGTACTGCGCTGCATGACACGTATCATCATCACAAGCGCTTGCGCTCTTTGATTGGCGCAAAGCGCCTGAAAATGCAATGCATTTCCTCTGCTAAAGGGCTAGGCCCAAGTCAAAAAGACCTAGCAGGCCAAAATAAATTGCAAAGCAATAAAAAGGGGCAGAGCCCAAGTGAAATTGATGCTCTGCATCATTTATAAATGGGCACAGCCCCAAAACAAATTGATGCTCTGCATCTTTTATGGGCAGAGCCCAAACAAAAAAAATAGAAGTAATGCAATGCATTATTTAAGTGTGGGCAAAGCCCTAGCACAGGTCTAATAGACCAAAAAATAAATAAAGGTGTTGAACATTTTCAACTGGACTTAGCCCAATTTTGGCCGTAAGTCCTCAAATTAAATTGACTGAGCACAGCTGCTCTCTTAAATCAATTTATATCCGGTTCGAGGGTACATCTCCGAACTCCTCTGATGCCTGTCGTTGTAATCCTTCAACGATGTCAGAGAGGTGATGGGTCCCGACGACCACACATCAAGATGGACTGCGGGGTCCTTAAACTCGTGGACCGAAACGTCCTTAAACTAATGTTGGACCGAAACGTCCTTAAACTAATGTTGGACCATCACGTCCTTAAACTGGAACATGGACCACCACGTCTCCAAACTGGAACATGGACCACCACGTCCCTAAACTGGAACATGGACCACCACGTCCCTAAACTGGAATATGGACCACCACGTCCCTAAACTGGCGATGGACCACCACGTCTCTAAACTGGAACATGGACCACTACGTCCCAAGAACTGGAACAATAGAGCCTCCAAATGCTCTTTTGCCGGATCTAAACGATCCCGTTTAAGTTGATCTTAGCCCCAAACATGGCTAACGTATCCTTAAACATTCAAACGGACTATAAAACTCCAAATCAACCTTGGTTCAAGGGTACATCTCTGAACTCCTCTGACACCTGCCGTTGTAATCCTTCAACGACGTCAGAGAGGTGACGAGTCCCGAGGGCCATATATTAAATGGATCATCACGTTAAGTCGATCTTAGTCTCAAACAGGACTAACGTATCCTTAACGAACGTTTAAGTTGATCTTAGCCGCAACACGGCTAATGCATCCTTAAACTAAAAACACCAAACCCAAATCTAAGTAAATACGGATTTGGACTAATCCACGTCCTACGGGCGACGGCATTACTCAGTCTCCGTATACAATCAACGGGCAACCACAAACAAAACAAACACCCACGACACGAAGTGAAATTCTGGAGAAGGAGAAAGTTGTTACCGCGATGCGGTAGCGTAATTAACTGCAGGGGCTTGCGCCTGCAGGGAAGAGCGTCCCCACAATCAAAAACCCATCACCCTGAGGGGGAATCTGACGAAGTCTGCTACATCGGCCGCATCCGTCTAAACCTCCGATACACGGTGCCATAAATCAACTTGGCATCTTCGGAGAGGTAGACGGATAAAACCATATAGCATCTGCCCCGAATCTCAGGCAAGACGCCCTCACGTCGTCGGCCGCCGTTCGGAGGGGAACATATTCTGGCACGCCCGGTGGGACCTCTTCCTCTTTCCACTCCACACTTCGTGTGTCGTCCTCGCGAACCAATCGCGGTTTGTTAAATGGTTGCCTTCGGATTTCAAGTTACTAAGATTTAGTATTTTGCCTGGCACAGAACTCAAGAATCAATGGCCTTTAACTGCACCAACTGCTCGAAGTGCCACTGCAACGGACTCTCCACCTCACCGGGAGGTGTAGCATATGGGCCCCAAGCGGCTTCCTTCCTCGCTCTGCCGGTAGACTAGGTGACCCAAGCCACCACTGGCCTGTTCTTCGGGACCATGATCCCACCTACAACCTTCTCTATGCTAATACTTGCATTGGAAGTGAACAAGAAGTCGGTCTTCGACCGGCTCACTGCTACTACGGCCCCTGTCAACAGGTCGCCCACTACCAAACCGACAGCCTCTGTTTTCACCAGGCTAAATCAGAACTCTAAACTGGTTGTCCCAAGGAAAGCAATAACTGCTGCTCCAGAAGTCGTCAAGGCGGCTTCCCCTGTCAAAGAGTCAGTCTTTTCAAGACTGACGATTCCTGCTCCTACCCCTGCTCGAGGATCCGTCTTCGACAGGTTGAATATCACCCCTCAAAAGACAACCTCAGTCTTTAAGAGGTTAACACCGGCGGTGCCTCATTCAGACAGGGGGAAAAAAGAAGATGTCTCAATCTCTGAGCCAGTCCCAACGGCTCATCATGCTCGACGTCGCCATTAGCAACGAGTGAGGAAGGCAGGGGGCAACTCCCCCTCAGGGCTAACTCCACCGGCTCCAGTAGTGGAAGTCAATGTTGCTGTTCCAACTGGGAACAGCTTTGAACTGCTGAGGAGGGTACGTAAGAACTCTCCAACCGCTACACTGAAAAGATCTCCTCCGCCCGCGGAGAAAGTTCCGGAAACGAAGCAAGAACAGCCCCCTCAACGGCTGTCCTCAAGAATATACAAGGTTTGGCGAAGGGTTCAAGACTCTGTGATCGACCCAGATCACTCTCGTCAACAAAAGAAGACTAAGGTGCAAAGAGAAAAGGTCCGTCCTATTCAACAGCAGAGGACAACAATCGCTAGGATGCCCACTGCAACGGCCCCTTCAACTTCAACGGCCCACAAAAGAAGGAGGCCGGAGAAAACCCCCACACCGGCGACAAATATCAGAGGTGGTGAACCCAAGCGCCCTAAGTCAGGGGGCATTGTGGTTCATACCGTCTATGTGGCATCTGGTAAAAAATACAGCCGCATATCTACGGGTCATCGACCGCTTACCCGATCAGTGACCAAGGCGCAAGAGCAGCAACAGAAGCTCCAAGAAATGATGAATGCTATGGCCACACTTACAGGGCCAAAAGAAAACCCTGAAACGTCCTCCGATGAACGTCAGGAGGAAGAAACCGACGCCGAACTCCTTCGTCGAATATTGGAGAAGAAGGACAAAGAGGTTGCTGAACAAGCAGCCAACATACAACGTATGGGCCTCCTCTTCCAAGACATGATAGGGATGATGATACAACAAGATCCTCCGGCCGAAGAGCCCCCGATCGCCCTTGGAGACGATAGGGGAGAGACATCAAATCCTCCACCAGCTCTGTCAATGGCTAAGGAGGATACAATCTCCAAAGCTGATTTGGATGAGTACATCGCCCAACAAATACGGGTTCATCATGCGACCGAAGCAGCCGGCCAGGTCGTAAAAACGGGGCGGCCATATCCAAGTTGGTACGATCAAATCAAGTACCCGCCAGGTTATACGATTCCCAAGTTCCATGTCTACAAGGGGATGGGCAATCCTCACCAGCATGTTGCCCAGTTCGGGGCACTCTGTGGCAACACCGGTGGTGATGACAAGCTTTTGCTTCGCCAGTTTGTTGGAAGTTTATCGGATACGGTGTTCGAGTGGTACTCTGAGCTCCCGAACGACTCTATCAAAACCTTCGCGGAGATGGAGCTGTTGTTTACTCAGCGTTTTGCAAGCGCTAGTGAACGCACCCCGATGACGGCACTGATTAACGCCAGGGTAAAGCCAGGCGAGACGTGGGTTCAATATGCTATACGGTGGCGGAACTTATGGTCGAAGTGCGAGCAGCGCATTGAAGAAGCTCCTACGGTGGGTATGTTTGTGGGAACCCTTGATCCGCAAGCAACCATCTCGCAATTTATGATGTTTTTCAAGCCGACTACCTTCCAGGCCTTGATTGACAAGCTAGCGCAGATGGATCAGATGGGCCATAAACCTCCTCTTCCAAAGCTGGACTCCCGAAATGACAAGGGGAAGGGAAAAGCGATCGTCGTCGCTAATGCTCAACAACAACCGAACAACTCGAAGCCGGTTGTGCGTCAAAATAATATGCGGCCGTACGTAGACCTTGAGGAGAGACTAGGGCGTCCTTACTCGTTTCCCCGCGATAAAACGAGAAGGTTATTCGAGCTGGCATTGCGCAACAGACTCATAAATCTGCCGGATCCAAAACGTCCGTTGCAACCAAGTGACGTCAACGAGCCCAACTACTGTCCTTATCATCGAGTACTAGGCCATCCGATCGAAGACTGCAACGTTTTCAAGAATTTGCTTGAAAACCAGTACCGACAGGGCAATTTCGCGTTATCTGACAAATGGAAGGTGAATCCCCCGCAGCCCCACACCTCTAAGGGGACGAATACGCCGGGGGCAACATGATTCGTCGTTGAAGAAGCTCCTTGGGAGGTTGTATTATCAGCCAAGACAAAGAGGATGCTAAACGATCTTCAGACATGTCCAGCGATCAAGTGGAAGAACCCGTTGGAACCGCAGGTCATTGAAGGGATGTTGAAGCCACGTCCAACTCCAAAGACCGATGGTGGTGGCTCAAGCACTCGCAACCAGCCGTCAAAATCCTCGAAGAAGAAGGAAAAGAAGTCAAAGAATCCCGTGAAGCCTGGCGACAAGCGCACGGACTTGCAAAAACAAATTGACGCACTGGAGGAATACAACCAGAAGGCACGGACTCCCATTACATTCCAAGAGTTCCTCAATCACGTCTTTCAATAAGAAGATGAGGGAAAAAGTTCACCTGATGAATCTGAAGAATGCGTGGCGAGCTGTCATGTGATTTCCCATTCGTTCATGGACGATGAGGAAACTCCTTGTACCGAAGCACTGGGGGCAGATCTTGAACCAAAATTTCCGGAGCTATCTGATGAAATGATTGACGCGTTCCTTAACGAAGCTCGATTGAAAAGTAAAGCTGATCGAGAACGCGAGACGGCTATATTTAAAAAGGCTAAGCGTCAGCGACTTGATGAAAGAGCTGAGACGATCCCGCTGGAGCAAAATGCCTCCACCGTACGAGTGGCAGTCCACTACGAGTTGACGGACGAAGAAAATGCTCACCTTCGGCTTGAGGAGCTTGACACCCTTGATGAAACCCGGCTCATAGCGCAACAAAATCTGGAGGCCTATAAAGCAAAGATGACGCGCTCATATGAAAGACTGACCCGGCCGAGGACATTTCGCCAAGGCGAACTCGTGCTAGTGGTCAAAAGGACTATGATTCCCAGTCGCGCCAAGCGAGGAAAATTCGAGCCAAACTATGAAGGCCCATACATCATAGATAAGTTCTACCAAGGTGGGGCCTATCTACTCATGGACATGCACGGTGAAAGGCCTTTCAGGCCAATAAACAGTCGCTTCCTAAAGAGATACTACGCTTAATGAGCCACGGCCTAGGTCAATGATAGATGACGACGACTATGTCCGCTCGCTATCTTCCTAAGCTCAAGCTTTATAAGCAATAGCCGTCCTTCTCCATGACGGACCGAAATGTCCTTAAACTAATAGCGGACCGAAACGTCCTTAAACTACTACCGCAGCATCTTTAGGCTGATGAGATGAATAAAAAAATAAAATAAAAAAATAAAAATATATATATATATATATATATAAACGGTATGTCCATAAGCAAAAATGGCACGGATGAAAACCCGAAAGGGCTCCGTGAGTAAAAACAGCAGGGCTACCGGCGAGTGTTCGTGAAAACCCGAAAGGGCGCGACCTCGTAAAAAAAAGAGAAGAAGAAAATAAATAAATAAAAAAGAAAAAAAGAGAGAGAATAAAGAAAAACGGTATGTCCATAAGCAAAAAGGGCACGGATGAAAACCCGAAAGGGCTCCGTGAGTAAAAACAGCAGGACTACCGGCGAGTGTTTGTGAAAACCTGAAAGGGCGCAACCTCGTTAAAGAACACTTACAGGGTCCCCTCGACCTTGTAAGGAGAAACCACCCGCGTGAGATCCTTACGACTCACAAGGGAGCAGCACACTTAGGGATCCCCATAATTCTTAAAGAGAAAATACACTTGCGAGATCCTCACGACTCGTAAGAAGAACTCTCTTATGGGACCCTCACGGCTCATAAGATTTGAAAGTCTTAAGTTACAGAGACCTAAACCTGTGCTTGAGCAACCCCCACAACTTCCAATACCGCCCTACAAGTGGTCCAATACTGTCCTTTGTATACAATCCACGGGCGCGAATAAATATTTCCCTAACCAAGTCCCGTCCGTGACTGGGGATATGTTCGCACGACCCTTGTAGGTCCTCTCGACTTACAAGGAGAAAACCCTACTGTAGGATCCTTACGACTTACAGAGGAACATACACTTAGGAATCCTCACGATTCTTAAGGAAAAAAATACACCTACAAGATCCTCACGACTTGTAGGGAGAAATACCTTTGTGAGACCTTTACGGCTCATGAAGTTAAAAGCCTTAGTCGACAGGACCCTAACCCTGTTCGCTAAGCCACCTTTGTTCGACATTGACAGAGGCAGATGATGATTCGCTCCTGGCAATATCCCAGTTGTAGCGATGCTGATGCCGAAATCGGTGTCTAATTTCAGGTTTACGGCGAAAAGCCAATAGGCCGCACATGCATACGAAATAGCCGAAATGATGGGGCAACTTGCAATAAAAAGCAGCAAGTAAAAATGTATGCATGCAAAATAGCCGAAATGATTGGGCAACTCGCAATAAAAAGCAGTGAGTAAAAATAAAATAAATAGCCGAAATGATTGGGCACCGCGAAAAATAGCCGAAATGATTGGGCAATCGCGACCTTCGCAATATAAAAGCTGAAATGATAGAGCATCGCGGAGATAAAACAAAAAAAATGATGATAAAACTTTGGCCCTACAGTTAAGATCACATCGATCCCTGTATGCAATCCAAGAGCGTAAACAAAGAGGGAACCATACTTTCCCAACAGGCTCCGCCGGAAGACGAAGCCAAATCTCGACGGTTCGGTCCAACTCCGAGGAAACCAGTGTCTTTAGCAAATTCCTCGACTCACGGATACAAACACTTCTTGACGAGAGCCCCCTGATCCGCGTCGACTCGCAGAGCAACCAGTGCCTCCGTGGGAAATTCTCGACTCGTTTCAAACCCCAAGGAAACAAATAATCCTTGGCGCCAGGGAAACAAATAATCCTTAGCAAATTCCTCGACTCACGGATACAAACACTCCTTGACGAGAGCCTCCTGATCCGCGTCGACTCGCAGAGCAACCATTGCCTCCGTGGGAAATTCTCGACTTGTTTCAAACCCCAAGGAAACAAATAATCCTTGGCACTAGGGAAACAAATAATTCTTAGCAAACACCTCGACTCACGGATACAAACACTCCTTAACAAGAGCCCCATGATCCGCGTCGACTCGCAGAGCAACCAATGCCTCCGTGGGAAATTCTCGACTCGTTTCAAACCCCAAGGAAACAAATAATCCTTGGCGCTAGGGAAACAAATAATCCTTAGCAAATTCCTCGACTCACAGATACAAACACTCCTTGACGAGAGCCCCCTGATCCGCGTCGACTCGCAGAGCAACCAGTGCCTCCGTGGGAAATTCTCGACTCGTTTCAAACCCCAAGGAAACAAATAATCCTTAGCAAATTCCTCGACTCACGGATACAAACACTCCTTGACGAGAGCCCCCTGATCCGCGTCGACTCGCAGAGCAACCAGTGCCTCCGTGGGAAATTCTCGACTCGTTTCAAACCCCAAGGAAACAAATAATCCTTGGCGCTAGGGAAACAAATAATCCTTAGCAAATTCCTCGACTCACGGATACAAACACTCCTTGACGAGAGCCTCCTGATCCGCGTCAACTCGCAGAGCAACCAGTGCCTCCGTGGGAAATTCTCGACTCATTTCAAACCCCAAGGAAACAAATAATCCTTGGCGCTAGGGAAACAAATAATCCTTAGCAAATTCCTCGACTCACGGATACAAACACTCCTTGACGAGAGCCTCCTGATCCGCGTCGACTCGCAGAGCAACCAGTGCCTCCGTGGGAAATTCTCGACTCGTTTCAAACCCCAAGGAAACAAATAATCCTTGGCGCTAGGGAAACAAATAATCCTTAGCAAATTCCTCGACTCACGGATACAAACACTCCTTGACGAGAGCCCCCTGATCCGCGTCGACTCGTAGAGCAACCAGTGCCTCCGTGGGAAATTCTCGACTCGTTTCAACCCCAAGGAAACAAATAATCCTTGGCGCTAGGGAAATAAATAATCCTTAGAAAATTCCTCGACTCACGGATACAAACACTCCTTGACGAGAGCCTCCTGATCCGCGTCGACTCGCAGAGCCACCAGTGCCTCCGTGGGAAATTCTCGACTCGTTTCAAACCCCAAAGAAACAAATAATCCTTGGCGGTAGGGAAACAAATAATCCCTAGCAAATTCCTCGACTCACGGATACAAACACTCCTTGACGAGAGCCTCCTGATTCACGTCGGCTCGCAAAGAAACCACTGTCTCCGCGGGAAAATTCCCGATTCGTCTCAACTTGCAAGATGAAGCCTCAGGCAGCAGGGACTAAAAAACTTGCTTCCTGAACAATGGGACCCTGCAAGTCGATCCAAAAAGATCTCTTGCATACTATTCACGGGTCTCACTCTCCAAAGTCGAATCTCGACAAGGAGGGAAACAACCGCTTATGAGTCCTCTCGACTCGTAAGAGGGAAAAGTTCTCTTACAGGATCCTTACGACCTATGAGAGAAAACACACTTAGGAATCCTCACGACTCCTAAGGAGAAAAACCCACCTACGAGATCCTCTCGATCCGTAGGGAGAAAAGTCTCTACGAGACCCTCACGGCTCATAGAGTTGAAAAGTCTTAGGCAGCAGATCTGAACCTGTGGCCTAAGCCATCGCTATTTCTTGAGGAAATCAAGATGCTTGCTCTAATCATCCGTCAACCATGTTTACTAAGGTGGCATGTTGATAATAAAAGAAAGAAAAGGCAGAGAAATGACACAAGACATTACAGAAAATGTGTATCTTTTATTCATAAACTTGATTAAGTACAGGATACATTGTGCTAAAGGATAAAAAAATATATATACACATTTTTTATTTACAAGTACAAACGATACAAGGAGAGTTACTGAGAAGGAAGCGTCCTGCATAGCTCTAGCAATTGTTCGCGCACTTCCTTCCCCACTTTCTCCAGATCGGCCACCACTGCCAACTCCGCCTCCACTTGGGCCCGTTGCTGCGCGACAGATGCAAGCTGATCCCTGACGGCCTGATGAGCAGCTTCACGGCCTGGAGTGTCATGCTCGGCGACATCAAGTGCCCGCTTCAGTTTCAACCCATTTAAGATGCGCTCTAGAAGGCCCTCGAAGACGGCCTTTACCTCAGCGGCGTTCGTCTCAACTTCAGCACGCAGGCGAGCAGTTTCGCTTGAAGACTCCTGGCACTCCTTCAGCCTCAAAGCTGCTTCTTGTTCCAAATGACGGAAATGAGAAGTGCTTTGCTCGAGCCATGCTCCCCGTTGAGTGCTCACGGCAAAAGTCTCGGGGAATAGACGCATCGACTCCAGCTGATGAAGGCGAGCCTCAATCTCCCGACAATGGTTAACCCAAGAGGCGACAATGCCCTCGTCATGGAAGGTGGCAAATATCACCAACATCGGGTTAACCGTCGTAGCGAAGTCCTCAGCAGATGTAGGAGTCTCGACGTCGAGTTCCTCTATGTAGTCGCTCAACATGCGCAGACTATTCGCCGCACCTTTCGAGGATGGACGTCTTTGGGAAGGGCCTGCCGGCATTGTAATACGAGGCTCAAAAGGCGCCAAGACCGGAACGACAGCTAAAAAAGACAAAATGTGATTAGATGATGATTCAATAGATATGGAGAAAGTCATTGATAAGATAGTTTACTATACCAGTTGAAGCAGGTGGCAAGGCCGGAAGGGCCGGTGGCGCAATCGATCTTTCTTCTCTCCCTTCGATTTGTAACACTGCAGTCAGGACAAGAGAGAGTTAGAAATAATTCTATCACTGAAAAAAGAAAGGTATCAATCGGGGACTACACTCACCAGCACCGCCAGAGGGAGAAGTGAGTTCAGATGGGAAGGAGAAGTGTGGGAGCAACACTTGATATAGATGATCAAAGAGCACTCCTGAAAAGACATAACAGTGCGACTTTAGTACACAAATTATGCGTTTGAAAGAGAAGGTTAATAAATTGCAAGCTCATACCTTCCAACATCTTCGACGGTATGAGAGAGGGTTGAGAGGTGACCACCGCCAAGGCAGTCGTTGAAGGCGCTCCCTCGAGCAGTGGGGCATCAGTGCTGGCTGCACCTGCGTTACGAAAAAGGGTGAACTTGTCGGAAAGGATTGTAAGGTAAAGAAAGACACCAACTTGGGATTTACCTGATGAGCTGCCGGCTGAAACGGAGGCGACTCCCTCCTCCATTGACATGAGGCCACCGCCCGTGGCCTCATCAACCGACTCGATAGGGGCCGTTGTCGTGCTCGCAAGACCTAGAGACGGCGGAAGATCGTACACGGGGAAGGCAATGATTGGAGCGTTGCCGGACTCTTGGGAGAGAGCGGCTAACTCTTCCCCAAGAGTCGTACCCATCTCACCCGCTACTTCTGCGGTCTCCGTCGGCTCATCCGCCGTCACCACGAGATCGCCGGCCTCAAGCGCTTCGTCCGCCACCACCCGGGGCTCAGTTGTAATGATCATTTCATTTGCCGCCACTTCAGATTCGGCATCAATGACCTTCTCGGCTGCAGGCCCCTCAACCTCCACCTCAGGCTCCAAAGCCTCAGCAACGTTGCCCACCGTCGGCTCGGGTTCGGTAGGTGTCGCCTCCTCTGCCTCCTTGGGTTCAACGGTCTCCGCCTCCCCCTCGGTCGGACTTGGCCCTATAAGATAAAATATATAAGAACCAATGGCATTAAAATTCTTAAAATTAAAACTCTGAGAGGAATATTACCTGAAGTGGATTTACCGTTTGCGCTCCGAACTACGCGCGCCACTTGTCTGCGAGCAGTAGATAAGGCGACAGGGGCCTCTTCGGATGGAGTATCAGCACGAGGAGCGATGCTGGGGCCCTTTCCCATAGCCAAGGCAGCCCTGCATGCCTTTGCTTCGCGCCTCGACCGCTTCCGTTCCTCCCGGGTTGTCGCGATGGACCTCTGTGACGCTTCCTTTAAGGCGTCATCGTCCTCGTTCAGAGATGCCTCCAGAGCCTTTAAGGCATCTCTCACCGGCTCTTCAAGACGGACCTCCTGCGGTGGCCCAGAAGAAGTAGGAACATCGACGGCTGGCAGAGCAGTTGCGCCACTAGGCGGGAACGGCATTGAGGTTTCTTCCATAAAAAAGGAGAGGTTAGATCGACCATAACACAAGGGAAATGAAAACTTGATGAATCGAAACTTACTAAGGCCCATGGACGCTCTAAGACGTTCCTCCTCCTGGAAAGTCTTCAGAGAAGCGGCAATGGCTTCTTCATCAGTGATGCCTGTTGGAAGAAAAGAAAGAAAAGCGTTAGTCAAAGACAATGAAGAGGATATGTTGCAATAAAGAAAATGCGACTAGTAGTTACCTGATTGCGCAAGCTTAGCTAGCCACGCGTCATGCCTCGCCAACCACGCTGAAGCTTCGAGAGCAGCCTCCAAGTCTGTATCGTCCGGCGGCAGCATAACTCATCCTTCGTTAGTCCCGTATTCGATCAGGCCCTCGGCATAGGGAGCATGGGGCTCCCGACCGAACACGACGTCTGCAGCGAAGAGCGACTTCTTTTTCTTCTGCCCTCCGACCCGAGGTGCACGTGGGATCGACTTCCGTTTAGCAGCCACCTTGGGACGGCGGGTCCCGATGTCCGCACCTATGCCAGACTCCGGTGAGGCTATAACCACTGTCTCCACTGGAGCACAGGGCGCTGGTGGTGCATCCGCAATATCAGGGAGCGGCAATCCGCGCGGAGGACTCTGCGCACGCGAGGGTCCGGCTTTGACATCTTTTAGAGGAGGGATTACCGGGGTCCTTGGCACCAAAGGAGCGTTGCGATCGCTACCTGGAGGTGCACCCTTACGGTTGATCAGCAACCGCCTTTCCTCCTTTATGACCGCTCCCGTCGAATGACTGTACCATTCTGTATATACCCTAAGAAGTCGTGGGGTGCAAGCCTGCTCACTGATAAAGAAGTGAGAGCCCGTGTCTAGACGCATGAAATGATGCAGCGCTCTCTCCATCCCTTCTTCGGTCGCGGCAGGTTCCGATAAAAAAGCCTCCAGCGATACCCCTTGATTATAGCTCAGCTGTTGGGCGAAACGATGCGGGTTATACCTCATGAAGATCGTTGCCCCGTCCTGCCTAAACACCAAGAAGCCCGGTCTGATGGAATATAAGTGAAGGGTCTCCCGGGCCGTTAAAACTGAAGGTCCATCCTTGAAAGTATCATGCAATGGCCGCACTGCAGTGGTGGACGTTTTTCCAATAGTCAACACCTTGTCAATGAAAGACACACCGGCTCCAACGGTGTGGGAGCGAAGGAGTAAACCCCTGGCATTTCGTGGCGATGGATTTACAATTGATGCGCCGATCAGCTGTAGAATCCGAGGAAAACTGCACCTTTCGTAGAACGATGGCCTTTTATGCATACCGAAGACACCCGCCGTATGTAGCTCGAGCCACGACATAAAGTAGTGCATCAGGAAGACCACGTGCAATACCCCGGGCTCGTTAGCATCCGCTGCTCGGCTGAGGCCATGATATAGGTGCGCCAAGCCAGCGATCCCAACGGCCACCTTTACCCCGATGGTCATCCAGTGGGCTGGGTAAAAGACGGAAGGCCGCATGCGGTGAGAGTGCATTGGGAGCGCAAACCAACTCAGCTAAAGCCCAAGAAATCCTAAAAAGAAGGCCTCCTCGTCCATCTCGGGGGCTGTGACTTCTGCAAAAGACATGGTTGGGGAGTTAGGAAGAAAAAAGTCCTTTTGGTCTATTTCCCTCGCCGGCAGGTTATCCAAACCTAAACCGAAAGGGTCCTCAAGGGTGGCAAACTTGGCAGCTTCTGCCGAGAGGACGTTTGGGTGAAGGAACCGAGCAATGAAATCCTCAAAATTAACTCCGTGGCTCCCACGCTCAATGAAAAGGGCCTCGTAGATGTTCAACACCTTGATCGGACTTGGAAATTGGGGTTGAACAGCGTTCTCCGGCGTGAGCCCCCTTATCACCGGCTTAGCACCAAAGATGTACTCATCCGTCGGGAGCAACTCCTCATAATGTTCCCCCATGACCAGTAAACCGGATACCTCCGTAAACTCTATCAAAGAGATTGACACTTCCCGATCCATGGCGAGGAAAGTGTGGGTAGGAATGTTCCACTGCTCCAGGAAGGCCTTGAACCACCAGGTAGGAAGCGTGGGATACTGGAAGAGGGAGACGTAGACTGCAGTATACAATCCTAATCTTATCAACTGCGACTTCTTCGTCGACAGGATATACCGGGCCCACGGCAGGTAGCCAATCGGGTGGCGGGGGATCAGACTTATGTTATATGATTGCCCCTAGGGTCGTGCCTCACCTTGACAAATACGACGTCCCAGGATATCCAAAACCATGGGACGCTGAACCGGAATCGCATCTATAGCGGGATGTAGAAAGCCCTTCGATGTCCAATCAACCATCTCCACGATGTACTGCACCGGGGGTGGGCTGGCGTAATGAATCGCCGTGATGGGTTCTGACGGCACTGAGCATGTGAAGCTGCGTCGACCCATAATGATCCGGTTATACCACGACCCCCAAAGGTGGAGACTCTTGTACTCCGGGTCGTACTCTTTAATCATGGCCAAGACTTCACGGTCCAAGGGTGCCTCGGGAAATCCCTCCTCCGAGTGGACGAACGGGAATGAAGTGTCTAGAGACATGATCGCTGCAAAAGAACAATTTAGCCGTTGGTGTTGTAATTCCAACGCTTGGCGTTTAAAAAAGAAAATGCATTAATTAATTCATTAAAATTAAAAATTAATTAAATTAAAACTAATTAATTACACCACACAGCAGTGCAGCGGGTAGGGGACCCAATGGGGACCCACAAAATCTGGATGAAAACACATCTTTTAATAAGACAGCCTCATCATTGGGTGAGACTGTCAGTTAAAGAAAAGATCCCCAAGAGAATATTATCATCAGTAGGGAATCCCTAGAGACAAGGAGAAAATCTCCTTTTTCAGAGCAAAGCTCTGTCACAGAATGACACTTGTCAAATTCTGGTCTCAAAAGAATAAAATTCTTTAAAGGAGCATAGCTCTGTGGTAATAATGGAAAAGGTCCATCAGAAAATTTTTACACTTAAAAGAATTAAAAATTTTGGAATCTTGAAAGATTCATGAAAAACTTATAAAAAGATTCTTCATTTTTCAAATCTAAAAGATCTACAGTTGATTCAAGAGCAAAGCTCTGTTCATGGGTTAGAACCCATGAACAAGATCTCTGCAGATCTATAAGTTCTTGAGAGCAAAGCTCTGTTTATGAAACCCCAATGGGGATCTCTTTAGATCAAAAGATCTGTGAGAGCAAAACTCTTTGGTTGAGATTAAGTTAAATTAATTTTAATTAATTTTTTACCTAAAGTTTTTTATTTTTGAAATAAGCAAAGCTCTGAAGTTCTTGACTGGGAGCAAAGCTCTGGAAAATAAAAATCTTGAAACGGTGAGATTTTTCTAAGGGCCAGAGGTCCTATTTATAAGGCGCTTGCGCCCCTTCAGCTCACCCCTTGATCCAACAGTCAGGAGCTTGCCACCGCTGCACTCACCTGCGCGCCACGTGAGCGCAACGGTGGGGGGGCATTTGTTTCCCCCAATCAGAGCAAAGCTCTATTGGAAATTCAAAATTCAAATTTTGAAGCAACACTACAAATCTCGGGCGCAACGCGCCACGTGTCAGGCGCAGATGCATCAGCGCAGCGCCCAAGGCGGCGCACCCAATCAGAACAAAGCTCTGTTCAAAGCAAAATCAAAGAAAGCAACGCTTCAGTTGCGCAAGCACTGCGCTGCGCGACACGTGTCAGCGCAGATGCGCTCGCGCAGTTGCGCTGCGCTGTGCGCTGCACGATATGTGTCAGCGCAGATGCGCTCGCGCAGTTGCGCTGCGCAGTGCGCTGCGCGACACGTGTCAGCGCAGATGCGCTCGCGCAGTGGCGCTGCGCAGTGCGTTGCGCGACACGTGTCACGCTCTGGAGCATTTGCGCCAAACAGAATTAAGATTCTAAAAGAAATCTTTATATTCTTGTTAAAACAAGAAGATTTTCTTCTGTAAAACAGAAGCCCTTGGATCAAAGATCCAACGGTGGGAGAGATTCCCCAAATCACTCAGAGAAAGATCTCTTTAACAAATTTATGGGCACTATAAAAAGGACCCTAGACCTCAATTCAAAGGCATCAACATTTTGTGAGAAATTAAACAGAGAGAACTCTGAAGAATTGGAGAGAAATCCTCAAGAACAAAAAAAGGTAAAAAAGCCTTTAGAAAAAAGAGAAAATCCTCTTATGAACAGATCATTGATCTAAAAACAAGTTCAATGATCTTTAATAAAAAAACAAAATAAAAATAGTGCTTTGCACTTTTTTATGAACCTCTGGTTCCTGAAATAAGAAAAGGCTTGTTTTTCTTTGATCTAAATTAGATCAAGAAATCAAATAGTGCTCTGCATTTCCTTTATGAACCTTTAGTTCTTGAATCTAAAAGATTCTCAAATTAATAGTGCCTTGCACTTATAAATCTACACTGTTGCGCTCTTGGGCTGGCCCAAGCCACCAGAGAGCGCCACGTGTCAGCATCTGAACCAGTTGCGCTACGCGCTTTTGAAATAGAGCTTTGCTCTCTGAAATTGGCGCAACTCACCAGAGCGCGCCACGTGTCAGCAGCGCAAGCGTAGCGCACTAGCGCAGCGTACTGCGCTGCATGACACGTGTCATCATCACAAGCGCTTACGCTCTTTGATTGGCGCATAGCGCCTGAAAATGCAATGCATTTCCTCTGCTAAAGGGCCAGGCCCAAGTCAAAAAGACCTAGCAGGCCAAAATAAATTGCAAAGCAATAAAAAGAGGCAGAGCCCAAGTGAAATTGATGCTCGGCATCATTTATAAATGGGCACAGCCCCAAAACAAATTGATGCTCTGCATCTTTTATGGGCAGAGCCCAAACAAAAAAATAGAAGTAATGCAATGCATTATTTAAGTGTGGGCAAAGCCCTAGCACAGGTCTAATAGACCAAAAAATAAATAAAGGTGTTGAACATTTTCAACTGGACTTAGCCCAATTTTGGCCGTAAGTCCTCAAATTAAATTGACTGAGCACAGCTGCTCTCTTAAATCAATTTATATCCGGTTCGAGGGTACATCTCCGAACTCCTCTGACGCCTGTCGTTGTAATCCTTCAACGATGTCAGAGAGGTGACGGGTCCCGACGACCACACATCAAGATGGACCGCGGGGTCCTTAAACTCGTGGACCGAAACGTCCTTAAACTAATGTTGGACCGAAACGTCCTTAAACTAATGTTGGACCATCACGTCCTTAAACTGGAACATGGACCATCACGTCCTTAAACTGGAACATGGACCACCACGTCTCTAAACTGGAACATGGACCATCACGTCCCTAAACTACATGGACCATCACGTCCCTAAACTGGAACATAGACCACCACGTCCCTAAACTGGAATATGGACCACCACGTCCCTAAACTGGCGATGGACCACCACGTCTCTAAACTGGAACATGGACCACTACGTCCCTAGAACTGGAACAATAGAGCCTCCAAATGCTCTTTTGCCGGATCTAAACGATCCTGTTTAAGTTGATCTTAGCCCCAAACATGGCTAACGTATCCTTAGACATTCAAACGGACTATAAAACTCCAAATCAACCTGGTTCAAGGGTACATCTCTGAACTCCTCTGACACCTGCCGTTGTATTCCTTCAACGACGTCAGAGAGGTGACGAGTTCCGAGGGCCATATATTAAATGGATCATCACGTTAAGTCGATCTTAGTCTCAAACAGGACTAACGTATCCTTAACGAACGTTTAAGTTGATCTTAGCCGCAACGCGGCTAAAGCATCCTTAAACTAAAAACACCAAACCCAAATTTAAGTAAATACGGATTTGGACTAATCCACGTCCTACGGGCGACGGCATTACTCAGTCTCCGTATACAATCCACGGGCAACCACTAACAAAACAAACACCCACGACACGAAGTGAAATTCTGGAGAAGGAGAAAGTTGTTACCGCGATACGGTAGCGTAATTAACTGCAGGGGCTTGCGCCTGCAAGGAAGAGCGTCCCCACAATCAAAAACCCCTCACCCTGTGGGGGAATCTGACGAAGTCTGCTACATCGGCCGCATCCGTCTAAACCTCCGATACACAGTGCCATAAATCAACTTGGCATCTTCGAAGAGGTAGACGGATAAAACCATATAGCATCTGCCCCGAATCTCAGACAATACGCCCTCGCGTCGTCGGCCGCCGTTCGGAGGGGAACAGGGTACAGTCCCGAAGTCCTTCTAGTTCGGCTCGATCTCCTGAGAGTCCGATCCTCCTGATGAACATTCCAAAGAAAGAAATAGATAGGAATGTTATCGGCGAACTAGCGCTCGGTAAGTCTCAAAAGAAAGAAAGGAATATAGCAAGTAATGAGAATTGAACTGGTAAGTTGTACAGGTATAAGATTGCTATTCTAACGTAGTTGTTTGTAGTTTGGTAAAGAAGCTATTTGTGTATACGAGAGGAGTCCATCTTACCTCGTGGACTATAGTAATATGTAGTACAAGGCCCCATCAAAACCCACGGGACAACGGCACGAGAGTTCATGTAGGTGTCTTTTAGTGACCATCTCGTGCCACGTTAATACATTCCGTTAACCCCGCGTAATGTATTGTATGGGTTATGTTTACAAGTATTGCCGAGTAGATGGATACAAGTTGTTCAAGTAGTCAGGTTCAGGATGTAATCTTGTAGTCATGAAGTCATGTCAAGTTATAGCAATGGTTCGGTCAAGTCAAGTCAAGCATTCAGATTTGATATTGAAGTTTGAATTCAAGTATTCAGGTTCATGTTCAAGTTATACATGTTAGACTTTGGATTCGTGTTTGAATGGGGATCTGATTTGAGTTTGGATTCAGGTTTAGATTTAGACTCAGACTTGAGTCAGACACTTGTAACTGATTTTAGATCCTGAATTAGGTTCAGGAGTTATCGGTAACTACTGCAAATGGACGGCAGGATTTGTGTCTTTTTCCAAGACAATTATCATTAGTAACTCCGTTAAGTTTTCTATCTTAAATAGGCAAGCACTCACTTTCTCCGGCTCCCTGGGACTCAAGAGAATTGATCCCGCTTAAACCAATATTTACTAAAGTCCTTAAATATTATTTAATATAACTCGAGGGGGTTTTATGAAAAATATTTTTAATATAGTTTCAAAATAACCTCGATAAGTTATTTATATTATTTAGGGTTTTCCATGGATGTGAATTTTAAGGATTTGAGGTATTTTAGTGATAATAGCTTAGCCTGGAAAGTTCATGATATTTTAATGCAAAACTTGTCTTTTGTTGGTATCTTGATGGTATTTTGGTGAAACTTGTAATTCTTTCACTTTAAATTTTTTTTATTATATTTTGAAAATATATGGATTTTGTAATATTTATATAATTATTAAAAATTAAATTTTTAATTAAGTAGAAAAATTCATTTTTCTTAAAAACCGTATAAAAAACCTTTCGAGACCGAATGCTCTTTGAGAAGGTCTGCATCTCGCTCTACTAGCCTAAGGATGTGCGATAATCTATACCATCCAATAGCGGGTCCCCTAAAGAGAGTTGTAGAGCTTTATTTGCAAAGAAATTTAAACTACAATTTAAAAGAAAACTTTTTTTTTATAGTAAATGGTATTTTCTTATAATATTGTATTCGTAACAAAAATTCCAACAAAGATATATCGTGTTATAGAACTATGTGTGTATATGAGAGGTGGGTCGTTATCTCATGAATTTTCCTAAATGTATGTTTAAGCAAAAACTAAGTTACAAGTGTCTGACTCAAGTCTGAGTCTAAATCAGTTAAAGTTAATATATACAAAGTTAATGGTATTTTAATGTAAAAACTAAGTTAAAGTTATTTTACATGATGTTTTTGATTAAAAGTTGGTTCCAAACATTATTTTTATAATAAAAAGTATGGTGTAAGAATATGGATGAACAATGTTTAAGAAAAAGTAGAATTTCTTGGGTTTAGAAGAAGATGTCGGTATTAACTTCACTTACTGACATATGTTTTGAAATGAGATTTTTAAGGAAGAACAAGAAGGATTGAGAGGGACTTACAAGGTAGTTAGCCTATGAAAAGGTAGAAAAGGGAGGGTTGAACTTCGTGGCGTCGCGGGATCGTCGGAAAAGCTTCGATTCTTCGTCGGCACTTGCTAACTCCTCTTCTACTCCATTTGTACTTAGAAAATTTTGAGAGTTTTGGCTAGAATTTTCAGAATGATGAAAGACTAGAGTATGGGGTAGTATTTATAGTGTAGAATTAGGGTTTTGGAATTAAAATGGTGAATTTAAATGCATTAAAAAGGTGATAAATTGGGAATTGAAGGGGCTCTGTTTGATTGTAGGGCAATCAAACAGTGTAGAGGAGTTAGGGGTAGGGGAAAGGTTTTGTGTGCAAAGCACGGGCCTTATTGGGCTTGGACCGACCGTCGGTACCGGCCAAAAATCAATTTTCACCGGCCGATCAAGGGGGTAGGGCCGTTGGATTGGAGCCATTTGTACTTGGCTGTATTTAAATGCTTGTGCACATGTTTGATTTTTCTGTCTTTTCGTTTTTGTGTGTATTGCACGTGTAAAATTTTGGGCTTCCAAAAGTTTAAAAAGAAAATCGGAAAAAATTAATGTGTCTGATGGGATTTAAACATAGGGGCTACGTCATAGCAGTGCAAGGCTTTACCGGCGAGCTACAAGTTGTTTCTTACTATTCCTAAACAGAATTTACTTATAACTTTTACTCAGTCTTGTAAACACCTTTCTGTACATTAAACTGAAAAATTCAGTATAGTAAATTCAGAGTCGTTACATTCTACCCTCCTTATAAAAATTTCATCCTCGAAATTTACATTTACATAAGAACTAATTTACAAATAAAAAAGGGTATCTTACACGCATGTCTTCTTCTCGTTCCCACGTTGATTCTCCTAGTGAATATTTTCTCCACATCACTCAGACCAAGTTTACTTCCTTATTCCGCAGTGTCTACACCTTTCGATCCAGGATCTCAACGGGTTTTGCTCGAAAGTCAGGTCAGTCTTGACTGTGTGCTCGGAGTGATCAAGGATGTGGCTGGGGTCACCCACATATATTCGTTGCTGGGATATATGGAACACGTTGTGCACTCCTTCCAATAAAGGTGGTTGTACTAAACGGTATGCCACTTCTCCGACTCATTCGAGAATGTCGAACGGTCCTATGTATCTGGGACTGAGCTTACCTTTCTTGCCAAAGCGGATCACTCCCTTTTTGGAGAGATCTTTAAGAAGCATAGTCTCCAGGTTGGAACTCCAGGTGTTGGCGGTTTGCATCTGCCCAATATTTCTGTCTGTCTTGGGCCATGCCCATTCTTTCCCTGATCGTGCGAACTACGTCCACAGTTGTCATGATCATCTCCGGTCCAAGGAGTTCACTGTTGGGGTCAAAAGTTTCACCCCGATCGAATAAATCAAAACCAAGGTCAACCCTAAGTCAAGTGGGTCCGAGCCCAAGCTAAATGGGCCCAAGTCCAAATCAAGACCAAGCATGGAAAAGGCCGGCTCCATGCCAAAAAGGATACAATAAATTAGTCTAAAGGTAATTTTTATAAATAAATGTATGAAAAAAGGGTAGAAAGCCAAAATTTTGTAAACCCCATGGTTTATGTGCAAAAAGAAATAAGCATGTAAGGCATGGGATGGCACAAGTGCCATTTAGCAAAGCCTAAGGGGCTATATGTAAAATGTGTAGCCTATAAAGGCATCATGATGAAAAAAATCAAAAGATAACCTTTTCTCCCTCAAAAAAAATTAAGGTTCTATGCCTCCTTCTTCCTCAAGCTTCTAAAACTTCTTTTTTTCCTTAAATTAAATCAAGAGTTTCACTCTTCTTTTCCCAAAAAGGAATAGTTTTTCACCATGAAACCCACAAAGGGAAGCTCAGATCTTCCATCAGATCTCTAAAAGGGGAGATTTTAAAAGGGGAGATTTTTAAGTCTCATCCATCTTTTTCCCCAACATCTAGCCAACAGAGAGGAGGAAGAAGGAGACCCATCTCCGAGAATCCCACTTTGGGAAGATCCAGGGTTCAAGGGAGAAGAAAGGGGTTCCCTTTCATCAGCTCCAAAAATCTCTTAGGAGTTTAACTTCACAAAAAAATTAATAATAAATCCTTTTTTATGAGTTTAACTCCAAAAATCAATTGGGAGTACAACTCCCAGTGCAGGGATACAACTCTCAGTGCAGTGGTAAGCCCCTTTGTTCCTTTTTTAGGAGTTTAACTCCAAAAGTCAATTGGGGGTGCAACTCTCATTATGGGGGGCTAAGCCCCATCCTTTTTTCCTACTGACGCCCAGCACCTGCGTGCCAAGCACGTGAGGCGATGGCGCTCACGCGTCCTTTAGACGCTATTTCCTTTTTTTTATATGCACACACTCCACAATACTAGGCAGGGGGAATCTGTAGTACGCCTAACAAGCGATGTGTATTCCCATCTCAATGGGGTGATGAAAAACACCCTACAGATTCTGGCACGCCCGGTGGGACTTTATCTCTCCTCCCATATTTTGGGTTAAACGTTCATGCAAACTCAATCAACATATATATCGATTGCTTGTACTGAAGTCATTTTTTTTGTGTACAAGTTAACAAGTTTTCGGTCAAAATCTCGAACTCAGCAATCATGTCTTCCAAGACGAGCTTCGTTTCCGACGCGACTCCGATCCAGTACGTGGTCAAGATCAATGCCCGCATGGTTCTTCCTGCAAGTCTCAGCCGGCAATGGGAGGAGCCACCCTACCAATTTGGTTCCATTATCATCTACCCTGCCGGAAGCGCTCATCTGGCGGAGGTCACGGCAAACTAGGTGGCCAAACCGGTCTCAAAGGGTAAGAGGCCAAACGTTGTGATCGCCAAGGTACCACAACCCAAACGTAAAACGGTGTCCGAATGACTCTCTGGTGATCCAGCTGGGGGCAAGACTACCGGAATAAAGGGCATCATCGAACGTCGTGGACAAGCACAGGCGACGCCTCTGACAATTGCACAATCAGGCTTATCTCCAAAGCTCTCCATCGCTCGGTCTATGTCGACTCCCCGAAGAGCCGAAGCCTGCCAAGTGCTCAAATCAGAAAAGTTAAGGCAGAAGAGGCTCAGGTATCGAGCCAACAAGAGGGCCAAGACTCTGGCCAAGTGGAATCTTGTGAGGTTCCAAGAGCAGGGTTACCCCATGACGACGGCTGAGTCGGCTGTAAAAGTCAGCAATTCCTTCGAATCTCTAAAGTGGGTTCAGAAAAATGCCATGACCGATAGAATCAAGAAGACAACAGTCCGAATGATGCTACAAAGAGACCCCAACAGAGAAAGCATGATACCATCTCTTAAAGAGTCTATCTGGCACTCTGTGCCCCATGAAAATAGCAGGGCAAAACCAAAAAGGAAGCGCCAACACTATTCAAGAACCCGGTCGGACCAGCCGCCTTCAGTCGATTGCCCGTTACCAAAAAATAGAGGCCCCGACAGCGGTCCACGAAATCAGCTATCAATAATGAAAGTACGGATGTATATGTTATCCACACTGTCTATTGGCGGGAACATGCCCCAATGACAACCTCCGCTGCAAAAGCAAGGATGGGGCCACCACATCCCAAACCCAATCTGGCTTGAATGTGATTGCTGCTTCCTAAGATCAGCCGCCTCCGCTGGATGATGAAAACCTTCTCGATGAGGTCAATAGGCAGAAAGACCCCTCGGTCCATGTGGAATCGAGCTCAGACATCGAAGAAAAGTCGACTTTCCGTCCCAGGACCGCAGAGCAAGAGTTGCTTCAAGAGCTTCAAAAACAGCTCAGGAGCAAAGATAAAGAAATGGCCAAGCTTTAATCCAAAATCGACGACCTGACGAATGTTGTGATGCAGCTCACGGCTCAAATTGCTCGAGTGCCTTCCAATCAGGCACATGTCTCTACTGATGAGCCGGGTGATGACAACCCGAACAAACCAATGCATGTCCCCTTGGGTCCAAGATTGGGTGAGCCGCACGAAAACCGGCCACATTCCACTTCTGGGGACGTCTTGGCCCTAGATAGCACAATCCCGCTAACACAAGATCGGATAATGGATTTGGTCACCAGCAAGGTTAAAACATTGGTGGCCAAAGCCGAAGCTCATAAAGAAATTGGCAGCAGTGGGCGGCCATATCCTACACAGTACGATCTGATCGAGTTCCTTAGCGGCTACATCATTCCTAAGTTCGAAAGATTTGATGGGACGGGAAACGCAAATCAGCATGTCGCCCACTTTAAAGCATCGTGCGGAAATACAAGGGGTAATGATGCGCTCCTTCTTCGTCAGTTTGTCAACAGCCTGACTGGTGTCGCTTTCGATTGGTACGCAAGCATACCAGATGGGGCCGTCACTACTTTTTCCCAAATGGAGTCTCTGTTTCGGCAAAGATTCATGAGTGTTAGTGACAAAATCTCCATCGCTGACCTCGTGAGAACCAAGCCGAGGGAAAACGAAAGCAATACGGACTTTATTTCCCGATGGCGCAACCTCACTGTCAAGTGCGAACCACCGCTAGAGCAGGACCAGTTCGTCAGCCCCCTCAGTGGGAACCTCAGCAATTGGATGGTCCTATTCTTATGTACAGCAGGCCTCAAGATGTTTTAGGAGCTGACCAAGAACTTCTAAATGCTGGAACGCTCGAAGCAAGAGTCTACCCCAGACTCTCAAAGAGACAAGATTTGGAAGTGCAAGAGGAACGGCAATCATAGAAGCGGGAATTCTAGCAATACCAATGGCTTCAATCCATCCGATAATGAAGACAAGCGAAAGGCAGGCGAATCCAAAACCATCCGGTCTTGAAAGCCAATGCTGGGAGGAGAAGGGCCTTCCTTAGAAGAGAAAAAGAACAAGATTTACTCTTTCAGAAGGGACAAGGTCCGCAAGATATTCAAAGATGCCTTGAACAATGGTCAATAATTTCCAGAGTTGAAAAGACCTCACGAAGCAAAAATGACCGACAATCCTCTATATTGCCCGTACCACTGATTAGTGAGCCATGCGATCGAGGATTGCTATATTTTCAAAGACTGGGTTAAGAAGCAGTACAAGACTGGGGAGATCGCGTGGTCCAAGAGTGTGTTGGAGAATAATCAAGCTGCAACCACCAACTTCATACAAACATAAGCTGAAGCCTTCTAGGAATAGACAGCTGAACCCGCTACCCTAAAGAATGAAACTGACTCGTCGGAGCCTCCATGGAGCATGCACATGTCCAAAAAGATGAAAAAGATGCTAAAGCTACTTCAGAAAGAGCCCATAACGGAATGGGAAGGGCAGAAGGAGCCCACCGTTCCAGCTACCAATTTGGCTCAATCGGGCTCAAAATCCAAAAAGCTCAGGAAGAAGAAAAGTGCAGCTCGACGCGAAAAAGAGTCTGCAGGGAGATCGAACATTCAAAAATATATCGATTCCTTCGAAGACTATGAACAAAAGGAAAGAACTCTAATTCAATTGAAGGAGTTCTTCGCTGTAGAAGCAGCTGAGATTCTGGAAGAGCTAGAAGAAGACTCCAATGAAAAAATCCCTATAGTGACCTGCTACGCCATCCATCTTAGCAGCGACTCTTAGGAGGATCTTTGTTTTCCCGAAGAGGACGAGAAGCTCGCCACAAATGCCAACCAAATCCAGCTCAGAAGTGGCAGGGCTCTATCGCCAAATCAGGGCAACACCCCAAAAGGGAAGGAAAAACAAGTCGCTAATAAAGAAGATGGCGGAGAGCCGGCTCATGAAAATTTAAGTCCTTCCTCGGTGGACTATAATGTCTTGGCTCATCTCCGAAAGCTTATGTATCTCTTGAGCATCTACGATGCCTTGGTCCTATCTAAGGAGCTTAGAGATGTTCTCATTCACGCTCTACAAAATCCCGAGTGGTACCAGGCTCGCTTTGCGGAAATTGATATGAAAGAAGCCCAGTACACTCTGCATACAGCCGCGGTCATATTTAAAGATGAAGACTTACTAGGAATAGCTGAGCACAACAGACCGCTTTACGTGACATAGTACAGCGATGAAGACCGGATTAATCGCATATTGATTGATCCAGGGTCCTCAATGAACATCATGAACTTACGGACTCTGAAGAGTTTGTCAATGGACATCCGACACCTGTCAAGTGAAAGGATTGTCATTTAAGGATTCAATCAAAATTGCAAGCAAGTTCTGGGGTCCATCGCTCTACCGATCAGGTTCGAAAACCTACAAAGTGAAGCCAAGATATACGTGATCGACGCCGACACGTCCTATAAGATTCTCCTAGAAAGGCCGTGGCTTCATGATTACGGCATCGTTCCATCAACTCTCCATCCGTGCATGAAGTATACCAAAAATGGAGAAGAAAGACGCATTGACGGAGACATCCAGCCGTTCGGTGTGCATGAAGTCCGATATGAAGATTCTTGGTACTTTGTGAACCTCCAAAGTGCCGAGCCAAAGCTGACCAAAGACAGAACGACCCCGAAACTCAAAAGAAAATCTGAGCCGGCTGTCACTTTCAATAGCAAAAACCCCAGGTGCGTCTGCATTTCGACAGTGACATTGATGAGTCCGATGTTGGAAGTCCGTCCGTCCATAAAAACCGCCCTCATCTTGGTAGCGATACAGATGAGTCTGGTATCGAAGGCCCATCCGACAACAAAATTTGCCCTCGTTTAGGCAGTGACACTGAAGAATCAGAAGAAGAGGATCCGTCTTGCAAAAGCTGTGCAGATCGGTCTCTCATAAAAAGAGAAGCTAAGAGAGACCTTCAAAATTACGGAAGGTTCCCTAGCTATCACAAGGGTGCCGGAGCTGATATGCAAAGAGCTCGACGCATTGTCAGTCTCCACCGTGGATCGGCTGAAAAGCTTCTACCTTCCCGGAAGAAAGAGTGGGCAGAAGGGCATCCTGTTTTATAGATCAATCATGTCGTACACCCGGACGATTTGTCTGCCACATGCCTTCCCCACGAAAGAGGCATAAGAGCCATCCTAAACCCCATATATTATGCACCCGAGATGCGGGAATATTTTATAAAGTGCGGATGTCGGTTATATAAAACGGACTCCGAAGCGATGTTTTATGAGGGGCTATGGCACCCGCCTCATATCCGAGCACTCATCGATGGACGAATCCCAGATAGACGGGGCATAGGTTTCATTCAACCTGATATCAAGGCATGTTATATGATTTATATTGGTGAAGCCAGCGAAGAGTCAAATGATGAAGAGAGCTAGTCGAGCCAGAAGAAGCCCCCCAAGAGTTCGAAGATGGCGGACAAGTAACCTTCGACGAGCTAACCGAGATTGATTTGGGAACGTTCGATAATCCAAGACCGACCTACATTAGCTCACTCTTGTTAGAGGAAATGAAAGAGCAGATAGTCGCCCTGCTGCATAAGTTCGCCGACTCCTTCACATGGACGTACAAAGAAATTCCTGACCTTTCCCCTGAAGTGGCCGTGCATAAGCTGGCTATATCTCCTGATGCTAATCCAGTGAAACAAGCTCCTTGAATAATGAGAAGGGAACTGGAAGAAAAGGTCATCGGGGAAACCAAGAAACTCATCGATGCCGGCTTCATCAAGGAAGAGAAATATGCGAACCGGATCATACGTATCGTCCCAATGAAAAAGAAGAACAGGCAGATACGAATTTGCGTCGATTTCAGGGATCTCAATAGGGCATGCCCTAAAAACGATTTCTCGCTTCCGATCATGAAAATGATGGTCGACGATTCCTCAAATTACTAGCTGTTCACTTTCATGGATGGCTCGTCTGGATATAATCATATCAAGATGTCGCCCGAGGATGAGAAACACACAGCATTCCAAACCCCGATCGGAATATACTGCTATAAGGTGATGCAGTTCAGACTGAAGAATGCAGGCGCCACATATCAAAGGGCAATGACCAAAATCTTTAATGACTTAATCCATAAAGCCGTCGAATGTTATGTCGATGATTTGGTCGTTAAGACCGAAGCCAAGGACGATCACATCCGAGATCTCAGAACCATTTTCACTCGACTGAGGGAATACGATTTAAAGATGAATCCTCTGAAGTGCGCTTTTGGCGTGTCGTCGAGAAAATTCTTGGGCTTCATAGTTTGACATCGGGGGATCGAAATTGACCCATCAAAGATAAAGGCCATCATAGAGATGCCTTCTCCAAAGAATCTGACACGGTTAAGATCCTTTCAAAGCAAACTCGGTTATATACGAAGGTTCATCTCGAACCTATCGGAGAGATGTCGGCTTTTCTCAAAGCTCATGAAGAAGGGAGCTCCTTTTGTCTGGGACATCGAATGTCAAGAAGCGTTCAAAAATATCAAACAGTACATGTTGCACCCTCCGATGCTTGCTGCTCCTATTCCAAATAAACTGTTGATTCTCTATACTGCCGTGATAGATGAGTCACTCGGTGTGCTACTTGCCCAGAACAACGAGGAGGGAAAAGAGAATGCCCTCTACTACCTCAGTCGAACGTTAGTCGGGGCGGGACATAACTATTCCCCGGACGAAAAGCAGTGCCTGGCTCTGATATTTGCTGTGAAAAAGCTAAGAAACTATCTTCTCGCTCATCGGGTTATGCTGATCTCCAAGGTCGACCCGCTCGAACACTTAATGACTAAAGAAAGCTTAGCCAGTAGAATGGCAAGATGGGCTATCATGCTGCTTGAATTTGACATAATCTATACTCCTCAGAAAGCAATAAAAGGGAAAGCCCTTGCCGACTTCCTTGCTACTCATCCCGTACCAGAAGGGTCACCACTCAATTGTGAGTTACCAGACGAACAAGTGTTGCACTTCGAGGATGACGACCCATGTTGGGAGCTGTACTTCGACAGAGCCTCATCAATTAGGACCTCCAGCAAATCAAGCGTCCCACAGATAAAAGCAGGGATAGGATTGGTGTTCATCAAGCCATCGATGGGAACCCTACGGCGTTTTTTTGCTCTCACCGAGCCTCGCACAAACAACGAGGCTGAGTATGAGGCTCTGATAGCTGGTCTGGAGCTCGCCATAGAAATGGAAATCTTTTGACTACGAGTCTACGGTGATTTCCAGCATGTTTTCAACTAAGTAAGTAGCGACTATAAGATATACAAACCTGAGTTAGCTTGGTACAGAAGCCGGGTGGTGGATCTTATGAAAGAGTTCACCCACATTAAACTGATGAGAGTTCCTAAGGCGTTGAATAGAAAAGCTGACGTACTTGCTCGTTTAGCCAAGGAGCTGGCTGATCCTGATGTGGATGAAATTTTGATAACAGTCAGAAGCCGGCAAATTCTACCTCCGGTCTCTTTGCATGAAGAGGGAAGCGTAGAACAAGAGAACAATCCTGCCGAAGAAGCTCTGATCATCCAATAAGAGCCCGATTGGAGAGAACCCTTTATAGAGTACCTCCGATACGACAAGCTGCCCGAAGGAAAATCTGCAAGGATTCAGCTGAAGAAGAGAGCTCTTCGATACGTGTTTGTAAATAATACGCTATACCACAGATCATATGACCAACTCTGGCTCAGATGTCTGTCATCGGCGGAAGCCTAAAAAGTCATGAAAGAAGTTCACTCAGGCGTCTGCAGAGCTCACCAATCCGGCCATAAAATGCGGCTTCAAATCAAACGGCTTGGTATTACTGGCCTACCATGATAAAGGATTGTGAAGAGCATGCAAAGAAGTATCATCTCTGCCAAATTCATGGTGACTTCATTCACAAGTATCCCAATCAGCTGCATCCTACGGTAGCGTCATGGCCCTTCGAAGTTTGGGGCACCGACATAGTTGGTCCAATTGATCCTCCATCATCTAAAGGCCACCGGTTCATATTGGCCGCAACTGACTACTTCTCCAGATGGGTTGAAGCTGTCCCACTAAAAAAAGTCAAGACAGAAGATATTCTAACATTCTTTCAGCATAATATTCTATACCGCTTCGATACACCTAGAAGAATCATTTATGCCAACGGGCCTCCTTTCAAGAGTTTCAAAGTCTCAAGGTTCGCTACTCAGCACAAGATAGACTGGAGATATTCCTCCATCTATAATCTAAGAGCCAATGGGCTAGCCGAAACCTTCAATAAGACTCTATGCAAGCTCCTGAAGAAAAATGCTTCAGCCAATAAGAGAGACTAGAATCTCAAGCTCTATGAGGCGTTGTGGGCATATCGTACCACACACCGCACTCCAACTCAGTCCACTCCATACTCACTACTCTTCGGAGTGGAAGAAATCCTCCCGCTCGAAGTCAAAGTTCCAAGCCTAAGAATGATCTTCCAACACGAGTTGATGGAGGA